>OY728161.1:849662503-850912503 GCA_963277665.1 Viscum album
TTAAATATTAATATTAATATATAATAATATTATAACAATATTGTTAGGATATGGAAGATGAAAAAAATTTAAAATATATTTTTATGATTTGTACCATTTCTTTTGAGAACCTCTTGATGTTTATATCTAAACCTTTCATATGAGGGTTTTCAAAAATGAATAAGACAACAAGATAGTCAGCACAGAATGTAGGAATTGGTGTTTTTGGTATTTTATTAAAAAATTAAATGGATATGTTAATCAGATAGTAGAGTATATGTAAATTTTTAGTGGGGGAGAGGACCCACTTTGAAACCAATTGGAAATGTTTCATAAAAATCAAAAATAACTAATTAATTCACTTGATACAATTTATAAAAATGGTAATTAATTTAATTTTTTTATTATATTTTTGAAATATTTATTTGAAAATGGATAATTGAAATATTATATTGAAAACAATCCCTTCCCCGAATTTTTAACCCATTATAATCATTTTTTAACCCTAAACGTGGTAATTGGTATTTATTGATTATAATAATAATTATTAAAAAAAATATGTTAGAATTATTTACTAATTTTAATTATTATGATTAAAAATATGATATATATTTTTGTAAAATAAAATAATAGAATAAGAAGGATTTAATTTAATATTAAATAGTTATATGTGAAAAAAAAGAGTTCTCCAAAGAAAATGTTTTCTTATGTATTGATATTTTATATATAAAAATTAGGCATCTAGTTGATTATAATATAAAAAATTGGATTATTAATAAAATATTTTAAGATATATTAATTTTAAAAACATATATAATAAAATGGATCACACAATGAAATGTTGGTAAAATGAATTTTTTGATAAAAAATATTACTAGTTACCACTCATCAAACAATTAATAAGTTTAGATAATAATAAAAACTCATCTCTATTATAGTTTAAAATTTTTAATTTATAAAAATAATTTTAATAGTTTAAAAAATTATCTAAATGTGTAAAAACAACAAAAAACAACAAAAATAAATGAAAATCATTTCTTTAAAAAAATTAATTTTCTAAGCATATAAAGACATTAAAATAATTATGTACCTCATTTTAAATTTATTTTTATTACTTATAATGATCTAAACTAATTTGAAAAAATTTTATCCTATTAATTCTATTACAATTAATGTTTATGTTATAGTAGTCTTTTTAATAATAATAATAATTTTAATAATATATTGTCGTTCGTGACAACTTGGTGTTGTGTGGAACACAAACTATCAAAGAAATTCATTGAATTATAATATAAATATATATATCATGAATATTATGGTGATAAAACATGATATTTATATTTTATTATTTATATTTTTGGATAATTTGAAATAAATTTTTTTTAGGATATATCGTAACTTTTTTATTAACTTGTCATTAATACAACATGACATTTAGTGATAGCGGTAATTTGTAGAACAATATATAGTCTGATTATGAATTAATATCATATATATTAAAACTACTTTGGGTGATGGTATTTTATTTAGAGTATATGATTAGGTCAATTAAATACATTGTAATTTGACTATAGGATAGACTAATTTAATTTTGTAAAAGATATGATTGATTTTGATAGCATAGTTTATAATATTCCTTAAAAAATATTATTGATACTTGATTTCTATTTTAAATATTTAATTAATTTGTATGAGGGTACCCAAATCAAAATTACCTACTTCAAACGAAAAATCATATATGAGAGTGATACAGAGTGAACTGATTCTGAAAAAATTTGAATTTTAAGTATTTTTGGCTATCAAATCATTGCTACAAAGCGATAAATATTGAGGCTCAATTTACTTATTGTTATTTATGATAACTGTATAATAATATTCATCATTGATGATAAATATATTGGAATTAGTAATATCTAGTAATAGATGTTACCATACATGTGTGGGATAATATTTGGAATACCTCAACGAACAACTCCTAATTTTTTTTGTAAGATTAGGGAGCCTTTTAATTTTTCCATACCAACGATCATTAAATATTATTAACTATGTGAAAATTTTTTATTTCCAAAAAATATATGTAAATGATAGAGTCTCATAGAATATCATGTGAAAAAGTTCATCCTACTCACATGTTTCATAAAAATAGATAACCTACTAAATTATGTTTCATTAATAGAATGAGTGATGGGAATTAGGTGGGTCAATGTCCAAATATATGAAAAAATTATAGATTTATTCACAAAAAACAATGAGTAAATATAAAAGGCTACAAAAATAACATTAATTATTAGGATATTGATTTTTACTTGAGATTGTATAGATTTTTATGCCTTATAAGTTTTAATCGTCTTTTTGATATTTAATTTTTAAAACCACTTATTGTATGATTATCACATAAATATGTTTTTTGGCGTTGTAAGATGTTATTAATTATACATGATTATTGAAAACTCATATATTATGAATTTTTTATCTCCTATTATAATGGTGTTATAATATTTAATCACATAAATAAATGTCCTTTCATATCATAAACAATTCCAATATCATCTATATAGTTATGGTTAATTTTTATTTACCTTTTGAAATATGTATAATATTTTAAGTCAAATTATGAGGATGCAATTTATTTAAGTGTTTTAATATAACACCAGAAAATATTATATATTATTACAATTAAAATACAAATTTTTTGACAATTTTTACCACATGTGAATGTCAATATAAAATAAAACATGATACATTTATATAAAATATTATTATTTATTTATAAATATTGAAACCTATATTTTTAATTATTATGAATAAATTGGTATTTTCAATTTATGAAATTATTTTATAGTGAAAATATATACTACACTTAATTGAAATTAAATAAATTTGTTTACATAAAATCATTATGAAATAAAATTTATTTTTAATTAAATTAAAATTTCTAAAAATATTTATTTATAATATTCAAATTTATATTTAAATTAATATATTTTTAATAATAAATTATTATTCATAGTAAAAAAAATAACAACATTTTATTTTGTAATTGATATTAAATAAGTGTAATATTAGTTAATATTTCAAAGTATTAATTTCAAAAAATGAATATTGATTTACATTATAGCCATGTAAGGATAGATATAATGATTATATTGACAGATAAAAATTATTTTCATGATATTATTTGTGTTATTTTTTTTAAACAACATATAATATTAAAGGTATTATAAAAAAATTTCATTTTTAATTTAATTATATAATATGTTCATATATTGGGGATATCCATTTTTTCAGATTGTATAATATTTTAATATCCAATAATTATTTAGCTAAATCGTTATAATTATGATTTATCACAATAAAAATGGAAAAATAATTTAATTATTCTTTTATTATTACTATATTACAACTAAATCTATACATAATAATTCATTTATTGTGTGTTTATTCATGTTTTGGACGTTTTAACCACCCCATCAAATAATACTATGAATTTATTTCATGTATGACTATAAAAATATTAATTTTTTTAATATGATATATAAATATTAAAATAATGATACTATTTTAGTCAATTTATTGTTATATCAATAATTATTTCATTAATTATGAAAATATATTTTTTTTATTTAGAATCAGAGACATATCATCATCATCGATTTCATTGCCATCATTTTTAAAGAAAACAAAAAAACTTAAAATTAAATCATTATAAAAATCCATATATCATTAATATAATTATCTAAATATCTTTTTCAATTTATAATATTTTAATAAATAATAAATATGGACACAAATATTTTGAATCTAGTACAAATAATTAAAACTAGAAAACACAAACACTTCAAGTGGAAAATTTAAAGAACTTAGGAAGAGAATGACTAATTATGAAAAGTATGAATGAAAATGTATTTGAGTAAGGTTGTTAATTTAGTTATTAATATAAATATTTTTAATATAAGAGGTTATATTATGTGTGAGTATTTTGGAAAAATAAGAAAGGAATTCCATTTAAATATATATTCATTGAGAGATATATTGTATTTTAGAACATTATTTATTTAATGTGGAATATATATTACCTATTTGATATTAAATATCATCAATAGCTTGAAATAATGTGATATTAAGTTAAATTAGATTAAATATCACTCAAGGGGGTTTGATTCCAATATTTTTAATATTATAAGGGTTTTCTTGGAATCATTATTTTTTCATTGAGTCATAATACATTTTATAAACCCAGATTCTATTATATGTTGTTGTTTAATATAATGGATTTATATTTATCATGGTTCATGTATTTTAGGGAATTTACAATTGATATATTTTTCCTTTCATCAAGTTTTTGTGATTTAATTGTTTAACCTATAATGAGGAATTTTGGTAACAAAAATCTCATTGATTTATATTTTATCATTTTTTGAACTTATTTTATATAAGTTGGGTAGATTCCACCCTTCTATTGTACTATGTTGTAATCTATAATTATTTTATAATTATATACATTACTACCACACATACCATTTGATAAATATTTATCGTTTCTTGATATTTATTTTATTGAAACTATCCACTTTATTTCTCCAAATTGATTATAGTCACAATATTAAAGAAATTCATTACATGTAGAACCATTTATTTATATAGTGTGATCTTAAAAAATTCCATAACTTATAATTGATGATTTTTAACAAATATTAATGATATTCCATTGCTATAGTGAATATAATTGTATTTTCAATTTATATAATTATTGGAAACATGACTATTTATTGTTTATCCATCTGTATTCATAAACAAGATTGGATAGGAATAGGTTATCTATTTTTTGTTAACATGGGGAAATTGATTTTAATTTTTTATGTTATTAATTCAATATGGATTATTAATTTCAATTTAATTATTTATTTTATATTCATTTTATCTTATTTTGAATTTATTTGATATAAAAATGTTATTAATGAGGATAAAATTATATCCCCAATCAATGTAGGGATAAGTGACATGATACAAAATACGTTTTGTTTTGGTGTATGACTATTTTAATAATAACATATTTTTATGGAAAGAATCCTTGAAAAATAAGATGTATTTACTTCAGTTATGATATGATGTAAATTGTATTGGAATGGATATTTGACAACTAATATTTCACATATAGAATTATTCAATATAGAAGAATGAGATCAATATTATTTATATTCATGTATTAATTTAATTATCATGCTCATAGGGTTCTCCCAATTTCATATAGATTACTGTGTAATGTTTTATTCATTATCTATCAATAATATATATATCATGTTTAAAAGAAGATTATTTCCAATACATGTTATCCTTCCTGATATTTTACCCCTCCATTTGTTATGATTTTTCATTTCTCTAGGTTGGGGAAAACTCATATATTTTAAATGCATCTATGGTTATCATTTTTTAAATAGTTAGTGGGATACATTGATGAAATGTCTTGAATTATAAATTTTCCAAATATTGGGAGAATTTTCTTATGGATAAAAATAACATGGTTTTTTTCAATATATATTATTAATTATATAAATATATAATCCTAAAATAATACTTTATATTTCATAGATGGCATGATTTTTTGTATTTTTACTACTGATGTATTTTTATATCCTGAATTCTAGAGACGCTATCATGTATATAATTTGATGTATTCCATTGTTATCACTGGATCATGGATTAATTTTTTATAGTATCATATATAGTATCAATGGAATGTTTTATTTAAATTTTTATATTATTATTTTTGTTTAGATCATTTTATATTGTGGAAGGTAAAGATTGATCATAATTTTGGTGTTATATTTAATTGTTCCGAATAGTATATTATTTTATGCTAGGAAAATAATTAACTTCACATGTTGGGATTTTTTGTATGTAAACATTGTGAATAAAATCTTAATGTGTATATTTATTGGATATAATACTAACGTATTGTTAAAATAGTGATTATATGTTTTTAATATAAATAAATCAATATCATTATACTAGAAAGTGGATTTTTCATATGCTAAAGTTATAACTAAGGGTAATCAGCATGAAAATATTTTTCTATGCTATTAGACCCAAAAATGTGTATCACACTATAAATGAACAATGATGAATGAAAAAAAATATTACCCCACCCTAGATGATCATTCAAGGTATGAGGACATGGTTTCCAGCAAGAATCAATCATTGTGTGAAATGACATGGTTCCTTGCGCGATAGACATGCACACAAAAGGTGACATAGTGTTTCATTTTTTCCGAAAGTACACTTGAATCCCTAATGTACACTATAAAGGTGTTTTTAAATGAATAAAATAGTGTTATATATAAACAAAACATGCAGCTGCACATTTTTTTTGGCAAAAACGTATATGAAAAAAATAAATATTTTTTTCTGGTGAAGCCCCAATGGAAACATTATAAGAAGTATTTAACCCTATTCTATGCCAAAAAAGTTTTTTTGATCTTCCCCATATTCAAGCTATCAATATATCATATCCCCCCAACTGAGGGTGGTCATGAAGATGAAGTGATTATCATATACATTATAATACACATATTTTTCAGTAGAACAAAACAATAGAATCAATTGATCGTAAAAGATATAGAACATGTTTACAAGACATCTCGTGGGCCTAGACATCAAATGGATTATAGTCATGTGATACTCACGAAACACCACCTAACTTTGAATAGGTTATCATAAGATATTATTCCATCACGCAACCCAAAACGATGTTAAAAACAAATTCATCCGTACAACTATGTTTCTTCGTCGACGAGCTTTACATTATAGAGAACTGTTATCACAAAAAACTTGTGTGCGACACAATAATGTTATGAGAAATAAATTACTAGTATTATACTTAATGTTACCAATTAATAAATTGTATCCATTACCTAAAATAATCATAAAAATAATAGGCAACCAAATTCATATTTCTCATATGCATAGGTATCCAAACATTGAGCCACTTGTTGGTCCATCCTACAATGGATTTCCATCACCATGTACTTCTCAGAAGGGCATGGATGGTGTTAAAATAAACCCTATAGGTGGGATCATCATGGGATACTATCAACCCACCTTAGTGGATGATAATTATATTAGTTATTCCTCTCACCATAATTCATTCCCTTAATGGTTATAATCCTGATCCACATCTAAGTAACAAGTTGTAAAACTACCATTCTCAATGTCATAATAATATAATGTTAAAGTGTACCAAAATTCCACATCACATGACATAAAACAATTTCATTACCCTGTGCAATTAACATAGTATACCCCTTGGTTGAATCACATGGTATTACCCACACCCCGTACCCTATCTGATAAACATTGGATTCCAAATCTATGATAAACATGGGATACCACTATCCAGCTCATGTTGGATAAACTCAAATATTGAGATGCATCCTTCCAAAATCCCTACACCATCCTTTCGGATTATGGGATCAGACTCCCTTAATGGGTTCCTTACTTCTATAAACCCCACATATTTTCCTCTATATTGGTAATAAATACATCACTGATAACTTTCTATTCCAAATCTCACCACCATTTACACAAGACTGATCAATTTGAATTTGGATTCTTCTATGTATAATCCCCACACTATCTAGCACCAATTTCACTTTCTTGATGCTTGATGTTTTACTGTATTAACATGTTCCATCACATGACCTCAAAATGTGGCATCGATCTATGTGGGTTTTCATACCTATCTCCTAAATGATGTTATAATGACACCTCCCTAAATACCCTTCCTTATATCATCCTAATGTGATATCATTCCAAAAATGGATGAAATTCCTAGATCTATCTCAACAGGGAATTTTGATAATTTCACCATAATACATTAAACATATGGCTTTCTGATCATGAAAGATTATAAACATTACCCATTATGTCACTATATGATGTTAAACCTGTTACCATTTTGTCCATTAATGACCATAATCAAATTCGTATCATGTATTATGATGATATTAAATATACGAATATATTTTACACAAAATATGTTAAAAATATTCTAATTATACACCTGTAATATGTTAAACATATTCTATTTCAATCCCCATAATTTATTTATCATTCACATATCCTTTACCTATAATATGAAAAACATGAACATATCCTACACTTTCAATATGTTAAACTTATTCCCAAGTAGTTTATATAATTCATTAACTCTATTTCCATATTAACAATATGTTAAAATCCATCCATTATAATGAATTCCTATAATATGCAATAAAAATGGGATTACTGACATTAAAATCATTGTATTTTTTACTCCTCTAGTGTTATGTGCCTCATCATAAACACGATATTCCATGGGTTCTATACCTAAGATGCCTCAGATATAATATTCCCTCAATGCGTGGATATATTTATAGGTTACCAATACACCAAATGTCCAAACATGCCTATATATTATTAATTTGACTAATCAACCTCATAGATAGTTTTCCCTTATTGATATAGAAGAATCATAATTAAGAAGGTTCCACATTAAGATGTAATTTTTATGATTTTCAATAAATAAGAAATAATCTATGAGGGAGACCGAGACTAGGAAATGATCACAAACTAAAAATCCTTGGATGTATGAGATGAAATCCGAAAATAACATTTCAATTGAGGAGATATCATTTTTTATGAATCTATTAAAATCCACTCACTTATAGAAGGTGAGAATGTCGGTAAAATGAACTTCTATGCGATGAAAAGTCTCCCGAAAAAATAAATCAGAACCCAAAATGGTGAACCTAATGTGAAACATATATCTTCAACTATGGGTACATGTATAATTTGGGATATTAAAAAAATCATGTCGATGGATCATCATATACGATTCCAGGTCTAACCATGATAATTATAGGACTTGTATGGAACTCACATGAGTATTAGGTTAGTTAACATTGGGAATCCTCATTTTTTGACATCATCAGTATGGATCCTTCAATACTATCCGAGTAATGGATGAAGATGGGGAATTGGTAATAAAATTTATTGTACATGTATTTATATCAAATTCTAGATGGAAACAATAAACCATATGTCTATATCATAGTTATATTAAGAATTAGGGTAGGATCAACATTGATGTAGAAATACAACACAATTACACCTCCACCAAAAAATCCACATCTCCTTTAGTAGATAGGTGAATATACCCCATTTAACACCATGGAATCATTAATAGTAGGTTGATCTACACCAAATTATTCTTGAACATGTTAATGGGGTTAATTAGAAACATAGATATAGTCCACCTAGACCAAAAGGCTTTAGGGACTCATAGATATTTCCACCCTCAAGGTCTACATATGTGGAATATATGAACATTTCCAAAAGAATATTGCTTTGGGTTCTTCTCCCCACTGTTCCCCATTGACACACCCCAATTTATTGAGGTCATTCATGACAAAACTACAATGAACACTTCTTGAGATCTTCTTTGGAGGGATCCCACCCTGCCTAATTGACGACATCTCTAATCGATCCCACAAGCCTATAAATGTGTATATTTTACCTCCAGTACAATGATGCTAAACTGGAGCTCTTGATATCTATGTCTAGGACAGACAAATGAAACCACCTAATATGGAGTTTCTTTCACATCTATTGTGGACACTACCAGTTCCAGTGTATTCTAGAGGATCTCTAAAACATGTGAACATTGATCTATATTTTAGTTCATTGTATTGAGACCGTAAAAATATTATAGTTTGGGAAAGTTGACTCTCTTAGTCATCCGAACCACATAAAACTATTATAGTACATACATTGATGATGATAATCTATACAGAGATCCTAAAATGCATTGTCACACAGTAGAATGGTAGCCCTTCTTATTTCTTCTTTAATAAAATAAGACATCCTACCAACACAATCATTAACCAGCATGTATTCCCCACTCGTGTTCCCACCAGTATATGTGGAAGTCCTCCCCTCACTGTGATAAACCAGGACAACGATCCCCCCAATTATCCCAAAAACAAAAGATTACGTCCTCCCCAATCATTCATCAAATATTATTGAAGTCCACTTAATTAAAAAGTCATAAAATACCCTAAAGAGACATCATGGGGATGTTTCGGGAACAACCTCCATTGGAGATGGAACCTTGGGATGATTCATGAAATAATTTACATCATAGAGTTTGAGACATTGTGCGACTCAACATGGTAACATTCAATAGAGAAATGATAGGCTATTTTAGAATATTTAAAATTGAGGCCCAACATTCCATAAGATTATCTTACCAATATCCTCATATCCTTCATCAAATACCTACTTGTAGAGAATGTTTTGGGCCCCTTCAAAGGGATAAAAGTGTAATCATCTTATTATATTCTAATTTCTATTATTTTTTCCTCCATATAAGATTATGGAGAGATATTAGACACTTAGTTGACTCCCTAATTTGTTGTGTACTACAATGATACAAATATTTATGTCCTCTACATCTTACATGATGTAGTAGTAAACATCGAATCCTACATGAAATGGTATTTAATATATCCCCCTCTCCAATAGATGTTCCATTATGCATTGAATATTTTACAGGTACAACACTTCATCTTCTGATAGTAAATCCATACAAAATGACCACAACCATTAATCCACCCATATCTCAATAAAAACCAATAAATATGTAGTTGACCAAGAGTAGGAATCGACCTCTAATCAAGAGGGAATACAGTTGGTCCTATACATCGACCATCATTCATTGGTGTTCTGGCCACATGACACTCAATACATTCACGTCAAAGGGTCCCTTACCAATGAAAAATCAGTGTCTCACTAAACCATCTGATTTATTTCACTTCACCACATATGTGATCATCAGTTGGAAAATATGACAAGTAATGAGAACATCAATTCTATTAACCATCAATGTTTAATGGTTATGTTTATAGATCTCCTTGAATCTGAGTTATAATTTTCATATGTATTTCTCTAGTATCTCAATAAGACTTAATTTAACATTAAATTTATTCTCAACTAATTCATGGAGGATTAATCTCCACGTGTACATAATAATGGTTTTGGGTAGTAGGTTTCTCCCTATTCCTACCCCATCCTGTGGCAACAACAATTCTAAGAGTATGTACTATATAATAACAATAAATGTTCCCACTGGCTACCTCCATGAATATTATGGTCATGAAAAAGTCACCATATGGTTAGATTATTGAGTCAATTGACATAAGGAATAATAGTAATTATTTTCCCCAAGGGGTGATATTGTATCAGGCAGAACATCTAAAAGGTGTCCCACTCTTCTTTAAATATTGGAATATGGCCTAAAATATTTTCCCATAGAGATCATTATTCCAACCCTTCAGCGCATAAAAAATGATAAGGGGAATGTTGAATCTTCCGAATGATGCAAGGTTACATAAAAAGTCGAGATATATTCCATGGAGGAATAATTATCTACCTACTAAAGCATAAAAAGTGGATGACTGCCGACCTTATTGTTGAGAAAGAAAAAATTTATGTAAATTTATAAGGATCCTCCTTTCTACTTCATCGTATAACCCATTCATATTTAGTCAATCACTCCCCTTTGATATTGGTGGATCCTCATATCTGGGTAGGGATGATGATAGGTATATGGGAAACAACTAAATAATGAGGCACCAAGCACATTTGAGCATCGAAAATATATGATCGACATTCAATAAAGTTCTTATCCCTATGAAAATGATTATTTAAATGCATTTTTTTGAGAAATGAGATCTCCATAATTACTTTATATCTTCCTTCACCACTAAATTTTAGGCCCCGAAAAAATTAATTGTTGAAATCCCACATGACTAAAATCTATACTAAATATGAGTACAAAAATTCAAAGAACAATTGATGTTATGTAACCCAATATTCACACCATTAAATTTTAAGGGTGTCACAATACAATAGATGTACCACATATCAACAAACTGTGGACATATTATGGGTACCCCAAAATAGCATGAGGCTATGAAGTTATAAAGTTGTTTCCAGTCCCTGGATAAAACTGTTCTCATTTAGAAAACCAGTATCCCGTTTGGTATATTTTTTTGGGTGGATATTCAATGATATTTCATTTAATAATTCATATTAAAATCATGAAATATGAGAATCAAAATCATTTTTATGGGAATATAGAGGCCCAATGACAGTGTCACCGACATAGTCAACCACTGTAAGGGTCTCACGTACTCACCTGATTTACCACTATCCTGAAAAAAAAATACTTAAATTGTGTGTGGATAAATTTAAGAATGATATAGTTATTTTAGTTGAATAATTTAACTTCCATGGTTTATTAATAGAGGCAAATAATAAATATCACTATATGAAGGATTCATTCTAACAGAATAGAAAACAGTCCTTCCAATTACATCTTTAATCTCCAATGAGATTTCTAGTGAATGAAGAGTGTGTCTTATGAATTCCAGTAGAGGTTCCTAATGCGGTCCACATATCGATTCCCATTCTAGATGATCTTCTCTAACTCACCCCTATCACTCACTACCATTCCCATTATATAATAACTAGACGTATCCTCTATGAATATCATACTGCAAAAAAGTATATGTATTCAACCCTTATCATGTCTATGCTCTCAATGTACCATTACAAAATTAAATAATTAGTACGTATTCCCTTTTAGATTCACATGTTCTAAGGTATATCATATTCTCCCTAGAAAATAGATTTTCAAAATTTTAATATATTAGAAGACCATAACATTCAAAAATCATTGGCCACCCAAAATAAATCCCATACTAAAGTATCCATCAAAACACCATCATAGAATTCATAGTGATCAATGATTGGATCCTAGACCAAGTAGATATTATATTGGCCAGGTTGGGAAACATTCTTTCACATGTGACAGAAGTCCCCAGAAACCCATAATGTAATAGTGAGGGATCTTATAAATTATAGGAGGTTTCCATCATCAGGGTTCAATAATATTATATTTTGTTGGATATCATAGAATTCGATCATACTAATAGTATCTTTTATGTCTGCTTGATAATGTCAAAACCTCATGTTGTTTCTACTCCTCCTTCGAATACTACCTCTACATATCATATGAATCCTTCCATGTATAAAAATAAATCTAATTGAAGGTGTGATGAAAATCAGAGTCTCATATAGGTGATGAATAAATATTGAAATCATCACGTTTTAATTCCCCCTGATTTAAGATTTATTCACAAGGTTTGTTACACTGTGGAAAATTCCAAAGAGGATATGTAGAAGAATGCATGTATGAGTTTCAAAAAAATGGAATACATCTACATCGTTATTGATAATATGTAATCACATGTAATCCAATAGGGTACCTTTAGCTGTTGTTGGAAAAATAAAGGCCCTTGAAATGTGATTCATCAGATTGATTAAGATAACTTTTCCATTCATGCTACAAAGACCATGATATAGATTTTTCTTAGAGCATAGAAATAACTATCCAAATATTTTTTTATGTCAACCAATCTTATGTAGAAAAAAACGTTATAGAATGAAAATCATATTTATGACTACGTTTTGATAAGCCATGTCCATAAACATACCAAACTTATCTAATCAATGGTAATTTTAGTGTAATTTATAAAATTTCATGTAGTCATCAAACATTTTAATAGAACTAGTAGGACCGTTTAAGTTTCAATATCACCCCATTCAAGGTTGTGACCCTCCAATGTATAAAATATTCACTTTCTTTCGAAGTACGATTTGTTTAAGCACCTTACTGAAATACCTAGAAGTATTTCAATCTAAGAGACTCTCCTATTTTCAATAATAAATTTCATTTCACCCTTTTATAAGTAGTAAATATACACCTCTAGATTGAAATTGTGTTATCTGTTGATGAGGCCTACTATACAGAAGTGACATAGTAAGAGGAATGTAATTGTATTGTTATATTTATCTTGGAATATGAGGGATTAATCATACATGTGAACATAATATTACAATATATGTCCTGAAAATGTAATGGAATGAAGATCTACCACTTTTTAGTGAATACTATTTCCAGTATCATCCTCATCCAAGGCCAAATTCATTAATAATTGGGAATGACATAATCATACATTAATGCACCCATCTTGATCACTCGTGAATATGAATGTATCAAGAAACATAAATTAGGTAAATATATAATGAAGAATAATTTTTAGGAATTTATATAATGAAATGAATTCATGGTAGTATCATAGGGAACTGCCTAAAATGTGCTTTTGGGAAGACCATAGTATCATTTGAATCCATCATTCCCCTCCTCATATAATTAGATCCTAATGAACTCCCTCATTGTTCATGTAAGGGTACAAATAGTGATGTTTCCTCCATTGACTCATGTGTATACAACTATCTACATTCCATCAAATACATTGAATAGGGGAATAATTTTCATATGAATGGAGTTGAGAACATCAATAATCCAAATGGTTTAATGGACGTATTAGTTAATATTTGGGAATACAATATTTTCTTATTTTTCTTCAGGTTAACCATTTAGAATAAATAAAACTACACCAAGGGATACCTATCATTATTTCTAAACAAAATGGTTTCAACATCCCTATGAATATTAAGAACTAATATATTACCTTGTACAACTATATTAGAGAAAACCGACAAATCCCAGTGTCCCATAATCTAGAATATTACTAAGATGTTTTACATATTACTACCAATCCATGATTTTTTTTTTCAAAGAATGTTGTATAACGTAATGGATGTAATCTTTACAAAATTTTATTGAAATCCTTACTAAACACTATGATCAGAGGCTAAATGAAATTTTATTTATAACTTATTTCACTACATTTTTAGTATAATTAGAAATAATATGCAATGATAGCATGTCCTGTAGATAAGAAACCAGTTCTTCCCCATATTCAACGATCCTTGAAAGCAACCATCCTCATGATGATTATCCATTCTCTGAATATGAACAGAATGATAAATATTGTCTTCATATATTTTATGATGGTGTCACCCCCACCATTGATGATTTATCCCACGTGATCCATGGTATTGATAAATTTATGAGAAAAATATTGATGTGGGAAACCATGTATCTTGAAGAGAAGAAATACTATTTTTACTTCTAGAAATAGAAAAAAAAATTGTTCATTAGATCTATGATGAGATGAGATGAATGAACCCTCTTGTAACTATCCACCACCTTGGCCTCCCAGTAAGTCGTTGTGGATTCCAAGAGCTTCCAAGAAAGAAGAATCCATCTCATAGTTCTATATATTGTAGATGATGAAGTTGAATGTATTGAAAGATCCCACATCATAATGGATTTATAGTATCCCATATCAGTATCCAAAATCACCATAGTTAGGATGAATAATATTAATATATGAGTCATGATTGATATGTTGGATATCAACCTCTTCTATTCAAAGGATTAATTTCCCCATCCAATGTTATATCTAATGATGGATTATATAGAAGGAAGCTATTATATCACGTTTTTGGTTGGATATTACTTATATAACTTGACCTAGATATCCCATAATGAAGTGGTTTTATCATCCTTTTGGATTCTATAAGAGAATTTATGTTAACAAGTGATTCCATTTGAATTTAATTATTCATTAACCATTTATTAATGGGCCATGCACTACATCATTAATGTAATATTTGAGATATTTGGTGTAGTTATATGGGGATGAATTCATTGTTAACTCCAATATGCATCATAGCCATATCATGAATTTTATGAATGTATTTATCATCATCTACATTAGGAACATGATGATAAACCCCTAGAATATCACATGAGGGTTTACATATAAGAATGTTTCTCGACATCATAATCAGATATAGATGTATTTATATTAACCTAGAGAAGATCATTTCTATCAATCAGATGCCTCACCCATGAAAACTATGGGTGTTGTGGGGCCTTTAAAACTTCTTATCCTACATGTAATGATTTATCTCAAATATTGTTTGAAATGGTATGACCATCTCCACAATAATATTGAAATTCATCCTTTACTACTAAGATGATGAGTACTGTACAACAATTTAGGATATAAATAATTTCTTTTCATATCCTCTAATTATAATTCCATATAATACAGTGAATAATTTTGTTATATACGTGACTACACTACATATATTTATTTACATCTTTATAACATAGAAGAATAGTATGAATAGGTAAAACTATATATATTATCTCAGTACCATTCTCTTTAACATGGTAACCAAATACTCTCCTATAAAGAAGAGTTGTTTAAAAATATGTTTTATGTTGTAGAAGTCATGCCATTATATTTTTCACCATGAGATACAAACAGTTTCTATAGTGACCTTCTAAATTATATATTCAATCACTAAATTACAAAATGATTGTTGGAATGTTTGGAGGTGATCCTCAAGTGGTTTGACATCATCTTTTTCTCATAGGAATATATTAATGTATATTACATGGATGTATTATATATATATATGAATACATCAAATGAAATACTACCCCAAGATGTCAATTTTATAGATGACACTATCCTCTCTGATTATTAGGAATTATTATGTTGGTCAATGCATTTTTATGGAAAATTCTGGAGGCAGAATGTTAGATGTTTCTTTAATCCCAGTTATAATAGTGTAAGCTTTGGGATCTTATTCATCACCATGGAAATTTCATCCTTATAAACTCATTCCTTTTCTCATAAGGGTATTCCATCAATGATGAAATATATTATACTTTCATTACTAGAATCAATTTGTCACTCGAGATTGATTTCTACTATTTACAAGTGAAGCGAGACTACTTTTTAGTTAACATGTAGATCAAGGATAAGTATATCATCTGAAATAAATATCCATCTCATCTACAGTAATGTACCCATCAACTAATGGCCCAATTACCTTTCTGAAAAATTATTAATCACATCCCATGGTCATAGAACAACCTAGATTACACCATGAAAGGATTTTTCATTTTTCTTGAAAATCAAGACATGGAAGACATTTTCATTCATGTGGCCACTAGAGGGTTATCCCCCCTTCACATTAGATGATGATAACATATATTTAATCAAATTTTCTACCATTAATTTAAGGAATGTACCCATATGTATCCACATATATGATGAAACTCATCATTCTACATCAACATTTTTAGAGTATCTCTATCATTGAACTATCTTCCTAGACTCAATAGAGCATGAGTGATTCTACCCATATTCATCAAATTTTACATTCTAGTTTGGTCCTAAAATGGAGTGGACCCTATACATAAATGGGATAAATTGAATTTTCAATGGTTGTATCCAACGATATGAGATCCCTCATAATATGCAATATGTTCATGTTGAGTATTTTGGTGACCATCAAGCATGATTGAATCTCTCACACCTAATTCAATGATTGGTCCAATTTAAGACCATAAAGGTCAAAAACTACATCGAGATCACCAAGAGGTGTAATACATAACAAATCTAGGACATATTTTTCAATCAACTACTAGATATTGTCGAAATAACTATGTATTCATGTCCCCAAACTTTCCAATTCCATTTGGTAATACTGAAAAATATTTCAAAATTATAACTAGGTTACACCGTATTCCTTGTTATATAGAATTTAAGATGAATTTTTCATAATCGGTAAGTTTTTATTGCTCAAAAAATGAGATTAATGGCCATAAGATGCTATATAGAATAGTATAATTTCATCTTCTTATGTTGTAATTTTTAAATGGTCACCAATTTTAGGAAATTTACAAGAATGATAGTCACTAGAACATGATGAAGAGATTAATCAATAATAAGGTTCACTTTTTCTCCTTCATTCAAGGTGAATTCGTTGTAGCTCTCGGAATGTTACTGATACCTAAAAAAATCATCCAATGTATGATCCCCAAGGAGAGGGTGCATGAAAATTATTATGTTCAATTATAATGGATCGTAATCTTTAATAACAATGTATGCAGGCAATATCACATGTTTTACTAATCCCATGATTCTCATGAAGTACTTCATGTGAGGCACCCATTATCCGAAGCATTGTGAAATTAATAAATTTTCAATTAGATAATGCTCTATGAACATAATATTATATTATACACATTTTTTATGATGTATGAACATAATGTATTTGCAATGGGTCTGATCTGTATCACCTTATACTAGAACCAATAATAGTTATAACTATACAAACATATTTTCAAATTTCTGACATCCCCAATGGATGGATAAAAAGGGAGGGATAGCCCCATATAAAATATTGTTGGACAATGTGATATCTATTGGTTGATGTGAATATTATTACCCAGTATAAAACCAGGTTACCCCATTTGGTAATTATGAAATGGTGAACAGATTAACCCACTTCAAATTAGGATTGAAAATATGATGTGAGATTAACAAAAACCAACATTCTCAAAACACCATGAAAATATTTATCCTTACACCATTTCCTAAAAATGAGATTCCCCAAAAAAATAATTTGATACCTCAATTCCATAATTAAAGAGGACTACCCCCACTATTGGTGTTGGAATCATAACAATCCTCATAAAAAAACTATGTGTCTCCTAATTCCCATTCAAATGGTATAATTACTGATTCATGTAACCCTCATCTTTGAAAAAAACTACTATTTTTTCACCCCATGAACCACTTACCCCCGATTACAATCCAATAATTATGAAAATATTTTATTTTTAGTTCATATAATGATATTATTTTGGTCTTAGTTCATTCATTTAATCCATTCATGTTATGTCTTATCACTCCTATGACAAATAGACACCATTGAGTCCAAAATCATCCTGTTACAAGAATAATCAGTTTCAAACTATTTTCCACATTCAAAAAGGTTTAAGTATTATCACCGTTGACTTCATGTTCTATAATAAGAGGTATATACATAGTATGTAGGCTTGAATTCACTCATTAAAAATTAGTTTGTACCACATTTGTTCCTTGAATATACCATCAAAATAATCAATTTCCATGTCCAGGCATCAAGAAATTAAAATTTTTACTAGTAGATGAATATTATTTACATTATAATTTTTTTGATTGTCCATGAATCGTGTCATTGAAATATTTTCCATAGACCAATTATTACGACATTAAACAATGAAAAGCTATATTTAGGTCCACGTTGTATAGAATCAACCCTCCATTTCTCCTTTCATGGAATTTTTAACTATTTAAAACCACCCAAACATACTCAAAAACCCTACCAATGGTCTATGGATGATAAGAATAAACATCGTATAATTTTCTTGAACACTGAATCCATATACTATGAGGTAACTTCTATGCACTAAGACCCTAAAAAATGTTTCTTCCCCCCACATTCAAATAATTTCCATCAACCTTAGTGTATTAGAAAGTCTGTTATTCCAACACTGTACAAAAAAATGGTTTGATTAATTTGTACATTTAGGGGATAATAAGTGAATCCTATACCTTATTTCTAAATTTCCATCAACATGGTCACTTTAAAAACATATTTTAAATGTCGTGTTATATCCTATAAATGATCTCAATGGTCTCCTTTTAAGATAGAAGACCATTTCATTTTCATTGACCCCTTAAGATGCTAAGATTCCCTCATGACCAGAATTGAGGAAGAAAATAATGACATAATATATACAAAGGCTCCTCTAACATCCTCATAAAACAATGTAATGCTATATATTTACATTATATAAATAAAATATTCCACATATCATAACATTAGTTGATTTAGTATCCCAGTTCAATACGATATCCCCATTCTGTTTTCTAATCATACAAAGACACATTCCAAAACTATGATTGAATATATTATAAATAACATGGGATATATATTGAGACCTAGATATTTTATTACGAGATTATCCCATTTATATACTCATTGTATATTCCTCTCATCCATTATAGTATGAGGGCGACCAAGATTACAAAATTTCTAGTATTTTATTACAAGGAGTATCTTTGGCCCTCCTTTTGTGTTATAACACTCTTTAATTACACACAAATCCCATTAGGACAGTTTTACCTCCCATTTTAGTTGGATATTTATGACCGTAAACAACAATATTTGATTATTTTTTGATCTCTATGACATTAAAATTAAAGCAACCATAGTCTTAGTTTCATGACTCTAAACACAATGCATAATGTCCTCACCAAATAACAGTAAACTATATCCATACCCAGTATAAGACTAGGAAACCTCATGAAATAGTTATTGGATGTAAAAAAACATTTCCCCATATGAAATATAGATTCATTATTTATAATCTAAGGGATTCCATGGAGAAAAGTTTACCATGAATAAAAATGGTATTCCTCTTAATACAAGATGTTTTGATATCCTCTCCATATAGGATGGAAGTCAACCGTATTCAGTCTCCAACATCATGATGTTTTATAAAATATTGTCTCTTGAATCCATTATTATGGAATGTGTAGTGACCCCGTGATATCTCATCATGGGCCCATCCCTACCATAAAATCATTCTAGGGTATTTTCCTTTTTTCTTAGCATTAATTATGCCATACTGAAATTTTCATCTACAATGTTTGAGTTCATAGAGTAAGAGCTCTTAAGTCACTATATATCTACTCTGGGATATTCCCCACATAAATATTTTCATTTCATTATTTGTAATATTTAAAAAATTATCATCCTCTAGAAATGAATATGATCCATTATAGAATGGTCACATGCCACACTGGCACACCTATCATCATAAGATCACATCATGAAGGACCATAAAAATCATAAAATATCTCCTTGTTTCAATAATATTCAACCATTTACTGTTATACCAATAATAAATTGATGTGGGTATAAAAAATTTGTTTCAATCATGTTCTGTAGTAGTTTTTTTCTATTAGTTATTCTCATTTTCACTATCCTGATCGTAAATATCGCAATCCCCCTCATGGGGTTTTTTAGTCACCTTCTCCACTCTTTTTTTCTCTCCTATAATCAATAGTAAATAAATAAAAATCCTTGTATCATTCACAGATCATAGATCCTATTGGTATAGGATTTATGATCTAGTTTCCCTCAAATCATGTTGTGATGCACGATTGAACCATGTTATGAACTCTATGAACGTTATTTTATATTCTATTTCTTATCATCATGACTTTAAACTATGTGCATGTCACCCCAGGAATATGTTTTTTCATTGTTGGGTCTCCTTTCCATCAATTAACATCTTGTAATTACTCTTATGCGCCATACATGTCCATTAAGGGTATTCAAAAAAATGGTTCAAACTCAATAAATTGAAAATATGACCCCATGCGAAATGTTTTAAGATGTTATAATGTGTGCATGATTTCCTAATTTTTGTGTGTCATTGGGTGGGAAGAAATTACATTCATTGATAAAATTTATCATCCCTTTAATTATGTATACGTTTCTTCGTGATTCAAATCACCAAATTTCAAACCAATATGACACTACACTATTGGAAATTTTTCTATGTGTGATGACCTTAAACTATAATCCAATTCCAAGAAATATTGACATTGAACTATCCATATTTCTACTTGGTAATGTTTTGTGTGGTTTCATGAATTTTTGGAAATCAATTCACATTTTCATGTCACTATTTCGTGCAAAACATATCCATTTTCAATTCTCATTATATTTTTCTATACTTATGTTTTATGACCCCGAAAAAAGTGACATTTCCCTATCATGAAAACCAAAATTATTTTAATGATGTATCAATGTTGTTCAGTTTGGGGATGACTCCTAAAATTCTCATTCATATCGGGTTCCCTCTCCCCAATTACACACACATCCCCTTATATAAACAGAATCATTCAATCCATGATCAAAAAATGAATCTATGTGTGAGTCACCAAAAATTCATTTATAGGTGTAGGCTATTGTAACCCCCATTGCCTCATAGGACCCTCTAGAAAGTACCCCCAATGGTCTACCCACCTACACCCCACCACTTCGGTTGAGATATTATTTTTCACATCATATCACATGTCCCTATATAATAATAATAAAATATTTAACACAACATTTTGAACATATGATGTTTAATTTGGTGTCTATCATCCACAATGCATGAGATTAAACTATAGATTATATTAGTCCCCTAATCGAGATTACATTTCCTTTAGGGCGTGTCACCTACCACATGATCTTGTTATTGGACCGTAACTCAACATGGATATGAATTTCCCCATTAATATTAGATGGAACATTATTCAAATTATTATTCCTACCGAATACGCTCAAAGAAAAACTGGAATAATCATAAGAGTGGTGAAGTCAATTTGAAATTATGATCACATAAACTCTATAAATTGCGTCCCCCTCTACATAGAACCCCATAATATTCCACATCTGAAGGGTTGGCAATATATGAAATGTTCCCACAATACAGTAGATAACCTACCATTCCTTAAATACAACCCAAATGATTTCTGATTAATTGTTGAGAAGGGACTTATGTTTGAACATTTTCAATGGTCGACCATTAATTGTTTTTATTCATCCTTGGTAACATTGTAGTGCATTTTCTGTTTTGAATATGGTTAGAATTTATCCCCCTTATTTTTTCCACATAGATCATGATCCAAATTAAGGGTTTATTGATTAATGATATTCTCTCTCCTTTTTTGGGGAAATTTATCATAATTGTTAATACAACATTGGACTATTAAATGTTGAGAAAGAATATTGGTTGACTACAAGGACATATCATTTAGTCATAATCCTTATTATTTTAGATGATATATGTGGTAAATTAACAAACTCATAGACTGGGTTCTCTTACATATTCTAAATCTCTCATATAATTTAGAAATCATATCATCATCCATTTTTTCTAACACAGACCATGAATAAACTGATGTTAGGGGTTGGTTATTTGTTGACTTATTGGTATCAATGATGTATGGAAGAATATCATTTAAAATGAGAAACATTTCCACTCATACAGTTAAATAAAACTATAAACAATAGTACTTTACAAGGACCATCCCTACACTTTACGCTCTCTTAAGTCGTTGAAAAATTTACCCCTATGACTCTGCCCTAGGGATCAAGTGCAACAGTACAACCATCCATTAGTGCAAGGACTCTGTGGAATGTTTAAACTCACAATCCATATTTCCTACTCTACCATGTGAAGAATATCATTATCCTTGATCAACAATAAATCTATAAAATCTATGTACTCTACTATCGCATGCACCATATCCGCACTCAATCCTCATTCAACACCAGCTAAAATATCAAAAGGATAATGATATATTCTTTGGATTTAATGATAATATCTCTATCATTCACATTATCCTGTATATTTTTATTTAATGATCTATATCATAGTGAATCTGGGATCCATCGAATTTATCATTTTTCTAGGAGACAACAATTTTTGGATCTCCTCACACCCCCATAAGAAAATGTAGTGATGGACTAACACATGAATAGTGAAAATGTTTACACCACTATTGACCAATTGTGAATTATTTTTTGAAAGGAGGACATTTTTCTAACCAAATATGGCTCCATTTAATTGTAGTAAAATTCTAGGAAGTCCTCCACTCGATGTACTAGATGAAGAGATTCTCTTATATAACATCAGTCTCAGAGTTTCCACGATCCTCACGTGGAACAAGATCAAATTATGGAAAGTCAATGAGGACAATAATATATGGGACCTCCTCAAGGATCCTCTCATTTGGGTAATGGTCCACCTCATGTGCGGGTTTCTTTCATCTATACCTTTTTCGGTAATACATTCTATGATATCCATGAGCTACACCCCACCAGTGGCATCACTAATCACAGTGATTGTCTTCTAAATCATGACCAATGAAGAGTCATCATGGATGAAAATATTCATAATATTTGGATATCCATCATGGGATCCTTTTATTACCCATCCATAGACACTTTCCATTATTGATTCTTCATTAGAACTTTTTGGAAAAAATCACGCCAGTCACTTTAAAAAATTGTGAATGTTGTAAGAATATATCTTATGTCATATAAATTGACCTATTGAGGGAAAGAGTTTGGTCAATAGTTTTTCCTAGGATATCTAAAACTAGATACAACATTGGATTCCCCTCAACACGATATAGAATCTAAATTTCTAGGTTCAAGCCCCCAATATTATTCGGAATAATAATTATTAGAATAAATAATATGATTAAGGAAATAAAAATAGTTACATGAATTATTGAAAAGTGGAAAGATGATTAGCATTTATTTTTACTATAAGGCATACATATTTCAATAATGATTCTACCCAACAGTTGTGCCTCACTAGTAGTAGACACCACCAAATGGATACTAGGGTGTGATCCTCCATAAAATATTGAATGTTTTATAGAGCATGGATGTGATAAATGGATTTTGAGTAAAATTAAATAAGATATTGGGAGTGTTTATATATTAAATCAGTGTGAAATTATTTATCATTTTTGAAACATAGGTGTTGGACCTTATATAATAGAATAACCAAAACCAAAATCCATACCAATGTTCCTCCCATGGTTTCTACCAAATTGGTCTGGTTTTTAATATCTTATAATTAAATGGTCCTATAATATTAAATATTAAACATATGGATGTGGATGTGAGGCTTACTCATAATAAAATTAATTTAAAACCATAACAAACATTAATGGTTTTGGAGGATTCAGAATAGATTATAATGTTATTCGGATAAATAATAATAATAATAATTTAATTTGAAAACATATATTTGGTCTATAACTCCATTTTTTGTATTATTACATAGTTTTAGGTAATAATTTTATCACAATACACACAATATATTTATTTAGTAATTAATTTTTACCCGAAAATATCATTATCTCAAAAAAATAAAAATAATCGACATTTTACAATTTCAAAATTATTATTCCAAAAATAATACTCATTTTATAATTTTTTTAAATATATTTTTTATCACTTTTAAATTATTCAATTAAATTTATTTGAAAATGTTGTGTTTTTTGACAACATATTTTTTGAACCCTCATAAAAATTACATTTTACTTCATAAATATTATATGATGATTTATATTTTATAAAAATCATATAATAATAATATTTTTCTGAAAATGTTATTAATTTCAAAAATAAATTATTTCATAAAAATAAATACCTCATTTGAATTTTAATATTACACAAAAAAATAATTTTGGTTTTATTGTGTCAAAATCAAAATAAATTATAATGTTACGTTAATAAGTAAATGGAGAAGATATTATTTTTAAAATAGAATAAAAATATTCCTATTAATATGGTCCTGAAACATATCCATTTAATACACCAACATATGCACTATGGGTGTGGTGTGTGATTGTGAGATTTTCATTGGGATGTTTGGGGTACATGGTTTGGGTTGTGATCTTGATGAGCATGAACATCTCCCATAATCTGGTTCACTCAAGAATAAGTTATTGTATCGTATCTTTAGATTGGTTATGGTAATGGACCGATGATTGTATCTCCTTTCTAATCTCTGATAAATGGGATTAATAGGGTATGATAATACTAGATGAGGCCATAACATTCTATGTGTGGGTAAATTTAATTTTCTAATACTATATATTTATAATAATAAAAATATCACTATTCAATAGCTATATAATCAATGGTATTGATACATAATACAATATAAAACCTGATAGGACAAAAAAATACTTTTCAATATATAGAGTTTATAATAATTCATTTAATTAAATTGCAAGGGAAATATTATTTACAAGATTTATAGTCTTCACAATCTTCCCCCCTTCTAAAATTTCACACTCAAAATTATCATTTACCACAAAAATATATATTATGTAGCTTATTTTTCTTCCCTTCCTATAGCTCCCACATCAGTTCTTCAAACATTTGGTTCCTCAACATCACTTTTACTAGGATCATTTTTTTCTTTTTCATAAAATTGTCTCCATGATCTATGATCTTCAGCATATCCTGTTCTTATGAGAGATAATTACCTAATAGTACCACCAATAGATTTAGTACATGTTCGAGGTTTGTTATATTCTTATTTAGGATCGATATATGAAATACATCATATAGTTTAGATAGGTTATGTGGGTGTGATTTTCAATAAGACAACATTATAATGCAATAAAGGATCTTACAAGGATTGTTTTTTCTATGGATAAGCTTTATATTCTTCCCAAACCTCAATACTTTTCTCCATGGAGATATTCATAGAAATTCAATGATTCCAACATAATCCACTAGACTACACTGATGAAAGTCAGTATAACTCATTTTTAACTCCAATCAGCCTTTATGTTCTTCTAAATGGTCTTGACATTTTCAACCATATCCTCAACTATTTAAGGGACCAGTTTTTTACATTCCAGAAACTCACCACAACATGTAGGGGTTCTACAGATATTACCTTAAAGGGCTTCATAATGAGAAATTTGGATCCTTGAGTGTAAACTATTATTATATAATAAAACAATTATAGGAATATGTAGATCCTACCCCCATTTGATGCCAAATTAGAATGTTCACAACATTTCCTTGTGTTTATGGATAGTATGATCACATTGGTTATTAGTTTAAGTGTGATAAGTCATGATGATGTCCAAATATAAAATTAGACCGCATTGTGTTGTATTTGAAAAATAATATTTAAACATTTATCTCAATCACATACAATTTTGGGTGGTGTTCCATGAAACCTTACAACTTCTCTAATTTATATCCCTGAAAAATGGTATAGTGTAAAGTCTTATCAAATTGAGGTAAACTACAAATATATATTACATTTTTTGGACTCATCCATCCTCCAATTTCATCCATCATAAAATTGTCCAAAAGTATCCAATTTATTATTATTATAATATCAATGAATGACAATTCCTTGAATAGGAACTCACATTTGTTTTACATTTCATAATACTTGTCCTTTCATAAAGCCTTTAGCTAAGTTCTCAGGTACCCTTTATTTTCCTGATTAATTTTGAACTATATAGAAATATCATTTTTAAAGAATAATTTTTTTGAGGTAATCCATAATGACTATATTTTTAAATTCCATGAATATTTATAGAGCATTATTGAGTTCAAATGTAATTACTATGAACTCATAGTAATCATACCGTATATGAAAATTCAATCATGGGGTTATACTCCTTCTCCACCATAACATCGTAATATACTGACTATAGTTATACCTCTGCGATTTTTTGAAATCCACAAAGATGATCTAAGAAGTAATCATACTATGAGAGAGGATATTTGTTCCTTATGATAATCTTATTAAGCTCATGATAAATAATGAAATCATGCATTGACCCATCATTCTTAATGAAAGAGAAAAGTGATTCGTCCTAAGGTGAACCACTTAGGTATGTGAGTCCTATATCTATATTATCCTATACTTATGTATTTAGCTCCTTTTGATTCAAAAGATCTGTTATATACTTTTTCTTTGATAATGGATACACCCCATGAACATGACATACTTAATATTCAGCCTCATGGCTTGGTGGAAGACTATGTAATTAATTAGGAAACACATCAGTGCCTTCCATTAATATGGGAATATCATCATGGATGATATTTTCCATATAAATTGTTATTTGAACTATATACACTTCTTCATTGGGAAATAAATCCATCCATGAGATGTTTGTTCTAAATAATATTGACTATTCTTCTCGCACTCGTACTAAATTTGGTGTTGATTTTTGATATGGAATCTGTTTTCTTTATCATCATAATTTATGTTGGATATATATATATATAAATCCATTACATTACCAAAATTGCTTCCAATTTCACAAAAGAGAGTGTGAAAATATTCACTTTTAAGTTCATCCCCCAAATTTTATAAATAGAAGATTATATAATATGGACACAATAATTTTCCCATTTTTAGTTTTCATCAAAAGAAATACTTCCTGTATTTATGGTGGTGTTTTAAATTTTGAAGTAATTATTCCTAATATGAAGTGACGTGTAGAACCAGAATCAGAATGTTTGTTTTCTTTTCATTAATAAACGACAAGCGTACTTGTCAAAAATTCACTATTAGAATCCACTTAATTAGTTCTAAGGGAACAATAATTCCCAATCATCATTTGATGATTTTGTTTCTCTCCAAATATCATTTTCATAATTCATTGGTTTTAAATGTTCACTAGTTCCCTGAAGATGAAGAAATAAACAATGGACAACGGGTTTAACAAATCACACCTCTATTACAATGTATTGGTGGAGTAATTTTTCTTAATCACTGTATATTCATATTTCCTTCATGATCCTCTGTAATATCTTGATCTTCGATATTAAATTTCTAGGTTTCTTATATCTTCATGTTTTAGAAGTTTGATATTGAAAATTCATGTCACTTTTGGATTTTTTAATTAGACCACACGAATAAAACTCCAATTTTCTATTTTAATCCATGTGATAATATTAATAATTTTTTATCACTACGTGGAATTTGAGGTAACAGTAGTCAATTTTCTCATAATTATTAAGGTATCATATCACCATTAATTTTCATTGACTAGGAATTATCCCACAGTTGTAGTTATAAAGATTTTATTTGATATTATCAACAATGATATATTTTTATCATGAATGTATTGTGATGCATTCCTTATACTACCCATAGATTTTTCATTCTTTATCATGAGGGAAAGGACATAAATTTCTATTTTATGTCAGAGAGTTTGAGGAATGTATTTTTAGGAAACCATTTATGGAAATACATCCACCCTATTGCATTGATATCTTCATCACAAATCATATTATTTTTCAATGTACATAACTAATTTGTTTCTCTGCACATATGATAAATAGTTAGTATAACATTATCTTTCTTAGAGAATTGAAGGATTTAGATGATCTTCTAAATGGAGTTGATACATTTTTCCATGATTAGTGGAATATATGATACATTGAATGGTGGAGGCCATAATCGCATAAAGCTTTCAATCATATGTTGTTCTTTCTTAGGTGGATTTGGAAACTCCTCTAGATCTAACATTCAATTTAGAACAAAATTCTGTAGATAGATTTTGTCCACAATGTTTTCGATTCCTACACCCATATTGTTTGGATGCTTGTTGGGTATGTCATCAAAATTCCCAACATAGAGGTTTTTTTCATGATTCCTCCTATTTCTGCCCATTGTCTATAATAATGGGAAAATTATGGATTTATATTATTAAAGTATTAAACAGATAAAAGATAATATAGTTAAATTAAATAGATATATTATAAATTAGATTTATTTCTTTAACTTTTGAATATGTATGGTTCAATATATGATATGCATGATCTATATCCAGACATATATTCTTATGTTTACTATTTTGTCCGAATAATAATGTCTCATAATTAGATTATGAATTCACCAAAGAATATACCCTATGATTTTCAAACCTATTGTTCAGTAAGGCTTATTTTTAAGAACTGATTACTGATACAGTCTGGATGAATGTCGTGTTTTCATGTTTTACCCCAATGTAAATTTAAGCTATACCCACATCCACCTATAATATCTCAAAAATGATGTATATTATTGATAAAAAACTTAATCTATACTATTAAGAAATTATGTATGTTTTCATAAACATAGTATTATAAGTAATGGATTAATTATTTTTTTTGTAACACCCCATTATTTTATATTATGTTATCACTTTAAAGTAATTCAGTAGCTTCAGTTACACTCAACACTGAGTTTGAGCACACCACGACATACCAAACTGGCTCTTAAAAAAGATGTTTTGAATAGTATTAACCACATTGTTAATTTCATATATATCCTGTATAATTTAAACATTCAAATTCTTTTCTTCTTATACATAATATATGGACAAATTCAAAATTTTAAATTAATGAAGTATTTTTAAAAAAATGCAGTTTTTCCGCATTTTAATGGAGAACCATTTTTAAATCCAATTTTGATAGTTTTATATAACCAATTTATTGAATTTAAATTCTTCTTTATTATTAGGAAATAAGAATTTAGTCTGGATAAATGTTTTGTACTTTTCTGATAAATTTCTTATTTTGATGAATAGTGAAAAATAATAAATTTCAATTGAAAACATGTTTTTTTGTCGATATATTTTAAAGTTTAGATTATGAATTTGAGTGGTTTTAAATTATAATTAGATTATATTTTTATTATTTAATATAATTTAGGTCATTAAAATAAATTTCACATTTAAATTGGACATAATATCATGTCAATCTTTTGATAGTTTTTACTTTTTTAAAACCCCAATTTTTGGTTTTGACAATGGGAATTAATTTTATATTAATTAGTGAATCTTCAAGGTTTTTAATTTGGTTAAAAACAAATAATTTTTGAATTTGGAATATGAAAATATTCTTACGGAGAATTTTTGGTATTTTTTTAAAACATTCAATTTTTTATGAATAGGGAAAAACACTACCTTCTTGTTTAAAAACGACTTTTTTATTTAAATAATTATTTATGTTATTTAAATTTATCTTAAAGTCAAAATAGATACATAATACCTATATTAGGTCAATTTAATTCATTAGAGTCATTTTAAAATAATATTATAAGTATTTTATTGAAATGTTTTTGACGTCTTTCACCCACCTTCTAGGCACATGTGAAAATGTGCCGAAAATGTAATTTTACTGCTTCTATGAATTGAATATAAATATTCTAAGAAACAAAACTGAAATCATTAAGTAAAATTTTGTTCAATATGATGAAAATAATTTTTGGTGTATAGTAACTTTTGAATTTGATTTACTGCGGTTAAAAGTAAATAGGGTAATTAAAAGTAAAAATGGTATCATAATTACACTAACATATATCATAATTCTATTAGACATTTGTATTTATACCAAAATCCACATTAGGAATATAATATGATCTTCATGTCCTCTTGTATTATATTGGTACATTTATTATTATTTTATTTAATGAAGAGTTAAAAGTGTTAAATTCAAAGTTTAATAATTAAACAATTTTTAATATAGGTTACTAAATATAATAAATTCTACTAAAAAAATTAATTACAAAGAAAAACAAATTTCCAAACAATGGTATTTTATTTATAATTTTAGACAATAAATAAATAAATTTATTTATGACCTAATGATGATACAGTAATTGTCTTTATAATGAATGATTAAAATAATTGATAATATAGATTTTAAAATAAATGTAAATTGAATTATTTGATGCATTTAACGAATTTTATTATGTTAAAATTATATGGTATTTTTGATTAAATTTTTTTTCTTTGTAATAATGATTCTATGAATTTCACAAAAACCAAATACTAAATAGTGTCAAAATTAAAAAAAAGATATTTTAAAAATAAATTGTATTTTAAAAAATGATATATTCTTCATAAAAATCTAAGGATCAGAAAAAAGAGTTATATAATGATTGATATATCATTAATGAACCGCTTTATGTTATACTGTCTTTTTATAGTATGTTTATTAACCATTTATTATAAAATACAATAAGACATGACAAAAGTTTAAACAATTTAACAAAGAGATAAATATAAAAGATAACGTTAATGTGGCAACCTAAACTTGTCTAAAACCTATTGGTTGATAGGTTTTAGACCCATCCCCACCTTATACTCTAAATAAATCATTTTTGATCCATTATAAATATAAAATGTCTTTATAATAAAATAATATTTCAATGTTTCCTAAGGTTCCCCTCACCTCTCTTATAAAAGTGCACTTCACCTTCTCTAATATTCACTCCTCCAAAGCCATTTGTCTCATCCAAACCCTGCCCAAATATCCTAAAAACTATCATTAATTCAACCTAGAGGCCTTACTTTGATCAGAAATCAAATCTATGGAGCCCTTTTTATCAAATCAAAATGAAGAACCCGAAAAAGAGGTAAAACTATCATAACCTCTTTCCTGTTTTTTTCTTCTTCACTTCCTCTTTCGTTGTCGATTCCATACCAAAATAATAAATCCAGTACCTTCTACATATTTTGATGTTATTATAAATATGGTATAACCATATTCATTATTTTATCCATCCTATTAATGACAATGTCACCATACATGCGTACGTACGGCTTACCGTCTCCACATTGTGGTGTAGTTTGTTATTAAACACATCATTATTTAGATGAGTATAATAATGAGTATAATTGATGTAAATAATAAATAAAACATGGTAATTATGTTTTATAAATAATATAACTTTAAATTACAAAACATTTCACAACCAATTGAATGATATCATTGCTCGTGCGTACGTACGACTTACCATCTCCACAACACAATGAGATTTATGTCCACATTCAACATTCATATATGATTATAAAAATATATATTATTAATAAGTATGTAATATATGGTATAATAATTTTATTGGGTATATATATATATATACGTTTGTGTATTTATGTAAATCTCATTCACATACTTCTGTTCAATACGATATGATAATAGAATCATAATTTATGCCTACGTACGGCCCACCGTCTGTATAAATGGTGTTTTTGATTTCATATATCTATCTATTATACATATTTATATTATGAATATATATTATACATAAATAATTTTTTATATTCTAGAAGAAATTTAATCATGATATATGTAATACAATCACGATTAACAATTTAAAACATGTACGATAGTGAAATCGATTATTACCAGAAATATTATTTTATACTAGAAATTATTATTAAATGTGTATTATAAGGCCTTAAATGAATGAAGTATGATACCATAAATATGTATATTGTTCTGGTATAATTTAATAACATACATTGGTCATTATAAATGAGGTTAAACCTACCCTCGACCAATAGAAAGTAAAAGGTAATGGTTAATTTCTCGATATCATTATTATCTGAGATTGTTTATGTGTAAATATTTATAGGGAGATTTTTATCATCTGAGTCCATGTTTTATAAAATTGTTTTCAAAAAATATATTTTACAGTTTTTTGTAAGGACCTCTTTATCAAGATCAACATTTTAAATTTTTTAATTCATTATTTTTATGAATCATTAAATTAATGTCCATGTTTTAAAAATGATATTAAGGATTTATATATATGGACATGATTGTTTAAAATGATACTTACTTTCAAATGTTTCAAAGTGGTTTGAGACACTTTGATTTAGAAGTCTCATTTATATGACATCATTTATAAATGCATGATTTTTAAGTAATTTTCAAAAAAGGGGATATTTCTCTTGAAGAGTTTTACTGATCATTTTATACTATGGGAACATCATTTGAAAAATATTATTCAATATTTGGTTGATATATTATAATACAATCTTCCATATTGTATCGAATGAGTTATGATATTTTTGACTGTTAATGTGTTGTTTTTATACCATTCATGGTTTATGGTCAAATTATTGACAATTCGTATGCTAGTTTTAATACGAATGATTATTTTATGTCCCAACATTTTCATATAATGAATGCATTGGACATATTAAGTGACTAGTGGAGCCTGCTATAGCTCTTCGAGGAATTGTTAGGTCTCATGAGGAAAACATGTTTCTTGTAAATAGTCCTTCAAAAAAATTATTTGTAGTCTTGGCACGAGGCCCTGGATATGTGGTTTTGATGTCCGGCACTATTCATTCCATCATTATAAAATTATATATTTTATGTGATTATTCGAATAGTAGTATATTCATGTTCATTTTTTATGGTAATGTTTGATTTTTTATTTCCATATTATATTCAAGATTGTTTTTAAAAGGATTTTGTTTTTATTGAAAATCGTACCTTCAAAGATTGTATTTTCTTCTATATTATTTACTATTATTGAGCATATAAGCTCACCAATTTCTGTGGTTTATTTTTCTCAGGTTGCGAAGAATTATATAATGGCTGAATTGTAGGGATAAGATAAGGGATATGAGTGTGTTTAAGGGATACACAATGTTGTTTTAAAAAAACGATGGGGACGAAGCCACGTTTATTATTAAATCAAAGAAAAGACCTCTTTAACTGGGTATAGGGAGACCCATTACATAGCCCGAAGGCCCTGTGGGCATTTAGCCCATTACATGGCCCGTAGGCCCATTTTTTGGCCCAAATCCCATTCTGTGAATAATAATGCTACATAAGAACTCTTATTTGAAAACATTACCCTAATATATAATTTGAGGATTAGTATAGAATAACATCCTATAGTATTGGGAATGTAGATGTATTTTTTAGTTTTCCAAGAAATATATCCCTATCTGGATACGAGCAGGTAAAGGCGGTTCTAGTACAGATGTATCTAGGATTGAAAACTCCAATAAAGAGTTTTGGACCTGACCAAGTGTAGAGACCCGAAGCTTGACGTACATGGACTTTACATTACTTTTGCGGAATACTTAGTACATTACAAAAACACACACATAAGGACCGTAATAGTTTAGTGTCTTTGGAAACTCGGACTATAATCTTCTAATCGTGGTGAAAGATCTTCAACATCTCCCATAAAGATCTTCCTTTTTTTACCTAAAACCTTTCTTTATATCCTGGGGAAAAGAAAACATAAAATGGTGAGCTCAAATGCTCAGTAAGGGTAAACAAAAGAAATATCAATCACATCATATTCATAAGAACATAACATTTTGGAAATCATAACCTGCAAAAGAGAGCATAATTTCATAACATGGGATAAATTATGGCAGTGAAATGTAATCACAATAATCATAACATAAAACATGGAACTTTGTGGCATACACACATAATCATAGAGAATCATTTCTTGTTAGTCATGACTCATTGCCAAGTCTATCTTAGTGGACAAAGTCCCTTTCTGAATCGAGTAACCCTCGTTTCAGTCCTGTTTCACTGAACCGGTATAACCTACCATTCCATCCATGTCTATATCATGAGATATAAAATCTTTACCCAATGCATTGGAGGGAGATATAGGTCCCACCCATCTTATAATGAATCCTTTCTTATGTGTGCCACATAATCATAAAACATACATCATCGCATAACACATGTAACAAAAATGGGATTATTGAAACATCATGACATCATAAATCAATTCATATAAGATAAAGGAATTCATAAAAATAATTTCATCACAACATGAACAAATCAATTTAATAATAGGGATAAAAACAGAACCCTTTATTATCTTAGATAGAAAATCATTTTGATAAAACACTTGAACTCCATTCTTGAGGAAAATATCCTTTCTTCTTAAAATACATTTTTCCTTTCATAACATGTCATACAAATTTAAAATAAAAGAAGTTGATTAAAAATAAACTTGAAAACTTGTAAAGGAAGCTTTTTGGAAACAATGTTTTAAAAATCCATTCATGTCGTATAAGTTAAAAAAACATTCTTCGTACTTTTTTCGGAAAGTCAAAAAGTACCTCGGATGAAAAACGAAAAAAGATTCCTTTCATATTTTTTACAAAAAAAAACTTACCGAAGGGTAAAATTGGATATAAACTATTGTAGAAGGATGGAAATAATATTACATATTGAGGGAACATGGATGTGGATGATAAAATACACCCCAGTAATTACCAAAGTAAATACAATCTCGGATAAAAGTGAGATTGTGATATTTCCCTTACCTTAGGTCCAATTTGCTTTGTACGTGTCCGAAGCTCCTGTATAATGGTTTAAATAATGTTATTGACTTATTCCAGAATCATACATATTGATATGATATCATATATGGTCATATTCTTAGTTTCTTGATAGTAATATTTCATTGTTACTTGTTACTCGGGTCTTTATTGCCTTTTGTTCTTATGTGTGTTTTGCCGAATACATTCTTATTCTTATTTTAAGGTTATAGATACCTTATATCCAGAATGGTATTAGTGTAACATATATCATATTTATTCATTCAATTTATATAATTACTATGTAATGATGATCATGTAGAACAAGTCGCATCACATCGTGGAGACGGTATTCCGTACGTACGCACGAGTGATGATATCGTTCCTATGATCGTGGAACTGTATTGGAGTATATATATATTATTTAAGTATCAATATTACTTTATAATAATCATAAATAGTTACTCATTACACCATTATACCCATCCTTTTAAAGTGATGGTGGAAAATAGATTACACCACGGCGTGGAGACGGTATTCCGTACGTACGCACGCGCGGTGATTTCATTTTTCCGTAGGTTGGATAGAAGGTGAATTAGGGTTGTTTCATATTTATAATAACATATCAGTATGTAAGTAATACTGATGTTATTACTTTATCATGAAACAACTAAATAAGAAGAAGTTGAAGAAGAAAGAAATTGAAAAGATCGGTAATGGATATTACCTCTTCTTTGGAACGCTTCTTTGAATCCTTCACTTAGGGAACTAATATTGGTCTTTGAAGAAGACCAGGACATCTAGGACTATTCTAGGGAAGTGGAGAAGGGATTTTTGCAGGGGTTGGCCGAGCTTGAGTGCTCAATTTGGTGTGAGGAGGAGGGGGAGGAGGTGCCCTTTTATAAGGGAGGAGAGGGGCACCTTAGGAATTCTTAAAAATATTAATTTATAATAAATCTAACCCCACATAAAAACCTCCAAAAATTACTCTTATTCGAAGATTAGATGAGATAGGGTTGTAATATCATCAACCAATCAAATTTAGACATGTTTGGATCTTATTTTAAACCTTATCATTTTGATTTATCCTTATTTAATCTATTTAAGTTTATTTGTGGTAATAAAATTCTAAATTTTAAATTATAACAAATAATTACTTATTTGTTGTGAATTTTCCATAATTGTTTACTTTATAACATTATAGACCATATAAATATAAATTTATAATTTTTAAATATTTTTGTGACTTTTAAACAATTTTATAATATGTTATTTTTGTAAAATAACAATAGTGTCAATTTTGACACTATTCATTTATTTGAATTTAAATAAAATATATACAGAAGATATGTTCGAAATAAAAGCTTTAATATATTAATAAAAGGTCATATATATCTATAAAATTAGTGTATCACATTAAATAGTTCATATAATATTTATTTTATTATTTTTAAAACCATTTATTTGGTTTATCTCTTAATAAAATAATTACTACATCATTTTTGTATAACTATTTAATATACTTATTTGTTGTATAAAATTTAAAATAAAATTCTATTATGAAGATAAATATATTACCTTTCACAATAATACTTTTACTCGAATTTATCATCTTAAAATCACAATATTTAAATTGTCATATTTATTAAATTATGAAGGTGACAACTTTGGCATCATTTAAAATAAAATAATATAAGTGTCATAATCGATTTTATAAGGCTCCAAATGGTCAAATATTCTACCATTGGATGCTTATGGTTTACATTTACATGTCCAATAAGTTTTGGTTAGGTATTTGTGCATTTTATGGTCACTATTAGTTTAAAAAAACATTATTCTTGATTTTTCACTAGATAAACAATTTCTGCATCACTATTGTGTCATAATTAATGATAATTATTTAATCCCTAAAAATTATAAATAAATTTATATGATGTAGATAATTTCATTATATTTCTGTAGACTATTCATGTTCTATGTTTCATGAAGTATATCACTAAATTAAAATTAATATACTTATAAAATTTAAGAGAGTTACATGTTGTCACTTTCTTTGGTTTTAATAATAATTAAGTTATTTTCATGGAAAAATGTTCATTAAATGATTCTAATCTGACCCTTAGGTGATATGGGTCTACTTTTAGTCATCCAATAGGATTTTGACATTTTTTAGGGTAATTTTAAAATATTATATTTACCCTTAATTACCCGATTTACCTTTAACTATGGTAAATAAAATTTACCGTAGTTACTATTCATAATTCCCAAAAATAAAAAGTAGCTTATTAACATAATTTGGACCCACTGATTCCAAATATGGAATCCATTTTTTAAAATTCCATACACAGAAGTTGCAGAAATTAAATTAAAATTAATCCCGTTGTCGAATAAAAATGGGTTTTTGTTTAAAACATTGCAAAAGATTGAATTGATTTAACCTACGAATTCAAGGTAAAATCAATGATAATGACATACATTATATTAAATGGTAAAAATCTATTCTATTTATACTTTAAAACCATTCAATATTATAATTTAACCACATAAGATATTACGATGAAAAAAGTTGTTTTTAATTAAAATATAGCGTGTTTTTACTATTCATTAAAATGTGAAAGTTACCAGAATAATATGAAAAATTTATCCAAAGTAAATTTTTATTTCTTGATTCCAAATAAGAATTTTATTTTGTAAAATTGAACTTATAAACATGTCAAAAAATAGATTTAAAGTGGGTGCGCCATCAAAAGGCGGAAAAACTGCATTTTTTTGAAAAATAATTATTTTACCCGAAAAATTTATTTTGTTCTTATACCATGTTCTAGAAATGTGTAAGATGAATAATAATGTTATAAAATTCAAAATTTAGTTAATACTATTCATAACGGCTAGTTCATGACAATATTATAATAATATAACATTGTTTATTAAAACCCGGTATTGTGTACAACACACGCTATCGAGGAAGGTCGCGATTGCGTGTAATGCAAGCCAAGTCAGGGTTGCGTGTTGTGAAAGAATCCTTCATTGTTTCGTATAACAGAATCCATCCATATTTCATTTATACATTTAATATATATATATATATATATATACTCAATGTTGCGTAGAATAACTATTATCAAAATTGTGTGTAACACGGTCCATGAATAGTGTTGCGTATACTGCAAGCTAATACGGTGTTGCGTATAGCGCAAGGTAATCTTGGTGTAGAATACAACATAAGACGTTAATGAAATTAAAATAATATTTTTCATAAAATCTCGGGGTGTTACATTCTACCCCCCTTAAAATGAATTTCGCCCTCGAAATTCGTCGGGTTTATAAATGGTTTACTATTTGAAAGTTTCTTTGATAGAAACCCACATCGTAAAAAGGAATACCCAAACTTATCTTTAAAAAAAAGTATGAAACATAACAGTTACCCAAATAAACTAATCACTGGGTTTCCACATAGGTGAAAATATGGATATGGAAGAGAAATCTAACCATCATGTTCTGATGGAGAGTGGTAGAGAACATGGCTATGGAAAAGCTAGCAATCACAAAGCCATAAATTTGTGATGATCTAGGGTATCATCTGATTCATCGGATATAAGGGAACTAGGACAACATTTTTGGTTTTCAAGATCATTTCCCTAAAGTTGAAAATTTGAATTACAATAAATACTTACTTTATTTTGGTACAATCTCACTGTTGTTCGTGCCTTGAACAATTTCCACTTCATCTCTTAAATAAATGAAGTTGAATATGTTATTCATGAAGTGTTAGCAGATCATGTGATAGAATGACGGGTCATTCCATCTGTCTCAAAGAAAAGGTTAGCAAAAATTATATACATAAGTCGATCTATAGTGAGATTAATCATATATGGTTCCTAAAATGAACTTATACTTCACATATCATACTGCTTAATATAATAAAACTAGTTTTCTACTAAACAGGGACTTCCTGTAGGTCAGTGGTAGGCGATAAAAGCCAGTCACTCTTCGGTTGTGGGTTCGATTCCCACAGCCTTGTCCGAAGCGATGGGTTGTCTCCCGTCCTGCAGGTTGTCCTTTTTCTAAAACTACATTACTATAACATCACATAAATAATATCAAAAAAAAGTTCTATACTTAAACAATACTAACTTATGGTTAACATAATCCATTACAATCTTTAGGCTTATCTAAAATACTTCGGTCCAAGCTCATAGTATAAAGAAAATGATTACTTGAAATGTCGCCAACCAAGCTTGTGAATACCATCATTTATCCCCCATATATCTTGTTGGTCACATTCCAATCATGTGAATACTTTAATGATGTATTCTCTTGAAAAATATGAATACCCATTAAACCTTAGTGAAAACATGAATGCTGTCAAAAGTTAACTCTTTCCACATACCAAAATCCAAAAATTCAATATACTCAAACCATGATATAACCTTCTCCTTATATCAGTCATGAGCTCATGAATACTATCAAACATTTTATTTTCTCCCTATCCCTTCATTATGCGCATATCATCTACATTCCAAAAATATCTGAATAACCTTTCATGGATACTGGTAACATTAATTAGACAACAATGTAACAATCCTTAAATGTCTCTTTATTCCATAGTGCCATGAGATTACTTATACAACATTACACATGATAAACATGTAATCATTCCACTACATTCTTAAACCATTGACCGAGCTTCAAAAATTCTTTCATCTCACATATCATTTGTAGTCTCTTCATCATCATCCACATAAATACTTCCCATACAACCATACTGATTATCTTCATGAGACTTTCCCTTAGGTCATTGGTTTGCATAATGCCCGTACATTCCACATTTAAAACATTTATCCATTGTTGATGTCATAGCAATACCATTATCCTCATCCATGTTGTTAACTAAACCTTTTACTTTGCATTTACTTGCTTTGTGTCCTTCTTTTCCACACCCAAAGCATCTTCCAGTTCCTTTGAAACATTCTCATTGATGCCTCTTCCCACATGATTTACATAGGGGAAATTGAACTTTCTTTCCTCTATGATCATCATGAAACTCCATATTTCTCTTATTAGCCGAGTCAGGAAACATACCAAATTTTACTTTATTGATCATATTATGAGACTGCTGATTCGTCATAATAATGATGTTTGGACTTACAAATCCCATTTCATTATGAAGAATATCATTCCATTGTCCATCATATCCTCCATTATCGTGAATAATCTTGTTTCCAGCCATTTTCTAAAACCCAAAAGAATAGTGTGAGAGGCAAAAATCATAATAAAGGGGGAGTAACTTCAATATCTAACATCTTAGGTTTAATTCTATGATCGTTAGCGTAATTCTAGTACTATAACCTATACGCATACTTAACCTTAGAGACATCCCTAGACATACCTTAGAAATATCTCTAGGGATCTCACTAAAGTTCTCGCATCCTAGTTTCCAAAGGTTGACTAAACCTTTCCTCTAATACCAACTATAGAGACCCGAAGCATGACGTACATGGAATTTACATTACTTTTGCGGAATACTTAGTACATTACAAAAACACACAAATAAGGACCGTAATAGTTTAGTGTCTTTGGAAACTCGGACTATAATCTTCTAATCATGGTGAAAGATATTCAACATCTCCCATAAAGATCTTCCTTTTTTTTACCTAAAACCTTTCTTTATATCCTGGGGAAAAGAAAACATAAAATGGTGAGCTCAAATGCTCAGTAAGGGTAAACTCAAGAAATATCAATCACATCATATTCATAAGAACATAACATTTTGGAAATCATAACCTGCAAAAGAGAGCATAATTTCATAACATGGGATAAATTATGGCAGTGAAATGTAATCACAATAATCATAACATAAAACATGGAACTTTGTGGCATACACACATAATCATAGAGAATCATTTCTTGTTAGTCATGACTCATTTCCAAGACTATCTTAGTGGACAAAGTCCCTTTCTGAATCGAGTAACCCTCGTTTCAGTCCTGTTTCACTGAACCGGTATAACCTACCATTCCAGCCATGTCTATCTCATGAGATATAAAATCTTTACCCAATGCATTGGAGGGATATATAGGTCCCACCCATCTTATAATGAACCTTTTCTTATGTGTGCCACATAATCATAAAACATACATCATCGCATAACACATGTAACAAAAATGGGATTCTTGAAACATCATGACATCATAAATCAATTCATATAAGATAAAGGAATTCATAAAAATAATTTCATCACAACATGAACAAATCAATTTAATAATAGGGATAAAAACAGAACCCTTTATTATCTTAGATAGAAAATCATTTTGATAAAACACTTGAACTCCATTCTTGAGGAAAATATCCTTTCTTCTTAAAAAACATTTTTCCTTTCATAACAAGTCATACAACTTTAAAATAAAAGAAGTTGATTAAAAATAAACTTGAAAACTTGTAAAGGAAGCTTTTTGGAAACAATGTTTTAAAAATCCATTCATGCCGTATAAGTTAAAAAAAACATTCTTCGTACTTTTTTCAGAAAGTCAAAAAGTACCTCGGATGAAAAACGACAAAAGATTCCTTTCATATCTTTTACAAAAAAAAACTTAACGTAGGGTAAAATTGGATATAAACTATTGTTGAAGGATGGAAATAATATTACATATTGAGGGAACATGGATGTGGATGATAAAATACACCCCAGTAATTACCAAAGTAAATACAATCTCGGATAAAAGTGAGATTGTGATATTTCCCTTACCTTAGGTCCAATTTGCTTTGTACGTGTCCGAAGCTCCTGTATAATGGTTTAAATAATGTTATTGACTTCTTACAGAATCATACATATTGATATGATATCATATATGGTCATATTCTTAGCTTCTTGATAGTAATATTTCATTGTTACTTGTTACTCGGGTCTTTATTGCCTTTTGTTCTTATGCGTGTTTTGCCGAATACATTCTTATTCTTCTTTTAAGGTTATAGATACCTTATATCCAGAATGGTATTAGTGTAACATATATCATATTTATTCATTCAATTTATATAATTACTGTGTAATGATGATCATGTAGAACAAGTCGCATCACATCGTGGAGACGGTATTCCGTACGTACGCACGAGTGATGATATCGTTCCTATGATCGTGGAACTGTATTGGAGTATATATATATTATTTAAATATCAATATTACTTTATAAAAATCATAAATAGTTACTCATTACAGCATTATACCCATCCTTTTAAAGTGATGGTGGAAAATAGATTACACCACGGCGTGGAGACGGTATTCCGTACGTACGCACGCGCGGTGATTTCATTTTTCCGTAGGTTGGATAGAAGGTGAATTAGGGTTGTTTCATATTTATAATAACATATCAGTATGTAAGTAATACTTATGTTATTACTTTATCATGAAACAACTAAAGAAGAAGAAGTTGAAGAAGAAAGAAATTGAAAAGATCGGTAATGGATATTACCTCTTCTTTGGAACGCTTCTTTCAATCCTTCACTTAGGGAACTAATATTGGTCTTTGAAGAAGACCAGGACCTATAGGACTATTCTAGGGAAGTGGAGAAGGGATTTTTGCAGGGTTTGGCCGAGCTTGAGTGCTCAATTTGGTGTGAGGAGGAGGGGGAGGAGGTGCCCTTTTATAAGGGAGGAGAGGGGCACCTTAGGAATTCTTAAAAATATTAATTTATAATAAATCTAACCCCACATAAAAACCTCCAAAAATGACTCATATTCGAAGATTAGATGAGATAGGGTTGTAATCTCATCATCCAAGCAAATTTAGACATGTTTGGATCTTATTTTAAACCTTATCATTTTGATTTATCCTTATTTAATCTATTTAAGTTTATTTGTGGTAATAAAATTCTAAATTTTAAATTATAACAAATAATTACTTATTTGTTGTGAATTTTCCATAATTGTTTACTTTAAAACATTATAGACCATATAAATATAAATTTATAATTTTTAAATATTTTTGTGATTTTTAAACAATTTTATAATATGTTATTTTTGTAAAATAACAATAGTGTCAATTTTGACACTATTCATTTATTTGAATTTAAATAAAATATATACAGAAGATATGTTCGAACTAAAAGCATTAATATATTAATAAAAGGTCATATGTATCTATAAAACTAGTGTATCACATTAAATAGGTCATATAATATTTATTTTATTATTTTTAAAACCATTTATTTGGTTTATCTCTTAATAAAATAATTACTACATCATTTTTGTATAACTATTTAATATACTTATTTGTTGTATAAAATTTAAAATAAAATTCTATTATGAAGATAAATATATTAACTTTCACAATAATACTTTTACTCGAATTTATCATATTAAAATCACAATATTTAAATTGTTATATTTATTAAATTATGAAGGTGACAACTTTGGCATCATTTAAAATAAAATAATATAAGTGTCATAATCGCTTTTATAAGGATCCAAATGGTCAAATATTCTACCATTGGATGATTATGGTTTACATTTACATGTCCAATAAGTTTTGGTTAGGTATTTGTGCATTTTATGGTCACTATTAGTTTAAAAAAAACATTATTCTTGATTTTTCACTAGATAAACAATTTCTGCATTACTATTGTGTCATAATTAATGATAATTATTTAATCCCTAAAAATTATAAATAAATTTATATGATGTAGATAATTTCATTATCTTTCTGTAGACTATTCATGTTCGAAGTTTCATGAAGTTTATCACTAAATTAAAACTAATATACTTATAAAATTTAAGACAGTGGCATGTTGTCACTTTCTTTGGTTTTAATAATAATTAAGTTATTTTCATGGATAAATGTTCATTAAATGATTCTAATCTGACCCTTAGGTGATATGGGTCTACTTTTAGTCATCCAATAGGATTTTGACATTTGTTAGGGTAATTTTAAAATATTATATTTACCCTTAATTACCCGATTTACCTTTAACTATGGTAAATAAAATTTACCGTAGTTACTATTCATAATTCCCAAAAATAAAAAGTAGCTTATTAACATAATTTGGACCCACTGATTCCAAATATGGAATCCATTTTTTAAAATTCCATACACAGAAGTTGCAGAAATTAAATTAAAATTAATCCCGTTGTTGAATAAAAATGGGTTTTTGTTTAAAACATTGCAAAAGATTGAATTGATTTAACCTACGAATTCAAGGTAAAATCAATGCTAATGACATACATTATATTAAATGGTAAAAATATATTCTATTTATACTTTAAAACCATTCAATATTATAATTTAACCACATAAGATATTACGATGAAAAAAGTTGTTTTTAATTAAAATATATCGTGTTTTTACTATTCATTAAAATGTGAAAGTTACCAAATAATATGAAAAATTTATCCAAAGTAAATTTTTATTTCTTGATTCAAAATAAGAATTTTATTTTGTCAAATTGAACTTATAAACATGTCAAAAAATAGATTTAAAGTGGGTGCGCCATCAAGAGGCGGCAAAACTGCATTTTTTTGAAAAATACTTATTTTACCCGAAAAATTTATTTTTTTGTTATACCATGTTCTAGAAATGTGTAAGATGAATAATAATGTTATAAAATTCAAAATTTAGTTAATACTATTCATAACGGCTAGTTCATGACAATATTATAATAATATAACATTGTTTATTAAAACCCGGTATTGTGTACAACACACGCTATCGAGGAAGGTCGCGATTGCGTGTAATGCAAGCCAAGTCAGGGTTGCGTGTTGTGAAAGAATCCTTCATTTTTTCGTATAACAGAATCCAACCATATTTCATTTATACATTTAATATATATATATATATATACTCAATGTTGCGTAGAATAACTTTTATCAAAATTGTGTGTAACACGGTTCAAGAATAGTGTTGCGTATACTGCAAGCTAATACGGTGTTGCGTATAGCGCAAGGTAATCTTGGTGTAGAATACAACATAAGACGTTAATGAAATTAAAATAATATTTTTCATAAAATCTCGGGGTGTTACACCTAGTGTATCCTGTTACATGACAATGTTCCTTGCTTCACTCTTGGTTACAACACTCATGGGGGATATGCTTTAGATAATTCACATATTCATTACAAACCATTATGAAGGAATTATGAGTAAATATGTCAGCAAAGAATCCAATGTCATGATTATGAGACGAGATGTGTGTAAATATTCAATTAATGCTAAGGATATTTATAGTTTTTGTATTATACAATATGATATGATTTATCCTTGTGTATTCTATTGTTTTTCAATGGAACCCAGTATAAGGAATGAGAACTCTAGAAATACACATGATCCAAAGAGTAAGAAGGATCATATCATTTTTCCTATTAAGAACACATTTGGAAGGTAAATTTTCTCCCATATATTCTCATCATATGAATAAATAGTATCATGTGATGATAAGATATTTAAATAATTATTTTAGTCTTACATATTTGAAGGGAATCGAGTGAAGAAAATTATGGTAGAGAGAAAGATGAATAAAGGGAAGTGGAGAAAAAAGGATTCTCACCTTTGTGATAACTGTGGAAAGAATAACCTTGGTAAATTCATGAAAGTAAAGAGAGTTTTTGATAAGTATGGGGGTAAAGGAAACCATGTTCATGATTGACAGGGTATGATAATGATTTTAAATTTACAATGCTTCACCTGAAAGTAGTTGGGACACTACGTGAATCAATGTCCAAATCATCAGAGTATGTCCCAAATGATATTATTGGATAATAATCATGTTATGATACTAACATTGATGAGGAGGAATGACTAGTGTTATTAAGTAGTTATTAATGTATAATTTCATTTTAGTGTTGTATCAATGATGTACTAGTTATTTGAATTGTGGAAATAGATAAGGATTTTACTGTAATACGTTTTTATTAAGGATTTATGATTATATGGTACTAAGAAAAGCCACTAAACAAAAAGTTTAACTTTTTGTAAAATACATGGTTGAAGGAATGATAACCCTTATTATGGTCCTGATTCCGAGGTTGTAATTTTTGAATTATAAAGGATTGATTTGGATATGTTATATATCAATATTCTTGACTACCTTGTAACTGATTAATGGTTTTATTATTCCATCATTGTTGCAGTATTAATAAAAATTGGATATAAATAATATATTTAATATTATATAAGGAAAGTGGTAGCATGGATATAATCAATAAGTTTTTATGGTAATTTATGGTGTTACCATGTTTTAAGAGAATACACGATGAAGGTAATCCCATTTTATTATGTAGAAAAAAGGGATCATAATTATGTAATGTTTAACTTCCTCATAAATTTTGGACTATGAGTTCAGAAAAAAGTAGTTAGGAAAAGTCTATAATATTGAATAAATTAATTTGGATATTGTATAATGTTGTTTAATTTTAAAAAATATCATGAGATTTTTTTTGGATTATATAAAAAGGACAACCCAGACGTTGCACGACAACCCTTTACATCCAGCAAGGCCATGAGTCTTCATTCTGCATCCGAAGGGTGAAAAGGGTGTATCACCTACCATTGGCCTACATGATGTCCTAGTTTTTATAATGTATTGTTTTTAAATAGTCTGAAAAATGATTTATAAATTCATTATTTTTAGAAACCTATTCGATTTGGATAAATATAATCTTTGTGAATTCTATTATCTTTTGGATTGAAATATGAGTTTGTGGTAGAAATTATTTAAAATATGAAACTATAATTTTCAATAATATTTTTTCAACTTATTCTATTAATAAATTAATCCTGAAACTTTAGGGAAGGGATCTCAAAACCAAAAATGTGTTTTACTAATAACTTATGCTTTGTTGAAAAGATGACATTTTAATTCATCATAGATTGATGGCTTTGAGGCCCTCAATTTTGCACTTGTTTTTGATTGATAACCTCAATAAGTCCCTATATATAGTTACATTTATCATCCAATTATGTGTCTCTAATTGCAAACAATTTTCTTGTAATGGGGATAATAATTTGGTGGTGAATGTTTCATTTCCCTTTCCCTATTATAAAGTCAAAATTTTATTAACCATATTTCCGATGTGGGTTGTCCACAAAGGTATTTTATATTTTAAACCATTTATTTTTAGAAGAACAATTTCAAATTGTGGTTAAACAATTTATTTAAGGAGGGGATAATTTAACACCCATGGATTTCATAGTACGTTATGTCTTTAAAATAATTCAATAGCTTGTGCTACAGGCGACACCGAGTTCGAGTGAACCACGACCTACCAAACTAGCTTTTCAAAAAGCGGTTATGAATAATAGTAACCAAATTTTGAATTTTATATATATCCTATATAATTTTAACATTAAGATTTGGTATTTCTTATACATAATATATGGATAAATTTGATTTTTTATATAAAAGAAGTATTTTTTAAAAAATGCAGTTTTTCCAACTTTTAATGGAGAACCATTTTTCAATAAAATATATGACACATTTATAAATCAAATTTAGGGAATTTAAATTCTTCTTTAGAATAATAAAATAAAAATTTAGTTTGGATAAATATTTGGTACTTTTCTGATAAACTTCAGATTTAGATGAATAGTGAAACATACTAAATTTTAAATGAAAATAAATTTTTTAATCAAAATAAATTATACTATTTAATTATTTATTTTAGTGGTTTTAAAGTATAATAATATTATATTGTTATCATTTAATATAATTTAGGTCATTATATGTAATTTCACATTTATATTAGACATATACACATGTCAATATTTTGATAGTTTTTAATTTTTTAAAAACACTCTTTTTGGTTTTGACAATGGGAATAAATTTTATATTAATTAATTAAACATCCATGTTTTTTATTTTGGGACAAAAGAGTTTATTTTTTAATTCAGAATATCAAAATATTCATAGGGTTAATTTTTTGTGTTTTTCTGAAAACGTTCAGTTTTTCATGAGTACTGGAAACACTACGTTATGGTTTAAAACCAGATTTTTATTTAAATACTTATTTATTATATATAAATTTATTTTAATTTAAAAATATAGAAATAATACCTATATTAGTTCAATGTAATTAATAAGGGCCATTTTATAAAAAGATTAGATGTATAAAATTTTCTTAAATTTATTAGCGTCTTTTACCCACCTTCGAGGAACATTTGAAAATTTGCATAAAACACAATTTTACTAATTCAATTAATTGAATTTAAAAAATAAGAGAGAAATATATGAAAATATTAAGTACAATGTGATTCAATAGTATGAAAACAATTTATGGAGAATAGTAACTTTTGAATTATATTTTACACTGTAAAATGTAAATAGGGTAATTAAGTGTAAAATTGATATTTTAATTACACTAAAACGTAGCCTAATTATATTGGATAATTTTATTTCGAAAAAAATAAACCATAAGAATAAAATATTATACTTTTTGTTCACTTGGATTATATTAGTACACTTCTTAATATTTTATTTAAAGAAGAGATTAAAGTGTTAAATGCAATTTTTAAATAACTAAACCATTTTTAATATAGGGTTATACATAAGATAAATTCATCTATTAATATTAGTTAAGAAGCTATAAATATTTCCTACATCATGGTATTTTGTTTATAATTTTTAGAAGTTAAATAATTAAATTTATTTATGACATAATGATTATGTAGTAATTACCTTATTAATGAATGATTAAATTAATTGCTTTTATAAATATATAAAATAAATATAAATTTAAACTTTTGTTATATTCCAGGAATTATATATGTTAATATGACATGATAGGGTTTATTAAATTAATTTTTTAGACGTAATAATTTTGTTATTACTTTCACAAAAACAAAATACTTAGTACTGTCAAAATTGACAGAATTGAGTTTAAAAAATACTAATTAATTAAATAATAAAATATTTATAAAAAATATATGGTTCACAAAAAGGACATATATAATGATATATATATCATTAATTAACTACATCATGTTCTCTTGGATTCTTATTGTTTGTTTATTAACAATTTAATACTATAATACTTGAAGACATGGTAAACGTTAAACTATTTAACCAAGAGTTATATCTAGATGATAAGGCTAATGTGGTAAACTAATCATTTATAAAACCTATTGGTTAAGAAGTTTTCGACCCATCCCCACCTTAAACTCTAAATAATTCCTTTTTGATCCATTATAAACTGAAAATGACTTTATAATAAAAAAAATCTTTCCTAAGGTGCCCCTCAACTCTCTTATAAATTGAACTTCCCTTTATCTCAAATTTACACCTCTAAAGCCAATTTTATTTGCATAAACCTGCCCAAATATCCTAAAATCTATCCTACCTTAAACCTTTAGGCCTTAATTTTATCATAAAGTCATCCTATGGATCCCTTTTGATCAAATCAAAAGGAAGAAACTGAAGAAGAGTTAAATATTTCATCATCTCTTTCAAGTTCTTTTCTTTTTCCAGTTTTTCATTAATTGTTGATTCTAAAGAAAAATAATAAATCCAATGCCTTATAATTACTGTTATGTTATTATAAATATGTTATAATCATATTCATGGTTCTATCCATCCTATTAAGGAAAATTCACTATACATTTGTACGTCTTACTTATCGTTTCCACGTCGTGGTGTACTTTGTTATTCAACACATCATTATTTGGATGGGTATAATAATTATTATAATTGATTTAAATAATAAACATACCATATTAATGATTATTTATATATAATATACCATCCAATTACATACCATTTCACCATCAATATTATGATATCACCACTCGTGCATACGTACGACATACCGTCTCTACGACGCGATGAGATTCATTTCCACGTTCACCATTCAATGATGATTATAAAAATATCTATTATTAATAAGTATGTAATATATGGAATAATAATGTTACAGGATATATATATGTATTTATTTACATATATTTCATTCACTTAACTATCGTTCAATACAATATGCAAATGGAACCATCGTTTATGCGTACGTACGGGCTACCGTCTCCATAAACAGTGTCTTCCCATTTCATATATCATTCTATTTGACATATTTATATTATGAATATATATGAATCATAAATAATGTTTTATATTATGGAATCAATTAAATCATGATATATGTAATGCGATCAAGAATAACAAGTTAAAACTTGTACGATAGAGAAATCGATTATTACACGAAATATTATTTTAACATAGAAATAATTAACAAATGGGTAGTATAAAGCCATAAATGAAAAATGTATTATATTATAAATATAGATATTTTATTGGTATAATTTAAGAACATAATATTTCCATTATAAAAGACGATAAAATTACACTCTACCAAAATAAAGTACAAGGTAATGGTTAATTCCTCATTCTCATTATTATCCGAAATTGTTTATGCGTAAGTATTTACCGGGAGATTATTATCATAGATGTCCTTGTTTCATAAAAATATATTGAAAAAAATTATTTTAAGGTTTTTTGTAAGGAACACTTTATCAATATCATCATTTTAAATGTTTTAATGATTTTTTCTAAATCTTTTAATTTGGTTCCATGTTTTAAAAATGATTTTAAGGATTTATTTATATAGACATGATTGTTTAAAAATGTTAATTCATTTGAAATGTTTGAAAGTTTTATGGGACACATTTATTCAACAATCTATTTTTAAATGACTTCATTTATAGATGTATAAGTTTTAATGGTTTTTAACAAAAAAGTATATTTCTCTCAAAGAGTTTTACTGGTCATTTTAAACCCTGTCAACATACTTTACAGGATATTATTATTAATTGAGGTTGATTTATTATAATAAAATATTCCAAATTGTATTGAATGAGTTATGATATGTTTGAATGTGGATGTTCTATTTTTATGCCATTAATGGTTTACAGTTAAGGTATTGACATTTCATATGATAGTTTTATTATGGATGATTAGGTTATGTTTCAACATTTTCATTTGAGGAATGCATTGGACATAGTAAGTGACGTTTGGAACCCGCTATAGATCCTCGATGCATCAATATGTCTCACGAGACTAACTAGTTTTTTTAGCACTATGCCTTGAATTTTTGTTATTTATAGTCATGGGACGAGGCCTCGACTATGTGGTTATGATATTTGGCATTATGAATTCCCTTGTTATGAAATTAGTTATTACATGTGATTATTTGACTAGTAGAATATCCATGGGAATGTTTTATTTATTTTTTCTATAATATATTCAAGATTATGTTTAAAAGTATTGTGTCTTTATTACACATCTAGCCTTAAAATATTTTAGTTTCCACTATATTATTTACCCTTACTGTGCATCTGAGCTTAACCATTTCCATGTTTTATTTTTACCAGGGAGTGAAAAAGTATATTATGACCGACTTTCCGGGATAAAATAAGGGTTACGAGCATGTTCAAATGATACAAAATATTTTTGTTTTTCACATTATAATGTAATTTTAAACTCATGTATGTATCTAGTACTTCTACAGCTACTAAACCGACCGGTCCTTCGAGACATTATTCCTTGTAATCATGCCAATGTTATGTAATAGTGCACCAACTATGTGTAACTATTGTTGGTTCATTAATATTTTGTAATCTTAATGAAAAAAATAATAAATTATTTCATTGATATAATCTATTACAACCTTTCTATTTACTACACTTTATTTAATAATTTATTACACATGATTACAGATATTAAAATCAAATAGATTAAGATGTTTATTGTCTTTGGGAATTAAGACAATTATATAGAAACATAAAATAAGAAATAATTTTTTTTTTAAAACCTAATATACATGTTTAAAATATGCCTTCGTACATAAAACATCATTGGATAACATGAGAACAGTCATACAAATGGGGTGGGAAATAAATCCCAAAAAGGGAATACACATGCAAAAAAATAACAAAATAAATATATATCAAACAATATGAATATATATGAGTAATAAAAGTCTTTAGAATCACAATCCTTAACAATTAAGCAAGAAATATAGTTATAACATAAATGATACGTGTGAAATGAGGATACCACATAAAACACAACATCATAAACATAGTTCAAGGATAACTTCCAAGAAATCATAACTGAAAAATTCCCATTATGGATAATTTTAACACCCTAGTAACATTCATAAAATATATTGAGATTAAAAAAAATTTAATTGCATTTGAGAACTACAAAATTTTGGGTGGACCCATCATATTCATTTCTTCATCATTCTTTTGTATGCCACATATATTATAACACATTGAATTACTAATCATTATATTTTATTCCAAGATAATAGAGTGTGGAATAAATACATATATTTCCACAATAAATGAATTATAAGCTCATAATGGTGAGAAATTTTCTTAGAAAAAAGTGTATTGTTATAGAGTACACATTTTTTGGGACAAGAAGAATCCTTTTTAAATTTCGATAGCATAAAAACATTACCAAAATTTTAATTATATAGTTTAATGATAAAAAAAGGTGTATATAAATTTTTTGAATAAAATAGTAATATTTATAATTAATATAATCTCCATCCATTATAAATTTTAAATATAAGGCAGAATATATTAAAGAATAATTATTAAAAAAGAGTAAGTGAGGATCCCTAAAATTTACAATGTGACTCAAAATGCTTGGGGGGAATTCTTGAGAGCATGTGGGAAACATGGTAGGACTATAGAATGGATATGAAAGATCGAAGAAGTGATAAAAGGATTTTATGTTTACAGAAATTATATCATGTGTGGGTTTATATAGGAAATTAGTGGATAAATATTTATCATTTCTCAAACATTGGTTTTGGCCTTAATATAATAAAATAAAAAAACAAACCATTGCATGGTTTTTCATGATGGTTTCCTAAAAAGGGGAGTGGTTTTTATGAAATTATAATGCTAATGGATGATCATAATTAAATAATACCCATGATAATGTGGATGTGATTCATAATGATAAAAATGTATTTTAAAACCTTATAATATATAAATGACTTCCAAGCGCCCAAAAATGACTTATTAAATTAATAAAATAAACATAGAACAAAATTATATTAAAAATTAAAAATTATATTTGGTCACAAATACACTTTATAGAATTTATTACAACACATTTGTGAAATTATGTTGTCGTAATACAAAATACATATGTATATACATACTATATTTAATTTTTATATGATTGTTCAAAAACATTTTAAAATAATTGAAAATTAATTGTTGGATAATACCAACATTAGGATTAAAAATATCATTCAATATAATTTTTTAAAATATATTAATTTTATCTTTCAAAATAAGAAGAAATATTTATAATGAAATTTATGTTTTTTTGAAAATATCAGTTTTCAATCAATTATAATATTTAACGTTTACATCATAGAAATTATACACTAATTTTTATTTAAAATTTTAATAGAAATTAAAACTTTATATCATAATTATATAATAAATATATCCATTAATTGATAAAAATAAACTCGCTAATAGAATTTTAATTTTAAAAAAATATATATTTATTTTATTATATGCAAATAAAAATCATTTATGAATTATTTAGATGAATTAAATATAATAATTATTATATTTAAAATAAAAAATAAATTTCATTTTTTATGGTATCGATACATATCCCATTGGTACACATGCAATTTACCTAAGCATAATGTCACTTACTGTGAGATTTTTATGCGGTTGTTCAACATAGATTATTTTTATTGTGATCTCAATGATCATGACCTTCTCCCATAATTTTTTTCCTCATACATAAGTACTTGGATCTACTCTTGGCATCGGATAAGGTAAAATCCCAGTCATGTGATATCCCTTTAAATCTATAATAATTGGGATTCAATATGTATGATCCTACTAGTTGAGGCCATCAATTCCTTTAATTGTGTAATTATGATTTTATAAAACCCAATATATATATACTAATCATATGGAAACAACTCATTGAAAATATTATCAATGGTAATGATTATTAGTGGACTTTTAAATCAAATAGCGTATATTAAATGAAGCTAATATATTGTATATATCAATAATATAATAATAATCAATTTAATTTAATCATAAGGTATATTTTATTTATTATAGTCTGGGTTGTTGCAATAACATTAATCCTTGTGATACATACCTCTGCCAGCTTGATCCCGTACTAGTTATACGTCCTCCATACTTTCATTACCCTTTGGGATGTTCTCTACAACCCCATACTAGCTAGATTTTAAGGAATGTAGTATTAGTGAATGGATATAGATAGATACATATATTCTTCATGTGGGGATCCCTATATCTATTTATCCTATCCTAGTATCATCATATTTCTCATATGCCTGCATTGTAGAAAGTATCCCCCCATGAAGAGGAGGGTGTGAAATTTTTCCTTGTGTCACCACTGTAGAAACATTAGGAATATCCTCCATCACATGGCCAAACCCTCAAAGAGAATCCTTTATAACACACTAATATTCTTGAACCCTTATTTTTGGTGAAATCATACTTAAATTATGATTCAATATCATAGTTGGGTATACCTCTACATTGTTGATGGGGTATTCTAGTTAGAGGCTGATAATGGAATTTTTTCTTGGAATCACGATGGCCTACTATGTACCTTAACCAATGAACATTTAATTAAACAAAAATTTGATACATATATTCCTTTCAATATATAATACCATGTAGGATCTCTTTATTAGTATCTGGATGAATCTGAACAACTCGATGAACTGAGGTAATTTGTACATATAATTGTATGTGTTTCCATATATTCTAGAAACCAGTACTCATCCTTAAAAGGTCCAAAGTAACCCCCTCTTCTCCAACATACCATTTTAGTTATCCAACATATTAACTACTATTGATGATAATGGGTGGATTTTAGTGTTTGTGGTGTTAGTTATACCAATCATGGCCCCTACCTCAATGGGTGCCACTAACAAAACCCCCAAAATGTTGAGAAAAAACTTGTCCCTAATCATTTGGCGAGTTGGAAGAAATAATAAATTCATACCAAATGTATTGAAATGTGATCCACCCATTAATTAAAATTAATGGAATACATAGATTCTTGTGTATGTTCCCCCTCAATATGTTTCCCAACTAAATGTAGAGCTGTGATAGCATTGGTACCCCCATGATAACTAAATTTCTAGATTCCATGATCACTTCCATCACAAGATTCCCTATGAAAAGTCCATAGCATGCATCTCATATAGGATGTAGGAATATGGTGAGTATGGATTCCATGAATTTAGTACTGTGGACTATCTAATTCTAGTTCTTAACCACGTTATAGGACCACTGCTCATATTAACTCCCTTAAAATCACTCCTACTATGATCTAGTTATCATCCTATGTTGACGAACCAGACACTACAATAGCTCCCCTACAATTTTCATGACAGGTACATACATTAGGAACATTCAGAACGAACATCATGAATCATGTGTCCTTGTCTATGTGAGAGTACTATTTAGTATATTCATCAGTTCCTCCATAAGGTAGGGTTTTATAAGAGGGGTATGCAATGTGTTTCCCCAATAATTCAAAATTATAGGGAACTAATCCTTCTAAAATTTCATAAATGGGGATTTTGGATATAGTTATTGTCCCATTGGATGATTTCCACCACTCAATGATTGTGGTCAAAGGTAATGAAATCCATGAACCAATAAATGATAATCATTGGTATTTTCACCTATGTACCATACTCATAGAATTTGGATGTCAAAATATTATTAAATTTCTCTATATATTGATGATCATACTCATAATCCTTATTAGTTATGTATTCACTATTTTCCCGGGCATAATCATCAGTGAAATTTATGTTCGGAAGCATTTCCCAGTCATTGTACCAACCTTTGTGGTTTTCCTAAAATCTTATTTGAAATATAATTGAATAGAGAGATGATTCATCCTAATTTCATGGAATCTCTTCAGTAATCATCCTTGTTCATCATATAATAGTGTAGAAATATGACTCCTAATAATCATGATCATGGTTATGTAAAAAAATGATATACTAGTGAGAATGTTCATAGTGATGGTGGAACCATAAATGATGATTATTGACATTTATGATTGAGATGACATCATCATCCATCAGATCAATGTTTAATGGAACCAATTAGTTTCTTATATGATAGTTTATTTGGTATTATTTAGTAATATAAAGATTTTATAAATTTCATAAATTACCCATTTGGCCCATGGAATATATATTTTACACTATATCTAATCTCTACGGGAATTGGTAGTGAATGATGTAGCATTGATCCCATATTGGTCTTCATAGTTCTAAGATTACTGAAAATATATTGGTTTAAAAATTATATTATGAATGTCTTGGAGGAATCCATGAAATTTATACCACATCATGCAACTATAAGGCATCTGATGAACAAGTCCTCCTTTGTTTTTGAAGAGGTTTGACGAATGCTCGTGTTGCATGAATTTCATGGTCAAGGATTAAGATTTCAGGAAAATGCAATGTTTCACACATGATAGATTAATTATTATGTGATAATAATTGAATATTATAAAAAAACCCACACCCTATTTATAGAATCTACTCACTATACATTGTGTATAATGATACACATTCATACGACACGAGGCCAAATTTTCATGGAAATTCGGAAATCAAAAAATCTATTATGAATTTACCTAATAACACAATCATATAGATCCCTATTAGCTCTGATTCATAGGGGAATTTTTAGATAAAAAAGTATATTTAGCCTATAATTTCCAGTTTTAGATTAATAGAAAACCTAAACCATTCCTAAAGAACCTTCATTTCTAAGCAGTCGTTTGCATGAAAAATTCAACAGTTGCATGAAATGACCACCTTGTGCATGGAATAGAAATTAATTCATAATGAAACATGGAGTTTTGTGGATTACACCTTGTTTAAACACATTTCCATGTCCCATGAATTCATTGAAGGAATGTTTCATGAAATAAATTACCATTATACCAACTCTGGTCTAGATGGAATAAAACTGATGTTGTTTCATAGAGAATAACCAATAGATAAGTACTGATATGATCATAACCATGGTCCATGAAAAAAATTGTGACATATTCGAAGGGTCTCGACTATAAATAAAACCCCACCCCCCCAATATGGGGTGATTTGAAAAATTAAGGTATTATAAGATGTTTGTAGATAACTCTCATCCATTATAACATCAAACCCTAGAGGGAGTGGACCCTCGAAGGTAGAAAATTTTTGTGAATGATGTCTTATGTGGCCAAATTTTACTTTTACTATGGTTTATTGATCCTCTTACAACTACACTAAAGGATGGTTGGGTTCACAGAAGATATGTTTCTATGTGAACACTAACCATTGTAAAGCATTAATTCTTTCTCAAAACAATTACTATTGAATCCAAGAGTTGACCTTGTCCTAAATCCCCATTATCATTCATCTCATTCATGAATCATAATAAATATCCACATAATAACTTCCATGACACTTCCTCAATGTTTCCTATGATTATTGTTCATTCATTAACCTACATATTAATCCATAACATAAGTAGACTAATTTATATAGCTATTATGAATATGTAGCATATCATCGGGCCTCTCGATGGACACTCCTCCACCACAGTTATAGTATTATGTCCCACCATGAGGTTCATATGTGGTGTTCACAAAATCAGTATATGTGGAATCATCATGTGAAACATCTGAACAAACAAAGAAGATGATATTTATATCGGATCATCCTCTCACCTTGATGTGGTCCCCTAATGGGTATAAGACCCATAAATTTATAAGCATCATGATTTAAAACATCTAATGTCTACATACTCCAAATTTGATACTAAACATCATTAAAATTTAATCTTCACATAAAATATTAATATAGCCTTACCCTATGTGATGAATATAATACGACTCATGAATGAGTCAAATGGGATGACACCACACCTCACACCCAGTGTGTTAACTAAAAGATAACACTTTTATATTCATCACGGGAGACAACCATATCCACCATGTGGGATGAATCTTTGTTATTGGGTCGAATCAATGATTATTACCCATAATATTGTTTCCCATTAAAGGATTGGAGACCCAAAAGGTTTTCTTCCACACATTATCCCCACACTATTTCTCTCTACCATTGGATTGACCTCCAAAACTTGGAAGCTAGAATTTTTATTCCAACACCATCACCTAATGAGTGATCAGATTAAATGTAGTAGCTTCTTTTCATTATTGTAGAGACCCGAATCCAGACATACATGGACATTACATTACTTTTGCGGAATACATAGTACATAACAAAAGCACACACACAAGGACCGTAATAGTTTAGTGTCTTTGGAAACTCAGAATATAATCTTCTAATTGTTGTGAAAGATCTTCAACATCTCCCATAAAGATCTTTTTTTTTCTAAACCTAAATCCTTTCTTTATGTCCTGGGGAAAAGAAAACATAAAAGGGTGAGCTCAAATGCTCAGTAAGGGTAAACAACAGAAATATCAATCACATCATATTCATAAGAACATATCTTTTGGAAATCATAACCTGCAAAAGAGATCATAATTTCATAACATGGGATAAATCATAGTAGTGAAATGTAATCCCAATAATCATAACTAAAAACGTGAAACTTTGTGGCATATACACATAATCATAGAGAATCATTTCTTTTTAGTCAAGACTCATTTCCAATACTATCTTAGGGGACAAAGTTCTTTTCTGAACCGAGTTCATTCGTCGTTTCACTCCTGTTTCACTGAACCGGTATAACCTACCGTTGCAGCCATGTCTATCTCATGAGATATAAAATCATTACCCAATGCATTGGAGGGAGATATAGGTCCCACCCATCTCATAATGATACCATTCTTATGTGTTCCACAAAATCATAAACCATACATCATTGCATAACCCATGTAATAAAAATGGGAATCTTAAACATCATGACATCATAAAACAATTCATATTCGATAAAGGAATTCATGGAAATAATTCTATCACAACATAATAAAATCAATGTAATAATAGGGATAAAAACATAACCCTTTATTATCTTATATGGAAAATAATTTTGATAAAACACTTCAACTTCATTCTTGAGGAAAATATCCTTTCTACTTAAAAAACACTTTTCCTTTCTTAACATGTCATACAATTTTAAACTAAATAAATTTTATTAAAAATAAACATGAAAACTTGTAAAGTTATACTTTTGGAAACAATGTTTCAAAAATCCATTCATGTCGTATAAGTTAAAAAAATATTCTTCTCGTACTTTTGTCGGAAAATTAAAAAATTACCTCGTACAAAAAACAACAAAAGATTCCTTTCATTTCCTTTACTAAAAAAACACCGAAGGGTAAAATTGGATTTAAACAATTGTAGGTGGATGGAAATAATATTACATATTGACGAAACATGGATTTGGATGATAAAATACACCCCAGCAAATGCCAAAGTATAAACAATCTCGGATAAAAATAAGATTGTGATATTTTCCCTTACCTTATGTCTGATTTGCTTCGTAAGTGTCCGACCCTCCTGTATAATGATTTAAATAATGTCATTAACTTATTACAGAATCATATTCATTGTTATGATATCATATATGGTTCACTTAATAATTTATATTACCTGTTCCTTTGTAAATTCCATGTTAAAGAAGCGTTTTGGGTAAAATCGTTTCATTTATCGTAGGTGTTTGGACTTGTTGTTCTTGAAATTATTATTACTTATATCATGATTTACTTACTTCCAGAATATAAAACATGATTTATATATCATATATATTCAGTATATATATATATATAAAAGATAGATAAATGAAATGAAACACACCATTCATGGAGACGGTAGTCCGTACGTACGCATGAACGTTGTTTTCCGTTCCTTATTGTCTTGAATGGAAGTAAGTAGATTACATACATATATACATAAATACATTAGATTTATAATGTCATATATTTCATTATTATTGCTTATATATACTTTATAATCATTCTTAAATGGTTAACATGGAGAATGAATCTCATCGCGTCGTGGAGACTGTAGTCCATATGTACGCACGAGCGATGATATCGTTCTCATGATCGTGAAATTTTGTTGATATAAGGCCCCAACCATAAACCTTACATAATCTTGAGTTATCACAAGATTACACATTGATGATCTTTTCATGTTTAGAGTTTTAGAGAATTAGATCTTAAAACATGCGTTACAACCCACATTTAAACAAAGTGGTTACAATAAAAGATAGTATTATTTTTTCCCATCAATGGAACATATTGAAAATAAAACATGGACTCTTTCTTGAAACATCCTTGACTCTATCATCCTATCATGTACCTTTCCCTTGACCTATGGAAAACATTTCAAAAACTTGGGATGAGCATAAAAACACAGTATGTGTTATAAAAAAAACATGGAAAGGAAACACGAGTTCATATATACATAAGACTGAAATCATACTTTACCCATAAAACACAGGCACTTTAACATACCTCATAAAATCATGAATAAATCATAGAAATCATAATACATAAAGGTAACTTGAGGAATTCATAACATTCTTACGTAGGGAGTAACCCTCTTGGTTACGTTTTGAATACCCATCACAGTATATTCCCTAAATCTCTTCGGAGAAACCTTAATGTTTCACTCCTTCGCGTTACCCAATGCATTAAAGAGCTATATCGGGCTCACCCGCTCTTATTTTATCACAGAACCACCCGTCTTCATAATAATTCCCAAGAACCTCAACATAATCGTATCACATAAAACACGCATAAAGGAAACATAACATTTCCACATTTAAATCACAAGATATCAATACAACACATTGATATAAAAACATTATGAAAACCATTTTCAATACCAAAATAAATGAAAATTAAAACATGGTATTTATTTTTCATTAAAAAACGTATGGCTTGTAGAGGAAGCCGAAACTCAAATAATGGGCACGGCGGTAGAGAAGTCATTGTCATCGCATACGTACGACAAAAACATTTCCTTTTGTCGTTTAGTAAACGCTTCGTATAAAAATTATTTCTTTTGAATAAATGTAAAAGTCAAAGGGGTTTATACAGCGTATAAAAGAAGGTTGTGTATAAAACAAAATATGCCTCAATGAAAGGAGATTGAGACGAAGTCCCATACCTCGTATCCGACTTGACCCGACCGTTATTTAATCTCCTGAATAATAAACTTGAGTTAATTTCTACTTGTTTAAGAAACCTTTTTAAAGTTCACTATTCCTTTTATACCATGTTATGAACATCATGTAATCATTTACGTTAATAATGTTCATTTTGTCGGTATTTGTTTCTTAAGTCAAAAATAAACTTCTTACACTTACATGTTGTTAATTTGGTCAAAGGTTAGTAATATCTAGAATGATATTAATGACTTGGATAACATATATATCATATATATTCTGCATATACATGTATTTATAATATTACATCACATTTAGAGGTAAGAAATGAAATGCACCGTTCATGGAGACGGTAAGCCGTATGTACGCATGAACGCTACATCCATTTCTATTTCGTATTTTTTGAAATGGAATCATAATGATACAAGAGTATATTATAAATCCAGTATAATAACATATATAATATCATTATCTTTATCCTTTACACATCCCACATATGGTATTAACGAATCAAATCACTTTCAGGGGGCGGTTGTCTGCACTTCCTAAAATGAAGATATCATGTTTACCCATAATGGAAACAATAATTGTATGCCATAAATGAAAAATAAAAAATCTTAAGGGAATCATATACATATTATATATCATATATAAAAATAGTGACATCATAATGGACACCTTTGAAGGTGTTAAATGAGTATTGAACAATCATTGTTTCGGGAGGCGGAATTTCGACATCCACAGAAATCGTATATTCTTTAACCGTTTGATGTAGTTGTGTGAGAGTGTAGCTTGAAGAAATATTATAACAACATCCTAGTATATTGAAGATACTGGTGTTGTTACAAAATATGTAAATAAAAAGATTTTAGGGGGTTGGAGAAGCAAAATAAAAAAAATGAACATGAGAGAATGAATTACCTTTAAAAGTGTAACTTCTTTTGATTTGAGCCTAATGGCTTCCTTTGAAAGGATTATTCCCAAAGGGAATCCTCTAGGATGAGGATAGGGATGTGGAGAGAGTAAATGGGCAGGGGATGGCCGAGCCAAAGGCTAGAGGAGTGTGTGAAATGAGGTATAGGTGGGGGCCTTTTATAAGAGGAGAGGAGGGGCACTTTTGGAAATCATGAAACTATTATTTTATTTGAAGATGAGTTTCGGATTTAGATATCCCCAAATTGATATAATTCTAGGAAAAGGTGATAAGGGTTCAAAATCCACCCATACAATAGGATTTGGACATGTGTAGGTCTTAGATATTACATTACCTTTCCATTTTATTTAAATCGTTAAATAATGAGGTCATCGCTGCAACATCATGATGTCATAAATAATTTAATTTATATAATGTCTAAAAATTATAAAAAAATACGATGATGTAGGAAATATGTTTATCATTGTAATTAATACTTAAAGTAAAAAATCCGACTTTTATAACCCAATAGAAATTTGTTTTAGTAACATAACACATGTTTGTGTCATTTTTACATTAACATTAAATAAAAAGTTATTTATGTCATTTCCCAACCAAAGTGGCTCCATGGGGTCCCCAAGTTGACCCATGGCTTGTCTGGGTCGGCCATGACACAACCAATGAGGGTAGGACATGTTTCAAGCTCATCTCATACTATTAAAACATCAATTTTACCTTAAACTACACTAATTACCACTAATCGCGATTAAAAACATAATAAGTTACTATTCACCAAAAAATTATTTTAATCTCATTGAACCAAATTTTACTTCTTAATGACAACCATGTATGTCGGATTTTTGAAATTCAAAACACAATGATGGCAAAATTTCATTTAAATGGAAAAATCAGTTTTTATAAGTACCACTTAGTAGTTTCACTATTCATCAAAAATTGAAGTTTTTCAGAAAATTACCAAAAATTCGCCCTAATCTATATTTGATATTCCGAATTCAAAAATGAAGTCTATTTTACGAAATTCAAAACATATAAGTCACAATAATTAATTTATAATTAATTTCCGCTGTCAGAGCAAATAGCGTGTTTTAATGAAACAATAAATATCAAAAGATTGACACCAGTTTAAGTCCAATTTCAAAGTGAACCTGATTCCAATGACCACCATTGGATTAAATGGTAAAAATATATTCTAATTTCACTTCAAAACAAATTCAAAAGACATTCTAATTATATAAATAAATTAGATTAAAAATCAGTTTTGAAGTAAAATGTAGTATTTTTCACTATTCATTAAAAAATGAACATTGTCTGAAAAATACCAAAAATTCACACAAAGTAAATTTTGATGTCCCAATAATAATTAATATGTTTATTTTGACAAATATAGATTATGATATTGTCAAAATATTGATTTAAAAAGGGTTTTCCATCAAAAGGCAGTTAAATAATCTTTTAAGGATATTAGTGTATTCCATGCTTAAGATTGGATTTATTTTCATTTTAAGACTCCAAAACACTATCTAATTCATTGATATACATAGATAAAAATATCTATTTTTCATTACTTACTTGGGATGTTACATCCTTCCCGCCTTTTGAAAATTTCATCCCCGCAATTTATTTACTTATCGAATAAATGGGGGTACTTATCCCTCATTGCATTTTCAGATTCCCATGTTGCCTCTTCCATCATGTGGTTTTTCCACAAAACCTTTACCTGCTTAATCAGCTTATTCCGTAACACTTGCTCCCTATGGTCAAGAATCTGGACCGGTTGTTCCTCATAAGATATGTTCTCTTCCAGCTGAAATACCTCTGGACTCAAAACATGAGATGGATCTGGCTTGTACTTTCTCAACATCGAAACATGAAAAACAATGTGTACCTGAGATAAACTCGGAGGTAAATCCACCCGGTATGCAACTGATCCAACTCTCTCCAGAATCACATATGGTCCAATGAACCTTGGACTCAGCTTTCCTTTCTTACCAAATCTCATCACACTTTTCCAGGGAGAATCCTTAAGAAAAACATGATCACCTACCTCAAAAGAGAGATCCTTCCTCCTGTTGTCCGCATAACTCTTATGCATGCTCTGAGCTGTTCTCATGTGTTTTTGAATCAGCTGAACTTGTTCTGCCATCTCTTCTACCAATTCTGGTCCAATCAACTTTCTTTCACCCACTTCATCCCAGAAAGCTGTAGTTCGACACCGCTTCCCATATAATGCCTAAAATGGTGCCATCTGTATACTAGAATGAAAACTGTTATTATATGAAAATTCAACCAAAGAAATATGTTCGTCCCAACTTCCCTGATAATCTATAGAGCAAGATCGTAGCATATCCTCCAAGGTCTGAATTGTTCGTTCTGACTGCCCATCTGATTGAGGATGAAAAGCTGTACTAAAATTTAATTCAGTACCCAACGACTTCTGAAAGACTTTGCAAAAGTTAGAAGTGAACCTGGGATCACAATCCGATATAATGGAGAGTGAAACTCCAAGTAACCTGACTATCTCTTTAAGATACAAACGGGAAAGTTGATCAAGAGAAAAAGTATCTCGTATAGCAAGGAAATGAACAGACTTGGTCAAGAAATCAACAATAACCCAGATTGCATTATTACCTCGAGATTTCATTGGTAATCCCACAACAAAGTCGATGGATATATTCTACCATTTCCAATCTGGTACCGGTAAAGGTAGAATCATCCCTTTCGATAACTGCCGCTCTGCTTTAACCTGTTGACATGTCAAACACTTCACAGTAAAATCAGCAATATCTCTTTTCATTCCATCCCACCAGTAATACTTCCGCAGATCTCTATACATCTTAGTACCGCCAGGATGAACTGAAAACAGAGAACTATGAGCTTCACATAACAACTCTCTCTTCAATTGTGAATCACAAGGCACACACAATCTCTTCTCAAATCTCAAAATGAAATCATTATCAATGTTGAATTCAGGAAACTTACCTTTCTGAACCAGCTCTACCTTTTTCTGCAACTCACTGTCTTGCTTCTGTGCTTGCTTGATTCTATCTAATAGAGATGATATCACTGATACATGAAACAAAACAGAAGAACTTCATGCACCACAAACTTCTATTCCAAATTTCATCAAATCCTTAACCAAAGGATCACGTTCCAAACGCAAAATTGCTAATGAAGCATTACTTTTTCGACTCAAAGCATCAGCCACTTTATTTGCTTTTCCTGGATGGTAATGAATTGTACAATCATAATACTTGATTAATTCTAGACATCTCCTTTGTCTCATGTTCAATTCTTTCTGAGTGAATATATACTTTAAACTTTTTTGATCGGTATATATTTCACACATTACTCCATACAAATGATGCCTCCAAAATTTTAAAGCAAAAACAACAGCAGCTAATTCCAAATCATGTGTAGGGTAATTTACCTCATGAGTTTTCAACTGTCGTGAAGCATAAGCAATTACCTGATCATTCTGCATTAGGACGCAACCAAGTCCTTCCAATGAAGCATCACTGTAGATAACAAACTCACCATTCCTGGAAGGTAGTGCCAAAACTGGAGCATTCACAAATCTTCTTTTCTATTCCTGAAAACAATCATCACATTCTATTGTCCAGATAAACTTAACACCCTTCCGAGTTAGCTTAGTCATTGGACTAGATAACCGTGAAAAATTTCTAACAAACCTTCGGTAATAGTCTTCCAAACCAAGGAAGCTACGAATCTCGGTTACATTTGTGGGTCTTGTCCATTCTTCAACAAATTTTGTTTTTGAAGGATCAACTGTTATGCCATCTTTTGAAACAATATGACCAATGATAGAAATTTGTTGCAACAAAAACTCACACTTTCTGAATTTTCCATACAGTTTCTTTTCTTTTAATGTTTGCAAGATAACCCTTAAATGTCTTTAATGCTCTTCTTTACTTTTAGGAAACACCAAAATATCATCAATAAAAACCACCACAAACTTATCCACGAACTCATGGAAAATTCTATTCATTAAGTCCATGAATACAGCAGGTGCATTGGTTAGCCCAAAATGCATTACAACAAATTCATAATGGCCATATCTTGTACGGAACGCGGTCTTCAGAACATCTGCTTCCTTTACCTTCACCTGATGGTACCCCAATCTCAAGTCAATCTTTGAAAAAAACTGAGCTCCCTGGAACTGATCAAACAAATCATTGATATGAGGCAAAGGATATTTTTTCTTAACAGTGATATTATTTAAGGCTCTATAATCAATGCAAAGTCTCATTGAACCATCTTTCTTTTTAACAAATAAAACAGGAGCACCCCATGGTGATGTGCTGGGTCGAATGAAACCTTTCTCTAATAAATCTTTCAATTGCTCCTTCAACTCTAAATGTTCAATTTGAGCCATTCGATAAGGGGGTTTTGAAATTGGCTTAGCATCAGGAACAAAGTCAACAGTAAACTCAACTTCCTGATCTGGTATTATTCCAGGCAACTCATCAGTAAAAACATCAGGATACTCATTTACCACTGGCATATCATTAATCTGAACAGTTCCTTTATTTTCAACGATGTGTGCAATGTAACATTAATTTCCATCTTTTACAAGTTTCTAGGCCTCTTGATAAGTTATCAACAGTAAGGGTTCATTCTTGTACACAAACTGAAAGTCTTTCTGAAACGAAACTTCTTTAGCTCTACATTCAATCATAGCATGGTAAATAGAGATCCAATCTATACCCAGGATAACATCAAACTCTAATAGAGGTAGAACAATAAGGTTTGCAAGTAGGTTCATTCCATAGATAAGGATTAGAAGATTCTTAAAAATTCTTTTTGCCTCAACATTTCCCCCAGGTGTTTTTACCAAAAGTTCAGGAGTCATTTGTTGAGATGGTATTCCCATTTTACTAGAAAAGGTTTCAGAGATGAAATATTGTGTAGACCCCGAATCAAACAACACACTGGCATAATTTGAAAAAAAACAAAGTACCTGATACAACTTCATTTGATGGATCGACATCTGCCGAAGTAGTTGCAAAGGATTTCACCACCCCTTTCTGCTTGTAGTCTAACTGCTTCCCATCACTCAAACTCTTTGTCGGACACTCGTTTGCGTAGTGACCCATCTCATTGCACTTAAAACATTTCACTTACTGTAGATCATATTTGGTCTTACCTTCACCTTGATCCTTTTCAGTGAAATCACGAGCCTTATGTCCCATATTACCACATCGTTAGCACTTTCCAGAATTCAGAAGACATTCCCCACCATGCCTTTTTTCACATTTATCACAAACTGGAAACTCAGTTTTCTTACCATCATACTTTTTTGAAGAATTCTTACCTTTCTCCTGCCACCTCGGTCTCTTCTTCTGTTGGTTGTTATAGAACACTAGATCATTTGAAAACACCATTTCCACCTTCTCATCACATCGAACAAGATTTTCATAACTTTTAAACTCACGAGAAGCTAATTCCCTTTGATATTTTGGCTTTAATCTTGAGTAAAAACAATTGATTTTACTATCAAGGTCTCGGATAAAATTTGGAGCATACCTTGCCAATCGAGTGAACCTTTATTCATAGGTAGCCACTGAGTCTTCCTCTTGCCTCAATTCCAAGAATTTCTTTTCCATCCTAAGTCGAACAACCTTAGGAAAATACTTCTCAAGAAACATACCTTTGAATTCATCCCAGTCGAGAGCATCAATCTCATTAGCGTCCCTGATATTTTTAACCATCAACCACCCCTGATCTGCCTCACCCTCCTAACGGTAAATAGAAAGACTATCCTTTTGATTGTCTGAACACCCCATGACATCAAAAATCTTCTCTAGTGCTTTAATCCTCCCTTCAGCTAGCATAGGGTCAGATGATCCTCTGAATGATGGGGGATGTTGCCTCATGAAATGGTCCACCACTGACATGTTCCTCTGCGGTTGATCTGGCTGATCTCGTGTATGGATACCACCGCCATTTATCGCTTGAGTCAACTGCGCCATTACTACAACAAACTGTTCAGTTCCAATTCTAACCATCTCAGGATGCTGATTCGGAAGGTTATTTCCTTCCATATGCCTTCCTAGCACTGCTTCCCTGTTTCCTCTGCGGAAAACCATTCTGAACAAACATGTCTTAGATGAAGCAACATGGTAATCATGAAATGCTATATCATTTAAAAAAAAATATTTCTGGATAATCATTTAATAGAATTATAAATCCTAAAGTTATCTAAACTGACCTTTGATACCAACTATAAGTCCCCAGCCATAAACCTTACATAATCTTGAGTTATCACAAGATTACACGTTGAGGATCTTTTCAGGTTTAGAGTTTAAGAGAATTATATCTTAAAACATGAATTACAACCCACATTTAAACAAAGTGGTTACAATAAAAGATAGTATTCTTTTTTCCCATCAATGGAACATATTGTAAATAAAACATGGATTCTTTCTTGACACATCCTTGACTCTATCATCTTATTATATACCTTTCCCTTGACCTGTGGAAAACATTTCAAAAACATGGTATGAGCTTAAAAACTCAGTATGGGTTATAAAAAAACATGGAAAGGAAACATAAGTTCATATATACATAAGAATGAAATCATACTTTACCCATAAAACATAGGCACTTTAACATACCTCATAAAATCATGAATAAATCATAGAAATCATAAGACATAAAGGTAACTTGAGGCATTCATAACATTCTTACGTAGGGAGTAACCCTCTTGGTTACGTTTGGAATACCCATCACAGTATATTCCCTAAATCTCTTCGGATAAACCTTAACGTTTCACTCCATCACATTACCCAATGAATTTGAGAGCTATATCGGGCTCACCCACCCTTAGTTTATCATAGAACCACCCGTCTTCATAATAATGCCCAAGAACCTCAACATAATCGTATCACATAAAACACGCATAAAGGTAACATAACATTTCCACATTTCAATCACAAGATATCAATTCAACTCATTGATATAAAAACATTATGAAAACCATTTTCAATAACAAAATAAAAGAAAATTAAAACATGGTATTTATTTTTCATTCTAAAAACATATGGCTTGTAGAGGAAGCCGAAACTCAAATAATGGGCACGGCGACAGAGAAGTCATTGTCGGCGCATACGCACGACAAAAACATTCCCTTTTTTCGTTTAGTAAACGCTTCATATAAAAACGAATTCTTTTGAATAAACGTAAAAGTCAAAGGGGTTTATACACCGTATAATTGAAGGTTGTGTATAAAACAAAATATGCCTCAATGAAAGGAGATTGAGACTAAGTCCCATACCTCGTATCCGACTTGACCCGACCGTTCTTTAATCTCCTGAATAATAAACTTGAGTTAATTTCTAATTGTTTAAGAACGCCTTTTAAATATCATTATTCCTTTTATACCATGTTATTAACATCATGTAATCATTTAAGTTAATAATGTTCATTTTGTCGGTATTTGGTTCTTAAGTCAAAAATAGACTTCTTACACTTACATGTTGTTAATTTGGTCAAAGGTTCGTTATATCCAGAATGATATTAATTATTTGGATAACATATATATCATATATATTCATCATATACATGTATTTATAATATTACATCACATTTAGAGGTAAGAAATGAAATTCACCGTTCATAGAGACGGTAAGTCGTACGTACGCATGAACGCTACTTCCATTTCTATTTCGTATTTTTTGGAATGGAATCATAATGATACAAGAGTATATTATAATTCCAGTATAATAAAATATATAATATCATTAACTTTATCCTTTACACATCCCACATATGGTATTAACGAATCATATCACTTTCATGGGCGGTAGTCCGCACTTCCTAAAATGAAGATATCATGTTTACCCATAATGTAAACAATAATTTTATGCCATAAATGAAAAATAAAAAAGCTTAAGGGAATCATAAACATATTATATATCATATATAAAAATAGTGACATCATAATGGCCACCTTTGAAGGTGTTAAATGAGTATTGAACAATCATCGTTTCGGGAGGCGGAATTTCGACATCCACAGAAATCGTATGTTCTTTAACCATTTGATGTAGTTGTGTGAGAGTGTAGCTCGAATAAATATTATAACAACATCCTAGTATATTGAAGATACTGGTGTTGTTACAATAGATGTAAATAAATAGTGTTTAGGGGGTTGGAGAAGCAAAATAAAAAAAATGAACATGAGAGAATGAATTACCTTTAAAAGTGTAACTCCTTTTGATTTGAGCCTAAAGGCTTCCTTTGAAAGGATTATTCCCAAAGGGAATCCTCTAGGATGAGGAGAGAGATTTGGAGAGAGTAAATGGGCAAGGGATGGCCGAGCCAAAGGCTTGAGGAGTGTGTGAATTGAGGTATAGGTGGGGGCCTTTTATAAGTGGAGAGGAGGGGAACTTTTGGAAATCATGAAACTATTATTTTATTTGAAAATGATTTTCGTATTTAAATGGCCCCACATTGATATAATTCTAGGATAAGGTGATAAGGGTTCAAAATCCACCCATACAATAGGATTTGGACATTTGTAGGTCGTAGATATTACATTATCTTTCCATTTTATTTAAATCGTTAAATAACGAGGTCATCACTGCAACATCATGATGTCATAAATAATTTAATTTATATAATGTCTAAAAATTATAAAAAAATACTATGATGTAGGAAATATTTTTATCATTTTAATTAATACTTATAGTAAAAAATATGACTTGTAGAACCCCATAAAAATTTGTTTTAGTAACATAACTCATGTTTGTGTCATTTTTACATTAATATTAAATAAAAAGTTATTTATGTCATTTCCCAACCAAAGTGGCTCCATGGGGTCCCCAAGTTGACCCATGGATTTTATGGGTCATCCATGACACAACAAATGCGGGTAGGACATGTTTCAAGCTCATCTCATATTATTAAAACATCATTTTTACCTTAAACTACACTAATTACCACTAATCGCGATTAAAAACATAATAAGTTACTATTCACCAAAAAATTATTTTAATCTCATTGAACCACATTTTACTTCTTAATGACAACCATGTATGTTGGATTTTTGAAATTCAAAACACAATGATGGAAAAATTTCATTTAAATGGAAAAATCAGTTTTTATAAGTACCACTTAGTAATTTCACTATTCATCAAAAATTGAAGTTTTTCAGAAAATTACCAAAAATTCACCCTAAGATATATTTGATATTCCGAATTCAAAAATTAAGCCTATTTTACAAAATTCCTAACATATAAGTCACATTAATTAATTTATAATTAATTCCTGCTGTTAGAGCAAATAGCGTGTTTTTATGAAACAATAAATATCAAAAGATTGACACCAGTTTAAGTCCAATATTAAAGTGAACTTGATTCCAATATTAAAATGTAGTATTTTTCACTATTCATTAAAAAAATGAACATTGTCTGAAAAATACCAAAAATTCACACAAAGTAAATTTTGATGTCCCAATCATAATTAATATGTTTATTTTGACAAATATAGATTATAAAATTGTCAAAATATTGATTTAAAAAGGGTTTGCCATCAAAAGGCAGTAAAAAAATCTTTTAAGAATATTAGTGTATTTCATGCTTAAGATTGGATTTATTTTCATTTTAAGACTCTAAAACACTATCTAATTCATTGATAGACATAGATAAAAATATCTATTATTCATTACTTACTTGGGATGTTACAGTTGAAGTGTATGTATACTATTTCAGTATCAATATCACTTTATAATAATCATATATAGTTACTCATTACACCATTGTACCCATCCAATTAAGGTAGTGGCGGAAAATAGATTACACAACGGCGTGGAGACGGTATTCCGTACGTACGCACGCGCGGTGATTTCTTTTTCCGTAGGATGGATAGATGGTGAAATAGGGTTGTTTCATACTTATAATAACATATCAGTATATTAGTGATACTTATGTTATTACTTCATAATGAAACAACTAAATTAGAAGGATTGGAATAAGAAATAAAGATGAAAGAATCGGTAACGGACATTACCTCTTATTTGAAGTGCTTCTTTGAGACCTTCTTTTAGGGCAATAAAATTGGTCTTTGAAGAAGACCAGGACCTCTAGGATGTCTCTAGGGAAGTGGATAGGAGGAATTGGTATGGGATGGCCGAGATTTAAGGCTCAATGTGGTGTGAGGAAGAGGGGGAGGAGGTGCCCTTTTATAAGGGAGGAGAGGGGCACCTTTGGAATAACTAAAAATATTATTTTATTATAAAGTCAAATTCGGTTTCTAATAGCTCAAAATTAATATATTATGAAGATAAGGTGGGTAGGGGTCGAAATCCTCTCATACAATAGAATTTAGAGGAGTTTAGGTATCTATTTTAACCTTATCATTTAGATTTAACTTTAAGTTAGATAATTTAACTTTTACCGTGTCTTCTTTTTTTCTTACACTATAAGGATAATAAACTTACCATATCAAGCCAAACGAACCCCTAGTTGTTTATTATTAATATATATAACCTTATCTAAGTCATTTGGCCGAACCATAGATTTTTAGGAATAAAATAACAATTAGTAATATAATATTTGTTTTAAAAACTATTTTATGTCAATTTTGACATTATGTAGTAATTGATTTTTGTGAAAATCATAACAGAATGATTAGTTCGAACCAAGTTACTTAAATCAATACTAACATTTCATATTAACCTATAAAATAAGTTTAATTCATAAAAAGTCTCAAATTAAATTTATTTGGGTATTTATAACATCAATTATGTCAATATTTCATTAATAAGATAATTACTGCATCATCATTGTGTCAAAAATAAATTAAATTATTTAATGTATAAAAATTACAAATAAACTATAATTATATAGGAAAGATTTTTAGCTTTCTAATGAATATTTATAGTCAAATTTATCTTATTTATAAACCCATATTAAAAATGATTTACTTATTAAACATTGATTTTAACTATTTAACCCTTCTATAAATAAATTAATAATAAATGTCGTAATCTAATCCAAGTGGACCTAAATGGTCATATTTTATTTATAAGGTTGTTTTTGGTCGAATTACACTTGTCCAATATAATTAGGACATGTGTTAGGGTAATAATAATATCATTGTTACCCTTAATTACCCTATGTACTTTTAACCGTGGTAAATAAAAGTAAAAAGTTACTATTCACCAAAAATTATTTTCATCTCATTGAACCACATTTTAGTCCTTGATATTAACCGTGTCTCTCGTATTTTCGAAATTCCACTCACAGAAGCGGTAAAATTAAGTTTTATGAAAAATTCAGTTTTTTTCACTATCACTTAGTGGTTTCACTATTCATCAAAAATTGAAATTTTTAGAAAAATACCAAAATTTTACCCTAGGCTAATTTCGATATTCCGAATCCAAAAATGAAGTCCATTTTGAAAAATAAAATTTATAAAATTTCAAAAAGTGGTTATTATTATTCATAACGACTAGTTTTAATAATATTTTATTACTATATCAATGTTTAGTGAAACTCGGTATTGCGTACGACGCATGCTATCGAGGAAGGTCGCGATTTCGTGTAAAGAAAGCCAAGCAAGTGTTGTGTGTATAAAAATATTCCTTTTATGATTTATATGACATAAAATTCTCGGGTGTTACATTCTACCCCCCTTAAAATGAATTTCTCCCTCGAAATTCGTCACTTTGTAACAAACAGATGAGGATACCTCTCCCACATCATATCCTCAAGCTCCCATGTAGCTTATTCTAATTGGTGGTTCCTCCATAAAACTTTCACCAATCGAGTGGTCTCGTTTCGTAGGACTTTTTCACTATGATTCAGAATCTCTATCGGCTGTTCTTCATAAGAAAGATCCTACTCCAGCGGTACCACTTCTGAGCTGAGTACATGTGAAGGATCAGGTATGTACTTTCTCAGGAGGGATACATGGAACACATCGTGAACTTGAGAGAGATTCGGTGGAAGCGCAATTCGGTAAGCTACCTTCCCAACACGATCCAGTATTTCGAAAGGACCAATATATCTAGGGGTCAACATCCTCTTCTTTCCAAATCTCATGACTCTCTTCCAGGGAGATATTCGTAAGAACACTTTATCAACCACTTCAAACTCTAGGTCTTTTTTCAGTTGTCGGCATAACTTTTCTGTCGACTCTGAGCTGCTCTTATGTGTTGTTGAATAGATCTGACCTTTTCTGCCATTTCATCAATGAGATCAGGTCCTAATAGCTTTCTTTCCCAAACATCATCCCAGCAAGTTGGAGTCCTGTATTTCTTTCCATAGAGAGCTTCATAAGGAGCCATCTGAATACTGGAGGGAAAGCTATTGTTATAAGAAAATTCCACCAAAGGTAGGTGTTGATCTCAACCACCTTTTAAATCCATAGAGCAAGCTCTCAACATATCTTCAATGGTTTGAATTATTCTCTCAGACTGACCGTCTGTCTGAAGATGATAAGTAATGCTGAAACTCAACTCTGTATCTAGAGTATGCTAAAGACTTCTCCAGAACATCGAGGTAAATCTCGGATCCCGAACAGATATAATAGAAAGTGGTACTCCATGCAATCTTACTACTTCCTTTACATATATCATGGCAAGCTGATCCAGAGAGAAATCCTTTCTAATAGAAATGAAGTGTGCAGACTTGGTAAGACGATCAACTATGACCCAGATAGCATTATTTCCTTTGGATGTTTTAGGAAGTCCTGTGACAAAGTCCATAGTGATGTTTTCCCATTTCCATTCGGGTATGGGTAATGGTGGTAACATCCCCTTAGACATCTGTCTCTCAGCTTTAACTTGCTGACAAACCATGCATCGAGAGTCATATTCAGCAACATCTCTTTTAATGCCATCCCACCAGAAGTACTCTTTCAGTTCCCTATACATCTTCGTGCTTCCAGGATGAATAGAGAATGAAGAACTATGAGCCTCATCCAGCAGCTCCTTCTTTAATTTTGGGATGGGAGGAACACAAACCCGATTCCTGAACTTTATTATCCCATCACAATCATGGTTGAATTCAGGAACATTTCTCACCTTCTTTTGTAACTCAACATCTTCTTTTTGTGCCTCTTTAATCTTCAAATGTATATATTGTTGAACATTAATTTGAGAAAGATAAGATTTTTCCCTTCCATTATAATTCCAAGATCCATCCTTTGTAAATCCATAAATATTGGATCTTTTGTGATCCTCATCATGGATAAACTGGCATAGTCTTGTCGACTTAATGCATCTTCCACCTTGTTTGCTTTCCCAGGGTGGTAATGGATTGAGCAGTCATAATCGTTAATCGGCTCTAGCCATCTTCTTTGACGCATATTCAGCTCATTTTGTGTGAAAATATACTTTAAACTTTTATGATCAGTATAAATGTCACACCTTTCTCAATAAAGATAATTCCTACAAATCTTTATTGCAAAGATTATCGCAGCTAACTCCAAATCATGTGTTGAGTAATTTTGCTCATGGATTTTCAACTGTCGTGAGGCATAAGCTATCACCATATCATTTTGCTTTAGAACACACCCCAATCCCTTCTTGGATGCATCACTATATATCACAAACCTTTCTCCACTATAAGGCAGTGTGAGCACAGGTGCAATGGATAACCTTCTTTTCTACTCCTTGGAATTCTCTTCACATTCCTCCGTCCAAACAAACTTAACTCCTTTCCGAGTCAACTTGGTGAGTGGATTAGAAAATTGTGAAAAATATTTCACAAAACGTTGATAATATCCAGCCAAACCAAGAAAACTTCGAATCTCAGTTACTGTTTTTGGTCTCAACCATCTTTCGATAACCTCTGTTTTTGCTGGATCCACATATATCCCCTATTTTGAGATTATGTGACCCAAAAATGATACTTTTTGAAGCCAAAATTCACACATGGTAAATTTGGCATAAAGCTTCTCCTTTCTCAGGGTCTTCAATATAATTCTCAAGTGATCTTCATGTTCTTCCTTGCTCTTTGAATAGACAAGAATATCATCTATAAATACTACCAAAAATTGATCAAGATGGTCTCTAAAGTCTCTATTCATCATATCCATGAAGATAGCAGGGGAATTTGTAAGACCAAATGGCATCACTATAAATTCATAGTGTCCATACCTTGTACGGAAAGTTGTCTTTGGTATATCCTCCCTTTTGACCATTAATTGATGATACCCTGAACGAAGATCAATCTTGGAAAAGTATTGAGCTCCGCGTAGTTGGTCAAATAAGTCATCAATACATGGGAGAGGATATTTGTTCTTGATAGTGATCTTGTTAAGTTCTCGATAATCAATGCAGAGTCTCATTGATCCATCTTTCTTCTTAACAAATAGAACAGGTGCTCCCCAAGGTGATGAACTAGGGCATATGAATCCTTTATCAGGATTCTCTTGGAGTTGCTTCTTCAATTCCTGCAACTCAATTGGGGCCATTCTATAAGGTGTATCTGAAATAGGCAAAGCACCCGATACGAGTTCTATTGAGAACACAACTTCACGATTTGGTGGAAGACCCGGTAATTCCTCCAGAAAGACATAATCAAACTCTTGTAAAATGGGCATATTATTAATCGTGAGTTTCTCACCATCCATTTGAGATAAATATACTTCATTTAGTGGATTCATGACCCATAAGATGGATGAAATTTCCACTGGAAGGTTATGTTCATCCTTACATCGATAGACGATCATAGATTGATCTGGAATATGAAATGTGACTTCCCTTATTTGGAAATTGATATGAGCTCCATATAAAGAAATCCAATCCATACCAAGAATCACATCAAATTCCACTATAGGAAGGATCACAAGATTTGCAGGAAGCACTTTCCCACAAACATCGATCGGAGAAGAATTATAAACTTTTGATGCGACTATTGTTCCATTAGGTGTTGTCACAGCTAACTCAACATCTAATTGTTGAGGTAATACAGTGATACCCTTAGAAAAATATTCAGAAATAAAAGAGTGGGTGGATCCAGAATCAAATAAAACATTTGCTACTTTAGAGTGGACGGTAAGTGCACATTTCACCACATCGTTATCGTACTCCACATCGCTGATAGAAATTGCATGTTACTTTCCTTTTTCTTTATCCTTAAGAGTTTGTTGATGTCGACCATCATCATCAACCATTGGATTAGGGAATTTATTGGCATAATGTCCCATCTCCTTGCACTTGAAACATTGAAGTGTAGTAGGTTCATTCTGTGTATCCCTTCCTTTGTTTGCATCATTAGACATCTTCTTCCCATCATCATGGCATTCAAATGCCCGATGAACTTCCTGTCCACATTTGAAACATTTACTTGTCCCTTTTAGAAAACTCCCTCCAGGTTTCTTTCCACACTTTGAGCATAAGGGAAAGCTCATCTTCTTTTCAGTGTGCTCTTTAGATTTTCCTTTGAATTCCATTTTCCTCTTCTTATCAAACCCATATGACTGATGGGTTACTCCAATATCCATCTCAAATTTGAGAGCACATCGAACGATTTCCTCGTAGCTATTAAAGTCCCTTATGGATAAGGCCCTTCGAAGACTTGGTTTTAAGCCACTAAATAATCGATTGATCTTACTCTCAGGTTGGATAATAATACTAGAATCGTACCTTGAAAGTCTTGTAAAATTTTCTTCATAGGTACCAACAGATTCATCATCATTTTTCTTCAGTTCAAGAAACTATTTCTCCATCTTTGTTCGGAGAATACGAGGGAAGTACTTATTGAAAAATAAGTTCTTGAACTCGTCCCATTCCATGGACCCAATTTCAACCCTTTGCCTCGTATTCTTAATAAGATTCCACCATTGATCAGCATCACCTTCCAAACGATACACTGCTAAGATGACTTTATCATTCTCAGAACATTGAAGAACTGAAAATATCTTTTCAGTAGTACAAATCCATTGTTCAGCAACTAATGGATCAGTAGACCCGCTGAATGAAGGTGGATGCTGTCTCATAAAGGATTCAATAGAATGTTTCTCCTTCCTTTGCTCGTTTGGAAGTCCTACATTATTCATAGCTTGAGAAAGTTGGGTGATCATGGCTACCCGATTTTTCATTCCAGCTCCCATAATGTTTGGTTGCTCAGGGGGACAATCATTGCATTGGCCGTCACATTCTGCATTAACACGATTCCTTCGGGTTCCATCCATTGACTAAAACCAAGAAGAATAGTGTGAGAAACACCAATTATAATAGGAAAACCACATAATCAAGTATAAGATTTCACACTTAAGGTCTTTTCCTAGGTTATTCATGGCTATTTCTAAAACACTAAGATTGTGTTCTATGCTTAGACTTATCCTTAGGGTTCAACTAAGGCTTTCACATCCTAGTTTCCTAAGGATGACTATACCTTTCCTCTGATACCAACTATATAGACCCAAAGCCTAACGTACATGGACATTACATTACTTTTGCCGAATACTTAGTATATAACAAAAACACATACACAAGGACCGTAATAGTTTAGTGTCTTTGGAAACTCGGAATATAATCTTCTAATCGTGGTGAAAAATATCTTCAACATCTCCCATAAATATCTTCTTTTTTTTCTAAACCTAAATCATTTCTTTATGTCCTGGGGAAAAGAAAACATAAAAGGGTGAGGTCAAATGCTCAGTAAGGGTAAACAAAAGAAATATCAATCACGTCATATTCATAAGAACATATCTTTTGGAAATCTTAACCATCAAAAGTGATCATAATTTCATAACATGGTATAAATCATAGTAGTGAAATATAATCCCAATATTCATAACATAAAACATGAAACTTTGTGGCATACACACATAATCATAAAGAATCATTTCTTGTTACTCAAGACTCATTTCCAAGACTATCTTAGTGTACAAAGACCTTTTCTGAACCGAGTTCATTCCTCGTTTCAGTCCTGTTTCACTGAACCGGTATAACCTACCGTTCCAGCCATGTCTATCTCATGAGATATAAAATATTTACCCAATGAATTTGAGGGAGATATTGGTCCCACCCATCTCATAATGATACCATTCTTATGTGTGCCACAATATCATAAACCATACATCATTGCATAAACCATGTAATAAAAATGGGAATCTTAAACATCATGACATCATAAAACAATTCATATACGATAAAGGAATTCATAAAAATAATTCCATCAAAACATAATCAAATCAATGTAATAATAGGGATAAAAACATTACCCTTTATTATCTTAGATGGAAAATAATTTTGATAAAACACTTGAACTTCATTTTTGAGGAAAATATCCTTTCTACTTCAAAAACACTTTTCATTTCTTAACATGTCATAAAATATTAAACTAAAAGAAGTTGATTAAAAATAAACTTGAAAACTTTTAAAGTAATCTTTTTGGAAATAATGTTTTAAAAATCCATTCATTTCGTATAAGTAAAAAAAACATTCTTCTCATACTTTTGTCGGAAAATTTAAAAAGTACCTCGTACGAAAAACAACAAAAGAATCCTTTCATAACATTTACTAAAAAATCAAAGAAGGGTAAAATTGGATTTAAACAATTGTAGGTGGATGGAAATAATATTAAATATTGAGGAAACATGGATTTGGATGATAAAATACACCCCAGTAAATGCCAAAGTATAAACAATCTCATATAAAAATGAGATTGTGATATTTTCCCTTACCTTAAGTCTGATTTTCTTCGTAAGTGTGCGAACCTCTTGTATAATGATTTAAATAATGTCATTAACTTATTATAAAATCATATTCATTGTTATGATATCATATATGGTTCACTTATGACTTTATATTACCCGTTCTTTTGTAAATTCCATGTTAAAGAAGCGTTTTGGGTAAAATCGTTTCATTTATCGTTGGTGTATGGACTTGTTGTTCTTGACATTATTATTACTTATATCATGATTTACTTAATTCCAGAATATAAAACATGATTTATATATAATATATATTGAGTATATATATATATATATATTAGATAGATAAATGAAATGAAACACACCGTTCATGGAGACGGTAGTCCGTACGTACGCATAAACGCTGTTTTCCTTTCCTTATTGTCTTGAATGGAAGTAAGTAGATGAAATACATAAATTCATAAATGAAGTAGCTTTATAATGTCATATATTTCATTATTATTGCTTATATATACTTTATAATCATTCTTAAATGGTTAACATGGAGAACGAATCTCATCGCGTCGTGGAGACGGTAGTCCGTACGTACGCACAAGCTATGATATCGTTCTCATGATCGTGAACTTGTGTTAAAGTGTATGTATACTATTTCAGTATCAATATAACTTTATAATAATCATATATAGTTACTAATTACACCATTATACCCATCCAATTAAGGTGGTGGTGGAAAATAGATTACACCACGGCGTGGAGACGGTATTCCGTACGTACGCACGCGCGATGATTTCTTTTTCTGTAGGATGGATAGATGGTGAAATAGGGATGTTTCATACTTATAATAACATATAAGTATATGAGTGATACTTATGTTATTACTTCATAATGAAACAACTAAAGTAGAAGAAGTGGAAGAATAAATAAAGATGAAAGAATCGGTAACGGACATTACCACATCTTTGAAGTGCTTATTTGAGACCTTCTTTTAGGGAATTAAATTGGTCTTTGAAGAAGACCAAGACCTCTATGATGTCTCTAGGGAAGTGGAGGGGATGAATTGGCATGGTTTGGACGATAATGAAGGCTCAATGTGGTGTGAGGAATAGGGGGAGGAGGTGCCTTTTTTTAAGGGAGGAGAGGGGCACCTTTGGAATTACTAAACTTATTATTTTATTATAAAGTCAAATTCGGTTTCTAATAGATCCAAATTGATATATTACGAATATAAGGTGGGTAGGGGTCGAAATAATGTCATCCAATAGAATTTAGACAAGTTTAGGTATCAGTTTTAACCTTATCATTTAGATTTAACTTTAAGTTAGATAATTTAACTTTTACCATGTCTTCTTGTTTTCTTACACTTTATGGTTAATAAACATACCATATCAAGACAAAAGAACCCCAAGTTGTTTATTATTAATATATATAACTTTATCTACGTCATTTGGCCGAACCTTAGATTATTAGGAATAAAATAACAATTAATAATATAATATTTGTTTTAAAAAATGTTTTATGTCAATTTTGACACTATTTAGTAATTGATTTTAGTGAAAATCATAACAGAATGATTAGTTCGAACCAAGTTATTGAAATCAATACTAAAATGTCATATTAACCTATAAAATTAATTTAATTCATAAAAAGTCTCAAATTACATTAATTTGGGTATTTATAACATCAATTATGTCAATATTTCATTAATAAGATAATTACTGCATCATCATTGTGTCATAAATAAATTAAAATATATAATGTCTAAAAATTACAAATAAAATACCATTATATAGGAAATATTCTTAGCTTTCTAATGAATATTTATAGTCGAATTTATCTTATGTATATCCCCATATTAAAAATTATATACTTATTAAACTTTGATTTTAACTATTTAACCCTTCTTTAAATAAATTAATAATAAATGTCCTAATCTAATCCAAGTGGGCCTAAATGGTCATATTTTATTCATAAGGTTGTTCTTGGTCGAATTACACTTGTCCAATAGAATTAGGACACGTGTTAAGGTAATAATAATATCATTGTTACCCTTAATTACCCTATTAACTTTTAACCGTGGTAAATAAAAGTAAAAAGTTACTATTCACCAAAAATTATTTTCATCTCATTGAACCACATTTTAGTCCTTGATATTAACCGTGTATCTCGGATTTTCGAAATTCCACTCACAAAAGCGGTAAAATTAAGTTTTATGAAAAATTCAGTTTTTTTAACTACCACTTAGTGGTTTCACTATTCATCAAAAATTGAAAGTTTTCAGAAAAATACAAAAAATTTCACCTTAGGTTAATTTCGATATTCCGAATCCAAAAATGAAGTCCATTTTTAAAAATAAAATTTATAAAATTTCAAAAAGTGGATATTATTATTCATAACGACTAGTTTTAATAATATTTTATTAGTATATCATTGTTTAGTGAAACTCGGTATTGCGTACGACGCAAGCTATCGAGGAAGGTCATGATTTCGTGTAAAGAAAGCCAAGAAAGTGTTGTGTGTAGAAAAAGATTCCTTTTATGATTTATATAACATAAAATTCTCGGGTGTTACAATTATCCCGACACCCTCCCCCATTGATGCTCCACCCACAACCTGATCATCCTTAACACATGATGTTAAACTGCATAGACTGGTCCCATCTTGTGACCCTTAACAACAACATCAATATTCATGGCTTTCATCACTATGTCTTAAACTTGTAATGTAATATACCTCTATGATATCCCATCCTAACTAGAACATGGTTTGAAATTTCCCCCTAGGAACATACAACGCTCAATCCTTAATAACATAATGTTATGATCATTTACCTAGAAGATGTTAAACATGTTCTTATCCTATCCATAATATTATGTTAAACATGCATCAATTCTACACTACATTATTTTAAAAATATGCTCGCTCATTCCTTACATAACCTAAAACCCATTATTCTTCTATCCTCACAGGGAATGTAAACATCACTTTACAAGTCAATGTAAGATATCAAACCTATGTACATTCTGTCCCCGCGCGATATGAAACATATTCTTATCTTTTCCATTTATTATGTTAAAACATTTCATATCATGTCATAAAAAGATGATAAACCTATGCCAATATTGACCCCAAAAGATGTTGAACATTTGTCTAAACCTATACCAATAAGACATCAACCATCGAACAATATCAACAAGATGTTAAACTAATTCCTTAATCAAGAATCCCTAAACCATGAAATAAACAGATGATGTATTAGGTAAAAAGTAATTGAAAACCTATAACCTAGGAATCAACTTCCTAAAATATTAAAAGATATGAACTCTATTCTGCTCCTAATATGAATCCCATATTACTTTCCATCTAATATATAAACTAGTAATAGGTTTCAGATATACCAAATACCCATATGTACACAAATATACAAAATATGACTACACACCTTGATGGAGGTTTTCTTCTATATCAATACAGAATAAACATAATTAACTAGTGTCCACATTTATATGTCATTGATATTGAGTTCCACAAACATGAATTTATATATCAGTTTGATTTAGACATAGACATGATCTCCATGTAAAAATTTGTGGGTGAATGAAACAGCATCCCATCATCTCATTTTGATCAAGCAGATTACATTTTCAATGAATGTAATTCAAAAAATACATCCTTGGGAAATAGAAATATTTGGGTAAGGGAATCCACAAGAGACACGAATGTACTCTAGAGAAAGTATAAAAAACAAGAAAATCAAATAATCATCATAATATTACATGATCAGTGGGGAAAATGCCAATCCCTAGGAAAGACACTCCTGATGTACATGATTTATGCAATTAAAATAAATTTACTAACCACTATGAATGATTTATGAATTGTTTAAAAAATTAAGGATAATTAACCTTATGAAAAAATTAATCAAGGATATTCCAGTATTGAACAATGAGATTCACAGTTTGATTTAAAAGATAGTAATGTTAAAAAAAAATTGTGATATGTTATGACAGATTTATATTGATGTTTTTAAATTAAAAGTTTTGATATTAACATAATAAATTATTGGTTTTAGTATTTTTATGAAATGGGATCATAGAAGTGATTTTGAGAACATTTTGTACTTTGAACCCATCAAATCTAATTACATCATAAGGGAGAATACATAAATGGTATTGAAATATAGTATATATCTATTTTTATGGTTATTGTGATTTTTATTGTCTTATTTATTTAACCGCGGTTGATATATTATGAAATATTAAATTTGTTTGTGGGAAATTAATTTTATTGAGATTATATGATCGGGTAAAGAACATACATGGAAATTTAATTAGAGGAATGATTGATAATTTTCTATGATAGATAAGTTATATTTTGAGAAAATAGAGTTTCTTAATTTATTAGAATTATATATGAATGTTCATGGGTATTTTGGAAACCTATTTAAAGGAAGATGTAAAAGTTGTGAGAGAATCTATCTCAATATAACTTATGTTGTAGAAATATTAAAATATTATGTTGATATAGGTTGGATCAAGTGTTATACAATTTCATTTATACGAACTATATATTATCATATCAGTTAAATTAGGTGAGACATCTTCAGGTTATTATTTTTTAATGATTATTTTTGATAATTCACTTATAATGATCATCAATCATTATAAATAGATTCGATTTAGTAATGTACAAAACTATATGGAACCATATATGTGAAAGAAAAAGTCGGTATTACCTCAATAAATAACCCATCTAAATGGGGAATGGATTAATGAACCATGTTATAATGAAAAAAATAATGAAATATAAGTAACATTGTGAAAACAGTAAAATTACCAACTACACAAAATATTAAAAAGATATATTATAATGGAATAATATGTGATTTAATTTACCATAATGAAATTTTTAAATCACATTGATAAACTAAAAAAATAAACATCGTCAAGTGAAAGTGGTTTGGGTATTATGTTGCATAATTTCCCAATCCACGTGACAACGATGGTGGTATTCCAAAAAACATATGAAAAAAGAAAAACTATGAAACTACTACTATTTAACATCTATGTAATTTTTCACTCTAGTATTTCAAGTGTCATATGTCATGTCAGTTTTCACCAATATTAAGATATTGAAATGATAATCCTATAGTGGTATCATTATCATATACATAATTTATTGGGAATATTTAAATTTATAACATATAGATGATGGAAAAAAAATACTTTTTATAAATCTATGTGAAATTTATATTGGTATAACACTATTTATAATTTTAATTCATTAATTACCAAAATACATTTTTTTTGTCTCAAATAAAAAATAATCCCCTCATCATATAGCAGTTGATGACTAATTTTGAGTGTCCAATATAAATCACACATATCATTGGATTAAAATTGATAGGTATTAGTTTATTTGAAGGGAGAGAATGTTACACCCTAAATTTATTTTATAAGATTAGCTTTAATTAAATAATTTTCTATGATAGATTTATCCATATGTACTACCAAACATTAAAAGATGAAATATATTCAAATAAAATATAAATATTTAAGAAAAATAGTAAAACATAATAATTAAATTATTGTGAATGAATATAAGATCCCAAATAATGATATATATATATATATATAAATAATATTATGGATACTCTTTATAATAATATTAATTAATTAGTTTACCAAATATAGTAATTATATACATCATTTTTATTAAAAAATAATTTATCAATAAATGTGATTTTATCTCATATGCATATATATATTTCAAGAAAAATATGATTAATGGTAAATTATATTTGATATTTATAATATATTAATTATATTAATTTTGGGAAAATGATAAAAAACAAGAATATTATGTGTTAATATTTTTAAATGAATTTTTTTAAAAAAATTTACAATTAAGGATTTTATTCAAAAATAAAATTTATAAATTCATTAGTATAAAATAAAAAACAATTAACTTCATTTTTAAACTCCTTATATCTGGATAGACATAACTTGATTTTTTATTTTAGAATTTCTAAAAAGGGTTACATTTCGTTGAGAATTGTAGGATTTCAAAAAATGATTCTTTGCATTTGTTTATCGCTATATAAGTATAACATAGTGGATTTAAAACACATTGAATTTATTAAATATGAATTCTTGTACAAAAAATATATATTATGAAATATTAATTGAACTTATAAATCCTATGGACCCCTTTTTTATAACTAATTAAAAAGTTTTTTTAATATAAAAACTATTTTTTCATTTCTAAGGATTGTTTATTTTCAAACAGAATTTATGATTTTTGTTGACATGGAGGCCTATTTTTTTCAATTAATTATAAATAAATAAAAATCAATAAATTTAGAAACCTTACTAATTTAATCTTTTATATAAAAATAATTCAACCAAATAAAATGTTTCTAAATGTTATTTATTTGGTGTTTTATGAATGTATTCATAAATCATCATTTCACCCGTATATAAATTATATTTGATTAAAGAAGTATAAAATATAAAATTATATGTTTAAAATTACTTATAAATCTTATTTATAAAATATTTATTTAATATGATATACTATGTATTTAAAAAAGTATGAGGGTAAAAGTTAAAAAGTGAAATTAATATTAAACTATATAATGTTATGTTATTTAAAAAAACATTCTAGAGATAAATTATGGAGACTAAAATAATCCCCGTAATGTTTCCCATAAAATATTATTTACTTTTTATTAACATGATAGTGACTATTTTCAAAGGATTATTAAAACTTTTAACGTCTTTCAATATCTAGCCATTCGATCACTTCTAAAATGATACAATATCCACCACATCCATTTTAAAATTACATTTTAAGATCTTATTATAAAACACTAATTTAAATATCATTATAAACCTATCCAAATCTTATAATTCCCTAGTCAGTCATTGTAATCCTAGTCCACTATAATTAAACGAGACGACCAAAGAAAAGCGAAACCTATGTAGTGAGTATTATCAACTACATAGATTTTCATTATAATTTAATTGTTCTAATTTCTTAAAAACATAAAAATGTGATTATATTATAATAATTATAATAATATAAATCTAATATATTAATTTTATTAACATTTTTTATTTATATAACATATCCATTTGGAAACACCGAATCATCATTCGTTTATTGTGCAAACCACAGCCACCATTATGTGACACATTTTTTCCACCATCTCCTTTAAAGTATGGATATAAGAATAGTATTTATAGGGAAAAAATTATTTTCATGATATCATTAGGTTTCTGTTATGAAAAATTAAATATTCTATTAATTATATGATATAAAATCTTTCTTCAATATTTTTATAACTTATAATAATCATACTATGAAGTGAACACTTTAATAAAACTATGTAATGTTATTATAACCAACACATATTATATATATAAATTATTATAATGATATATCACCCTAATAATATTTAAATAATATAATTATGTTTTTCTATAATTAAATATCATCAAAACAACCTCATATTCATTCATTAATTTCACAATAAAATCATTAATGGGTTGTCTTAACTACATAGTTGGACAATCATATTAATTTATTTCATGGACAATTATATGAAAAAATTAATATTTTAATATTCAATAATTATGTTTAAAACATTATTTTAATTTATTTTATGCTTATGTCAACATTTGACTAATTATTTATGAAATTAATAATCATTCATTAAAAATCACATAAATTTAATCAGCATCGTTTTCATTTTCATTTTTCATATAAATAATTAAATGAAATGAAATTATAAAGTCATAAAATAAAATGTAACTTATATTATAGTTTCAAATAAAACATTTTAATGTTTACCATTGGTATAAAAAAATCACAAATACTACCATTATGAAATTAATATAAACAATCAAAACTACAGACACCAGATCTACCTAATCAGAATAATTCATGCTGTGAAAAGAAAATTATGAATTATATGAATGAATATGAATGTGGAGAAAATAATAAATTATGTTATTATGATATATATTTTTTAGATAGATGATTATAAATTATGTTAATGGTTATGTGGACAATAGTTAATAATATTCATCATAGTTTTCCAACATTGAAATGAGTATCATATTAATTATCCAAATAATAGTTATGTTGTGTATTTATTTCATATTTAGAATATAATATAATATTTTAAATTTTAATCATGATATTTTATGTTCAATTGAAATGTAAAAAATTTTAATTTTTTTATTTTAAATTTCCATAACTTATTAGGGCATCCATGGTCTCAATTCACATTTATTGAGACTTAATAAATTTTTTAAGTACCTCCCAATTTCATTGTGTATTTACCTCCAAAATATTTATATTGGTAATAATAATAGAATTTTCTGGAAATTATTATCCAAATAATTTTCCATTATTATTTTTCTACTAATTATGTCATTTCCATGATGTTAATGAATTTTTTATAATTCGATTTTTATTAATTTAATTATTTTCAAAATATTAAAATTATATCATATTGTTATTGTACATTATATATTTTTATGGAATAATATGGTATTATATTATTATAATCAAGTGAAATAAATTCCTAAAAAAACCCTTTGATAAATGTTTCTGAATTTATAAAATATAATCTATTGAAACTATCCACTTTTGATCTCTATAAGACATACACTCATTTTATTCTACTATTATCTTACATGTGCACAATATTATCATCATGCTGTTAATAATAATTTTATATAAATTATGTTGGAATATTATTAAGTATAATTTATTATATTCTATTTATATATGGAAAATTCATGGCATTATAATACATTTTTGTATTAGTAATTGGACTATGTACAATTAATCCATACACCTTTTCCTCAATATTGGATAAGATCAGGGTATCCAATTTATTAGCATGGGGGAAATTAATTTCATTAAAAAAATTTCTATTAAAATATGAATTATTATAATTATTATGGTTTATTATATATTATCTCTTCATTTGATCCTTTTTGGAATGCATTATACATAAAAAATTGGTGTATGTCGCCTAATAATGAATATCTCCTCGAAACATCCAAGAGACTCATGTGAAAAATCATATTGGGTTATGGGGCATGTATCTTCCCACAACAAGATAATTTCATCGCATATATCATAGATATAAATAATTATTTACTATGATCCTAATGAAAAACAATGTGACTTAGAATAATAAATGATAGAATGTTTTTGATATCTAAAATTTCCAATTAATTAGTAAGATATTTTTATTGATATCAAATTTTTCATTTTGTTTTCATTTTGGTATCATGGATTTCAAATTATATTAATGTCATGTTGGTTTTGGAATCATCTTGTTTAACTAATCCTACCATAATATTTAGGTAATGTTTCTGATAAAACTTAGTAGTGATATGTTTCCCTTACAGAGATATTGGGATCATCAGTTATTATGTACTATTTACACAGGTTATAGATAAAAAGAACATGGGACATGTTTTTAATGACAACACATGTGATGTAATTTTACATAGGAATTAATGAAATTTAATGAATTAATTGTTTCCCATATAATTGTATAAGATTCTATTTGATATAGTCAACATTATATTTATCAATTTTTGTTGTGTCTAAATTCCATGATGCAAGGAACCTGAAAAGTTCTATCAGATGTAAGATAAGTAACATCTAAGGACCTATAATTTATGAATGATAGTTTTTTTAATAAACTTTTGTTACATATTATATCAATAATAGAACAAATATATAGAACAAAAAAAAATTAATATTTTACAATGATCAATACATTAATCTATTATCAAAGCAATTAAAATATCATTAATTTTGAGTGTACATAAAATATAAAATATAACATCTAATATAGGAATGTAAGGATGAACATAATATAATAGAATCATCACCCCATAATAAATAATTAATTCATTAAACATTTTATATGTAAACAAATATGAATTTTATCCAAATTAATATGAAATCCTAAGTATAATTGTAGTCATTTTTAGTGTATAAATGATGGTGTATTTTTAGGGAATAAAGTGAATTGTGACCATTGGTATTCAATCGTTATATGAATATTGGTAAAAATTAATGTTGGAATCAATAACATTGGTTAACAATTAGACCATTATAAATATGTGGTTTACCTAGTAATTATAAGGGATAATTGATACATAATGGGGAATCAATGGCCCCAATAGTTAGATTCAAGTAATTTGAATCACATTTATAATAAAAAGGTAGGGAGGTAACATCAGTAGGGTTCACCCTAGTCCAAGAACAATATGGGATTCAATAAGTAAATCATTAATGAAATCAACTATGGTAGATTTTCCTATTATTTTTAATTACCACTCCATTGATTTTAGCTAAGGTACCCAAAAAAACTACCACTATCACTCACCTTGCCCTTTGGGACTATACATGTGTAACAATGGGTTACATGTCAAGACAATAGTTACATAAATATTAAATTCATGTTTATAATTAATATTTTCTTCCAAAAATTCCTATTAAGATTATATTATATAATACAAAAATGTTGTTAATTGAGGGGAAATTAAAAATATCATTTCTGAATAAAAATAAAACATTGTTATATTTTTCTAGAAAATAAATACAATATAATAATAATAAATGTTCATTTTGTAGTATTATTTTATATTATATATTTTTTTAAAACAATTATATTTCTATAATAAATAATCACATAATTTTATAATGATAGTGGATGTTTTTTACATATGTTAGACATTTCAATATGACTTAAAACAAATTATTTCAAAATAAATTATGGTTTTTATATTTAAAAGTAAAATATATCATATTTATAAAACAATTATTACCAAATAATGATCAATTCTAAAATTTTAATTTCAACATTAATTTAGTGTGAATTTATTATATTTTTCAACAAAACCTATTTTTTCGTGAATATTAAAAAAACAGTTATAGTGTTTTTGTATATATTGTGAAATCATAATTTTTATATAATGATTCAATAATTAGTTAAAACCAATAAACCACCTAAAATTTATTATTTTATAAATATTAGGTATTTTAATTGGTTTTTATAAATATTAAAAAATATAATCTACTTTACAATGTGTAAAAAGGAATATTATATTTTTGAAACATTACAAATTGTATAACATACTTTTCCTTGCGAAAATATTTACAAAATAATTTTGTTCAGTTTTGTAGGATTAATGTACCACAAAATTTAATCCAATTTTCTAAACCCTTAGGTAGAAACCAAAGGGAATACAATGGGTTTTCATTTTCCACAACCTTGTTTTCTAATTCTATTATTTGGAAATTATTAAACAATGACCCAATTTTTCTACAATCAACTAAAAATTTCTCCATTCCCCATCACTACCAATCTATAATCTATGATGATCTGGGGAATGAATCTACCAAATAGAACCCCATGGTTTCCCCATGTCCTAAAGGTTCCATACCCATGTTTTATGAACAACACTTCATGGGGAGAGAAAATGATCACTTATATTTTCATATCAAGAGTCCTATTTGAGGCATGTCTTCCGATCTCAAATTAAATTTCGTTATTTCGAAATTATATTATACAGTTATTGTAGTAAGTGTATTTTATTACTGTGAGGCCCTAGTCCCCTTTCAATTTAACAATTTCTAAGATATATTTCATTACCAGTCATGCTACGAAATTTTATTCTTATATTTTGATAATATATATGTGAAATTATCTCATCCTTTATATTTAAATTCTAAAACAAATTTTACTTTATATGGGTATTCAAATAGATTTTGATATGAGTTTTTGATGCTGTTGTTTAAATATATAAGATCCACATTCTTTTTTCCGGGTTAATATTTATGTAAAGATCATGTATTTATGATCTTCCTTATGACATTATTTTAAAAAAAAAACACACTATTTATTATCTGTTGGTTATTATTGAATTTTTTTCATGATTTATGTGGCTCAAGTTAAATTAAAACATATGAATAGTTATCCATGGGTGATATCGTTTGCCTTTGGTTATGCATTTACTCTATAGACATGTCATGTTTTACAATACCTTGGTGAATAACATTAGTAATAGATATTTTGGTCACATTGGTTATAAAAAAAATTTATATGCTTATGAATTTCAGCATAAAATATTGTATCCACATTTACTTGTTATGATTCATGATATTATTATTATATATTTCTCTTGATCAAGCCTTATCATTATCCCTTTTATTCTAATTTTTATGTCTCAAAATAATGTGTTGAATTTTTCCCTTCTTTATTATCTTATAAGGCTGTACTATCATCCAATTCATTTGATGTGTGACCAATGGTTGTGAAATTTAGTATATATAACTTTGGGTGAACAAAATTATATTTATTCAATGTGTATATATACGAATTTTTTATGTTTTCGTGTATTCTATAAAAAATTTTCCATGAAAATTAACATAAAAATATCCTCAATTTTATCACATGTAAATAATAGTTATGTAAAAACCTGATGGATTCTATAGTTTTTATTAAATAAATTTCTAGTTATATTATGAAATTAAAAATAAAAAACAGTCGGAATAACCCCATGAATAAGTATAAATAGATGAAAAAATTATTTTATTTTGTTAAAGTATTATTAATGTAGTATCTTATAAAAAAAATTACATGTCATGGTACGATCAATTAGATTTGGATCTAGAATAAATATATCATTCGATAACACCAAATATTACCACCTTGTGCTTGACTCAAATTGTACTAGTACACGAAAATTTACCATGCCTTACTTCTAGTTTTACTCTCTTTGGGGATATGTTTGGTTAATCACATTATATTAAAGAACCATTGTGTAGGTTATATAGATATATAATTGATATAAATGGATGTTAATAGTATTATAAGAATGATTTCATAAGAAAAAAATATAACTATAATTATATGATTCATAAATATAAAAAGTTTGTTTACCAAGGTTTTATAATTTTATAAAACATGAAACAAATAAGAGGAGTCTCCTAAATTATAAATAAAATAGAATATGCACTGATAGAATTATAATATAATGTGGAATTGAAAACATCATGACTTTTGTGAATAAACTAACATAAGTTATGGATGATATATTGAATCATGTAAAGAGGATATATTTTCCATGAAGGTGAAAATTATTTTTTGTTTCCTTTATCTTTCAAAGATCACTTTATATCCATTGATCTAAAAACCAATTGATTTAGGAAAAATGGATATGATCCATAGAGAGTATCTCTTATGTACTCTATTTATTAGAGAAATAGAATTAATCATTTCCAATATAATTAATAAAAGGAAAAGATGATTGATGGTGTTAATTGATTCAAAACATGATCCCATATAAGAACATTGATTATATGTTTTGGGAAGTGTTTGGGGGAATATTATTTAATAAATATTTCAAAAATATGACGTGTATTAAAATGGACACGTAATTCTTTAAACTGAAGTATAATGAAAATGAATTGGTGGGAATATATGAGATGACTTTTACAGACATACTTGATACACATATATCATTGTTATTGATCCTAATGCAAGGGTTCATAGATTCAACAGTCTACTAAAACATCATATAAAAATCTATAAAATCAAAACTATAATATCTATTAGGAGATTTTGTAGAGTTATATAATGGTTGAATTGGATTTTGGAGAGACACAATGGTTTCATAAGTTGAAAATAATAATTGATATATGGATAAAAATGTAGTGATGATCTTTGATTATGGAAGAGGATGAATGAAAGTGAAACGTCTCATGTTCAACAAATTTCGGAAGATGCTTTCAATTTACTACTTACATATAAGCGTATTTTGATACATGTGTGTATGATATGGAGATTCAACTAGAAAATTTAATGTTGATATGAGTCCTCAACTTCTCAACATTACCCATAGGGGAAGATGGTGTAGTTCTAGTTGGATGTTCAATGATTATTGAGTGGATAGGTTAGGAACATTTCCAATTAATGTTAAAATTAGAAGATAATTGATTGAAACCACCCTCAACCTTATCATATTCCAATAGAGAATGATATTTAATTATCTATAAATCCTTCTGAAGTGTATTTTTTTGAATTATGTGGAATCTAAAACAGTCATTTTTCTCAAAAATGTAGAATTTAAATCATTTTATTTTGGTTCTATAAATTCATTTATTTCATCAAGTTTTTTATATTATATATAATATATTCTTGAACTATTATATGTACAGTTATCAGTGAAGACTCGTGGAAGAATTATACATTACTCAATAGTGTATCTATTATATAGTATTATATTTTTTGAGTAAAATTTGATTGAAAAATTATTAGTCTTTCCCATTGTGTAATTTGACACTATACATGGGATGGACTGGCTCTGAAAATGAAATTCTACATTTAATTAATGAATTATGGAAATTACAGTATGCTATCGATGAATTTTATATAAAATATATAATATAATCGAAGATGAATTATCAAAACATCTTCAAGATCTTTTAGAGAAAGGATATATCCAACCATGTGTCTCTCCTTGGGAGCATCATTTTATATTTGTGATGAAGTTATAAGGATCAATGTGTTTATTAATTGATTATAGTAAAAATATTGCATCAAAGAGGAGAACAGATACCAAATCCAAAGGATTAATGATTTATTTGATAACATTAATGGAGACCAAATCTTCTAAAAGATTGACATTCGATATGGTTATCATCAATTGAGTGTGAATAAATATGATATTCAAAAGTATGATTTTCGAATTATATATATCTGAATTTTGATTTTTTTATTCCCTTCACCTTGACTAATCTTCATTCTATATTTTTTGATTTGAACAGTTGATTCTTTATGAAGTACATGGATAAATTCATAGTAATTTTAATTGATTATGGTGTAATATATTTCAAATTTCACTAGGAGAATGAGGTCCATCAATGGATTATATTAGGAACTATGAAGAATGACAATCCATTTAGAAAATTCATCAAATGTTACTGGTTTTAAAAACAATTTCATTCGTTGGGAACATTGTAACCAATGAATGAATTTCAGCAGACCCTATAATGTCAAATTTTTTAGTGGAGTGGCCATATCCTAAAAATGTAAAACATATTATTAGTTTCTAGGGTGTATCTGTATACTATAGGAGGAGTTTTAAATTATTTCATGTCAGTCTATTCTACTAAATAATCTTACATGAAAACGATATATTTTTATCTATATAGTGTATTTTGAATAATGTTTCCAATAAATAAAGATGTAATTGGTCACTTCCCTGTTCTATTATAATTGTCTATTAGAGAATGAGTTATAATTTATATAGATGCCTCTATAAAAGGTCTTGGGTGAATCCCCATGAAAAATGACAATGTTATTTTTTATGTATCATTAAAGAAAAATCTAAATGAAAAAAATATCATACTTATGACCATGGTCCAGTTGTGTTCATTTTCTCATTAAACATATGGAGGAACTCTTCATATGGAGGAAGATGTTATATATACACAAATCAAAAAATTATTTAAATATATTTTCATTTGAATATAATTTCTTGTGAGAAAAATATAATGGTTATTAATTTTTAATGACAATGCTAGTTCAATACATTATCACCCAGGAAGAGAAAACAATGTTTCTAATGAATTATGTATGAAATGCCTTGTTTTGATGTAAATGATAAGGATTCCAGGAATTACATTGGTCAAGGGAAAAGTAAAATTGGAAATGGGAATGGTAATGCAATGGACATACTCAACCATATCCCAAATGAATTATCAACCACAATCATTAGGTAAGATCAATAATTATGAATGTGAATGTCCCTTAACATTAAATATAATAGCCATAATAATGGATGTAATGATTTCTGAGTTCAATATTTTTAATTATATTTGTATGGAAATATCATACTAGTATATTTTTCTTATATATCCTGATGATAAAGAATTATTTGATGGATTCATATCATATAACTACAGTTTGTAGACATCTTGAAAGAATTAATAATTTTAGGGACATTTTTTATCATAATTGGTTGGAGAATATGAAAAGGGGGATTATAGAGTACAGTAGAAGAGGAGTTGTGTGTAAGGAGGTGAAGGATAAGAAATAAATTCTAATATATTTATTTAAACCATTACCAAAAAATTATATAAGTGGTAAAATATCACTATAGAGTTCATCACTACCCTCTCAATAAAATTCCATGAAAAAATGTGATCAGAATTATAATTGATCGACTCACAAAGGATTCCAATTTTATCTCTATTCAAGAATATGTCCTTCTCGATAAAAATTTCATGATATACATACTGGATTCTATATATTCAATGACAAGTAGAACTCGTTCATTTTTGGATGAATTTTGTGAGAGGAGATTTATTGCAACTGATCTTGTATAAAAGATGTTCCATATGTTTCTTTCTATCCAGTAACTATTATAGACATATTAGAGATGGGAGAAATGATATATTGGAATTTATCGAAGAGGCATAGAGTTTGATAATAGTGACAAAATTACCCGCTGAGTATCAACATGTAATATTTTAATCTTATTTGGAATGAAATTGAATCTCATCCCTAGTTAAATTGGTCCATATGTAATCCTTGATCACAAGCAGAAGTGGACAATCAGATATCAATTTCACTTATTATATCTCATGATCAAGACATATTCCATGTATCTCCATTTAGTATATAAACAACTAATCCATCACATCTACTGAGTCGGGAGATGGTATAATTAGAACATGGACTCTCTTATGAGGAGAAAATAATGGATATCATGGACCATATATACACGATTCTATGAAAAAAGACAACCATATTTATAATAGTGTTATAGAGAAACCATAAATATGATGAAGGGACATGGGAACCATATGATACAGTGATGCAGAAGTACCCTCACCTTTTCTCAACATGAGAAATTAGATGAAATTTGGCGGACAAAATTTCTAAAGTAGGGAATAATGTAACGAACGAGACTTTTTAAATGATATTTGTTTCTAGAATAATGGTTTGGAAAATATTATATCACAAACAATAAAAATAAATAGAACCAAAATTATTTTATCTATTTCAAAATAATCATTACCTTAGAAAACTAATAAAAATTAAAAATATCCAAACATGACATAAAATATAAAATAGTCTAAAAAAAGTGAAAAGTAATGATATTGAAATCTACTAGAATCATCACCCCACAGAAACTCTTATATATATATATATCATAATATTGTAAAACAAATCAACACCTTCATAATATTAATATATAACATTATATATAATTAAATATATTTTCAAGTGTATGAATGATGAAGTATTTCTTGGGTATAAAGGGAAATATAAACATTTAAAATCGACCATTAGGGGAACATTGATCATTATAATTATTTGAAACTATACACTTGGTTGATAATTTGACAAATATAACTAGTTTTTATAATTATTAACTAACAAGGATAAATGATAAAGAAAAAACAATATGGAATAATATTTTAAATTTATGTAATTTTACAACCATTTATCAGAACATGGGATGAATGTATTGTCACTGGTATTATCAATTTATCAATCAAATATTGAGCCTTAATAGATTAATCCTAAATGAATTCTCATATGGTATAAGTTTAAGATATTGGATATTACCACTTGGTCAAATTTCTATGAGGTTCCCCATAAATCCCCCAGCATCTTACACTTCACCTTTAGGATGTGTGTGGATAAAATAAGGGGATACTGGTCCTTACCTTATTTTAACAAATTATAAATTATTTTGTATAAATAATATCTTTATTTCAAAAATTATTATTATGAATATTTATCTTAAAAATATATTTGGTTAATTGAGATAAAGCAGATAATTTTATTTTTTAACACAAAATAAACATAATTGTATTTTTCAAAAAAAATGTAAATAGTTTAATAAAAAACCAGTTTATTTTGAAAATATTTTTTATATGAAATAATCTATTAAATGTATTTTTATTGAACTATTTAATGGTAAAACAATTTAATGATTTACTATAAATTTTCATTACAAGTGTCATATATTTGAATTAACATTAAAATACATATTTTTTAATAAATAATGATTTTGATATAGAAATGTTAATATTTTAATATTTAGAGAAACATTATAATAAATTAATACTCATTTTTTAAATCAAAATGACAAAATTATGATAGGGTGATGTTATGATAATTTGAAAAAAAATATTATTCTTTCATGAAGAGTAAGAAATACAGTTTTAGTGTTTTGGTATATTTTTTGAAATTATACAAATTTCAAATTGATGTAATAATTATTTAAAGGAAATAAAATAACAATAACATGGTATTTTATTATTATGATATATTTTACATATTTAATTAAATTTTATAAATATAAATTAATTTCCAAATTCTAAAAAGGTCAATTTTTTAAACATTACTTTTTTGAAGCACTACTTTTCCAGGATAAAAGGTGCATTAAATAATATTTTATAGGTAAATAAAGATTAATGTATCATAAAATGGGACCCAAATATAAGAACCCATGAGAAAAAATTAGGGGTATTAAAATGGTTTCTCATTTTCGACATCCTTGGTTTCAATGTCATATATTTGGAAATTATGAAATAATTCATCCAATTTTCTATAAATACCCTCATATTTCACTATTCCCCATCACTCAAAATCCATTGTCCATGAGGTTATATTTATTTTACCACCCATTTTAACCCCCAAGTATTCTTCACACCCCCATGGCTACATCCACATGTTTCACAATCCACTCGTAAAGGTAATGGATGAGCATAATTTCTCATTTACATTCAATAGTATTTTTCTGGTATTTTTGTCAAGTTTTAAAAAAAGTTTTTTAACCACATTCATTTATCCAATTATTTTATGAATTTAATTTTATTAAAGGTATAACTTTTCCCCCTATCATGATTCACTTTTAAAGGAACATATTTTATAAATATCATATTGTGTAATTTTATTACCAAAATTTTATTTCTTACATGATAAATGGACTTTTACTTTTTATATTAATTACCAAAATTATTCTCATTTCAATTTGAATTCACCTATATATAAATGTATTTTTTAATTATAGGATTTATATATATTAAAAAAATATAGTTTATTTTTTTTTGAAATTATATAATGATCATTTCATTTAGCTATTTCATATGCAATGATTTTGTATAAGAAACTCGTACTTTATTCTCCATTAGTTATTAATGTAATTATTTTTTATGATATATGTGTCTCACATTAAATTAATACCAATCATGAGTGTTCATTGACTGTTATTCAATTCAATGGAAGTAAAATCAAACTCTAAATACGGCTTATTTTATGATACCTTGGTGAATGACCCTGGTGTTTTTTATTTATGACAGGATAGTGATAAAATTTTGGGATATTAAAAGGCTTTTGTTATTTAAATATTATTGCCACATTCCCATTTTATGATATTTTATTATTATTATGATATTCATCTTTATCATTATATATAATTATATCTTCCATTTTTCTTATTATGTCTTAAGATCATATGTTAGTAATATCTCGTGATTATTCCCTTATTGGGATTCATGCTCAACCATTTCATTTGTTTTTTGCCCCTAGGTTATGATATGTAGTAATGATAACTTATCGAGATCCCATTAAGACACATTTGAATTGTATTTAGTAAAATATTATATGTTTTCATGTATTATATTCATTTTTATCCAAGAAAATAACATTGAATCGATCCTATGTTTCATACCATGAAATAAAATATTATGTAAAAGAAAGGGGAGATACCATATAAAAGTTATTTATATTTTTTTAGAATGGTTTTTTATATCAAATATTTTATATGGTGTATCAAAAAATAAGTATATATTTTTTAAATAAGGACCAGATATGGTTTTTTAGGTTTAAGGAAATGAATTTTTATTATCAATCATTTTAAATATTCCACAATCACTTATAAAAAGAATCATATTTTTTAATATCTAGTTTTTTTTAATGTTTATCTTTTAGAAATTTAGTTGGTGTTACAATTGTATGGGATCCTCATGACCACTAGAATTGATATTTATGGTAAAGAATTTTAAGGTATTGGTTTGTGTGATTTTATTAATTTAATTATGTATGATCACTTGTGTAATATTTGAATTACATTATGTGTTTTTTTTATTTATTTAAATGAGATTTGTGATTGTTTATATATTATTACATTGACTCTTAGAGTCTATGTCAAAATATATTATCTACTTCATATTAAAAAGAACAGTTTACATTATTCAAATTAATAGAATAAATATTTTAGATGAACCTTATATGTATGTGTACACATACCGTAATATCATATATATTATCTACATATTTATCATCTTATGATTGAGGAGTTTTCTAGAATCATTAAGAAAAACCTAAAGATATTATCATTATATTTGGAGCTTCATTATTATATGAAAAAAATGATTTTGTAAGACCTTTTTGAATGTTTTTAAATAACCTTAATCATGTGAATAATTAAAATGAATAGTAGAAAAATCAAATTAATTAAGTATAATATTGAACAAATATAATCTTATTATTGTTTATAGAATGAATAAATTTGGGATTTTCTTCAATATCCCCCCCAAATTGATTTTTTAGAGGAGGGATATTGGACAAATTTATTCTATGTAATAATACCTCAAAAAATGATTAAACCACGTATTTAGTTACTCATTATTACTGGATTGAATTTTTTTCATCACCATGTTTAATCTGTTTATAAATAAAAAATATACATTTTGAACAACATGATAAAATTCAATAATAATATATTTCTAATATCACTGAACTATACCTTCATGAGAAGAAAAAATATTGATGGAATGAGAATTTAAAATTCACAATAAAACATTATTGAATATTTTTTGTCCTTTACAGGTGATTCATACTTAATGGGAAGCTTATAGGATGGTTCTAAATGGAATGACTATTCTATGTAAAGAAAAACCATCATAATCTTAAAATGTGATTAGTCTTTTTAAATATATTTTTTTTATAGGGAGTCAAATAGATTTCATTAAATTCATTCATAGAAGTATATTATTGAATATATTTACATAGACTCATTTTAATATCATGGTACATAGTATACATACATCATGTACATTACACTAATTACAATTTATTATTGGTGACTTTATTTTTAAAATTTATAATTTTTTGATGTTATATTTTTTTTGGGAAATTCCATTAATATTATCCATTAATACTATTGGATAATGTCTTTAACTTATTTCTTATTATATGTAGGATGTTAGTATTAAAAAATATTGAACATGAATTATTGGATTTTTTACAATAGGGGTTAGGTAACGAAATCTCATGACCCAAATATTATTTTTCAATTGATATCAATGTTTGGAACATTATTTGGATTCTTATATTGGACAAGTATATTGTATTGGATCAATTTTTCTAATGTGAATTTATATTGAGATATTAAGGATAATAATAATTTTGTCAAAAATAATGTATTATTCATGTCTAATGTAAAATTCAATCATAAAATTATCGAATAAATCATTTCCAATATAATTTATATGGAATTAAATAACATTAATTATTTAATCATAAATTCCATTCCTAATATCAATGATATAATTATTATTAATACTAGATTAAAGAAGAATGAGACTGATAAAAAATAATGGAATATAAATTTTATTTCATTATCTCGTATTGTATTTGCAAAGGTGTTATGATTAAAAACTATAAATGAGATTTCAAATAAAATTATTAATATCATTTAATGTTAAATAGGAAAAGTTTCCACTTTATAAAGAAACTTTTTTTTGATTCAATGATGCTAAAATGAAAAAATAATGATGACTTATTTATAAAAATAAATTAAATAATAAGAACCACAATAGAAATTTTTCGATATTTTTTTAGAAAATATTGATAAAATTTATTTATATTTTTGTTATAAATATTTTAATGATTTTGTCATACTATTAAAATATACATTTTAATAGATTATATATTGACGATTAATATAGTATAATTATTCTATATATGATAATGAAATTTTATTGATATTAAATAAAATTTTATAAAAAAGATATAAAATTTAGTATGAATTGAATGAGTTAAAATTAAAAGACAATGAAAACAATTTCAAATATGTGGAAAATAATTAGAATGAAAAAAATGCAGTGAAATTCAGATTTGATTGAAAAAATAGAAAATATGATGGTAAAATTTTTATTAATTAATTTAACTATACTTGAGTCATTTTTATAATTATGGTGTATCTAAATGAAATGGATGATTAAAAAAAAGAAGTTTAATCTGAAAAAATGATCCATAATTATTAAATACGTTGAATGGAACAAAAATTCGAAATTTTAAAAATCTATTCCAATTAAACATGGATATTACTTTTCATAATAATTATTTAGATAAATATTGTGATTTTACATTATAACATTCAACATCCATGTTCCATGTTAACTAATACGTTGACTCATACAATATCAAGGAGAATTATATGTATTCTATAAATGTACTAATTTATGTTACTGTAAAATATGGAAAACGTGTCTATAATCTAAATTTTGATATTTGAAAATGGGAAACGAATATTGATAAATTATTTCATATAAAACATGGTATGTGGAAGAAATATGATTTAAAAATTCAAATGTCAATCAATAAGAATATATTATAAATAACATGAACATGATCTCATTTCCAAATGAAAATAAGATAATCATTTTTTTAATGAAAATGTCTTGCATAATATCTCTTGATGAATATAAAAGAGGATTTTGAAAAGGATCATATATATAAAGGTGAAACGACCAAGTACACTTTTAATGAATTATTTAATATAAATTTATTTTTAATATGTAATAGATTTTTAAGTCATAATTCTATTAACATAAACGGATTTAGGTACTTTAATGGAAATATATCAATTAATGAAAATATTGACATCGAAAATTATTTTATAGATATTGAAAAATTATACAATACTTTAAACATAAATATTACATTTTTGCAGTGATAATACTCATAAAATATGGGAGAATATATATTATGAAAAAATTATATCATTTAAATAGAACTCATAGTCCCATAAGAGGAAACAATTTAATTAAATAATAAATAAATGTTTTCTTATTCAGCATTAATATGTCATCCAAAATAATTTTACAAAACCATTTATAACACATTCAATATTTGATGGAATATATTTTTATAAAATTTATTTTCACATGGGAAAAGTCTACTAGTATAGTATTTAAATCTATAAAATTAAAATCATGGATATGGGAATGTGTGTCTTGGAAAACCTCAATTTATATTTTTAAATATATTTTTAAAATAATTATTTTTTTTAGAAAATTATAAATTTTAATGGATTTTTGGAGGGTCAAATGTTATTGAATAATGGATATGTCATATAATGTAATTAATTAATGTGTATATCATATGTAGTTATTAATTAACTATTTTTACTGTAGTAAAAAAAAATTTCATATGTATATCATTTAAAATCACTAAAATGAATTTATGACTTCTATAATAACCAATATATTGTATAACTAATTAAAAGTGACTTATATAAATAGTATTTTATATTTTATATAGTTATTTTATTTAATAATTTTTCTAATAATAAATTATAATTATTTTTATTAATACAATTTTATACTTTGGTCAAGTCTAGTTATTATTAAAATTACGAATTTCCTTTCTCCGGTCTCAAAACATTAAAGGATTACCAATGTTTATAACAAAATTTATTTTATTGGGGGGTTATTTATAGTGTTTATATAAAATAAATAAACCTCATAAAACCATTTATATGTAAAAATAATTGGAAGGGATCATGATAGGGTCTTCTTACACATGTGTATCCAATGTAAGATTCGATAATTTGAAGCGGGTTTTCCCACTTATTCATTGTTCACACTACTCCAAACTCTTCCCTGACTCTACATTTTATTCAATTTTACATGGGTATATTTTTGTGAAAGTGTTTAATGAAATATTTCGGTGAAATCCCTATAAAATAAAACTTTATATCAAAGGGTACATTTACTAGGGATGACTATGGGAGTATTGTATGGGTCAGTACCACAAAATCATGGTTTCACATTCATTTAATAACCCTATATGAGAGGGTTCATAATTACTATTGTTGATTTATTATATGTTATTACTATTATTATTATTTTTAATTGATATATATATATATTATATTATTACATTTATGTAGTTATATATTAATGAATTTTACAGAATATCCTCTATTATATTCAAATGATAATGATGTAGATGATTTAATCCATTATCAATTCATTTGATATGAACAATTATATAAGAGTGTTATAAATAAAACATTATAATATATAAAGTTTCATCAATCATGTTTTAAGGGATGTATTGAATTTTTTGGAAATATACATATTTTATATGATAATAATCCATTTAGTTCATTATTAATAACTATGATGACATATTTTGCAATCAAATTTGTTCAAGAATTGTTAATATTTTATTAATATTCTAATCATTTTAGGATATTCATATGGGATTGGTTTTCCCCAAATATTAATAATATATAACATGGATGCAAAATGTTATTTGGATTAGTTCATCTTTTCATTAAATAAATGTGTTATTAGTGATTTATATTTTCACATGTGTTAGATTTATTTTTATTTATCAATGAAATAATTTTTTTGAAATTATTTGGTGTACGAATTTTTATTATCCATAATATAATTATTGGTTCTATGTGAGGGAGTTTTGGTTATGTGATGTGGTTTTTCTATTTAAATTATTTTTTGTTTCATGATTTTGTATCTCCATGGGTATACATTGGATTTTTATTTTTATTTTTTACCTGATAAAGAAGATAATCCCATATTTTTTGTTCTATTCATTCCAAGATTTTGGTACTAATGTGAGTATGTAGATCACATATCTCAAAAAAGGCTATATTTATTGTGATAAATTTATATTTCATCCTATTTATATCACACTATGATATACTAAAATAATAAAATGCATGAATTGGTTATATATCTATTAATATAAATGGTGGTATTTTAAAATTTATTTATTATGAATATTATAAATATTTATATTGCATAATTTTATTAAATGGGAACTTATTAACAATTTATTATATTTATAAAACTCTTAAATGATGGAATTTTGTAATTTTGGTTGTAACTACAATTTTCAATTCATTTTGTAGTATAAATTTATTAGGTATTATTATAAATGTTATATTTAAATGTAATTTTCTATCCCATTTTATTATAATGTGAGCATTATTAATTGAAAATTATTTAGACTATGAATAAATGAAATTTTTTGGGATTTTACCGATTAATAAAGTTTTATAATTTTTTTTCGTCATATGAAATAATATACAGACTTCATATGTGTAAAAAAAATGTCTTCATGTAGATGCTGAATTATTTTATGTTCATTATAAATGGAAAACATCCCTCTCAAAGGAATATTGACCATTTTATTATGAAGAATCATTCATGAGAGGTTACTTGAAACTATAGATCATATATTACAAGGATATATATTTATACATATATATATTATAAATTATTTAAATTTTTTTAGTGTATATTAATATTCAATATATTTTTTTAGGGATCATTCATTTGGTATTTTATATTTATATTTTTTCTCAATTTGTGGTTGGAGTGGTACATATTCTCGATATAAAATAATTAATCAAATTTTTTTATGATATGGTTTGTATTAGATATAAAATATTTATTATTCAAATTTCATGGTATGGTGTATATTTGGATATGTATAACAATATTTAAAATTCAAACCAAGGAAGATTAATATTTTTTCAAAACCGTTCTACCATCTTCTTCTAGTTCCATATATGTATTAAATTCCTATTAACTATTATTTATATTTTCATTAATTGATATACGAATTTTCCTTATTTTATTACTTTATATTATAACCCATACCTATAAAACTCTAAAATGAGTAATAGTTACATATGTCCTGATATAGTTGATTAGTGTTTTAAAAAATTGACTTTCATAATGGTATATATCATGTATGGGTACACCTATTTAATTATAGGGTATTATCATTCAGTTGTTTCATGTAAGTTTTGTATTATATTGTCTATGGGTATCTCATATCAATATAGGGTTTTTATGTGATTTTTAGTCTCAGATGATGCTCTCTATATGGGATTCTTCATTCGAGGCTCATTTGTGTGAAATAGAGAGACTAAAAACCATAAGGGTTGATGTTTATGGTGATCTGTTTTTATCGTAGAAATTTTATTAGGTTGTTTGGTACTTGTGTGTCACATTTTTAGTGAAATTTATAATGATTTTATAATAGAATAATGATTTTTTGACAATGTGTCCTTCAGAGGAAATGGGTTGGGATCCATTCCATAGTAGGGGTGTGGATATTATCGATGTTCTTGTAGATTCCCCATGTTGTAAATTAGATGTGGGTAATTTATATAAGGCCCCAGCCTTAAACCATACTTAATCTTGAGTTATTACAAGATTACACATTGAAGATCTTTTCAGGTTTAGAGTTTTAGTGAATTAGATCATGAAACATGCATTACATTCCACATTTAAACAAAGTGGTTACATAAAAGACAGTATTCATTCTTCCCATCAACGGAAACATATTTAAAATAAAACATGGATTCTTTCTTGGCACATCCTTGACACTATCATCACATCATGTACCCTTCCCTTGACCTGTGAAAAACATTTCAAAAACTTGGGAGGAGCATAAAAAGCTCAGTAATGGATATAAAAATATGGAAAGGAAACATCAGTACATGTATACATAAGAATGAAATCATACTTTACCCATATAACATAAGCACATTAACATGCCTCATAAAATCATGAATAAATCATAGAAATCATAAGACATAAAAGGTAACTTGAGGCATTCATAACATTCTTACGTAGGGAGTAACCCTCTTGGTTACGTTTGGAATACCCATCACAGTATATTCCCTAATTCTCTTCGGATAAACCTTAAAGTTTCACTCCTTCACGTTACCCAATGCATTGGGGAGCTATATCGGGCTCACCTGCCCTTAGTTTAGCACGGACCACATTTTATTCATAACAATGCCCAAGAACCATAACATAATCGTATCACATAAAACATGCATAAAGGAAACATAACATTTCCACATTTCAATCACAAGATATCAATAAAACATATTGATATAAAAAACCTTATGAAAACCATTTTCAATACCAAAATAAAATAATGGTAAAACATGGTATTTATTTTTCTTTTATAAATAAGGTATGGCTTGTAGAGGAAGCCGAAACTCAAATAATGGTCATGGCGGCAGAGAAGTCATTGTCGTCGCATACGTATGAGAAAAACATTCCCTTTTGTCGTTTTGTAAAACGCTTAGTATAAAAAGATTCCTTTTGGATAAACATAAAAGTAAAAGGAGTTTATACACCGTATAAAAGAATGTTGTGTATAAAACAAAATATGCTTCAATGAAAGAAGATTGAGACGAATTACCTTACAAAGACGGTATCCTTGGTTTAAGGATAAATCAATTAAATAATTATGTGTGACAAACGAATACACAAAATATATGTTGATATTAAGTGTAAAACAATAAGAGGATATTCACACATATTCATAGAACGACCTATTCAAGGACTACATTTTTATCCCAAAGAATCAAATTTGGGATAAGAATTTCCCTTGCAAAAATTTGACAGCCTAACGACGTCACAACAAAATTCAGAAAATGAGTTGATGAGAGATAAAAAGGGTATCTCATCACATGGACCTAAAATTTAAATCAATAAGGATATATAAGGACATATCCCAACATAATAGTATGTGAATTAAAAGACATAACAAAAGAAGTCTTTTCAAAAGAGGAGGGCGAAAGGATCCCTTACCGACATGGGTATCTTTCGAAACATACACCCCGTGAAAGAAGGACAATACAACATTGATGTAAATCCTCATAAATGAAATTATATTACACAATGAGTAAAATAATGTGCATTACATACCCCACTCAATGTAAATTGTGGCAAATGTAGCATAAATCTCATGGGAATAAAAGTGAGATGAAAAATCTATTCCGAAAACTCGGCAGCCTAACGACGCCACTTAAAACTTCCAAAATGGATTGATGAGAGGAAATAGGGTCTCTCATCATATCAAAATAAAGTTTACATAAAGAGTTATATAAATTAACATCTCCCATCATAACAAATAGGAGCTTAAAAGAAGTGACATAAAGTAGAGTACTTAAAAAGAAAGAGAGAGGTTAGGTCTCTTACGAAAATTTGGCAGCCTAACGGCGCCACTCAAAACATCCCAAATGGATTGATGAGAGAGAATAGGGTCTCTCATCATATGACCATAAAAATTACAGTAATACTAATATAAAATAACATCCCAATAACAATAAATATGAGATTTAAAAGTAATGACATAAAAGAGTGTACTTTAAAAGAAAGAGAGGAGTCGGATCCCTTACCTCAAGTCCAACTTGTCTTGTTCATTTCTTTATATTCATGAATAATAAACATTGGTCAATTAATAATTTCCTAAGTACATCCTTTAGAGATTATTATTCAGTTCATATCACATATTATAATGTTATAATAATTGTTTAATAATGTTTGTTCATATCAGACGTTTTTGCCGATGTTTGGTACATGAGTCATAAATGATCTTTTTCGAAAAATGATTGCCCATGTAGTTATAAGTAAATAATTTACTGAATAGTATTAATGATTAAAATATCATATATATCCAGTAAATATACATTTTATACTATTACATATCATTTGGAGATAAAAACCAAAAAGCACTGTTCATGGAGACGGTAGGCCGTACGTACCCATCAACGCTACTTTCATTTTTTTGTCATATTAATGGAATTAAAACAAAATGAGAGAGATTTTTATATGTTATAATTCCAGAATGATATCCATAATTTAGATGTAATATATTACATATATATCAATTATATATATGTACTTATAATATTACATAACATTTTGAGATAAAAAATGAAATATACCGTTCATGGAGACGGTAAGCCGTACGTACGAATGAACGCTACTTCCATTTCTATTTCATATTTAATGGAATTAAAACATAATGATACATAATAGTATTTTAATTCCAGTATGGTATTATATATAATATAATTAAATATATCCATTATACATACCACATATGGTATTAACGAATCAAATCACTTTGAGGGGGCGGTAGTCCGCACTTCCTTAAATGAAGATATCGCGTTTACCCATAATGGAAACCATAAAGGTAGGAAATAAATGAAAAATACAGAAGCTTAAGTAAAACATAAACATATTAGATATCATATATAAATATAGTGTCATCTTAATGGCCACCTTTGAAGGTGTTAGAAGAATGTTGAACAATCATCGTTTCGGGAGGCAAAATTTTCCATCCACGGAAACATTATGTTCTTTAAACGTTAGATGTAGTTTTGTGTAAGTTTAGCTAGAATAAATCTTATAACAACATCCTTTTATATTTAAGATAGTGGATTTGTTACAAAATAAATAAATAAAAAGAGTTTAGGTGGTTGGAGAAGCAAAATAAAACAAAAGGACACAAGTGAAGACATTACTTTAAAATCAGGTAACTCCCTTTGGTTTGAGCTCAAAGGCTTCCTTGGGAAAACTTATGCCCAAATTGAGGCTTGAAGGAGTAATATAGGTAAGTGGAGAGACAAATTGGGTAGGGTTTTGCCGAGCCAAAGGCTTTGGGAGTGTGGGTAAGGAGGTAGAGGTGGGGACCTTTTATAAGAAGAGAGGAGGGGCACTCTTGTAAAGTTAAAAAATGTTACTTTATTTTCAAAAGAGTTTCGGATTTTAAAGGTCCCACATTGATTTATTTCGATTATAAGGTGAATGGGGTTCTAAATCCACTCATACAATAGGTTTTGGACATGTGTAGGTCTTATATATTACATTATAATTCCATTTTATTTAAATCGTTAAATAATGAGTTCATCGCTGTATCATCATGATGTCATAAATAATTTAATTTATATAATTTCTAAAAAATATAGAAAAAATACTATGATGTAGTAAATCTTTTTAGATTTCCAATTAATATTTATAGTAAAAAATATGACTTGTATAACCCCATATAAAAATTGGTTTAGTAAAACATCTCATGTTTGTGTCATTTTTACTTCAACATTAAATAAAAAGATATTTATGTCATTTCCCAACCAAAGTGGCTCCTTGGGGTCCCCAAGTTTACCCATGGATTTTCTTGGTCGGACATGACACATCCAATGAAGTTAGGACATGTGTCCAGGTCATTTCATTTTATTAAAACATTATTCTTACCATAAACTTCACTAATTACCTCTAATCACGATTAAAAACTTAATAAGTTACTATTCACCAAAAAATTATTTTTATCCCATTGAACCACATTTTAATTCGTAATGACAACCATTTATGTCGGTTATTTGAAATTTAAAACACATATATGGAAAAATTTCATTTAAATGGAAATATCAGTTTTTATAAGAACCACTTAGTGGTTTCACTATTCATCAAAATTGATGTTTTTCAGAAAAATCCAAAAAATTCACCCTAAGATATATTTGATATTCCGAATTCAAAAATGAAGTATATTTTACAAAATTCAAGACATATAAGTCACATTCATTAATTTAATAATAAATTCCCGCTGTCAGAGCAAATAGCGTGTTTTTATGAAACAATAAGTATCAAAAGATTGACAGTAGTTTAAGTCTGATTTCAAAGTGAAATTAATTCCAAAAACCACTATTGGATTTAATGTTAAAAATATATTATAATTTCAATTTAAAACAAATTCAAAAGATAATCTAGTCATATAAACAAATTAGATTAAAAAGAGGTTTTGAATTAAAATACAACATTTTACACTATTCATTAAAAAATGAACTTTATCGGAAAGATACCAAAAATTTACACAAAGTAAATTTTGATGTCCCAATTATTAAGAAGAGTTTTTTTTGGTCCAATATAATTTATAATAGTGAACAAAACTATATTTAATGACGGTTCTCCATCAAAAGGCGATAAGTGAACCTTTAGTGAAAACTAGGACATATACGCCTAAAACTGAATTCTTTCCATATTTTAATCCTTTATATTTTATTGGATAAAAGTAAAAACATTTAAAAACATATATAATCATATTTCAGTTATTTCTATCCATTCCCACCAATACAATGGCTACATGTTAACTACCATTTAAAATAATATTATTTTATTATTAGAGTGCAACGTAAGATTCCCAAGAAACTCATTGTTGCGTGTTGGGTACGCCATCGAGCATAGTGTCCCCTTTAAAGTCATATTAATATTATATTCACAAATATGGATAAATATGAAAATGTCATATTCTTTATTTACCTGTGGTGTTACATCCTTCCCCCCTTTTGGGAATTGAATCCTCGCAATTTTTAAAATTGAGCTTGGAAACATCCTTGAAAGTCCCACATCGGAACAAGAGTCGGTAAAACAATCACTTTATAATAAAGGAAGATAAGTACAGAGGTCACCCGAGTTAACCCATACTATTATTCCATGTAGAAAAACATGGAAATGGAAGAAAAAGAAAAGGGTCATGTTCTTGAGGGAGAGTGATAGTAAACATGTCTAGGGTAAAGTTAACCATATGAAAATCACAAACTTGTGATGGGTTAAACGGTATTCGATTCCCCGGTAGGAAAAGTTAATAGAAAACATTTTTGTTTTAAGTTACTTTTTATTTAAGAATTTATTCGTAAGGAAACATAATCACTTATCATTTTTACTTTCAACTTTTACTAGATTCCTTAATCAAACTCATATTTTCTCCAAAAGATGAGTATTTAGGAAGACTTGTTCATATTAAGAGTACTATAATCAACTTGTAGAGAATCACCTAATATACCAAAGAGAACTATATACTTCCCATGTCATTAGGCTTTAACCAAAAAAAAAACCAAAAAGGTTAGTACAAGATCAGATAATCCATAAAAGGATAACCCTTTAAAAAGAAAATCTACGCTTAATCTCCAAAATTTATCCAACAAAACCCGAAGTTCAACGAGGACCATCCGATAAACAATTTGTCCATAAAATTATTCAAATTAAACCAAACTAAGATTGAAACCAAAATATTTGAAGGATTTAGTCACATAGTCTTCCAAGGTACAAATTAACTTTTATCTCTGAATAAAATCAGTTGCTCTTAAATTCTCATATTGAAAAGTTATTAACCTAATCACATATCCTCCATGATATGTTAATAATTTCCATAGATAACCAAAAATAAACTTACTCTTTATTCCTAAAATCATCTAACTAAAAAGAATCAGTCAAACTAACCAGGGACTTCACGTAGTCCAGTGGTAGGCGATAAATACCAGTTGCACTTTGGTTGTGGGTTCGATTCCCGCAGCTTTGTCAGACGCGACGGGTTGTCACACGGTCGGCGTGTTTTCCTTTTTCAAAAACTATATAACTCTTAAAACATTCCCAAAATGAGATAAAATCTTCAAAAAATCATAACATATTTTAACCTCAAGTTTATCTCATGCCGTTCATTTTCCATCATATCATAGAGTAACCCATAATTACCTCAAAAGTAAGGATTATATAAACTCTAATGGTTACCTTTATAATTATTACCTGAACTTCCACAACGATTGGTCATCTCGTACATGATGCATTACAGAACGTACCAAGGTTCAAGTGGTTGATCATGACTCCTTGATAGTTGGCTTAGAACAACCACGAGTTTCCCCATTGAATCCTCCATTTTATTTAGTATCTTAATCCGAGAACCACCGCAGTTTCCTTCAAACCTGTTGTCTTTTTGGTTCCTGCTAGATCGATCCATTCACTAAAAACAGAAATGTCAGTGTGAGTATATCAACAGAACCATCATGTACTAATGAAGAATATATACTTACTCATTCACTTTATCTAAAAACTATGACTCTTTCTGAAATCCTATCCATTATGGTAATGTCACTTATTATTAAAGAATACCCTAACCTCTAAAGTTATCTAAACCGACCTTTGATACCAACTATAAGGCCCCAGCCTTAAACCTTACTTAATCTTGAGTTATTACAAGATTACACATTGAGGATCTTTTCAGGTTTAGAGTTTTAGAGAATTAGATCATGAAACTTGCATTACATTCCACAATTAAACAAAGTGGTTACATAAAAGACAATATTCATTCTTCCCATCAACGGAAACATATTTAAAATAAAACATGGATTATTTCTTGACACATCCTTGACACTATAATCACATCATGTACCCTTCCCTTGACCTGTGAAAAACATTTCAAAAACATAGGATGAGCATAAAAAGATCAGTAAGGGATATAAAAATATGGAAAGGAAACATGAGTAGATGTATACATAAGAATGAAATCATACATTACCCATAAAACATAAGCACTTTAACATGCCTCATAAAATCATGAATAAATCATAGAAATCATAAGACATAAAAGGTAACTTGAGGCATTCATAACATTCTTACGTATGGAGTAACCCTCTTGGTTACGTTTGGAATACCCATCACAGTATATTCCCTAAATCTCTTCGAAGAAACCTTAACGTTTCACTCCTTCGCGTTACCCAATGCATTGGAGAGCTATATCAGGCTCACCCTCCCTTAGTTTATCACGGAACCACCCGTTCTTCATAACAATTCCCAAGAACCATAACATAGTCGTATAACATAAAACATGCATAAAGGAAACATAACATTTCCACATTCCTTTCACAAGATATCAATAAAACACATTGATATAAAAAACCTTATGAAAACCATTTTCAATACCAAAATAAAATAAAGGTAAAACATGGTATTTATTTTTCTTTTAAAAAGAAGGTATGGCTTGTAGAGGACGCCGAAACTCAAATAATGGTCACGGTGGCAGAGAAGTCATTGTCGCCGCATACGTATGGCAAAAACATTCCCTTTTGTCATTTTTTAAAACGCTTCGTATAAAAAGATTCCTTTTGGATAAACGTAAAAGTCAAAGGGGTTTATACACCGTATAAAAGAAAGTTGTGTATAAAACAAAATATGCCTCAATGAAAGGAGATTGAGACGAATTCCCTTACAAAGACGGTATCCTTGGTTTAAGGATAAATCAATTACATAATTATGTGTGAAAAACGAATACATAAAATATAAGTTGATATTAAGTGTAAAAAAATAAGAGGATATTCGCACATATTCATAGAACGACATATTCAAGGACTACATTTTTATCCCAAAAAATCAAATTTGTGATAAGAAGTTCTCTTGCAAAAATTTGACAGCCTAACGGCGTCACTACAAAAATCAGAAAATGAGTTGATGAGAGATAAAAAGGGTATCCCATCAAATGGACATAAAATTTAAATCAATGATGATATATAAGGAAATATCCCAACATAATAGTATGTGAATTAAAAGACATAACAAAAGAAGTCTTTTAAAAAGAGGAGGGTGAAAGGTTCCTTTACCGACATGGGTATCTTTCGAAACATACGCCCCGTGAAAGAAGGACAATACAACATTGATGTAAATACTCATAAATGAAAGTATATTAAACAATGAGTAAAATAATGGGCAGTACATACACCACTCAATGGAAATTGTGGCAATTGTAGCATAAATCTCACGGGAATAAAAGTGAGATGAAAAATCCCTTACAAAAACTCGGCAGCCTAACGACGCCACTTAAAACTTCCAAAATGGATTGATGAGAGGAAATAGGGTCCCTCATCATATCAACATAAAGTTTACAAAATTAGGTATATAAAATAATATCCCCCATCATATCAAATAGGAACTTAAAATAAGTGACATAAAGGAGAGTAATTAAAAAGAAAGAGAGAGGTTAGGTCTCTTACGAAAATTCGGCAGCATAACGGCGCCACTCAAAACGTCCAAAATGGATTAATGAGAGAGGATAGGGTCTCTCAACATATGAACATAGAAATTAAAGTAATATTAAAATAAAATAAAATCCCAATAACAAGAAAGGTGAGATTTAAAAGGAATGACATAAAAGACTGTACTTTAAAAGAAAGAGAGGAGTCAGATCCCTTACCTCAAGTCCAACTTGTCTTGTTCGTTTCTTTATATTCCTGAATAATAAACATTGGTCAATTAATAATTGCCTAAGTAACTCTTTTGGAGATTATTATTCAGTTAATATAACATATTATAATGTTATAATAATTTTTTTAATAATGTTAGTTCATATCAGATGTTTTTGCCGATGTTTGGTACATGAGTCAAAAATGAACTTGTTCGAAAAAAGATTTCCCATGTAGATATAAGTAAATAATTTCCAGAATAGTATTAATGATTAAAATATCATATATATCCATTAAATATTCATTTTATAATATTCCATATCATTTGGGGATAAAAAACGAAAATCACCGTTCATGGAGACGGTAGGCCGTACGTACGCATGAACACTACTTTCATTTTGTTGTCATATTAATGGAATTAAAACAAAATGAGATATATATATATATATGTTATAATTCCAGAATGATATCCATAATTTAGATGTAATATATTACATATATATCCATTATATATATGTACTTATAATATTTCATAACATTTTGAGATAAGAAATGAAATGTACCGTTCATGGAGACGGTAAGCCGTACGTATGCATTAACGCTACTTCCATTTCTATTTCATATTTAATGGAATTAAAACATAATGATACATAATAGTATTTTAATTCCAGCATGGTATTATATATAATATAATTAAATATATCCCCTATACATACCACATATGGTATTAACGAATCAAATCACTTTGAGGGGGTGGTAGTCCGCACTTCCTTAAATGAAGATATCGCGTTTACCCATAATGGAAACCATAAATGTATGACATAAATGAAAAATACAGAAGCTTAAGTAAAACATAAACATATTAGATATCATATATAAATATAGTGTCATCTTAATGGCCACCTTTTAAGGTGTTAGAATAATTTTGAACAATCATCGTTTCAGGAGGCAGAAATTCGCCATCAACGGAAACAATATGTTCTTTAACCATTAGATGTATGTGTGTGTAATTGTAGCTCGAATCCATCTTATAACAACATCATAGTATATTTAAGATACTGGATTATTTACAAAATAGATAAATAAAAAGAGATTAGGTGGTTCGAGAAGCAAAATAAAACAAAAGGACACAAGTGAAGACATTACCTTAAAATCAGGTAACTCCCTTTGGTTTGAGCTCAAAGGCTTTCTTGGGAGCACTTCTTCCCAAAGTGAGGCTTCAAGGAGTAAAAGAGGTAAGTGTAGAGACAAAATGGGCAGGGTTTGGACGATCCAAAGGCTTTGGGAGTGTGGGTATGGAGGTAGAGGAGGGGGCTTTTATAAGAGGAGAGGAGGGGCACTCTTGTAAAGTTACAAAATGTTACTTTATTTTCAAAAGAGTTTCGGATTTTAAAGGTCCCAAATTGATTTATTTCGACGGTAAGGTGATTAGGGGTCGAAATACACTCATTAAATAGATTTTGGACTTTTTTAGGTCTTAGATATTACATTATCTTTTGATTTTATTTAAATCGTTAAATAATGAGGTCATCGCTGCATCATCATGATGTCATAAATAATTTAATTTATTTAATTTATAAAAATTATAAAAGAAATACTATGATGTAGGAAATCTTTTTATCTGTACAATGACTATTTATAGTCTAATATATGGCTTGAAAACCCCATGTAAAAATTGTTTTAGTAAAACATCTCATGTTTGTGTCATTTTTACTTTAACATTAAATAAAAGGATATTTATGTCATTTCCCAACCAAATTGGCTCCATGGGGTCCCCAAGTTGACCCATGGATTTTATTGGTCGGCCATGACACATCCAATGAGGTTAGGACATGAGTCTAGGTCATTTAATTTTATTAAAACATTATTCTTACCATAAACTACACTAATTACCTCTAACCGCAATTAAAAACTTAATAAGTTACTATTCACCAAAAAATTATTTTTATCCCATTGAACCACAATTTAATTATTAATGACAACCATGTATGTCAGATATTTTAAATTCAAAACACAAATATGGAAAAATTTCATTTAAACGGAAAAATCAGTTTTTATAAGTACCACTTAGTGGTTTCACTATACATCAAAAATTGAAGTTTTCCATAAAAATCCAAAAAATTCACCCTAAGTTATATTTGAAATTCCGATTTCAAAAATTAAGTCAATTTTACAAAATTAAAAAAATATAAGTCACATTAATTAATTTAATAATTAATTCCCAATGTCAGAGCAAATAGAGTGTTTTTGTGAAACAATAAGTATCAAAAGATTGACACTAGTTTAAGTCTGATTTCAATGTGAAATTAATTCCAACAACCACTATTGGATTTAATGGTAAAAATATATTCTAATTTCACTTTAAAACCAATTCATAAGATAATCTAATCATATAAATAAAGTAGATTAAAAATAGGTTTGAATTAAAATACAACATTTTACACTATTCATTAAAAAATGAACTTTATCAGAAAGATACCAAAAATTTACACAATGTAAATTTTGATGTCCCAATTCTTGAGAAGAGTTTTATTTGGTCTAATAGACTGTATAAAAGTGAACAAAACTATATTTAATGACGGTTCGCCATCAAAAGGCGATAAGTGAACCTTTAGTGAAGACTAGGGCATATACGCCTAAAATTGAATTCTTTCCATATTTTAAGCCTTTATATTTTATTGGATAAATGTAAAAACATTTTAAAAAATATATAATCATATATTAGTTATTTCTATCCATTCCCGCCAATACAATGACTACATGTTAACTACCATTTAATATAATATTATTTTATTATTAGATTGCAACGTAAGATTCCCAAGAAACCCGTTGTTGCTAGTTGGGTACGCCATCGAGCATAGAGTCCCCTTTAAAGTCATATTAATATTTTATTCACAAATATGGATAAATATGAAAATTTCATATTCTTTATTTACCTGGGGTGTTACATCCTACCCCCCCTTTTGGGAATTGCGTACTCGCAATTTTTAAAATTGAGCTTGGAAACATTCTTGAAAGTCCCACATCAGAACAAGAGTCGGTAAAAAAATCACTTTAAAATAAAGGAATATAAGTACAGAGGTCACCCGAGTTAACCCATAGTAGGATTCCATTTAGAAAAACATTGAAATGGAAGAAAAAGAAAAGGGTCATGTTCTTGAGGGAGAGTGATAGTAAACATGTCTAGGAGAATGTTAACCATAAGAAAATCACAAGTTTGTGATGGATTAAACGGTATTCGATTCCCCATTAGGAAAAGTTAATAGAAATCATTTTTGTTTTATGTTACTTTTTATTGAAGAATTTATTCATAAGGAAACATAATCACTTATCATGTTGACTTTCAACTTTTACTAGATTCCTTAATCAATCTCATATTTTCTCCAAAAGACGATTATTTAGGAAGACTTGTTCATATTAAGAGTACTATAATCAACTTCTATAGAATCACCTAATCCACCAAAGAGAACAATATAATTCCCATTACTTTAGGTTTTATCCAAAACCAAAACAAAAAAGGTAAGTACAAGATCAGATAATCCAGAAAGGGATAACCCTTTAAAAAGAAAATCTATGCTTAATCTCCAAAATTTGTCCATCAAAACCCGAAGTTCAACGAGGATCATCTGATAAAAAAATTTTCCACAAAAATCTTCAAAGTAAACCAAACTAAGATTGAAACTCAAATATTTGAAGGATTTAATCACATAGTCTTCCAAGGCACAAGTTAACTTTTATCTCTAAATAACACCAGTTGCTCTTAAATTCTCATATTGAAAATTAATTAACCTATTAACATATCCTTCATGATAGGGTAATCATTTCCATAGATAACCCAAAATAAACTTACTCTTGATTCATAAAATCATCTAACTAAAAAGAATCAGTCAAACTAACCAAGGACGTCACGTAGTCCAGTGGTAGGCGATAAATACCAGTTGCACATTGGTTGTGGGTTCGATTCCCGCAGCTTTGTCTGACGCGACGGGTTGTCACACTGTCTGCGTGTTGTCCTTTTTCCAAAACTATATGACCATTAAAACATTCCCCATAATGAGATAAAATCTTCAAAAAAAATCATAACATATTTTAACCTCAAGTTTATCTCATGCCTTTTATTTTCCATCACATCATAGAGTAACCCATAATTACCTCAAAAGTAAGGATCATATAAACTCTAATAGTTACCTTTATAATTATTACCTGAACTTCCACATCGATTGGTCATCTCATACATGATTCATTACAAAACGTACCAATGTTCAAGTGGTTTATCATGACTCCTTGATAGTTGGTATAGAACAACCACGAGTTTCCCCATTGAATCCTCGATTTTATCTAATATCTTAATAAGAGACCCACCACAGTTTCCTTCAAACATGTTGTCTCTTTGGTGCCTGCTAGATCCATCCATTCACTAAAAACAGAAATGTCAGTGTGAGTATATAAACAGAACCATCATGTACTAATGAGGAAGATATACTTACTCATTCACATTATCTAAAAACTATGACTCTTTCTGAAATCCTAACCATTATGGTAATGTCACTTATGCTTAAAGAATACCCTAACCTCTAAAGTTATCTAAACCAACCTTTTATACCAAATATAAGTCCCCAGCCTTAAACCATACTTAATCTTGAGTTATTACAAGATTACACATTGAGGATCTTTTCAGGTTTAGAGTTTTAGAGAATTAGATCATGAAACTTGCATTACATTCCACATTTAAACAAAGTGGTTACATAAAAGACAGTATTCATTCTTCCCATCAACGGAAACATATTTAAAATAAAACATGGATTCTTTCTTGACACATCCTTGACACTATCATCACATCATGTACACCTCCCTTGACCTGTGACGAACATTTCAAAAATTTGGGATGAGCATAAAAAGCTCAGTAAGGGATATAAAAATATGGAAAGGAAACATGAGTACATGTATACATAAGAATGAAATCATACTTTACCCATAAAACATAAGCACTTTAACATGCCTTATAAAATCATGAATAAATCATAGAAATCATAAGACATAAAAGGTAACATGAGGCATTCATAACATTCTTACGAAGGGAGTAACCCTCTTTGTTACGTTTGAAATACCCATCACAGTATATTCCCTAAATCTCTTTGGAGAAACCTTAAAGTTTCACTCATTCGTGTTACCCAATGCATTGTAGAGCTATATCGGGCTCACCCGCCCTTAGTTTATCAAGGAACCACCCGTTCTTCATAACAATTCCCAAGAACGATAACATAGTTGTATCACATAAAACATGCATAAAGGAAACATAACATTTACACATTTTTTTCACAAGATATCAATAAAACACATTGATATAAATAACCTTATGAAAACCATTTTCAATACCAAAATAAAATAAAGGTAAAACATGGTATTTATTTTTCTTTTAAAAAGACGGTATGGCTTTTAGAGGAAGCCTAAACTCAAATAATGGTCACAACGGCGGAGAAGTCATTGTCGCCGCATACGTATGACAAAAACATTTCCTTTTTTTTGTTTTGTAAAACGCTTCATATAAAAATATTATTTTTGGATAAACGTAAAAGTCAAATGGGTTTATACACCATATAAAATAAATTTGTGTATAAAACAAAATATGCCTCAATGAAAGGAGATTGAGACGAATTCCCTTACAATGATGGTATCCTTGGTTTAAGGATAAATCAATTACATAATTATGTGTGACAAACGAATACACAAAATATAAGTTGATATTAAGTGTAAAACAATAAGAGGATATTCACACATATTCATAGAATGACATATTCAAGGACTACATTTTTATCCGAAAGAATCAAATGTGGGATAAGAAGTTCCCTTGCAAAAATTTGACAGCCTAACGGCGTCACTACAAAAGTCAGAAAATGAGTTGATGAGAGATAAAAAGAGTATCTCATCACATGGACATAAAATTTAAATCAATAAGGATATAGAAGGACATATCCCAACATAATAGTATGTGAATTAAAAGACATAACAAAAGAAGTATTTTAAAAAGAAGAGGGTGAAAGGTTCCCATACCGACATGGGTATCTTTCGAAACATACGCCCCGTGAAAGAAGGACAATAAAAAATTGATGTAAATACTCATAAATGAAAGTATATTACACAATTAGTAAAATAATGGGCAGTACATACACCACTCAAAGGAAATTGTGGAAAATGTAGCATAAATCTGACGGGAATAAAAGTGAGATGAAAAATACCTTACGAAAACTCGGCAGCCTAACGACGCCACTTAAAACTTTCAAAATAGATTATTGAGAGGAAATACGGTCTCTCATCATATCAATTTTTTTACAAAAATAGTTATATAAAAGAAAGTCCCCCATCATAAAAATAGGAGCTTAAAATAAGTGACAAAATGGAGAGTACTTAAAAGAAAGAGAGAGGTTAGGTCTCTTACGAAAATTCTGCAGCCTAACAGCACCACTCAAAACATCCAAAATGGATTGATGAGAGATAATAGGGTCTCTCAACATATGAACATAAAAATTACAGTACGAGTAATATAAAAGATCATCCCATTAATAGGAAAGATGAGATTTAAAAGGAATGACATAAAAGAGTGTACTTTAAAAGAAAGAGAGGAGTCGGATCCCTTACCTCAAGTCCAACTTGTCTTGTTCGCTTCATTATATTCCTAAATAATAAACATTGGTCAATTATTAGTTGCCTAAATAACTCCTTTAGATATTATTATTCAGTTAATATCACATATTATAATGTTATAATAATTTTTTAATAATGTTAGTTCATATTAGACGTTTTTGCCGATGTTTGGTACATGAGTCAAAAATGAACTTGTTCGAAAAAAGATTGCCCATGTAGTTATAAGTAAATAATTTTCAGAATAGTACTAATGATTAAAATATCATATATATTCAGTAAATATTTATTTTATACTATTCCATATCATTTGGATATCAAAAACGAAAATCACCGTTCATGGAGATGGTAGGCCGTACGTACGCATGAACGCTACTTTCATTTTTTGTCATATTAATGGAATTAAAACAAAATATGAGAGATATATATATGTTAAAATTCTAGAATGATATCCATAATTTAGATGTAATATATTACATATATATCCATTATATATTTACTTATAATATTACATAACATTTTGAGATAAGAAATGAAATGTACCGTTCATGGATACGGTAAGCCGTACATACGCATGAACGCTACTTCCATTTCTATTTCATATTTAATGGAATTAAAACATAATGATACATAATAGTATTTTAATTCCAGTATGGTATCATATATAATATAATTAAATATATCCTTTATACATACCACATATGGTATTAACTAATCAAATCACTTTGAGGGGGCGGTAGTCCGCACTTCCTTAAATGAAGATATCGTGTTTACCCATAATGGAAACCATAAAGGTAGGCCATAAATGAAAAATACAGAATCTTAAGTAAAAAATAAACATATTATATTTCATATATAAATATATTGTCATATTAATGGCCACCTTTGAAGGTGTTAGAAGAATGTTGAACAATCATCGTTTCGGGAGGCAGAAATTCACCATCCACGGAAACAGTATGTTCTTTAACCCGTAGATGTAGGTGTCTGTATGTTTAGCTCGAATCCTTCTTATAAATAAATCCTAGTATATTTAAGATACTGTATTTGTTACAAAATAAATAAATAAAATGAGTTTAGGTGGTTGGAGATGCAAAATAAAACAAAAGGACACAAGTGAAGACATTACCATAAAATCGGGTAACTCCCTTTGGTTGGAGCTCAAAGGCTTCCTTGGGAAGACTTTTGCCCAAATTGAGGGTTCACGGAGTAAAAGAGGTAAGTGGATAGACAAAATGGTCAGGGTTTGGCCGAGCCAAAGGCTTTGGGAGTGTGGGTAAGGAGGTATAGGTGGGGGCCTTTTATAAGAGGAGAGGAGGGGCACTCTTGTAATGTTACAAAATGTTACTTTATTTTCAAAAGAGTTTCGGATTTTAAAGGTCCCACATTGATTTATTTAGAGGATAAGGTTATAAGGGTTCGAAATACACTCATCCAATAGGTTTTGTACATGTTTAGGTCTTAGATATTACATTATCTTTCCATTTTATTTAAATCGTTAAATAATGAGGTCATCGCTGCATCATCATGATGTCATAAATAATTTAATTTATTTAATATCTAAAAATTATAAAAAAAATAATATGATGTAGGAAATATTTTTATCTTTACAATGAATATTTATAGTCAAAACTATGACTTGTATAACACCACGTAAAAATTGTTTTAGTAAAACATCTCATGTTTGTGTGATTTTTACTTTAACATTAAATTAAAAGATATTTATGTCATTTCCCAACCAAAGTGGCTCCATGGGGTCCCCAAGTTGACCCATGGATTTTCATGGTCGGCCATGACACATCCAATGAGGGTAGGACATGTGTCTAGGTCATTTCATTTTATTAAAACATTATTCTTACCATTAACTGCACTAATTACCTCTAATCGCGATTAAAAACTTAATAAGTTACTATTCACCAAAAAATTATTTTTAACCTATTGAACCACATTTTACTTTTTAATGACAACCATGTATGTCGGATCATTGAAATTTCGAACACAATGATGGAAAAATTTCATTTAAACGGAAAATCAGTTTTTAAAAGTACCACTTAGTGGTTTCACTATTCATCAAAAATTGAAGTTTTTCAGAAAAATCCAAAAAAATTCACCCTAAGCTATAATTGATATTCTGAATTCAAAAATGAAGTCTATTTTTCCAAATTCAAAACATATAAGTCACAATAATTAATTTAATAATTAATTCCCGATGTCAGAGCAATTAGCGTGTTTTTATGAAACAATAAGTATCAAAAGATTGACACTAGTTTAAGTCTGATTTCAAAGTGAAATTAATTCCAACAACCACTATTGGATTTAATGGTAAAAATATATTCTAATTTCACTGCAAAACCAATTCAAAAGATAATCTAATCATATAAATAAATTAGATTAAAAAGAGGTTTTGAATTAAAATACAACATTTTAAACTATTCATTAAAAATGAACTTTATCGGAAAGATACCAAAAATTTACACAAAGTAAATTTTGATGCCCCAATTCATAAGAAGAGTTTTATTTGGTCCAACAGAATGTATAAGAGTGAACAAAACTATATTTAATTACGGTTTTCCATCAAAAGGCGATAAGTGAACATTTAGTGAAAACTAGGGCATATACGCCTAAAATTGAATTCTTTTCCGTATTTTAAGCCTTTATATTTTATTGGATAAAAGTAAAAACATTTAAAAACATATATAATCATATTTTAGTTATATCTATCCATTCCCTCCAATACAATGGCTACATGTTAACTACCATTTAAAATAATATTATTTTATTATTAGATTGCAACGTAAGATTCCCAAGAAACTCGTTGTTGCGTGTTGGGTACGCCATCGATCATTGCGTCCCCTTTAAAGTCATATTAATATTTTATTCACAAATATGGATAAATATGAAAATGTCATATTCTTTATTTACCTGGGGTGTTACAATTTACATGTGAATTGTATTAACATTCATGAGAGGTCATTCAAGGTCCACCATTGTAAAATAAGGACAATGGAAATGAATCATTCCTAGGTACGGTTATGTACAAAGCCTGTATATGGAAAATTGTATTGTAGACACACCCGAGGACCATGATATGTTGTTCAAGATGTATATTTCTACATTTTTATAGGTTAACAGAATAAAAATTGGTTAGTGTCTCTCTACCCTAATGTTATTAGGTGTAGTGAGATGAAACTTATTTGGACATCTTCAAACACTATGGTGAAGGCCATCATGGCCTACTAGGCATCCCAAATTCTATGAACTATACAATTGATGTAAAATTATAAAAATGAATTGTTAGAATATGATAGTTTCAAGGTGATATGTAATTTTAAATGATATGTATTTTGGACATAAATTTAACATCGAAAACTATAGGCATTTATTTCAAATATTATTCTGGTGTAGTCCGTCTTTACAAACCATATAAATAGTATATGAACTGCCACAAGGATTATGTTTTATGATTTAATCTCTCACATTAGTTGACCAAATGGCATCTAACCACTCTCTAGACACAACATTGATAGTCAAAGCAGATCTAATCATGGGATCAAAATTTTATATTAAGGTAACCTATAACATTCCCTAATTTTCACTTTCTCTTTATTAATTATTCATTTTATTTTTTCATTTTAATAGGGTTCCTCTATTATTGGGTGAGGTTAAATTAAGACCATATGGTTGTTTCTTTATTTAAAATATTTTGGTGTTTACTTTGAATTTAGTTTTGGTTAATCATTGATGTCCCAATCCTTATATTTGAACTTTGATACTCTAATAGAGGAATCAGATTCATTAAATCCCCATTTAATTTTGCGAAGTTGTGAATTTAGAATATTTTTCCATTATTTCATAATGATGGAATCACCATTATAAAAATGAGAATTTACAATCAATAATTAGTTGGAATTGGGTTATTGTGATCGTGTTTTTTACATATTGATATTTACTATTGATATAAAATATATCCAGATTCTTTTTCTATGAGGTTGTTTATTTTTTAAAAATTTATATTTTTAACCAATATGATATGAACATAAATTTGGAATTACACAATTTTTAATGAATGAGGAATCTTAATTTATTTTATTCCTTCATGGAATGTGATTTAATATGGAAGAGATATATGAATAATGTTTATGATTGATTTAAATATATGTATAATAATTTATTACTGGTATATATATCTATTGATAATATGAAAAATGAATTAGTTATTTCAATATATTAATGATTTTATTTTGATGATAATTGAATTTGGTTGAGTAAGTCCATTTTGGATCGATAAATTCTTGAATTCCTTGGTTTTAGATATTATAATCAATTTTTAATGGTTGGGGATGAAGCCTCATTTTGTTATTAAATCAAATTAAATACCTCTTTTTAAGTAGGTAGAGGGAGACCCATTACATTTCCCAAAGTCCTAGTGGTCTTGTAGCCCATTACATAGCCCGTAGGCCCAAATTTTTGGCCCAATGCCCAATCTATGAATAGTAACCCGCCTGCTATAGTACCGCGCAGTACTGCCACTAATACAGTGCCCTACCACCTCTACAGTACCCGCCAATCTACAGAATCACCGCTACTACAGTACTTGCGCCCAATGGGTTTTGAACCCCAATTTTTCATGTAGGATTATATGGTGAATACAATCCTTATGAGTGTGTAATATTAAACGTAATTTCATTTTCCATTAATTTTTTCAATTTGATATTATATATGTTATTTTTTTAAAATTTTTATGGGTTTTTATATTTAAATAAAATTTGTTTGGTTTTCATGGGTTCTGGTGGTGTCCTTATATTAGTAATATTGGGGTGGACTCTAAAATATACAATAATATCAGTGATGACCTCTAGGTGGTTGGGATGAGCATAGATCAAGGGTTTTATAGTGGATTTTTATTTATTTATTTGATGTCTTTTTAATTTCAATTTTTGAGGCTTATTCTCTCTTAATGCTTGGAATAATTTGGATATATTCATAGAATGTTAATTTTTTATTGAGGTATTTTAGGATTAGTCCTAAAATAACATTAATTCATTGAATGAATTAAATTTTAATATATCAACCATTGAGATAATGTTTTTTGATTTAATTAACTATAAATGATTTATATCATAAAGTGAACCGTGAGGATGGATTAATAAAATACTCAAAAAGAATTTTTATTGAATCTGGAATTGAAATAAGATTTCAAAATTAGTTTTTTCTTGTGAAAAAAAGTTAAAAAAAATTCATAGTTAGTAAATTTATGGGATACCAAAAGAATTCATTTAATTATATAATAGAATAGTATAAATGGTTAATGGTGTTTAAACATGATTAGGGTGTCCCTATTCTATAAATACTCTCATATCCAATATTGGGGACAATAGGTGTATTGTGATATGATAATTGTAGTTGGAGACTTTTCTTATGTATTTTTTCATAGATTTCATTATTTGGATATAATCCTTAATGTATTTATTATTATTATTATTATTATCCATTGTTGGTTTCAGTATTCAAGCTAACACCAAATATTTTTTTGGAGACATGGGAGTATCCCACAATATTCTAGTTATTGAGGTAATATATGGTTTACTCCCCCTTTCTGTATCATTGAATATAGTAAAATATATTTTAACATGAAGGTTATAATGTATTAATTTATGGGTCATGTACTCACATTTGATTAAGTATATATAGAAATTAATTAAATATATTTGTAGGAAACAACAACTTGAGGTTATGGAACATACTGATATACTATAATGGTTGATATGAAATCCCCTATGTGTACTTGAATTGGCTGTAGTGGCATTGTGTATAATGCATGATACATTGGATATGGGAATTTATGATTTCTACTAGGACCAGATTTCATTTTGATGAGTTGTATGAGATTTATAATTTGATTATGATATTTATATCATAAAATTTCCCATGATATCTTGTGATAAATTATGGGATGGATGACTATAGAGCATGTTTAATTTACCTATGATAGCAACACACCACTGTGAAAAAAGGAATAGGGGAACCATAAATACCTATATATATATATGTATGATTTTATATGGATTTATTAAATATACTAATTCCATTTTGAGTGATCCAATATGATGATAGATTTATAATTTTCTGTTTATAAAACATGATGGTTTTGATGAATATTCACATGGAATTGGTATTTTTATTTCAAATTTTCAGGGGATACTATAGTGATGATTAACATAAGTGTACTTTTATGATCATTATATATAGATATAAAATAATATCAATGTCATGTGGGGTGGTTTATTGATAAATCCATGCATTAAAAACTCAAAATAGTAATTAAAAATCATCTTGAGATTTTAGTCACTTCACAGGTGTTTCTTTTGGAATCTATCATGTTTTTTCATTATTTATTTTAATATATTCATGTCTTAGATTCTATTATTTTTTTATATTATTTTTTATTATATAATTTCTTGAAATCTTTAATTCTATCATTTTGAAAATAGTGGATCATGCATTATGTGTGGGATTATAAATATCAGTTCTAGTTTCCCAACCATATCCATTTTGAGGAGAACATTTTTGGGTAATCAATAGTAAATTATTTTAAGAAACTAGTATTGGAACCTGTGGAGTGAGTCTCATGAAAGAGTAGAATTATATTTTATATCTATGTGATTTGAATGAGTTATCATATTGGTAATGTTGATTATTTCATGGTATAGTAATGAAAAAGTATTAGGTGGATATATTTTCTGATATACACATATTATAATTGAAATGACATGTTCTTATAGTTCCTACAATGATTTGACCAAAATAAATTCATATAATCAAACATTATTATTTATGATATAATACATGCATAGTAGATGCATATGTAAGTATATTGTGTAACGATTATGTGTTCCTGTGATTTATTTAGGAAGAAAATTTAATTAGTTTGTAGTGAAATAATTTAATTAAACATAAATATTCAATATCTTGTTTTAATAGTACAAGTAATAAATACTGTTATATCTTTTAAACAAGTTCAATGCCTTCTTCACTTTCACACCATTTATTATTATAATTTTTCTCTAGAAGATATCAATATAGTGGAGGTCGATGAGGACGATTCATAAAGATGATACTCAATGATTTTAAATGATGTGGTATATATAATTATGATGGGAAACTATTATATCATAATATAAAAGATTATTTTCAGGAGATAGATATCACTTTTAGTATGAATTTTGATTATAAGGAGAATTATGTTTCAATGTATATGAAAAATAATTATGTGGAATCACATGCAAATTGTTTCTTATTCCTTAGGGATCATGGAAAGTTCACTGTTTCATGTGATATTTTTACTAATCTAATTTTGGAAAAGTTTCATTATTCAATTGAAAATATTTATTGTCATTAGTGTATTCTTCCTATTTTTTAGGGGAATCCCAGTGTGTAGGTGTTCTTTAAATAATATTATATCCTCTTTGATTATAATTTAATGTGTATACTTGATGAGGAAGAATGTTGGGGAATTTGTGATGATAGATTGTGTTAGAAGATAAAATTCCACATCACTATATTTATTTTGAATATATACAATTCTGTAATTGATAAATAATATGTTACTTATATTACAGTAGTATGGGTCATTTTTCATCTAGAGGGGGATTGTAAAGAATTACTATTGTGAAGATCTATGGACAAATGTTTGCATTTTCTATGTCCAAAGATGTTTCAAAAAGTGTGGATCTTGTTACATCTTTATTATTCTATTTTAAATGAGTCTATGAATTTTCCATCCTCAGAAGTGTGGACCATGTATGTTATATTATGCATACAAGGTATTTTTTCATTAGAAGGGAGTGTTTAAGAATGATCATTAGTTGTGTAGGTAATAAGTACATCTTTAGGGTATGATGTTATAACAAAATTCTCTAATGATGTATTGTAAAAAATCATCCCCAACCATTGATTAGCAGAGAGGGGAAGAGTTGGGGAAATTATACCCACAAGATCCTCCTCATCATTGGGGATTTTATTAAGATCATATCCATAGAGGTGGTCTCCATTAGGCTGAATGTTGTCAGGGAGTAGATCTTGGTACAATTTATGTTATTTTTCATCTAGTTCTATGAGATATAGAATATGCGTGGTCCATTATATACACGGTTTAAACATGGGTATATCAATTGTATTGTTAAAAACATATTAAATTATTTATCCCATAACCACGAGTACATTTTTTATGAATTGAGTGGAATGTATTCTAAATTATTTATCATAGAATATCCTTGTTGGAGGCCAATCATGTATATATAATGTTTGATGAGATTATAAGTTGATTCTAGGGAGACATGTCTCTTAAAAAGAATACTAATGTACATGGATAAAACCATATGTCATCATCAACAAGGATTTATTATTTTAATTATAAGATATTATGGATTTATTTAATAGGTACATCATACTGCATGATAGAAATAGGGTGTATGATGTGTTTTTTAGAGTGAGGTCCCCATATGGTTCATAATTGTGTTTTTCCCAAGCATCCATGATGAATTAGATAATATTTTGTTTAGTAGTGTAATTACTGGTTGTTTATCCTAGGGTTGTATTAGATTACATTTATTTAATTCTAAATTTTTTTATGCATTACACCCTTGACTGGATATTGAGGATTATATATAGTTGGAACAGTTCTCCGCCACTCATTTGACTACTCCATATATGTGATACCCATAAATTTTCCAAGATCCTCATATTCACGTTATGGAACATCTATAGCGAGGATTGATTTTAAATAATGTGTCAACATAGTTTTATATAATTGGATTTTGATGAATGTAGATGGTAGTTTAGATTTATGTATTGATTATAATCATTTTAATTTATTGGCATTATTTAGAGTCCTTCTCCAGAACCCACATAAGAGTTCCCCAAGATGGTGGTTCACAAGAGAAATCCCCCATACACTAGAGGTTTCCCACTAATAGTGAGTTTATATGGTGTGTCCTTGAAGAGATTATTAATTCATAGATTAGAGTTGAGAAAAACGGTATATATGAAACATGAAACATAAGAATAAGACACTAATATGACTGAACAAGTAACCAACTATAGTGTAAGAAATAATAAGAAAAAAAATTAGTTGAATAATTATGAATATTAGGATTATAAAAATAATCAATAGTAGAAATAAGAATAAAAATTAGAAGATACAAAATGATGGTGATGAAATGTCATGTAACATTACAAAATTGTAAAAGGGTGATTTGGGATACATGAATAAACCACATGATTGGAAAATATACAAAAAAGAAAAACTATTACTAAAATAATATCGGTCATATTCTTAGTCCTATTCCCTATATTCAATCTTAGATTGTTAATCAATAATTTGAAGATGAATTATTCACTTTGACAATTCCTTCATTCATGAATCCTTCTTAGAAACAAATGGTGGCCTATAAAAGGAGTAAGATACAATATTATTATGCCACCCCCGAAGATGTATATACTAATTATGTTTGTGAAATATAAAATTATAGTATTTCATTAGGTGTAAATAAATAAAATAAATAAATTTATATGCATGACCATTATTTAAATATGATGTATTTTAGAATAAAGAAATAATATATTTTATAAAATCCAAACTGACATCCTGATCATGTCTGGGGAGATCCATATAGGATCATGAGGGTCGATATAGGAGCCTCAGATATAACAAATACCAATGAGTCCAATTGAGGTGACATGTAATAGTGTCCTTCATATCACACGTGGCTTGGTAAAATATGAGTATATACCAGTTATCTCACATAGTTTAATGGGTATCACCTTATATATTGATTTGATATCATAAAAATGAGTCTATCCTCTCTACATGGGAATCTGTGTTACCCATGAGTATAAATAATTCTCCCAGAGAGCCCATCCATGGAACAACAATAAGATCTCTCAGAATACCATGTATATCAATCGAACCATAATGATTTCATCCACGATGAAATTATTTCTGGAATTGTGTACCTTCTTATACCTCAATTATGTAAGGAATTAAATTGGAAATCACATGTCAATAATAAGAATCTCAATATCACATGATAAATAATCTATCGACGTTATAACATTCATTGAAATCCACTATGGTATAAGAAATATGTAAATAATAACATGGAATTAAGTACAGTAAAGTAATAAGATAGAGGGAACAATGAATAAGGTATAAGAATGATGTGTAACAAATAAATCATAAAGAAAAAACATAATCACATGGATACCAATCACGAGAACAAGAAAATTGTTGTGCCATTGAGAAACGTTATTGGAGTAGGAGGTACATTTTATTTTCCTGATTAATAATCACAACCAAAAAGACATAAATCATATGAAATCTTGAATAAGGACCTATCTCAAGGTCATTTAACAGTTGTATAATTCAATTAGAGGAATCCATTATGTGTGACATAACTAATGTAGTGGTCATTTGGATTCGAATGGAAACACTTACATGTTGGGGTGGGTATAATCAAGGGGATCATCCAAAGGAGAAATTTACCAATTAATAGAGGTGTATCCAACATCGAAACACATTTAAATAAATTTAAATAACACGTTAGAGGATCCATCAAAAGGTTATAGTACATGGAACAATTATTCATCCATTAAAAGAAACAAAATACATGGGAAAGATCTAGAAAACCAACCATAGTGTAGAGGAAGTCCACTTTTCCAATTTAGTGGATTGAATAATTCTACAATGACATAAAATCAAAATATTAACCCACTCCCTAATATAATATAAAAATAAGTCTCACCAAAATTGTGATATAATTAACATGAGCAATGAGAATATAAAACTAGATGAATATAGAACCTACTTGTAGATTTATATTACTTATGATAGAAATATATTTGAGAATAGAATAGTTAGGAAATAAATATTCCATGAAACTATAGTGGAGAAAACAATGGATATCCATGACTAAATAATATTGAGGGTAATAAGGGATTTTTAGATTTACATAATTTTAATGGTAAAGTGGAATTTTACCCACATAGTTAGGGTCACATGGTTTTGATGTAAAATCAACAAAACTATGAACTAAATGCTAGAAGGTTCATTATTATATATAATTCATCATAGGTGTGTGCCTTGGGACCAATGTTTATAATCCAACCCTATGAAACCCAATATGCTACTACCTCAAGATCCATAGTTAATGAATCTATACATTATGGGATGGAAAATTTCTACTGACCATGCAACCAAGTGTTCCTTCTCATAATTTAGAGATGCAAGGTTCAAACAAGCAATGGACACCCCCATAGACCTCCTTGAATCCATTGTGAATCATATATTGGTCTAAAAAATATTGAAAACTGAAATCTAATGGTCTATAACATTGATAAAATTCCTTAAATTTTAACCTCTACTAATTCAGAAAACATGACAGTAGTTTTCCTTCTTTGGGAGGTAGGTATTTTTCTATGAAATGATTTATCCATGAAAAATGTACATCAGCTCCTAGCTTCTGGGTCCTATAATGTACATTTATATACCACCTCAATACCTAGACTAATGTATATGACCAATATTAGAGTGCATTAAGGATGTGATCAATGATACATATCAGATACTATTAAAATAAAAAACCCACATACAGATCAATATCCACTATTAAAAATGATGCGAATGGTCATTATGATCCCATAGATGTTACGATAGGTGGAAGAATTCCTTTATGGAATAGTTCCTATGTGGAAACTATAACTGATCTGATACCAAGACAACACTCACAATTTTATCTAAAGGCTAGAAATATCAAGGAGAAAAAATTTCAAATTAATGAATTTGACAATGTCCAAATTTTGGGGAAGCATACAAGAAGATAAGATATCCCAACTCGAATATCGGAGGTCTAGGGTGAGGATTGCTATTACAAATCTTCCAATATTGGGAGATAGACACATGAATCTAAATCAATGCAACCCTCTCTTTATTCTATAAAATTATATGTGGGCCTAGTAGTTCTACCTAAACATCCTCTAACCAATACATAGGTGAAAGGAATAACCTATCATAATGTCACACATTTAGGCCATTTAGATCATTCCCAAAAATATATTATTATAGGAAAACTCAATGAGTGGTATTTTATTTTCCTACTAACCTCAAAAATCATAGTTTCATGCCTAAATAATATCCATTTGCTTAATTAACATCATACTAGTCTATTGATCGATATTAGGGTTATTTTTTATGCTCATGATAACATGTGGGGATAGTGCCTTCTGCAACATTTTCCCTAACTATGATGTAAATGAGACATCTCAGTCGAAATGATTGAACATAGAACAAAATTAAGGTACCACATCTCTTGAAAATGCATCATCTTAAGAAAATTGGAGTGATTTATTAAGAAACATATGTTTATAGTATTTAAGATCCATAAATATGAGGCTACCCCCATTCAAGACATATAAATAATTCCAATAATGACTTGGTGTCTCTTTCACATGAATGAGTTTCCCAATGAATAAATAAATTCATTATATATGACATGTATAATTTTCCATATGTATATTTAGAATAGGTGATTCATGTGGATTAGTTTCATGAAATAAAAGGGATGTGGGAATGAAATTATTTTTGTTAAAACCCTTGAAGTTTTAGGGAAAACATATGCCGCCTGTAGGATCTGAATTAAAATCAATCATTGATTTGAAAATCTGGGACATTAAATAATTAAATTATTGTTCATAAACTCAGGTCTATGGTGAAGTATTATTCTCATTATAGTCAGGGCAAATGAATTTAATTCCAATCTATTGAAGTGAACTTCATTTCAATAAACTAGTTTAGACTTAAATGAGATTGTTTAGCGTGGGAGATTTGATAGAATTGTTCAGATGGATGCATTGTTCTATACCTAAAATATTGTAAATTTTCTGTTCCTATAATAAAGTGATTGTTGTGGATCTTCTGATTTTTAAAAATAGGTTTTGTTAGTGTATATAAGTTGGTCCAACAAATTTTCATCGTATTCTCCTGGAACTATCCCTTATTGGTGATCTAGGAAAAACTATTGTGTTTTAACTTTGTATGTGATTGTTTGTTTTCTACATGTTCCCACAAGAATGATCTAATACATTTATAAAAATATTATTTAATTATCCATTTCATTATATGAAAATTTTTACACCCAGATTCACCTTACCCATCATTGGGCGTTCCAGTGTCCTACAAGTGGTATCAGAGCTTAATGATTTCCATAGTTAAATAATTCCATTTTAATTATGATGGTGTATACATAAAATGTATATGGTATCACCCTAATCTAAATATGTAACATATTAATTTGAAATAATAGGGATATTTCACATCTAAGATATATTTTAACGTTGTTACTTTTTTCCACTACAAAGGGAATACAATTCACTGATGCAACACGACTCTCTATGAATGAAATATACAACATAATGCTTGATAAAAATGATAATGGATATAATGCCATTACTAAAACATCGTAATACCCCAGGATTTTATGAGATAGATTCTATTTGATTTCTTTTATGAAATGTGTTTTACGCTACACCATGATTAGCTTCCACTATACACAATATTTTATTATCTTGTTTTAAATGCAACACTATTTTTGTCTTGTGTTATACGAAAAAGAGACCTTCCTCGATAACTTTTGTTTTATGCAGTACCGAGTCTTACTAAACAGTGATATATTATTAAAATATTATTATTATAGGATGTAAAATTGATTTTATGAATAATAACAACTGAATTATGAAAATATGGTTTAAATTTTTTTAAATAATGATTCATTGGTTACCATATTTTTTAGAAATTAATATAAAAATCAATTGAATATAAAAGATTAGTTTATTTATAAAAACCAATTTATAAATAGAATAATTGTTTTTATTAATTAAGATAACTCATTTTTTAATAATGAATATATTTTATATATTAAATGAAATGTTTTTAATTCAACTTATATGTTTTTTATATTTTACATAATAACAATCTCAATTAATTTATAAAAGAATTATGTTTCTAAAAATATATTTTTACATCCATTTGATGAAGAACCATTTTTATATTTATTTTATATCACTTTTACATTTTATAATTTAAACAATAAACTACTTTTTTAGAAGCAGTACACCAAAATTTACAGTGATTAAATGTTTGGTAATTTTTTTGATAATGTTCATTTTTTATGAACAGTGAGATAATCTGCATTTTCATTAAAAACTATATTTTCTTCTAATTTATTTATATTGTTATAATGTCTATTTAATTAGATTTAATGTTTAATTGAATTATGTATTTATTAATTAATCGTATTATGTTCATTGGAAGTAATTTTCCATTGAAATTGGTCATAAATACATGTCAATTATTTGATTGTTATGACATCATAAAAAACAAGTTTTTTTGTTTTAACAATGGGATTTTATTAGAAATTAATTATCGTAACTTTTTTGATTTAAATTTGTAAAAATGGATTATATATTATAAAATTTAATGTCAAATGTTTTTGAATAGGTATATTTTATATTTGGACGTTCTAAATAGTGTCGTCAGTAATTATTTTTATTTTCCATTCTTAAAGGGTAAATATGGTAAATAATTGTAAAAATTAATAATTTAATGATATAAAACTACCCTAATACGTTTCTAAAAACTCTTGGATGAGAAATTTATAACCATGGTAATCATTGAGTAAATTTTCGGACCCCATGGATCCACATTAATGTGAAAATGAAATTTTATAAGAATTAATTTAATGTAAAGAGAAATATAACATACACATGTATATTTTTATAAAAACATTATTGGGGATTATATAAGCTACCTCTTTGAATATAAAAATTATTTATAATATTAAATGATGTACTAAATCATGGTATTTTATTTTTAATTCTTATACATTTAATAAAAAATTTCTTTATCACCCAATGATGATGTATGATTGATTCATTAAAAATGGATTCAAATAAGTTTTATTATAAATATTAAAATAAATATAATTTAATTTTGTTATGACATAAACAAATTTTATGGATTATATTGACATATTATATTTGAGTTAATCCCTTTGGTTCAAAGGAATCATGTTATGAATTTTTTAAAATGTCAATTATAAATAGTTTCAGAAATTGACAGAATTCATAACATAAAACATTTGATAGTTTATTAAATGATATTAAATTCTGAGAAAACTAATATTCTGTCAAATGATTAATACACGTCCAAATATGTCATGAATTACTTTTTGTGGATAAATTTACATGATATTTAATTTACATTAACCCATAATGTGTAAATAACTTGATATCACTATAATATTAAAAAGATTAAAATAAGGGTTAAACCAAAAAGAAAAGAATAAAAAAATTAAGAACTTGTCTAAAAATTAATTGATTATAAATATTCATAATAAAATAATATTATATTGGAATTAAAGGAGTACATTAACATATTTAATATAAATTTAATTTATAATAAAATTATCTTTTGAGAGTTTCTAAAAGTACACCTACCCTCTCTTATAAAATGAAATCTCCTCCAACATTACCTCACACACACTTGAGCCTTCTACATCAACCAAACCCTGACCAATTCTATTATAAAAATTTAATGTTATCCTTTTCAGGTCATGGTTTACCGAAATTTATATACCTAGTTTACCTAATAAAATATCCACAAGAAGACAAATGAAGAAGATGTAATTGCTTTACCAATTCAATTCAAAATGTTTTATTCTTTTAATTCTTCCTTCTATAATGATTCTACACTGAAGTAATAAATCCTATATATTATATAATATGAGATTTTATTATACTTTTTAGATAACTTTAATCCATCTTTTATCCATACTACTAATAACAATATCACCATTGTTGAATACGTACAGTTTACCATCTCCACTTAGTGGTGTAATTTTTTATTTAAAAATACATTATTAGGATGTGTATAATGATGAGTATAATGGATTTAAATAATCAATATAAAATTATAGTGAATCTTTCTATTTAATATACCATCCAATTACATACCATTTAACTAACAAGAGAATGATATCTTTGCTAGTGCATACGTACGACCTACCGTCTACATGATTCTGTGAGATTCGTTCTCCACGTTAACAATTCAAGAATGATTATAAAATTTATAAGATTATTGAAAATAATAATTTTGAACATCATTTACAGAATAAAGTACCTCCTATTCATAACTAACATGAGTTATATAACATAATAGGAATGGGAAAATGAAGTAGTTATCATCCAAAATAAAGGCAATGTGGAAATACTATTAATAAAATGATACAATATGATCTTATATGATATAATGAATAAAGATATGATCCTGGTATAATTTAATAATATTATTTAACCTTTATAAAGGGGGTGAACACACCATCAACAAACAAAAAGTATATGGTAAGGGATAATTCTTCAATCGCATTTTATCTGATATTGTTTATACCTAAGTATTTACTGGTTATATATTTATCAACCACATATATGTTTTCTAAAAATGTTATAATAAAATTTCATCTATTATTATACTTGTGTTTAAATTCATTTTTACATATTTTTTACTTCTAATTCATTATATGGAATAAATATTTTAATTCTTTTACAATACGAGCTATAATTTGACATTTTAGGAAAAATAATGAGGAGATTATTTTTGAACTTATGAAGCATGATTGGATTTTTAAGGTTTCATGAAACCTTATTTACAATAAGATTCATCTAAAAGATTTAAATATAATTTTCTACTTATTTATTTTCCATTAAAATTTTATGTCATTTTGAGAAACAAAAACATTTCTGAAAGAGAACATATATTTTCCATTAGAATAAAGATCAAGTGTTTTATAAATATTAATTTCTATATAAGATAACATAGTGTTATGTATCGATCCCAATTATTAATTTTATTTTTTTTTGTTTATTATGGAATTATTATTATTAAATCTATTTATTATATTTTTATTATGATGGAAGGAGGTTTAAGAATCCCATTTTATTACATCGATTATGCTTTGATGAATGATTTATGTTTTTGTGGAACATGTAAGAATGATTTCATTGTGAAATGGGAGGGACAAATATATATCTCTAATTAATATGATAAATATTTATATCTTGTAATATAAACAGGGATGAAACAGAAAGTAAATCTAGTTCAGTAATGCAGGGTGGGAAAGGAAAGTAAATCTGGTTCCGTAATGCATCACTAGAACGGAATGTAAAACTAATTCAGTGATGAAATTTGTCCACTATGATGATCTTGGAATCAATAACTTGGATAATATGGAAATTATATTATGTTCATAACTATTTTCCACAATTTCATGTTTTATTCTAAAGATAATTTATCTTGTTAAATGTTCTTCTATGATCTATGACTTTGATCTTCCATGATTTCTTTCAGGACTCGTGATTTTGATATTTAAATTTTTCATCATTTTTTTACAATCTTATGTCTATGGTTTTTAAATTTTCTCCATGTATACCATTATTGATCATTTTATCTCACCCTTTTTATGTTTTCTTTTCCCCAGGATATGAGGAAATGTATTGGGTAGGAAAAACCAAGAAGGTCATTTAACACGCTAGAAGAATGTGTTCTGAGTTTCCAAAGGCACTAAACTAATATGGTATTGGGAATCGGTTTGAGTCATATATTATGTATTTCACAAAATATATTAAATATCATTATATGAGAATAATATTTCATTAGAGTTGGAATCAGAGAGAATTTTTAATCAACCATGGTAATCAATTATGCAAATAAATTAGTGATATCTGTAGATATATTTTTATTGCATGTCTATGGATGTCCCTTTGGGTGTGTATACCTATAAGTTATTGTACTATAATTATGGTAATAATCATGAATAAACTAGGATTAAACATCATACGATAGAGATTAAAATTATCTCCCTTAACTATGTTGTTTTCATAGCTTTCTTTTTTCCTCACACAAAATTCTTTTTGGGTTGTAGAGAATGGCTGGAACCATGAGGATTAAGGTGAACATAAATTATGACAGATAGTGGAATGATATTCTTCATAATAAAAAAAATTAAATAAGATTAGTAAGGTTAAACATTTTTATTATACCTAATAAAAAATCTCATTATATGAATAATTATATCATTATTGTTGAGTTGCCTAACCAAGTTAACAAGTGATAGCTAGAGATTCAAGGTGATAATAGAGGAATGAATGTCTAATTTTCCTCATGTAAATTAGGTGGGTTGCAGAATCAATGAGAATGTTTCAGGGGAAATCAAAGATTATTTGGGTGTAAAAAGGAAAAAAACCCATTAATTGGAAATTAAAAGGTTCAGTTAACACAAATGGAAATGTTTATGGTGTTTCAAATATGTCAACAACATTTAAATGTTTTAACTATGGAAAATAAAATCATTATGCAAATAGATAACCAAAGTGAAAATATAAGGAATAAAATCTGCATAGTTGAATGTGTAGTATTTATGTGGACGATGATAAAGAGACTAAAAATGTTATATGAGATGAATGAAGGGTTAAGGAATAAAATAATGAAACTCGGTCTATCGTATAAGAATATATTGTAAGGATTACTTCTTTATCAATATCAATGTTAAATAGATAATTTTATAGTACTATGGAATAATGAAACATTTAAGGATTGTTATAATATTTTTTTACTTAATTATTTGAAATTATATGTTTAATGGTACCAGTAACCATGAAAGGTTATTCATATATTTTTGGAAAACACTTGATATGTGAATAATGATGGTATGGGGATATAATGAGTTATTTAATAATATTTATGACATCATGTCTGATATAAAGAAAAATTGATATCATAGTTTGTTATGTATATTTTTTTTTGGCATTTTTTGTGTTTATAAATATTTAATTTGGTTAGAATTTATGTTTTCACTATGCTTCTAGGGTAATTCAAATTATTACATTTTTTCAATAAAATACATGAATAAGGTGTTGACATGTTTGGAATATTACAACCAATAAATACCTCATGATATATGTGAGATAATTGGTATGTAAATGTATGATCCTCATTATAATGTTTCTAGTTTTTGTAAGGATTGTAATGTTATCAATTTATGGATAGTATATGTTATATTCTGGTTAGTGTTATTTAAATTAATGTATTATATCACTATAGGTTTCTTTATGAATATTTTATTACATGTGATTAAATTATTGTGGTTATAAATTGAATGACCAATCATTCTATCGCCTAATCTGCTAATACTTCAATAATGACATATTCAACTTCATTTCATTAAATAAAAGGTGAAGTGTAAATTGTTTAAGGCATGGAAAATGGTGATACTGTACCAAAATAATTTAATTATTTATTCTCATTAAAAAATATTTAACTTTATGGAAATAATCAAGAAAAACAAATAATTTATCTTCGTACCTTTTAATCTAATGATTTAGAAGGTCTGTTAAATCATCATAGATTTATTTATTTCTTGTAGTTAAATTTCTTTGATCCTTATTCTCTATCACTATGCAACGGAACATGATGGTTATATTAATCTTACATATCCATGTTTTATCTTCCCACCTATGTTCTCCTATGTGGAATCCTAGTAAAAAGATAATTTGAGTAACTTTTATGTTTATTAAATTTCATTTTAAAATTATGTTTTAATATTCCTTTTTACGATGTGGGTTTCTCTGAATGATTCATTAATGTAGGAATCCATTTATAACCCTGACTAATTTAGAGGAAAAAAATTAATTTTTCATGGGGTAAAATTTAACACCCCGATATTTTATGAGATATATTCTCTTTAATTTAATTCATATATTTTGTTATACACTGAAACATAATTAACATTCTCTATACACAACAAATTATTATCTTTTCATATCTGGAACATTATTTTTGGCATGTGTTACACGCAAGAGGGACCTTCCTCGATAGCTTGCATTGTACGTAGTAACGAGTTTCACTCAAAATGATATATTATTAAAATATTATTATTCTGGTATATAATGTATCCATTATGAATAATATAAATTGAATTAAGAAAAAATTGTTTACAATTGTTTAAATATTGATTCATTGGTAACCAAATTTTTTTGAAATTAAAATAAAGACCAATTGAATATAAAGGCTGCCTTTTTAATAAAACCTATCTAAAAAGAGAATTATTATGTTTCAAAAATCATATAAATATTTATTTGTTTTTAAAGAATAATATATTTTATATATTCAATTTAATGTTTTAAATTAATGTGATATGTTTTCTAAATATGATATAAGAACAAAATTTATTTTTGGGATAAAAGAAGTACTTTTGTAAAATTGTAGTATTAGCACCATTTGATGGGGAAATTGTTCTAAATTTTTTTTTTGTATTTTATATGTAATATTTGATTAAATAAACTCATTATATATATTAAAGACACCAAAATTTACATTTCTTAAATTTTCTCATATTATTTAATTTTATAGTTAGGGTGTACTTTTAAGTAGATATAAAGTGTAATAGGATTAATTTTTATCATTTTGTATAATTTTGGTCATTTGAAGTATTTTCACAATGAAATTGTACATAAACAGATGTTAACCTTTTGATATTTATTACTTTCTAAAAACCTTCTTTTTTGTTTTATCAATGGGAATTAATTTTAAATTAATTATTGAAATTTCTATGTTTTTAATTTGGTAAAATTTATTCCTTGTATGGAATGATAAGGTGCAATTTTTGTGAATAGGAACCTTTTATTTATGTACATTATAAATAGTAAATTCATTTTTTTTATTTACCATGATTAAAGGGTAAATCTAGTAAAGAAGTGTAAAAATGAATAATTTAATAATATATAACTACCATAAAACTTTTATTATTCTTATTTTATGAGATATTTATGATCATTTGATTCCTTTAGTAGATTTTGGGACCCCAACGATTTATATGGATGTGAAAATTACATTTTATAAGAAATAATTTAAAGTAAATAGAAATATAAGATAAATATTTATCTTTTAATGAATAAATTTTAAAATGGGGTTATAAAAGAGATATATTCAAATATTTTTACTAATTATATATATGAAATAATTTCCTACATCATGGTATTATATTTATAATTTTTAGACATTGGGTAAATAAATTTAATTATGACACTATTATGATGCAATGATTAATTTTTTAATAATGTATTGAAATAAATGGTATTATACATAATAAAATAAATTTAATTTTAATTATTTATACCATAATATAATTATATGGATTATCTTGAGATATTATATTTTAATTATTTACTTTGTTATGAATGAATCATGTGGTTAGTAATTTATAAAAAAGTCATCTATGAATTCTTTCCAAAATGGATATAATTAAAAACATAAATCATTAAATAGTTTATTAAATGATATTAAATTACTAAAAATATAAGATCTAGATAAATGGTTAATAAAAGTCCAAATATGTTATAAATGACTAGTTTGGGGTCATTTTAAAAGATATGGTAATTAAATTAACCCAAAATTTTCAAATAACATGATACCACTATTAGATAAAAAATTGTTAAATAAGTGTAAAAAAAATGGTAAGGATAAAAAAATATTGAAAACTTTTCTTAAAATTAATAGATTACGGGTATTAGAACCAAAACCTATTATATTTTAATTAATTTAACATTGGACAATTTTAAATATAAATTGAATTTATAATTAATTAATATATTGAGTGTTTCCTAAAATACCCCTCTCTTCTCTTTTAAAAAAATATCCTCCCACATTTCCTCACACCTAAAAAATCCTTATAGATTGACAAAACCCTACCCAATTCTACTATAAAAATTCTTTGTTATCTTCTGGAGGTCCTTTTTTTCCAAAAATTCCATCCCTATTGTCCTTAAGATGAGTTCCCAAGGAAGTCCAACGAAGAAGAGGTAATTGCTTTACCAATTCAATTCAATTTATTTTCTTCTTATAAATACTCATTATTGGTTTATTCCAAACTAAAATAAATAATTTAGTATATTATATATTCATATATGTTATGATGATTATTGTAAAACCTTATACCTCATTTTATCCATCCTACGAATAATAATATCACCATCTCTGCGTCTGTATGACTTACCATCTCCAGGTCATGTGGTGATTTGTTATTCAAAAAAATTATTATGTTGGGTATATTGATGTGAATAATGGATTTAATAATGAATAGAACGTGATAATGATTTCTTATAATTAATATACAATCAATTACATACCATTTAAGTATCAAAAGAATTATATCATCGTTCGTGCATACATACAGTCTACCATCTCCACAATGCAGTGAGATTCGTTATGTCACATCCACGACTTCTTTTAAAGGAAATTTTTTATTTTCTATTATTACGTTGTTTTGGGGGTTTTCAATTAATTTTGGTGGAAATGGATGGTTTTCAAAATTTGGGCCTTACCGTTAGCCCATTTCTAGATTTAAAATTAAATAGTTTTTTCATTTATAAGTCCATTAATTTTCAACTTTTTACCCTCATTCCACTTCCCAATTCGCATCTCATGGATTAATAAAACCTCCATATCAATTTGGAGCCCATAAGAATCCATAATAATTATGTAATTGAGATTTTTATTATAGTTTTGGGCCATCCCAAAAGCCCATTTCCTACATTAAATTTTTTATTCTTTAATATCTCATTAAATATTAATTTTTTTAATGAATTTAACTCTCACCCAAGACAACATACACAAGGAGAGCTTTGTTTCTTTCCTCCCCCTCTTTGAGTCTCATCTCCCCCGTGTATTAGTGAGATCTTTCTAAATCATTCTCAAATCACCCAGATTTTGAGAGGTAAATTTTTTCTTTCATAACTCTATCAATTTTCAGTCTTCTTCCCTCAATTGAGTCCCCACATAACCTAATATGTCTCCTTAGAGCCTTCATACCAGTTTTTGTTACATAATGATTCAACAATTGGTAGGTTTGGGATGATTTCGTCAAGATTTGTTTAAGTAATTGTTACACTATTCATTTCCTTCCTTTTAATTATGGTTTCCTCCGTCTTTCATAATGTTCTAAAATGTCCAGAATCTAGGTTCCTATCCTAGGGTTTTATTTGGTGTCTTTTTGGTCAAATATTTGTGTGTTAGGTTGGATTTCACTCCCATAAGGTGTGGCGGTGGTGTGGTTGATGTTTTACACCATTATTTGGGGGGTTTTGATTCAAAAGGTTGGTTATTCAATGTGAAATATTTTTTTGATGTGTTAGTATGATTGATTTAATTAGTTTTTAATGTTCTTAATATGTTTTTAATTGTGATTAAACCATTTCTGTTGGAGTTTGTTGAGCTATTAATTTTATAGTTTCACATTGTTTCAAATGGGGTGTCTTCCATGTATAAACCTTGCAATAATCTTTGGGTTCATGTTATATCATATGAAGGTGGATATTTAAATATTTTTTGGGATGAAAATTATTCTTTATTTTTAATTGGTGTTATTTTGGGCATAAAATAGGGTTTTTAATAGATTTTATGTATAAAGCCTTATTTCACTCTTTAAATGTGATTTATGAAAATGTTTGTTTTTCAAGTGTAACTTTTTTGGCCTAATTTGAAGTGATTTTATTGTACTTGATAATGGTTTAATAAATATTGAAAGGGATTCCAATTCATCTTGGGTAGGATCATGTTGTGATTTTGGCCTTCAAAGTGGATTTTTAAGTGGTTATTTAAGATGTCAAACATTTTTAGAATGTTTTGTAAATTGATGAATTGTTTTATCAAATGTCAAGAGAGGGGTGGAAAAAGTTTGGGGGCAGTTTTGTGTGAGTGTGATGTGAAAATTTATTTTTGATGATGAATAAGTATTATGTGATGTGTGTGTTAGTTGTTATGTGAGTTGGACTATATTGGAATGTTTATGTAATTTTTAAGGGATTTATTGAAGTGTTAATGAAATGAAAATTTTATTTTGAATATTTTGGTGTGAGTATTATTTCAAAATACATTTGAATGAAAAGTTGGATTATGTGAATTATGTGATATACATGTTAAATTTTTGGAGAGCATGTGATGTGGAAGTGGTATTTTCATGTGAAAATTATATTTCTTTACTTGTTGAACTTGTTGGAGGACAAGAGGGAAACACAGGTATATAGGTGGGTGGATGTGTAGTAGTATTCTAGTGATCCTTTGTGGTTTGGACTCACTTTCACATCGCAAGTTTGATTCTAACAATACTAACTAAACTATGATGATGATGGTGGAGGTGGTGGTGGTGTACCTCTAGGTTTTGGGTATTCTCCATACTTGTTGCTTTTTTTGCACGAGAAAGGATATTGTTTGGTTACTCTCCCCGAGATACGAGGTACTTGGGACCCACAAAGAGCTAGTTACTAGGGGTTACTTTCCCATTCAATGCTATCAATAGTTACATTATGATTACCATAATAATATGGTATGGTTGGATGGAAAATACAATACGGTTGAAATTATTTTTAAAAGTGTTGATTCTTTACAATATCCCACATTAAAACTGATTTTATTTAAGTTGCATCTTTTAGAAATTGTCACTAGCACTTGATATCTTGAAAAATTGCATGATTTTATTCATTTAATGATTATCACAAGGAATATTATTGTTTTTTAATCGTAATCATCTTTCTGTCACACTCAACATACACCTTTGTGTGTATGTTGAATGGGTTATTTTTTCCAATGGTTTGGGTATAATTTTTTTTCCAGTGGTTCTAGTTTTTAGCGGTCCATCTTGATGTAGTGTTGTGGAAATTTTTTGAGGGAGGTGCCTCTCAAAATGTGGTGGTTCATGGTATGTCATTTTTTGTTTTATTCATTTGTTACATCATTGGAGAGTTATTTAAAACCATGTAATTCAGTTCTGAAATTTTCAGAAAGATGGTTTTGTTTGAAAATTCCATAATAGTTTTGTTGGACTTGTTTGTCATTGAATGATTATAAACTCTTGTAAATAATTCCCAATTATAGTTTTATGATATCCATGCACTTTTTCTAGCCCATGGGGATCAAGAATTACCTTCAGGACTTGACACAAGAAATGTTTGGTGCCAGTTTTGATGGCGACCTGATTCACCTCGTGGCAACTTTTGGCCTTTTCGTGGGCCGATTATGGTGCCAGTTTTGATGGAAGCCAAATTTGGTTTGCAACAAAATGGTATCAATGGAGGTTCGCTCGCTTTGGTCTTATTATATGGTGAACTGTTAGGATAATTTTTATTTAGGACTATCAGGACTTGACATTCTAGTTATGGGTAGTGTGTTTGGCCAACACAGCCAATGATGGGATTCGAGTCGACTGGGGAAGTAGGGATTAGTCTGAGTACTTTTTTTCTCTTGAATTTATTATTTTTAAGGGAAATGAAAATAGAGTTGGGTAAACGGTCTTAGAGAGCTCGCAGGGCCATAAAATCCATGTGGAGTCAGGGATAATTCCCTAGAGAACAATCTATCATGGTGATGTCATTGGTGTATGGTCGCAAACCATATGTCTATGTCACCCACTGAAGCCATTTTTATCTCACATTAAATTTAGTTCTTTAGTCTTAAAATCTTGTATGTTTTGATTTATTGAAAACATGACTTGGTTTTAAGGAAAAGAAAATTCTGTTAAATTATTTGATAACAAAGTGGGAATGGTTTGATTTGTGAAATGGTGTAACTGAATTTTCAGAACTGCTTTGAAATGTAAAATTGTGTGTTTACACCTATTTTGAAAGAATGAAATTATGTTAAATTAGGTTTTGAAAAAGTTTTCTCAATAGTGTTTTCTAAACTATTGAAAGGTATTTTAATGGGATGAGATGTTTTTAAATTGATTTATATGACATAAAACTGATTATTCATTTGAATGATTTCAATTTTGATTTAATGTTTAGTCATCTTGATAAAAAAGAAGTATTGGTTGATTGTTTTGGTGTTGAAAGGTGGAAATAATGTGTGTTTTAAACATTGATATTTTAGGTAGATACCACATGCACGAGGTTATATGGGATTATGGATGGTTAATGGCCGGACTGGTTCAGTTTCAAGATTGATACAAGGAGGGTGTCCAGTGTGGCAGAAGAACATACTTGTGTGAGGCCCATGGGGTAGCATTGGGGGATATTCTAATCGCAAAACCTTTTTTTAAAGAAATATTTTTAATGGAAAACATGATGCATTGATGACTAGATTGGAATGGTTTGTATTATGTTTTTTAATGATGATGTTGTGGTATTTTCTGAGTCTAATAACCCCTCTTTTTTGAAGGACGTTTTGGATTTGTGTTTGGTTAGTAAGTTGGTTTGAAGCACTGGTTAGTGGTATCATATGAATTTTTTTAGGATTTAATTATGGTGGTTCCCTTCATGTGTTTGGATGTATTTTATGGAAGGTATTGTCCAATGGACTGGATTGGTTGGGTCCTTGGGTTTTCCCTTGGCATAAGGTACGCCACCATTAAGGGTTATTGCACTACTGAAGTACAACCCGGATTGATTAGTTGTTGGAAAATCCACTATTTGATTGATATAATGAATATTTTTTTGATATTTGTAAAATTAGTATACAACCATTACATTTTGGTCCTTTGGATCCTCTTGTAGCAGGAGAGTTATTGTGGATGATTGAAAGAGACCTTAGTTTCTTAAGACAACAAATTCATCGAAGGTAAAAGTAATATGGGGTAGTTCCTTGGTATAAGTATCAAGATGATGTCTAAGAGGGACTATAGGTCATTCATAGTCTCTTCGAAGTAGGGGTTTACATTAAAACCATTGGGGTAAATGTAGTCATGAGTGATTGTTATGTCCCTTTTCTGTAATTGTGTGATGTTTGGGGACGTTTTACGAGGCCCCCTCAATGTATTGTTTTTATCAATTGCATTGGTCTTTTTCGGTGCCACATTGTGATGTCACGGTATTGTTTTACTCTAAAGGTGAAGTTGTACAATCCTTACTGGGTCTTAGTTTTATCAAATGTGTGCTTTCATTTGGGTAATATTGATATCCTTTGATTAGTGGAAGGTGTTTCTATATATAGTTTCCTCCTTCCATTTCTCATCCGAAGAAACAAGGGGTAATGTGTGTTCTTCATATAATACCAAATTTTATTGAAATGTCGTGTTAAGGTAGGTTGGGTTTGGAGTGTTTTATGTCTTGGTAAAATTTTATGGGATTTTGATAAATTGGTTTGTGTCACAGAAATAAGATGTTCGGTACAGGGGTTTCCAAATCCTAATTGTGATGCCGAAGATGCTTCAATCATTTGGGCTCCGGCCATAGGCCCTATAGTGATGTTAGTGCATAGTCAGGGGATGTAACTTGGTTGTTCAAACTCGTGTACAATGTTCTATCCTCAGTATTAACAACTAGAATATTTTAAACCTCTAGATTCACCGTCTTTCCTCTGTTGTTCCCATTCAGTTGAAATAGGTGCAGGGTATCATGCCCATGTTATCTCCCAATTTCATTCTTGTCCCCTTTGGTTTCCATTGACATTTTGAAGTATGGTTGGGAATTTGGATTATCACGTTGAGTGCACAGTTTGAACCTGGTTAGTAGTAATCCTGCCCTGGATAACCATGAATGTAGAAGGATCCACGTGGTTAACGCACAGTTTCTCAAACTGTGCGGAATAACCATGCGATCATCCCATCTCTTTAAATTTTGGTTCATCCTGTGTCGGCCCATGATAGTCGGTTAAGATGGTTTGTTGTTATGGTGGGAATACCCACTATTATTAACATGTATGTTCCTTTGTAAATTTAAAATGGTTATCTACTCCTTGTAATGGGGAGTCTGTTTGGGTCTCCCATGTTAGTGTCCCATTATTGTCTTGGGAAAATTTGAGTTGTCTCTTATAGTGGGGAGCCCATTTGTGCATCCCATACTAGTAATTCATATTGCTCTTTGGTATTTTATTGAAGGTAGGTTGTATTGTTCAGATCTATCTAACTACCTAAATCTTCATTGGGTAAATTTTGGCAGCGGAGAACACCACAATGTCTTGTTAAAGAAAGGTAAGTGTAACCATGTTTGTTGTTATTGTTCATTTGTGTAAATTGATGGAATCTTGTTCCGATAGTGTTTGAGGAGTTTTATTTTTAGATAAAATTTGAATATACATTATAATTTCAATAATTAGTGTATATTTTGGTTTTCAAGAGTATTCATTCCTTTATTGATCAATTGTAGATGTTTTGGCCTTTTGTGGTGGGAGAAACTTGGAAAAGTAGTCCATTTTGGCCTTTCAGTTGGGTTTGGTTTTTTCTATTTGGCCTGTTTTTGCTTTATGAGGGAGGAATGTTTTGTAGTGGGAGATTTTTTTACATCTATACCCTATATTAATGTTATTTTTATTTTTATTTCCACTATTTCTTTGTTTTTGGGGGTTCCCATTAATTTTGGTAGAAATGGTGGGTTTTCAAAATTTGGGCCAAACCATGAGCTCATTTCCAGATTTAAAAATATATTTTTTTATAACTCTTTTATTTTTAAACATTTAATACTCATTACATTACTTAATTGGAATCCGCTACTATATTAAAACCACCATATCAATTTTTACCCCATATTAATCCATAATAATGAATGAAATGGTTTTTTTTATTATGGTGTTGGGCCTACCTGAAAGTACATTTCCTACTTTAATTTTATTAAAATATTCAATATCACATTCAATTTTTAGGAATTTTCAATTATTCTAACTCTCACACAATCCCACTTACCCACGGAGTGCTCAAATGCTCTCATCCCCCACTTTGGAGCTCATCTCCCTGGCTGATTTTTGTGATCTTTATTAATCATCCTGAAAACCCCCATATTTGAAGAGGTAAAATGTTTCATTTAAAAATCCTTCAATTTTCATTATTTGTTCCCCAATTTAAATCCCCACATGGTCTAATATAACTACTTAGAGCCTCCCTTCCGGTTTATGTTACTTATGATTTGACAATTTTTGGATTTGGGTTGATTTCTTCAAGATTTAATTAATTAACTGTTTCTCTTGTCATTTCCTTCCTTCTCCTTACAGTTTCCAACCTCTTTAATGAAGTTATAAAATTTAAAGAAGTTCGTTTTTAACCTAGTATTATATTTGGTGTCTTTTTTGTAAAACATTTGGTTTTTAGGTTGGATTCCACTTCCTTGACGTCTGACAGTGGTGCAGATGATGTTTCGAACCTTGATTTGGGGGTTTTGATTCAAAAGGTATGTGATTCCATGTTTAATAATCTTTGATGAGTTATAATTACAGGTTTAATTATTTTTAATGTTCATCATATTCTATTCATTGTGAAAAAATAATTTTGAATGGAGTTTGTTAAATAGTTAATTTTATAATTTTACTTTATTTTAAATTGGGTGATTTCCATATGTAAATCTTGTGGTAATCTTTGGGTTTATGTTATAACATATGCAGGTGGATTGATAATTTTTTTTGGGATTCCAATTCTATTTTTCAAGGTTATTGTGTGCCTTTGTGTTTAAAAGATGGTTTTATAAAATATATTATTTGTAGAACCTTCTTTCACTCTATGAAAGTGTTTAATGAAAATTTGTGTTTTTCACGTGTATCATTTTTTTATAATTTGAGGTGATTTTATAGTACTTTATAATGGTAATATAAATGTTTTAATGACTTCCAATTATTCTTTCGTAGGGTCTTATTTTGATTTTAGGCATGAAAGGGGTTCTCGAAATGGGTTTTGTGTGCAAGACATAGTTATACCCTTTGGGATTTATTGTGAAAATTGTAAATGGGTTATTTAGATAAAAAAAGTCGGAAAAGGGTGTATATGTACGTTTGGGTGAGTGTGTTCACCTAATATGTTTTTATGAAAGGGAAATTTGATATTTAATATTTCAAAAATAATTCCTAATGTTTTATAAATTGCTTAAATGTTTTATCTAATAGAATGATAGGGGTGAAACAGGTTTGTTTGCTGTTTTGTGTAAGTGTGATGTGAAAAATGAATTATGATGATGAAAGAAGTATTATGTGAATTTTTTGTGGCCTGTTATGTGAGTTGGAATATCTTGTAATGGTTTTATAATTTGATTATGGGATTTTCGGATGTTTTTAGAAATGTGAAATGTTTTGTGTGCTATTATGGTGTGAGTGTGATTTCGAAATGCATTTTAATGAAAATGAGGATTATGTGACTTGTGTGATATATTTGTGGTCTGTTTGGTGAATGTTTGATGTGGAACTGGTATTTTATTATTAAAATTATATTTCACGACTTGTTGAATTTGTTTGTTCACAATAGGGAAACTCAGGTATCTAGGTGGGTGGACGCGTAATAGTATGCTAGTGATCCCATGGGGTTTGGCCTCAATTTCACATATAATGCATGATGATTACAAAACAAACTAAACAATGATGATGATGATGATAATGGAGGACCACTAGTTTATGAGTATGATCCATACTAGTGGATCTTGTCCACGATAACAGATATGTTGATGGTACTCTCACCGAGATACGAGGTACCTTGGACCCCAATTGAGCTAGTTACTAGGTGATAATTTCCCATTTACCGTTCTAAATAGTTACTTTGTGCTTACCATAGGCATGCAGTATGGTTGGATTGAAATTTATGTTTCATTGAAATTATATTTAAAAGTGTTGAATCATTTAAATATCCCACATGAAAACCGCTTTTATTTATGTTTCGTTATTTAGAAATTGTCACCAAAATGGCATGTCGTGAAAAATTTCATGCCTTTAATCATTATATTTTTATCATAAGGAATCTATTATATATGGTATCCTACTAAGATTTATCTCACATCCTATATACACCTTTGCGTGTATGCATACTTGGTTATTTTTGCCGCATGTTTTGGTATAGATTTTGTGCCAACGGTTCAGGTTTTTAGCGGTGCATCGTGATGTAGTGTGGTGGAGATGGATTGAAGGAGGTGTGTCTCACCATGTAGAGGTTATTGGTCAGTCCTCTTAGTTTTTAATAAATTTTTATAGTATTTGTGTGTTTTTTATAACTATGTAATTCAGTTCTGAAATTTTATAAAATATGGTTTTGATTGAAAAATCTAGATTGGTTTTATTGGACTTGATTGTCATTTTATGTTTAAGAACTCAGGTAAATAATTCCCAATTGTTGGTTAATGATACATGGGAACTTGTAACACACTTTGGGGATTGGGAACACCCATTGAGACTTGTCATGGGCTAGGTTTGGTGCAGTTTTGATGGTGAGTAGATTCAGTTCGTGACACATTATCCACATTAACAATTCAAGATTGATTATAAAATGTATAAGCTGATTGAAAAAATTAATTATGATATAATTTTCATGAATTTAATACATCATATTAATAATAAAAAAGACTAACATGGAGAAATAGTAATGAGGAAATGAAGAAGTTAACTACCAAAATAATGGCAATATTGAAATACTATTAACAATATGATATAATATGATCATATATGATATAAAAAATATTGATATGGTCATAGTATAATTTAATAAAATGAATTAAAAATTATATAGGAGGAGAAAAAACCCAAAATTGATGAAATTTACAAGGTAAGTGTTAATTTTTCAATCTCATTTTTATCAGAGAATGTTTATACGCAGGTATTTACTGGGGATAAGTTAATCAACCTTGTCCATGGTTCATAAAATTGTTATCATAAAGAGTTTTATATTATTCTATTTATGTTTAAATTCATTTTAACACATTTTTACTTTTATTACATGGTATGGATGGAAAATTTGATTTTTTTACTATTTGTGGTACTTTTTGACTTTTCTATAAAAACTACGATGATATTGTATGCTAACATATATTAAATTAATGAATTTTTTGGTTCCATGAATTTTTATTTACATGTATCATTGCCTATATGATTTCTCAATTATTTTTGAATAAATTCATTGCTTTTAAAATTGTGTGGAATTTGTAAAAGTGAAAAAATTTCTAAAAAATAATGTAAATATTCCACATGAATTAAGTTCAAATTTTTTAAATAAGTTGTTTTCAATCTAAGAAAATGTAGGGTTATGTTTCTACTTATATAATAACTTTGAATTTATTGCTTTTATCATTGAATTATTTTTATGAAATCCATTTATTTTTTATGGATTATGATGTAATAATGTTTATGAAATCCATATTTTTTCATGTTTCAAGCTATGAGCCATGATTTATTTATTTATGGAACATGTACGAATTATTTAATTATGATATATATGGAAAAAATATATCCCTCCAATGAATTTGGTAAATATTTACATCACATGAGATATACATGGCTGGAAAGAAAAGTAAATCCATTTCAGTGATACATGTTTATAATGAAAAGAAAATATGGTTTAGTAAGACATGGTTGGAATGACAAGTAAACCTAGTTTAATAATGGACATTGTCCGCTATGATGGACTTGGATGTAATTTTGTGGATAATATGTAATTAATATATTTTGAATTATTATATTCCACAATTCCATGTTATATTCCAATTATATTTTATATTGGTTAATATTCATTTGTGATCTATGGCTTACAAACTGCCAAGATTTATTTCATGACTGATGATTTTGATATTTAATCTTTGTGTTTAGGTTTTTAAAATAGATTGTTTATGGTTTGTTTATGTTATCCCTATTTACACTTAATTATAATTTGAGCTCACCCTTTTGATGTTTTCATTTCCCTAGGATATAAGGAAATGTTATAGGTAGGAAAAAATGGGATGATATTTATGGAAGATGTTGATGATATTTTAAAATGCTTGAATAATGTGTTACGAGACACCAAAAGAACCAAAAAAATATGCGATTGGGTGTCAATTTTTGTAAATAATTATGTATTCCAAATAAAAAAATTTAATGTCCTTTTATGTCATGTTTGGTTTGTAAGAATATTTATATGATAAAACACTCAGAATTTTATAAACATACAATCATCCATGTCTATATAGGAAAAACATGAAATCATATATAGAGTCAATAAATTCAATGAGGTGAAACCCAATGTTTTATCATAATAGGATAAATGATCCAAAAACACATTCTTATTAAAATTCATATACAATTATGGAATGAACTATTGAACTTGTTTTAGCAATAAAAGGTCTTAGTGAAGAAATCAATTCAATTGATATTCTGCTGAAAAATTTATAAAGTTATTCACCTATCTACAATCAAAAATGTTCAGCCCTTGCTGAATGAGATATATCTAATCAATATCTACATGATAGACTAAGGATTGTAGTAACATAAGATATTAAAGTCAAAATAAATTACAAAACAACATGAATTGTCAAGGTAATGGAATACATGTCCATGAAAAAAAATTATATTTTTAGAGAATGTATGATGAATATAATGAGTAATATATACATCATTATCTTATTACTGAAATTCCAAAGAGATAAAATTGGAGATCTATAGGATAGATACCTCTGGCCAATTTTTGTTTGGGTAGATATTGGCACATTCCTTCTCAGTGATCATGGTTGTGCAATGGTGAAGAAAGTAATGATGGAAAAATGATGAGTCCACAAAAAACTCAAAAGTGGGAATTCATATCTAGAGAGATATTAGAGAGAAAGAGTATTTTAAATAAATAAGTATACAATTATAAATAAATTTATTTTTATTAAAAACCATAGCATAAATATGGAACCCAACTGTCCATAAATCATATTGATAAAAATCTAGAACTCAAAAAAGATAAATATAGAAATAATTAATTGAGTATAGATGTTGATCTCAGTATGGGACATGATGATTCTCTGGGTGAGCTTAAAATGAAAATAAACATTAACAATAAGCGGAGAGTAGTTCTATAATTTTCATCAGAATATTGTTATTGGATTGAAGCTGAAATTGATTGATTGGAATAACTAGGAAAATATATTTCATAAACTATTTATGTCGTATATGAATTAGTATAATTTAAAAATTGGATTTTATAAAAGGAAAAGGTCATCAGTGACCACACTTTCATAATAGAGGGGTAGTCACAGACATTGTGGGTATAAAATAACATGTTCATAATATAAAAACTAGACTAGTACGTGGATCAAATACAAAGGAAACCATGGATTATAAAACATCATATAAAAATTATAAGATAAATATATGAGCATAAATTGATCAATCCATCATCATTAGGGACAAGGCATCCCCCACACATAAAAATAGAATGAGGACTAGAGTGTATTATGCCTTCTGATCAATTGTATAACCAACCTCAATTGAAAAATCATGAAATGATGACTCATTATTTAATCCATCAATGAAGAATTAAACAACATTTAAATGAAAAAACATGATATATTGTTAAGTGAAACAAAAATCACAATTTCATCAGAACAATATTTCATTTAAAAAAAATTAATGAGGATATAAGTATGATCAGAAATAAGGCACATTTGGGAGAAAACTATTTTCACATATTCAAGGAGTTGATGTTGAAGTAAATTTATCAATTGTATTATGAATAGAGCTAGTTAGGAATTTCCATGTGATGTAAATTCAAATAGGATACAAATTTCATTAGACATATGAAAATATAGAATTATTAAATTTTATTCTTGATGAAGAAGTCTAAATTGAACAACTAGTGGTTTTTCTAATAGGTATAGATGAAACATAGTATTGTGGATTAAAAAAACTTTGTGTTCTAAAGATGGCACCACGAAAATGGTATTCTCACCTGTATTCATATCTAAAGAATCTAAAAATTAAATTAGGATGCTTTTACCATATCACCATGTAATTTATTAAAAGTAAAATCAATTTATGATTATTTTCTATGTGGATGATATTATATTTTGAAAAATAATGAATTGATCAAAATAATGCTATTCAAATAACATCAAATTAGTATGTGAAATGTCTATGATGGGAGAAATAATATATTTATTAGATATGAAGGTGATTCAGAAGTATAATTACGGTATTGTTTCTTAAGAAATGTATATAAGAGTGTATCCGAATAAATTCAATAAGCATGAATCCAGTCAAATATCGAATCCGATTGCTGTTGGAAAAGTCATGGAAATCAAGAGAATGGAACTTCTGTATATCCCACAATGTATGTTAAAATCATAAAAATCCAATTATATAGAAATAAAAAATGTAAAATATTGTCTTCACAATATTATTATAAATCTTCATCCAATATAATCCAGTATAATGAATATTGATGGATTCTAAAAGATTAATGAGTTATATTCAATGTACACACAGGTAAGGGTTGTTATTTTTTATAGGAAGATATAATGAATTTTTGGATTTTTTTAATTCTAACTATAGTAGAGACATCATGGATATAAAGTCTAGAAGTGGTGGTTAATTTTTCATTAGAAATAAATGGGTAGGCTGGTTGAGGAACAAATAAAAAATCTCTTCTATTTGTATTATTGAAGTTAAATTTATCTGCACAATGAAGTTATGCACAAAGCTACAATGGATGAATCAAAAAATGAATGATATTGGCGAATATTTGAAAACTTCAATGGTGATTCACTTTGATAACACAATCATGATTAATCATACAATGTATTTTGTCTAACACTCTCATAAAAAACATATTTGAATCAGATATAACTTTGTTAAATAAAATATTGAGCATGTTCTGATTAAAATTGCACATCATGAAACTGATGGAAAATTGGTTGACATTCATACCAAGACATTAGTAGTTGATGTGATTGATAAAAATTAGTTAATCTTATATATTCAACCACCTCCAAGTGCAAGAAGATGTTACAAGCGTTTCTATATCCCCATTTTGTTAACCATTTTAATCTGTTTGGGGAAGTGATGTAGGATTATGGGGGACATATGATCCATATAGACTATGTTTTTAATGCATTATTTTCAAAATTATATGTTATTTGTGTTTTTTTAACATGGTTTATAATCAAATAAAACATTAAAAATAGTTGAATAATAAATTAAATGATATTATGGATTTATAGAAGTTGGTTTTTAAAAAACCATTCAATGTTTCAGTGACAAGATGATAATTTGGTGTTTTGAGGAGATAGATTAGGGATAGATTGTACATCATTAAGAATTTAAATACATTATAATCCATTTCAAATTTACCCTTTTGTTTTCTACATTTATAATTTTTCAGATATAAATATATTGTTAGATTTTTTTCTCATAGATCAGTATTTGAAGAATGGGTGGTATTTTATTAAAATTATCTATAGAATTCCAACAATCTCAATGGGGGAAGATTTTTGGAACCAAGGTATTACATTTCTGGAAATAGAGGCATATATTTTTAATTAATGAAATAATATTATATAACAAATGCTACATCAAAATGTTCTCTACCCAAGTGATGTTTTTAGTTCATAACAACAATATACAACAAGGTAATGAGGTGTACACAAAAGATGGAAATGTGAAAGGGGAATTTATATACCATATGTGATGTAGATTCCAACCATATATGAATATGTGTTAAAACATAATACATTTGTGAATAGGGTCTTCTACATCTACAAATATGTTGATTCCCAAATTCCTATCTTATTCCTTTTTCCAATGAAGAATTGGTGTATCTATCGTGGGATAGGGTTATGTGAAAATGAGTTATGGATATTAAATCTTACATAAGTATTTTGCATTATTTCTAGTTACACCAAGTAAAATTTGTTTTCTAGTTGCATGAAATATAAGGGTTTCTCAAAAGCAATTTCTCTTGAAAACCCAATAACATGCAAAAAATGTGTTTTGTGCAAGAGATGAATTGAGATTTTTTTATGCAATGAATATTCAGTTTTTTATTATTGAATTCATGTTTTCATGTCTGGTAAATGGTAAATATAGTGTCTCACTATACTCATGGAAAATGTCATTAAATACAATCTACTAAAACTACCTTTAATTGATACCCTAAGTAGTACTTCACCTAGTGTAGTGATATATGTTAATTTGTGGAATTTTTCCGAGAGAGGTAGTGTGGTTCAACTAAAATACTGTAATGATTGAGTTCCTAAAAAAGAGTGAATGTGTTGGAACTTCTATATTCCAAAATTAGTTATTTTTAATGAAGTTAGGTATGTCTACCACACATTTTTTGTCAAAAATTTATAGATTATACCTTATTGGTGAACCTTGTAAAATAAATTTGTCATCTCATTGCATCTGATTTTTTGATTTCTTATGGTTCACATTATATGAGATTAATATTTTCCTAACATCAGGATAAAAAAGATCATTCACTTTAGAAGAAAATTTTGAAAATCAGATCCACCCTTCCCCTATCAATGTTTTATGGGGTCCTCAACACAAGTACTAGATCACTACCTCAAGGGGAACTCAAGAGACACAATGAAAAAAATCAATGGTGATGTTATTCCATTTCAAATAAATAATTATGATATGTTGTATAAGTCCACCATGTCATTAGTTCTCCTCCTTAAACTAATGATTGGAAGAACATCGAGTTATAAATCCTATAATATTATTCCACATACCTATCCACCAATAGTAATTCCATATATAACTATACATTTTTGTAACGGAATGACTAAATAACACTAAGGAGGCATGGGATTCACATATCAGCTCCTATTATATATCCAAAGGCACTGAATCAAACTACGGGAAGTATAGGGTTTCACTCTGAAAAACAACCTTATAAGGATGTGGGTTCTATCTAGAGTCACATTCTTTTTAGAGAAGGCATTCAAAATCCGATAGTTTTAAAATCTCTACCCTCTCCATAAGAATGTAGTTCTCTACCATACATTCTAATAATGTCTTCAAATCATGTTCCTAAACCTCCATGTGCATTCCAAAAAATAGAGCCATCAACTCTGAATCACCCCATCCATCCATATTGTCTTCTTTATGATCAATTTTACTCAAGGTATCATTTATGATATTATTCATTCCAGGTGTTTAGTCAATTTCAATTGCAATAAAATACATTTATTCAGACCAACTATAATTCCTCATATTCATGTCTTTCTATATAGACATGCAAGTGATACTTTTATAATCCATGTAAAAAATGAATCAATCAACCAATAAGTAGTGACACCAGCATCATAGATAATGAACCAAAAATACATTATATAGGTCATGTGCAAGACAATTATACTCATTAAGCCCTATCTCGTGGGACCCATATCTGATGACCCAATCAGAAGACATTAGAAATAATTCTAGACTGATTCCAAAATCATCGTAGAAAATAGTACATCAACTACTCAACTTATAATAAATCATCACCTTCATAGAAGTTTTCCTTCTCTTTAAATCCGAAAAAAATATTTAACATGCTTCAGCCTAGCTAAATATCAAAAATTTCATGGTTAGGAATATAAGAAGCACTTATACTATTGAAAAATCCTTAATTAATTTCTTTTAATATAATATTAGCGACAATAAATGTGCTATGTGAAACATAATCTTGTAATTCTCCTAGGAAAAAGTTCTCCTCACCTTGGATAGGATGATATATACATTTGAGATAGATTTTATATGACCAATGAAGTGAACCTTGCTGATCCAAAACTGTATCTTTCTAAACATATCATATAGTAGGTTCACTCTTAATGTATTCAACATGATATCATGATGGGTAGCATGGTCGTGTATGGAGATCAAATACTCTATGATGTCTTCAGTGAGTAAAAACAAAAATAAAAAACAGATACATGATATATCCCAAATTATTCAAGGCCATAATGAATTATAGCATGTTTTTCACACTAAACAACATTACCAAATACTCATTAATGTCAAACTTAATCTGGAACATTTTATGTGGTATGTTTGATTGACTCAGCATCCCTTGATAGAATCCAGATCTCAAATATCTATTTGAAAAAAATCTCTCTCAATATATCACATTGAATTGGTCATCTATATGAGGTAGTGGATACTAGTTCTTCGCAGTGATATCATATATTTAGTGGTGATCCACACACAAGCTAATGTCACATTCATCTTTCTTGGGGAAAAGTGTATGATAATCTCATGGTGATATTATGGGACACATAAAGCCCATATCCTAATGATGTTCAATATTCATATTGAGTTCACATAGCTATACATGTTCCATCATATAGAGAGGGAAGGAAACTATTTCTACATATTACAAAATCTATATGGAGAACACAACATCGCTATTAGGAGGTAGACAAGAGAAATAGATTGGGAAGAAGTCCCTGAAATGATCCACAACAATAGGGAATTATATGATCTCAATTAATTTCTCAATAATAATGATACTAGTAATTAGATAGGTTAGTATTCATTGTCTAGTACACATGGGTGCATCTCAAAATTCTTGGATATCTAGATTATCCTTATGAATATATGTGATACACTATGGTCATGTGGGAGAAATCTGTGAATGATAGAAATCGACATCCAAATCATAATGAAAAGGATATTCAATTGCTATAATGATGTTGAACCCAATAATACTGTAGACTAAGAAACTCTATAAGATAATGTACCTAACTATCTTATTGGGAACTCCTAGAACTAGTATATTCCCTCTATTTTGACTTCTTTGGGTATGATGAGATACACAACCCCACATAAGTACTCAAATGAATGGACCAGACCTCTAAAAACTATACAAGATGTAAAATAGTGCGATGAACACATATCCAACATGGAAGATAATAATGTAGAGTCTACTTTAAGAGATCAAATAACCATATACATAAATTTTCGATATTCCTGAAGAGTTTGATTCAGTACATTGATATATCCGGAAGAAAGTCCTTTGTATGTTGTCAAAATTGACTTCGCAGATCCACTATACTAATTCTAAAGCTCTAGGAATGACTACCTCAGACATAGGCACGAGAACCTTGGTATAAATGGATGATAGAAGACATATCCCATTCATTTATGTATTCATGCAACCTATACCTCGTAGATTTGTTGGTATAGATTTCCTCTTACTATATTTTCGATGAAAAATACAGACACAAGCGTTGAATGTGACAAAATAATAGCATGACCAACACTCAATTGGGATCCTCAAGCACTAGGGTTTTATTTAAATTTCCATTATATAATGGTAAAATACCACATTAATTCTAAAGCATTTCTCCTAGATGGAACCTTCCCTATATTCACTCTTGGAACGACACTTCCTACTTCCATATGAACTGTATTCCTACCTAGAAAAAAACCATCTGGAATCACTCTTCAATCATCTATGAGGTTTTTTTTATGAATGGGCCTTGATAACTACATATATAATATTATTCATATCAAATATATTTACCTATGGGAGGAAAGAGTACAGAAGACAATCCTCAAAATGCATCACATTCATTAACTTTTCAGTAGTTTCAGATAGTGGGAAAATCTATATCTATTTAAAGATATCATATTAATCAATCATGAATAATTCACCCCAATTAAAATTCATGAACACTATTGGGTGATCCTACAATAGATTCTATGGATTTATGTAGTCATATTAATCTTTTTGGATGTATTTATATACAATTATATGATGATGATATACCATAGAGATGATATAATACCAGTTCTTAGTGGAATCACACACTATGTAGGTAGATGTATGGACCCTCCACTATGGAGGGGTTAATAAATGGTTGAAGATAGACGCCCTATACTCTATGTTTCACTCAGTGGGTTGAGTTCCACCATACCTTAACATGGTCAGAGTATAATGATGATTGGATATTAGAGGTCAGATCCTTCGTAGTAGGGGTAGGCTGGGGATCACCATGAATAGATTATATAAACCTCAACAAGATGGCATAGAATGAAATATCTAATATCAGTGGATTATCTAGAGGTGTTTCGTAATGAGGAACTATTGAAGGCATTATATGTGGCTTAGGTACCACCACCTTCTATTGTATTCTCATCACCATTCCCATGGAAAAAAACATGATTATATCGTAGTGGTATAGTTCTAAACATTCCAAAGACACTATTAAAAAAATGATCTATAATAGTCTGAGAATTTGGTATATAAATGATGGGTAAAAGGCATATATATAGCATGTAATAACATTCTTCTAGATCTTTTAGTAATTTCTAGGTTATAAGGAATCATAGATAAATCGTAGAATACATGCCTACTACCCACTCCTAGTTCTGGTCAGGCTCAAATTCTCATATCACAGCTATAATATTCCTATTTCATTAAAAGGATTATATTCATTTTTATTAATTTATGTATTTAATAACCTTATTAATGGTTGACTTATGTAGATCACATATTCTAATTTATAAGTGACCATACACCTTAAAAATTTAAACATGGCATCTATATAAACCAATCCACAACATATTCTAGCCCTTGGAACCAGTGGTCCATGGATCAACGCTCATTAGATTATGTATTGTGGTGTCTATTTTAAACAATGAAGGAAATTACTATTATGTTAGTGAATGAAATTTATGATTCAATTATCATTATAAGTCTTGTATGATAGATTATCACATTTCAATATGTAAATAATTAATACACTGTAACAAACACATTTAATCCATGAAATTCATGCTGTAAAATAGACATGGAATTGCATAATTACTAGAAATTAAATAATATGATTCCTAATATAATACATTCTTATTTAAGCCCTAATATCATTAGGCAAATAATAAAAAACTAGTTTATTTATAATTTTATCAATTAAAATAATTTCACAAATAAATTGTATGACCCAATGGTGAAATAGCTGAAATTATAACAGTGAAAGCAGTTTAAACATTACCATATTCAAAGAAATGGGTTCCCCTATACATGGTATAGAACCTCCTAAATATAGGTTCATTACAAAATTACATTATCATAGTCTACTTTCTGAAACAAAATGATAATACAAAATGAAAAATTCTCTAATAATAATTTTTTGCATCCTTCATCAGATGCCAAAATGGAGTTCCCCAAGAGAGAGGGCCTGAAGACTTTATACATTCCCCCAATACAACAGTGGCTTCCAACTGGTAGTGAGGGTCTATAATGTGTACTTGGGGATATTATACCCTCATAGCTCATAGTGGATTGCATCTGTATATATAAAATAAGAAATAATAGAACCAGACAATAATATAACAAGACTAGAAACATGTTTTAGCAAAAGAAATAATAAGAAACATCAATGGAATAATAATTAATAATAATCATGCATGATAAATAATTAACATATGCAGTATTGATAATAATATAAGACACAAAATTAATATTATGATGACATTTCAGGTAGCTACAAATTATTATACCTAGGGAATATGGAATACATGAATATAATACATGTTATCAATGTATAGAAATACAAACAAAATTCTTTTAAAAGAATTACAACCACATGACAAGTTCTCTACCCTGAAAAATATACTATACTTTCAATCAAAAATCTAATGTTGGGAACTTTTATATTTTAATAATTTTAATCATAGTGTCATCATAGGTAATAAATTCATCATAGGAAGTGTTTAAGATATAATCTCATTATTCCAATAGCAATGGTGTCTAAATCAATCAATTTCATTAAATATAAAAAGAAATTATTTTAGTTGAATTAATGAAATGAACTAAATAAATAATTAAAAAAATCATGGTTTTGGTTCCACATAGAAACCCATCCACCACTACATTCTTAAACCTACACTGAGAGTTTGAAACAAGGAAACATGTACTTGTGACAATATGTGTATATCGACAACAGTAAATAACTTAAAATGTGTGGAATGAACCATGGTTTTTGAATTATATTGTGAGTCGTGTCCATAAAATATAAATAAAAATTCTTATCTTTAAAATACGAGTAATTTCATTTGAAAAAAATGATGTCATTTCTATAATCTGTAGTGGAATATTGATCCCATCAAAGGTGATCCATATTCAATCCCAAGGCTCAAACTAGGATCTATCATTATAACTATTACCAATAATTATGTCTAAGGATACCAGTGACTATGTCCCTAATATAATTCATGGGAAGTTAAAATCTGATTAAGTAACATGTATGCTATATTGGGGACTAATTATCTCTTAATTAATTGGTTATCCATCTTCAATATGAAAATGTACTCAGTTTCTACCCTAAGGAACTATTGTCACCCAAATGTAAAATTATCCCATGTGGAGAGCCCATTCAAGGTAAACCAGTGGTCTTTCTTGGTAGGTCAAGAAGATCATATCCCTACATGATGAGTCTATCCATCTCTTCCTTATGTAGAGACTCATATTATCTCACAGAATGTAAGAATCTAATCCATTTAATTAATAATTATGTAACATTTATAATAGTCTCATTATAACATGTTAAACAATCTTTCCAAGTTATAAAATTTAACCTTATCTACTATGTCATATGATATTTAGAAATAAGAACAAGGAATCATTTGTATGTATGTCCTGGGGAATATAGATCATGTTATAATAAATAACCATGAGGTCTAAGAAATAATTCATAAAGAAGATACAGAATCATAAGGATACCAAAAAATGGGATCATGGAAAAAAACTCTAAGAAAATATTTTATAAATGGATGTACATAGAATTAAGAGAGTAATAAGAGAAACAAAAAAATATGGAACAAAAGGAATAAATTTATAGGTACTAACTAATGTTTTTTAAATTATTTTAGAATTATATTCAATGAATACATAATTTTAAAAACATCATGTAGTTTAAATTAGGGTTTGATGGGTAAAATTTACTTTTTTTACATTGCATTTATCAAGGTGATAATTAAAATGGGTGATTCACCACCCAAGTGGGTAATATATGATAAGGAAACAAAATTAGTTTCTTATAAATTATATATTAGTATTGCCTCCAAAATATTCAGATTCATTGAAAAATACTGATCCCATTAGAATGAAATTAAAAATGCATTAAAATCTTATAATTCCTAAATTAGTGAAGTAGAAATCCATTCATCTATCATCCATTCTTGAGTAAGTCTAAAATGGCAGGAAATGGTGAAATCAACCAATGCACTAAAAAGAGGAAAAATGAATTCACAAATAAATATTTTATAATAAAATTAGACAAAAAATAAAAGGAAACATGATTAACGTAGATAATACCTCTAGCATTCCTTTACATCAGAAGGACTGAAATTTGAATATCAGATGGAGAGGTCATAAAAAATCCTAGAATATATTGAGGAGGAACCTAAGGGTATCATGGGATGGAGAATAATTATAGAGGGATATGGTTTAGTGATTTAAATAATTTTAAGGTATAATTGTAATTTTACCCACACATGCATGTGGGCACTTTTTAGACGCATGGTGGGCCATTCTATGAGACAACCATGTGAAATATCACTATCTAAGGGGAAAACAATTCCTCATTACCATGCTCCTAGGGTTTATGGGTTACAGAAAACCCATGTGGACCCTTGTACCTATCTTCCTAAAGCTACACATTTAGATAAATAATGTGGCCTATGCATCATGATTTACACTAACTGTGAATCCCGATCATATATATATATCAAATTTTGGGGCTCCAGGATCCAAAAATGATCTAAACAGTGATGATAAATCCTTTACTATATTTGGCATCATTAATAGGGGAAAATGGTTAAAAGTGAAAAATAATGATATACAATTTTTAGAAATTCTTGGAAATTGTAAATTTAAGAATATATATCCTCTCAGTGGACTAATTATTTGTTTTATTATCTAAATGATGAAATATTGTTCACAAATATTTATTCTTTTCTAGGATTTCAAATGAATCTGGTGAATAATATATCTCAAAGACTACTTGAAAATTACATTATGAGAATTATGAATTCAATTTTATTTAATTTTGTGTTATTAATTCACAATGGATGTTCATGGTATTGGGAAATGTCTTATTCCATGTGTTTTTTGATTAGTTCATTGTGGTATTTTTTGATGAAATCATTATTTTCAATATTTCATTAGAGAATCATATAGAAAAACAAAGAGATATTAATGTTGTTATTTTAACAATAATCTATTATGGATAAATTCCACATGTGAGTTATAGAATAATGTGGCCTATTTCATGGGATATGGGGTGTCTAATCATATAGTAGTAATTGATTCCTCAATGATATGAATATATCATTATTAGAATAAACCAATTAATATAAAGGGGGGTTTTTTAGTTAATATATATTTATTGTTTAAAATAACTTATTATTTGTTTATTTCTCTCAAATTTAGACTTCAATTATGTGGTTTACTAGGACATTTCAAGAATTTTGTGTACTAACAATTTCAATTATTATTTCAAATTTTTATGGTAATGTTTAAAAATTACCAAATTCAACCATATATACTGCATGATATTGTATTTGAGTATTACTATATTTATTTGTTTCATTAATTGAGTTTTCATCGTATGAAATGGATTGGGGTAAAATATTGTGGGTATCGGTAGTTGTGGAATCATGAATGTTAATACAAAAAACGTGATATTGAATACCCTTTAGTTGTTATTAATCTATAATTTCAATATTTATACATCATTAGTGAGAAAAATTTGTTTCAAAAAATTAAAAAGGTGGTTAGGTAATCATTTTCATAATTTATGTTGAATTTATTATAGTTTTAGTGTTTAGAAAAGATTGTATATTACTTATTTTATAATACTTATATAATGTGAAATATGAATGCTTTGGAAGAATCATTTGATCAGGATGTTACATCATGGTGTTGTGAATGATATTATATGAATTTTTAGGGTGGTTATGTTTCCCACTTTTATGAACCATTATATTGGATAATTTGATTATAGAGAGTTTATTTATCAGATGATGGTGTACTTATAATTGGTGAAGTAACTTTCGAAGCCGTAGTTATGGGATTTTGAGTTAGAATCATTGTGTGAAAACATTGATTATATTTAGTCCTCAATATAATAGTTTGAGGGTTATATACATTGAGTGAATTTTTAGAATAGGATCTTAATTCCATTAAATATGCATGATGTGGTTCTATATTACATCAACAGTTCTTCCATGGTTATATATAATGTAATTTCATAGATGTATAATGTCTTTCACGGTAAATTTGGATGGTATAATATGAAAAAATCAATCATAACGCCTTTCTATAATTGTTTGTATTTATAGATGGAGAAGACTAAGTACCATGTCACTACTAGGTAGCATATGATTATTGATGATCCCCAGGTGATCTGGGGAGAATCTAAGGGAATTTCATCACTAGATTGCCCGTAACTCAGGGATTCCATATTTCAATGTGGTTGTTCATGTATTGATATAAAAATTAATCTCAATCAATATAATGTATGGAGTTATGTGTTTTTTAGATTTTTTGAAGGAATTATCTAATGCTGGTCCGAAGGAATTATGGGATCCCATTGATTATCATCAAAAACCCTGATCAATGATTGATCACTAAGTGTTAGTTAGGTATCCAATTTGATTTTTGATAACATTTATTCCTTAGAATCACTTTTTATAAATTTATGTGTATATGTAGAATTACTATACAAACATACATTGGATAAAATTTTGGGCGTGTGTATTCCTGTAATTAACGGTTCTTGGGTGAGGCACCTACCATTGATGTATTTGTGTTATAACAACAAATTCACATCACTATTGGTATTGATTCATTAAAAAATTATTATTAAAATCCTCTATTATATCCATTATATTAGACAAATAATGTGGTATTTTAACATCTTATACCATAAAAGGAGTAGACCAGTACTGGAAAGGTACTACGGATACAAAGAGAATAACAGTTGTGTGGGATCAACAAAAGTTCTATATTAATCATAAGAGGATGACTCTATATTTTTACATCATAAATCTTGTTTTCTTGAAGTTATAAACTTTTCATATTATGTATATGTTACTTTATGTTATTATGATTTATCATGGAATTTTTTTATCTTTTGATTTGTTGGAGAATTTTAATGATATTTTGTATCCTTTAGTTCATTCATCTCATACAAGGTAGATATATAATGTACTTCATGTGTCACAGTTTCACTAGTATATTCATGATGATTCACATGGAATATACTAGGTAGATATATATATAAATGATGTTTTATGCATTTATTTTTGACATGTACAGATCTAGGACCCTTGGGAGAGTGTGCGTCCCTTGGTAGGTTTTCCATTTTCTTATTTACATTATGGAAATTTTTTATGGAAGAGTATAATTAGAAGTATGAGTTGAAAATTATATCTATATACCATTTTTTTTAATTTATGATCAAATGTTAGTATCATTATTTTTTATTTAAAAAAAATGATTATATGGATATGGATATTTTATTTTTAAAGGCACTTTTCCAATGAATTTATATTTGTGTTACCTTAAGCGGTATCTCATGGTGTAGTTTTAGAAATATTTTTCTATTTTCATTGGTCCTATTTGAATTCTTTGTGTTGATAATTTTTTTTGGGAATATAACATAAGCCAATTGATTTTTCATAAACCCATTATCAATACTCTTAATATGACATGATGTGTTTTGAAAATATTATTTATTATATATCATATATGTATTTTATAATTTATGTACCCAAATTTTTTAATTTTTTTTTATGAATTACCCCCTTCAATGTAATGTAATAATCATATACCCTTATATAAGATACCTTCTCTTGAGTAAGTTTAATATGGTTATAATTTTTTATTGTTATATCCTGTATATGTAATCTCATATATTCAATTAGGATCTTCAGAAGAGGGTAATCATATCATGGTTAGTCTTATAGGGTTACCACTAACTTCTGTATGGTCACCCTATATATTTCCAAGGTCCTTTTAATATTTTCATACTCCTATGTCGTACTCTCGGTCACAGTATACTACAAAAAACAAGGACCCATGAAATTCCAATGATGGTTGTTTTGAGAGTGAATTTTAGATCCTCGGAGTTAATATTCATGGTTTATTCTTATAGTACACCATTATGAGTAAAAATATTAATTTAGCTATTATAAGGCCCCAGCCTTAAACCTTACTTAATCTTGAGTTATTACAATATTACACATTGAGGATCTTTTCAGGTTTAGAGTTTTAGAGAATTAGATCATGAAAATTTCATTATATTCCACATTTAAACAAAGTGGTTACATAAAAGACAGTATTCATTCTTCCCATCAACAGAAACATATTGAAAATAAAACACGGATTCTTTCTTGACACATCCTTGACACTATCATAAAATCATGTACCTTTCCCTTGACCTGTGGAAAACATTTCAAAAACTTGGGATGTGCATAAAAAGCTCAGTAAGGGTTATAAAAATATGGAAAGGAAACATGAGTTCATATATACATTAGAATGAAATCACACTTTACCGATAAAACATAGGCATATCAAATCATGAATAAATCATAGAAAACATAAGACATAAAATGTAACTTGAGGCATTCATAACATTCTTATGTAGGGAGTAACCCTCTTGGTTACATTTGGAATACCCATCACAGTATATTCCCTAAAATCTCTTCGGAGAAACCTTAACGTTTCACTCCTTCGTGTTACCCAATGCATTGGAGAGCTATATCGGGCTCACCCGCCCTTAGTTTATCACGGAACCACCCGTTTTCATTACAATGCCCAAGAACCATATACTTAAATGTGTCACATAAAACATTCATAAAGGAAACATAACATTTCCACATTTCAATCACAATATAACATTTTAGTATATTGAAATATTGAATCCATTCAAAAAGAAACCATTTCCAAAACCATTTAAATCATTTAATAAAGAGATTATTGAATCATAGTGTCCCATACCACCTTGAAGCTTAAAATTTTAAACCATTAATATCCATATAAATAAATCCTTAAAACCATTTTGAAAACATGGATGTTAAGAAGAACAAATAATTAAAACATTTAAAACGATATTTTGGTTAAAGGGGTTTTACCAAAATTAGAGACACTTGAATACAATAATTGAAGAATAACGTTTAGTCAGAACTTTATAATATCATGAGAATAAATGGATTCATGATATAATACTCCAAAGGAGAGTATATACACCATATAATAGTGAATTGGTGCATAACAACAATGAACCCTCAATAGAAATGTCAAATGTGATGAAATCCCTTATAAAGAAGGTATCCTTAAATTAAGGACAAATCAATCTCAAAAATATGTGTGACAAATATAAATACACCCAATATAAGTGTATATTAAGTGTAAAATAATAAAAGGTCATTCACACATATTCAATGGATGACATATTCAATGACTACATGTTGAACCCAAAGAAATCGAAATTGGGATAAAAAGTTCCCTTGACAGCCTAACGACATCACATCAGAATGAGTTGATGAGAGATAAATAGTGTATCTCATCACTTGGACATAAAATTTACATCAATAAGGATATATGATAACATATCCCAACATATCAATATGTAAATTAAAAGACCCAACAAAATAAGTCTTTTAAAAAAAGAGGAGGGTGAAAGGTTCCCTTACCGACTTGGGTATCTTTCAAAACATACACCCCATGAAAGAAGGACAATAGATCATTGATGTAAATACTCATAAACGAAAGTATATTACAAAAAGATTAGAATAATGGGAATTACATACACCACTCAATGTAATTTGTTGTAAATGTAGCATAAATCTCACAGGAATAAATGTGAGATGAAAAATCCCTTACGAAAACTCGGCAGCCTAACGGCGCCACACAAAACGTCCGAATATGGATTGATGAGAACAGGTAGGGTATCTCATCACATTAAAATAAAATTTAATGAAAGAGGAATATAAAATAACATCCCCCAACATTACAAAGAGGAGCTTAAAAGAAGTGACATAAAGGAGAGTACTTAAAAAGAAAGAGAGAGGTTAGATCTCTTACGAAGGTTCGGCAGCCTAAGGACGCCACTCAAAACTTCCAAAATGGATTTATGAGAGAGAATAGGGTCTCTCATCACATGAACATAAAAATTACAGTAAGTGTAATATAAAATATCATCCCAATAACAAGAAAGATGAGCTTTAAAAGGAATGACATAAAAGTGTGTACTTAAAAAGAAAGATAGGAGTAGGATTCCTTACCTCGGGTCCGACTTGACTCGATCGTTCTTTAATCTCCTGAATAATAAACTTGAGTTAATTTCTAATTCCTTAAGAACCTTTTTCAAGTTCATTATTCCGTTTATATCACTTATTACCATGTCATAAACATTATGTAATCATTTAAGATAATAATATTTGTTTTGCCGATATTTGGTTCTTAAGTCGAAAGTGGACTTCTTACAATTACATGTTGTTCGAGTGGCCAAAAGTTTATTATATCCAGAATTGTATTACTGATTTAGATATCATATATGTAATATATATCCAGTACATGCATGCATTTATAACATTACATAATCATTTTGAGGTAAGAAATGAAATGCACCGTTCATGGAGACGGTAAGCCGTACGTACGCATGAACGCTACTTTCATTTCTATTTCGTATTTTATAGAATGGAATCATAATGATATAAAGGTATATTATAATTCCAGTATAATATCATATATAATATCATAGTTCCATCCTTTATACGTCCCACATATGGTATTTAACGAATCAAATCACTATGAGGGGGCGGTAGTCCGCACTTCCTTAAATGAAGATATCGCGTATACCCATAATGGAAGCCATAAAGGTAAGACACAAATGAAAAATACAGAAGTATAAGTAAAACATAAACATATTATATATCATATATAAAAATAGTGACATCATAATGGCCACCTTTGAAGGTGTTAAATGAGTATTGAACAATCATCGTTTCGAGAGGCAGAATTTCGCCATCCACGGAAACCGTATGTTCTTTAACCATTTGATGTAGTTGTGTGAGAGTGTAGCTCGAATAAATCCTATAACAACATCCTAGTATACTGAAGATACTGGTGTTGTTACAAAAGAAGTAAATAAAAAGATTTTAGGGGGTTGGTGAAGCAAAATAAAACAAATGAACATGAGAGAATGAATTACTTTAAAAAGGGTAACTCCTTTTGATTTGAGCCTAAAGGCTTCCTTTGAAAGGATTATTCCCAAAGGGAATCCTCTAGGATGAGGAGATGGATGTGGAGAGAGTAAATGGGCAGGGGTTGGCCTTGCCAAAGGCTTGAGGAGTGTGTGAAATGAGGTAGAGGTGGGGGCCTTTTATAAGAGGAGAGGAGGGGCACTTTTGGAAAGTAAGAAATATTACTTTATTTGAAAACGTGTTTCGGTTTTAAAAGGTCCCACATTGATATAATTCGTGGATAAGGTGATAAGGGTTCGAAATACACCCATCCAATAAGTTCCGGACATGTGTAGTTCATAGATTTTACATTATCATTCCATTTTATTTAAATCGTCAAATAATGATGCCATCACTGCATCATTATTATGTCATAAATAATTGAATTTACTTAATGTCTAAAAACTATAAAAAAAAATACTTTGATGTAGGAAATCTTTTTAACTTTCCAATGACTATTTATAATCAAAATTTGGACTTTTTTAACCCCACTTTAAAACTGTTTTAGTAAAACAACTCATGTTTGTGTCAATTTAATTTTAACATTAAATAAAAATATATTATTGTCATTTTCCAACTAAAGTGGCTCCATGGGGTCCCCAAGTTGGCCCATGGCTTGTATTGGTCGGCCATGACTTACCCAATAGGTGTATGACAAGTGTCATGGTGTTTTCAGATTCTTATAATATCATTTTTACCGTCAATGACACTAATTACCTCTAATCGCGATTAATGAAAAAAAGTTACTATTCACAAAAAAATTATTTTCATCCCATTGAACCACATTTTACATACTAATGACAACCATGTATGTAGGATTTTCAAAATTCAATACACATTAGTGGTAAACTTTCATTTAACTGAAAAATCAGTTTGCTTGATTACCACTTAGTGGTTTCACTATTCATCAAAAATTGGAGTTTTTCAGAAAAATACCAAAACTTCACCCTAAGCTATATTTGATATTTCGAATTAAAAAATGAAGTCTATTTTACAAAATTCAAAACATATTAGTCACATTAATTAATTTAATAATTAATTCCCGCTGTCAGAGCAAATAGCGTGTTTTTATAAAACAATAAGTATCAAAAGATTGACACTAGTTTAAGTCTGATTTCAAAGTGAAATTAATTCCAACGACCACTATTGGATTTAATGGTAAAAATATTTTCTAATTTCACTTTAAAACCAATTCAAAATATTATCTAATCATATAAATAAATTATATTAAAAAGAGGTTTTGAATTAAAACACAACATTTTACACTATTCATTAAAAAATGAACTTTATCGGAAAAATACCAAAAAAATACACAAAGTAAAATTTGATGTCCCGATTCTTAATAAGAGTTTTATTTGGTCCAAAAGATTGTTTATGAGTGAACAAAACTATATTTAATGTTGGTTCAACATCAAAAGGTGATAAGTGAACCTTTAGTGAAATCTAGGGCATATACGCCTAAAATTGAATTCGTTCCGTATTTTAAGCCTCAATCCTTTATTGGATAAATGTAAAAACATTTAAAAACATATATAATCATATTTTAGTTATTTCTATCCATTCCCGCCATTACAATGGCTACATGTTAACTACCATTTAAAATAATATTATTTTATTATTAGAGTGCAACGTAAGATTCCCAAGAAACTCGTTGTTGCGTGTTGGGAACGCCATCGAGCATAGTGTCCCCTTTAAAGTCATATTAATATTTTATTCACAAATATGGATAAATATGAAAATTTCATATTCTTTATTTACCTGGGGTGTTACATCCTTCCCCCCTTTTGGGAATTGTGTCCTCGCAATTTTAAAATTGGGCTTGGAAACATCCTTGAAAGTCCCACATCGGAACAAGAGTCGGTAAAACAATCACTTTAAAATAAAGGAAGATAAGTATAGAGGTCACCCGAGTTAACCCATACTAGGATTCCATGTAGAAAAACATGGACATGGAAGAAAAAGAAAAGGGTCATGTTCTTGACGGAGAGTGATAGTAAACATGTCTAGGAGAAAGTTAACAATGAAAAAATCACAAACTTGTGATGGGTTAAACGGTATTCGATTCCCCAATAGGAAAATCTAATAGACAACATTTTCGTATTAAGTTACTTTTTATTGAGGAATTTATTCATAAGATAACATAATCAACTTCTAGAGAATAACCTAATCCACAAAAGAGAACTATATACTTCCCATGTATTTAGACTTTAACCAAAACCAAAACCAAAAAGGATAGTACAAGGTCAGATAATCCAAAAAAGGATAACCCTTTATAAAAAGAACATCTATTCTTAATCTCAAAAATTTGTCCAACAAAACCCAAAGTTCAACGAGGACCATTAGATAAACAATTTTTCCATAAAATTCTTCAAAGTAAACCAATATAAGATTGAGACAAAAATATTTTAAGGATTTAGTCACATAGTCTTCCAAGTTAAATCGTAACATTTATCTCCAAACAATATTAGTTGCTCCTAAAGTCTCGTATTGAAAAGTAAATAACCTAATCACATATCCTCCATGATAGGTTAATCGTTTTCATAAATAACCCAAAATCAACTTTCTCTTAATTCATAAAATCATATAACTAAAAAGAATCGGTCAAACTAACCAGGGACTTCACGTAGTCCAGTGGTAGGCGATAAATACCAGTCGGACTTTGGTTGTGGGTTCGATTCCCGCATCTTTGTCCGACGCGACGGGTTGTCACACGGTCTGTGTGTTGCCCTTTTTCCAAAAATATATAATTTTTAAATCATTCCCCAAAAAGAGATAAAATCATCAAAAATGATCATAACATATTTTAACCTCTTGTTTATCTCATGCCTTTAATTTTCCAGCATATCATATAATAACCCATAATTACCTCAAAGGTAAGGATCATATAAACTCTAATGGTTACCTTTTTAATTATTACCTGAACTTCCACATCGATTGGTCATCTCGTACATGATGCATTATAGAACATACCAAGGTTCACGTGGTTGATCATGACTCCTTGATAGTTGGTTTAGAATAACCACGAGTTTCCTCATTGAATCCTCCATTTTATCTAGTTTCTTAATCAGAGAACCACCACAGTTTCCTTCAAACCTGTTGTCTCTTTGGTGCCTGCTAGATCCATCCATTCACTAAAAATAGAAATGTCAGTGTGATTATATCAACAAAACCATCATGTACTAATGAAGAAGGTAAACACTAAGATACACTTACTCATTCACTTTATCTAAAACTAGCACTCTTTCTGAAATCCTAACCATTATGGTAATGTCACTTATGCTTAAAGAATACCCTAACCTCTAAAGTTATCTAAACCGACCTCTGATACCAACTATAAGGCCCCATCCTTAAACCTTACTTAATCTTGAGTTATTACAATATTACACATTAGGAATCTTTTCAGGTTTAGAGTTTTAGAGAATTAGATCATGAAACTGGCATTATATTCCACATTTAAACAAAGTGGTTACATAAAAGACAGTATTCATTCTTCCCATCAACGGAAACAGATTGAAAATAAAACATGGATTCTTTCTTGACACATCCTTGACACTATCATCACATCATGTACCTTTCCCTTGACCTGTGAAAATCATTTCAAAAACATGGGATGAGCATAAAAAGCTCAGTAAGGGTTATAAAAATATGGAAAGGAAACATGAGTTCATATATACATTAGAATGAAATCACACTTTTCCGATAAAACATAGGCATATCAAATCATGAATAAATCATAGAAAACATAAGACATAAAAGGTAACTTGAGGCATTAATAACATTATTACATAGGGAGTAACCCTCTTGGTTACGTTTGGAATACCCATCACAGTATATTCCCTAAAATCTCTTCGGAGAAACCTTAACGTTTCACTCCTTCGCGTTACCCAATGCATTGGAGAGCTATATCGGGCTCACCCGCCCTTAGTTTATCACGGAACCACCCGTTTTCATAACAATGCCCAAAAACCATAACATAAATGTGTCACATAAAACATTCATAAAGGAAACATAACATTTCCACATTTCAATCACAATATAACATTTTAGTATATTGAAATATTGAATCCATTCAAAAAGAAACCATTTCCAAAACAATTTAGAACATTTAATAAAGAGATTTTTGAATCAAAGTGTCCCATACCACCTTGAAGATTAAAATTTTAAACCATTAATATCCATATAAATAAATCTTTAAAACCATTTTGAAAACATGGATGTTAATAAGAACAAATAATTAAAACATTTAAAACGATATTTTGGTTAAAGGGGTTTTACCAAAATTAGAGACACTTGAATACAATAATTGAGGAATAACATTTAGTCAAAACTTTATAATATCATGAGAATAAATGGATTCATGATATAATACTCCAAAGGACAGTATATACACCATATAAGAGTGAATTGGTGCATAACAACAATGAACCCTCAATAGAAATGTCAAATGTGATGAAATCCCTTATAAAGAAGGTATCCGTAAAATTAAGGACAAATCAATCTCAAAAATATGTGTGAAAAATATAAATACACCCAATATAAGTGTATATTAAGTGTAAAATAATAAAAGGTCATTCACACATATTCAATGGATGACATATTCAATGACTACATGTTGAACCCAAAGAAATCGAAATTGGGTTAAAAAGTTCCCTTGACAGCCTAATGACATCACATCAGAATGAGTTGATGAGAGATAAAAAGTGTATCTCATCACTTGGACATAAAATTTACTTCAATAAGGATATATGAGAACATATCCCAACATAATAAAATGTAAATTAAAATACCCAACAAAAGATGTCTTTTAAAAAAACAGGAGGGTGAAAGGTTCCCTTACCGACTTGGGTATCTTTCAAAACATACACCCCATGGAAGAAGGACAATAGATCATTGATGTAAATACTCGTAAACGAAAGTATATTACACAAAGATTAGAATAATGGGCAGTACATACACCACTCAATGGAATTTGTGGTAAATGTAGCATAAATCTCACGGGAATAAAAGTGAGATGAAAAATCCCTTAAGAAAACTCGGCAGCCTAACAGCTCCACACAAAACTTCCGAATATGGATTGATGAGATCAAATAGGGTATCTCATCACATTAAAATAAAATGTACAGAAAGAGGAATATAAAAGAACATCCCCCAACATTACAAAGAGGAGCTTAAAAGAATTGACATAAAGGAGAGTACTTAAAAAGAAAGAGAGAGGTTAGATCTCTTACGAAGGTTCGGCAGCCTAACGGCGCCACTCAAAACTTACAAAATGGATTTATGAGAGAGAATAGGGTCTATCATCACATGAAAATAAAAATTATAGTAAGTGTAATATAAAATATCATCCCAATAACAAGAAATATGAGCTTTAAAAGGAATGACATAAAAGTGTGTACTTAAAAAGAAAGAGAGGAGTAGGATCCCTTACCTCGGGTCCGACATGACTCGATCGTTCTTTAATCTCCTGAATAATAAACTTGCATTAATTTCTACTTCCTTAAGAACCTTTTTAAAGTCCATTATTCCTTTTATATCACTTATTACCATGTCATAAACATTATGTAATCATTTATGTTAATAATATTTGTTTTGTCGATATTTGGTTCTTAAGTCGAAAGTGGACTTCTTACAATTACATGTTGTTCGTGTGGCCAAAAGTTTATTATATCCAGAATTGTATTCATGATGTATATATCATATGTGTCATATATATCCAGTACATGCATGCATTTATAACATTACATAATCATTTAGAGGTATGAAATGAAATGCACCGTTCATGGAGACTGTAAGCCGTACGTACGCATGAACGCTACTTTCATTTCTATTTCATATTTTATAGAATGGAATCATAATGATATAAAGTTATATTATAATTCCAGTATAATATCATATATAATATCATAGTTCCATCCTTTATACGTCCCACATATGGTATTTAACGAATCAAATCACTTTGAGGGGGCGGTAGTCCGCACTTCCTTAAATAAAGATATCGCGTATACCCATAATTGAAGCCATAAAGGTAAGACAGAAATGAAAAATACAGAAGCATAAGTAAAACATAGACATATTATATATCATATATTAAAATAGTGACATCATAATGGCCACCTTTGAAGGTTTTAAATGAGTATTGAACAATCATCGTTTCAGGAGGCAGAATTTCGCCATCCACGGAAACCGTATGTTCTTTAACCATTTGATGTAGTTGTGTGAGAGTGTAGCTCGAATAAATCTTATAACAACATCCTAGTATACTGAATATACTGGTTTCGTTACAAAAGAAGTAAATAAAAAGAGTTTAGGGGGTTGGAGAAGCAAAATAAAAAAAATGAACATGAGAGAATGAATTACCTTTAAAAGTGTAACTCATTTTGATTTGAGCCTAAAGGCTTCCTTTGAAAGGATTATTCCCAAAGGGAATCCTATAGGATTAGTAGAGGGATGTGGAGAGTGTAAATGGGCAGGGGTTGGCCGAGCCAAAGGCTTTAGGAGTGTGTGAAATTAGGTAGAGGTGGGGGCCTTTTATAAGAGGAGAGGAGGGGCACTTTTGGAAAGTAAGAAATATTACTTTATTTGAAAATGTGTTTCAGTTTTAAAAGGTCCCACATTGATATAATTCGTGGATAAGGTGATAAGGGTTCGAAATCCACCCATACAATAAGTTTTGGACATGTGTAGTTCATAGATTTTACATTATCTTTCCATTTTATTTAAATCGTCAAATAATGATGTCATCGCTGCATCATTATTATGTCATAACTAATTTAATTTAATTAATGTCTAAAAATTATAAAAAAAATACTATGATGTAGGAAATCTTTTTAGATTTCCAATGACTATTTATAATCAAAATTTGGACTTTTTTAACCCCAATTAAAAACTGTTTTAGTAAAACAACTCATGTTTGTGTCAATTTAATTTTAACATTAAATAAAAATATATTATTGTCATTTTCCAACTAATGTGGCTCCATGGGGTCCCCAAGTTGGCCCATGGATTTTCTTGGTCGTCCATGACTCACCCAATAGGTGTAGGACAAGTGTCATGGTGTTTTCACATTCTTATAATATCATTTTTACCTTAAATGACACTAATTACCTCTAACCGCGATTAATGAAAAAAAGTTACTATTCACCAAAAAATTATTTTCATCCCATTGAACCACATTTTACATACTAATGAAAACCATGTATGTAGGATTTTCAAAATTCAATACACATTAGTGGTAAACTTTTATTTAACTGAAAAATCAGTTTGCTTGATTACCACTTAGTGGTTTCACTATTCATAAAAAATTGGAGTTTTTCAGAAAAATACCAAAACTTCACCCTAAGCTATATTTGATATTCCGAATTAGAAAATGAAGTCCGTTTTACAAAATTCATAACATATTAGTCACATTAATTAATTTAATAATTAATTCCCGCTGTCAGAGCAAATAGCGTGTTTTTATAAAACAATAAGTATCAAAAGATTGACACTAGTTTAAGTCTGATTTCAAAGTGAAATTAATTCCAACGACCACTATTGGATTTAATGGTAAAAATATATTCTAATTTCAATTTAAAACCAAATCAAAATATTATATAATCATATAAATAAATTATATTAAAAAGTGGTTTTGAATTAAAACACAACATTTTACACTATTCATTAAAAAAATGAACTTTATCGGAAAAATACCAAAAAATTACACAAAGTAAAATTTGATGTCCCGATTCTTAATAATTGTTTTATTTGGTCCAAAAGAATGTTTAAGAGTGAACAAAACTATATTTAATGATGGTTCAACATTAAAAGGTGATAAGTGAACCTTTAGTGAAAACTAGGGCATATACGCCTAAAATTGAATTCTTTCCGTATTTTAAGCCTCTATCCTTTATTGGATAAATGTAAAAACATTTAAAAACATATATAATCATATTTTAGTTATTTCTATCCATTCCCGCCATTACAATGGCAACATGTTAACTACCATTTAAAATAATATTATTTTATTATTAGAGTGCAACGTAAGATTCCCAAGAAACTCGTTGTTGCGTGTTGGAAATGCCATCGAGCATAGCGTCCCCTTTAAAGTCATATTAATATTTTATTCACAAATATTTATAAATATGAAAATGTCATATTCTTTATTTACCTGGGGTGTTACAGCTATAGTGGAATCAATTTATAATGATTTAGTTCAATTGGGGGAATGGGATTGGATCCATTCCAATGTATAGGATCTAGAAATGAAGTAAGCGATTGAGGGTTCTCTATTTAAGAATCTAGGAAAAATGAAATTATTGGGGAATTAGGATTATAGTCAAAGGGGACTTCTTATGTAACTCTTATATAATATGTGGACACTTGAATTTCTATTTATTATAGACATGATTCATTTCAAGGACTCCCAACGGAAAATAGGATTGTGAAAATACCTCCGTATGGGGTTTTTTTGTTCATGTATTGGTACACAGGGTGGTGTGGAATGTAGAAGAAGATTATGATAGGTTTCTATATATGTCTTACTATTTGGTTATGGTTATATTAAATTGATTGGGAAATTACTATGTGTAATAAATAAGGTCCTAGTGGTATATTTTGTGTCTAAAACGATTTTCAAAATATATTTTCATAGGTTGGGGTGGAGATGAAAATTTTATATTCATTTATAAAATTCAGTACATTTTGGTATATAAATATTCTTAATTATATTGAATTTGGATATCATTTGATTTAGACCGACCATGGGTGTTTTTCCTTCCACTACACCATAGTAGAGAACATCCAAGATTACTCTAAAAATAGAGGTATAACAAACACACAGAATTGATTTATGTCATTCACCATCTACCTTATTCAAAAATTATTCAGTATTCCAATCTCTACCCACATAATTGATATTCTATACACCATGGATAATCAGATTGTATTATAAGATCAGGGTTACCTCTATCTCATCCTATCATATCCTAATTAAAAAAACCCTTCAATTTTCCATTTCTTAGGTTTTTTTCATAGGCATCATGTATTTTTAGATGAGGTTGGATAATTTCATTAGGATATATTTCAATGTTTATGATAAAATGGTTTTTCCATTACGTTCATTGGTAGTTTATCCATGATCATCTATTATTTCATAATGAATTTTTATCATTAAATTTATTTTAGGGATTAATATCATAAGCTATATTTTATAATTGATGATATATCAAACTTAATCATCTTTGGATAATCATGGAATGAACCATAACATTGATAATTATCATGAATCATGAATGAACCTCACTTGTGTTATTTCTATTGTAAGTGATTGATTCCATATTTATGTTTCATATTGATTTTAAAGGTAGTGTATTATCTATTATACATTTTTATGGTTTTTATTTTCATTAAAAATATGATGGAAATTTTATAACAAAATTCTTGAATGATGTGATTATTAATGAAAGATACATGTAAATTGATTTATATTTTTCCTTCAAATTTGTTATACATGGATGTTATTCATGATTAATGGTTATTAATTATTTCAAGTCCTTACTTGATTATGGTGGAAGGTTCCTATTTTTATGAATTAGTTAAGGTGGCTTTTTGGATGATATTCACTAAAGATCTTTACTAGCATACTATATCCTGAGAATGGTAGGTGGATATCAGCGTTGATATTATCCCTCGATTGTTGTTATTCTCAGTTCGATGTCTGATATAGTGAATAAATGTGTTCAATCACCCCTATCTAAGGAAGAAATCCGGGATTCTATTTGGTTGTTAAATCTTGTTAGTTCCTCATGATCGGGGTCTTTGTAGTCAACTTCTATAGGGATTCTTGGGATATAGTTAATGCGCCTTTAATAAGTGTTGTTCAATATTTTATCCAAGGAGGAAACCTACCCCACATGGTATGTGATACCAAATAGGTGGTAGTTGGGAAGGTCATGAATTACAATTCATTAAATCAAAAACGCCCTATTAGTCTATTAAATTTCCATTATGATATATTCGATGACATTCTGAACACAATATTATCCCATTTATTCCGAATTGGGTTGTAGAGAAACAACATTGTTTTGTGAAAGGGAGATCTATTTAATGATACATTGCCTTGGACCTAGAATTCATTAGGGACATCAACATGAAATCACACGGTATAAATATTTTCATTCAACTTTATATGTTAAAATAATTTGATAGATTCGAATGGATATTTATCATTAGGGACCTTGATAGCCTGAGGTTTTCTTCTTGGGTTATTAACCCGTTTTTTCAATGATTTAGATTCTCTTCGTTGTCTATTTACATTATGATTAAGTAGTTTGGATTATTCGAAGCTATTTGAGGGTTGAGACAAGGAGACCCTCCCCCCTATATTTTCATCATTACACACGATGTTCGTAGCTTCTATCTGAATTACTACAATGCAATGGTCAATGTGTCCCCCTTCCATAATAAGATATCCCTTAGGGGTATTTCTCTTCTGATATTTACATATGATGCCATTATTTTATTAAATAGATGTATAAGGTCTATTCATGGGGTTAATGAGGATCTAGAGGTTTATTGTGGTTGGGTTAGGCATGTTTTGAGTCGTGAGAAGAGTATTTTCTTTGACATTATACATTGTAATTTAAGAAGAACAAATGTTCTATAACATATCCATAGAATGTATAATAAATCATTGCATATGACATACATGGGTGCTAAAGTGTCCCCTAACACCCTCGTAATTATATATTTTTACATGGTCATTGATATAATCAATGAGATCATTCTCAATTGGAAGAATATGTTATTATCCGATGGTTAGAGAATTAGGTATACCAACTCAGTTTTATCCTCTATTCCCATACACATTCTATCCACTATAAATGCCCCAAATAAATTGATATCAAACATTGAAGACACCCTAATTTCATTTTTATGTAGTGGTCACCTCAAAGATAAATTTCATTGGGAATCCTGAAATATGTTAGATAAGTTAGTTGAAGAAAGAGGTGTGAACATAAAGAGTGTTTCTATTTCCATGATTGGACTCCTAGAAAATACCTCCTTGTAGATACTAAGTGGTAAATTATAAAGGGTAAAGTACATGTAGAGTACATATAGCATGGATGAGAACTATTCTTGATATAAATCATCCAAAATTCATAATCTGATTCGTCCTTATCTTCATCTCCTTAAGCTGCACATCTGTTGGATTGTTAGTGAAGGGGACATCAACCATTAGCATCATAACTAGATGGGGAATCACCTTGAATTCACATGATTCCCCTCTATGACTATATCTTTTTGGGACACAATAAACTACCCTCTAATCATTTTAAAAACATTGGATGTAAACAAGGAAAGTAGCATTGATTGAATTGTGTTGACTATTGTCCCAGACAAGTGAATCTTCATATGTTCCCTAGTAGGAACCTTTTTTATTCTATAAATTATCAAATTTCAATCTTCCCCCAATCATATGGATTTTTGGGTGATATTTTATGGTGAAAGAACATTCCATACAAATTTGTATTTATTGTAGGGAATTTCAAGCATTTAACATTCCCCTCTTATGATAATGTCTATCTGAGATGAGAAATTTTGGCCTTGAAGTGGTTCATATTCAAGGAGCCAAGTTCTAAATATTTCGATCACCTATTCTTCAAGAGTCTCTATGAAAATGTTGAATAAAGATCAATTTGATAGTGTATATGTAGGTTTGATTAGACCTTGAATGGTGGCTATTTCCTTAGTGGTGGTTCCTTTTAGTGGATATTCCATTCCCCTAATGATAGTCCATAGCAGTTATCTTCTTTTTAGGATGTTGGCTTCTATAGTCCTAGAGAAATGACATGCCACATCTAAATGTGGAATCTTCTTCTTCATGTATTGGTTTCATATGAAAGAACCTAGTTATAGATTTTTTCAATCTATAAAATGATTCGGTAGGTTATTTATCCATCATCCCACTTATTCCCCTATCCACTACCCCTTTCATAGTCCCATCCTTTCAAGGTTATTGGGTAATATTGTAGCCACTGATCTCAGGGTACAAGATGAATTATGTTGGTTCATGTTTCATGGACACTATGAATGGGGGTGGTGTTATCCGTAAATTCAATTGTTTAGTGGTGGATGCTTTTTCAATTTTCCTATGTCTTGGGGATTCTCTCCAAGCCAACGATATTTCCATTATATCCAGTGTATTTCTTTGAAATCAGTGGAATATCATTATCATAAAGATTAATACTAATTCAATTTCTCAATATAATGAAATATACTATAAGAATCAGATCCCTTGATCCATTGAATACTCTATGAGGTGTTACAAGGGTCTCATGGATGACCATTTTACTATTCTACATACCTTAAGAAAGGGGAATGTTGTGGTGTATTTTATAGTCTCTCATGCATCTCAAAAAATTAGTTTCTTATCTTTGACAATCCTGAATACCTTCCCATATATGGTACTACATTTTATTGATAATTTGGTCTAAGCATTCATTAATTTCAGCCCCCTTAATTGTACTCTTGTAGGATTTTTATCCAATGAATAATTTCATTAAAATAAAAATAATTTGGTGGTGGAAGTTTCATATTTGTTGAATTTGTTCATAATTAGTAAGTAAATTCAATACACTTATTATATAATTATTTATTAAGGTCAACTATTTTGGTTAGAAAATCATTTCTTACTTAATTCTAACATAAATTACATGGGATATGTCCTTAATTTTGTAATGAGTGTTCCATGCTAAAAATATATTATGATTCATTGAAGTATTTTCCTAGACTGTCAGTGAATTGATTTTTTTTTGTGAATCTCAAATTATATGGCAATAAAATTTTAATTTTTAGCTAGGCTTATATTAATGGATTAATATTTCTGATAGTTGGATGGAATTGTTTTTTCATAGTGCTGTTATAGATGACATTAGTGTAGTTGGGATGAGTTGAATGATAATTATTATCATTGGAAAATTATCTTTTATTTATTTCATATTATAGGATTATTGGATATATATTTTAATAAATACCAAAATAGTTTATCATTTAGTTATATAAGGAAAAAAATCATCATTGGAAGGGGTAGATTTAGATGAGTTTTAGAATAGCCCAAAATTAGGGAATGATATTTTTTTGAAATGAACCTACACATGGGTGTGTTTCAATTAAATTAAAAAGTTGAATGAGTATTTAATCTGGACAAATATATATTTTTTGAAATAAGGATATATTTTGATGAAACAAAATGTTCAATGGAATTTAAGAACTATATAAATATTGATGGTTAAATACTCATTTATTAAATAAATGACTATTATTTTATAATTACTAAGTGAATGATATGGATGATGTTTAATGTTATTTCTTATGTTCACATTTGAGATATTTTCACCTATTCCTTAGTGGATGTTTTTAGCTATCCTTAGATACTTGAACCGTAGTTCATGTTTATGGTTAGGTATATTCCATTAGTCTGTTTGTTTAATTATAATAACATTATAATTATTGATTTCATACACTAACCCACAAATATATGAATTTAAAAAACTTTAATAATTATTCATGGAATTTTTTTCCAACACATTGGTTTTTTACGGAAATGAATTATTTCTTATTCCAACCCCTCATTCCATTCAGTTTTTGTTTATTATTCAGTTATTCCAATGATATGATGGATTAAATAATAATGTATGGACTCATATGAGCTGTGATTCCACTATTTATGTCAATATATATATGTTTCGGATGTAATAACTTGATGATTTGTTACAAAATTTCATTTGTTCATAGTTTCTATGGATTCCCATTTGGGTACAAACATGGGTTGTATTAATAAGAGGTATAAAAAAATATTCTAGAAATGATGTGGCTTCAATAATTCTGTATGGATTAAATTCGGCTATGATGAATAAAAAATATATAAGATGTAATTGTGACATAACAATGATATGGGTTCCTATGTTTTTAAAAGATATAGTATAGGAGGGATGAAAATAATATGCGAGTTGTTTTTGAATGAAAATTCCACGTTAATTTGTAAGTGGAAATGGGGTAACTTTTGTATATATATATATATATATATATTATTCTATGTAGATTACATTATACATGCATTATTTTCTGTGCGAGAACTGGTGGGTTAGATATAGTTTTTCTTTTTGGATAATTAGTTTCATTAATTTCTTATTCCATGGTATTTAGTCTGATAATTTTATATCATTATTGTATCTGTTCAGGGATGATACTACTGACTATAATTTTATAATAATTATATTTACATATATATTTACATTTTTGTTGTCCCATAAGAGAAGTATGGTGACTAAGTTGGGAATTACTAGCTCTGAGTGATTGGTGAGGATCTGTTGTAGTTTGGGGTTTAAAACTATCCTTTTCAATTTGTATCATTCATTTTATCCTTTTATTTATGACATTATATTCCATAATTTTGTTTTTATTTTTTTTCTATGGGGATGATTCAAGGATCTAATTATATATATCGTTAATTAAAATTTCATTTAACATGAAATTATTCATATTTTGTAATTATAACCCATCAATTAATTATCCAACTCATGACCTATTTGAGGTGGGATTTTTTGGTATGTATCCAACTCAAAACATCCACCCCATATGATCTACCAACATAGGGTAGGTCTTGAAAACTAGTTTGTATTATATTCATTGTTTATGAAAAATAAATTTTCCTAATGTTTCTCTAGGATACCAATTACCCCTTGTAATATAATATAGAAATGAATAACATAATTATTTTTATTTAATATACTTATTTGGATAATGAGTGAATTAATTTTTTTTTTTTACAAAATGGTATCAAATAAAAGTTATCCAATTCATTAAATATTATTCATTGAGATAAAGGAATAAAAATTCATATGGTATATTAATAAAAATGTATGAATACAAACAATTCAATAATACTTCTTATATAATGTATTTTAATGATTGTGTGATGTTTAGAATATATTGAGTGGGTTTTAATATAGTAATTTTATTTTTTTAGATATTGATGTAGTCGGGATAATGTTACAGAAAATTATAATAGTACAATTTAATTACACCTCATGTATTATGAATTTTATTAATTAAAATTAATTAAAAAGTTATTAGAATATTTTTTTTGGAAATTTTATATTTATATTTTTGTTTGTTGAAATTTATATTGATGATCTATACATAATTCCATATTTATCATGTATTTTTAATTGAAATTATTTTTTTATATCAGGTGATATATTTTCTAGGTGTATTCCCAAAAGAATATTGCCATAAAATGTAAAATGAAATTTATTTTTTATTTTTATTGTGTATATTAAATATTATATTTTAAAAAATAAATGAAATAAAATTTGAAAACACATCAGTGGTTATTATTAAATTCATTTTAAGGATTATAATTTAATTGATTGGATTAATTATGTTTTCCATGGATTTAACATTGAATAATTTATATATTAATTTATTCTAATTTAAATATAATTTTTTGATAGTTATTTTTATATTTTATTAATGTGTATTATATATTATTCCAAAATATAATATATTTTTTCTTGTATTTAGTAAACTATTTAGTAGAAAGTTATTTATTAATCAAATGAAATAGATTATTTTTAATTTATTTCATTTCTTATATTATTGTGATAATTATACTCATTGATGAAAATATTATTTCAAAATTTTTATTTAGTTATATTTTGAGTTTGATTATTTCATATCAATATAGTTTTATCTTGATATTTCTAATCTATTAGTGAAATTAATTTTTTTCTTTTTTGGTTATGGGTTTGATATAAATTGGAATGATATTTGAACTAATTAAAAAATGGAAATAATCCATATAGAAATTATCAAGGCACTTTTTTTCATGTTTAATGGCTTGGTGAGTTGTTAAAAAAGTCTTTAAAGATTGTGTGACCATATATTTTTACTTATAACAAAATATATTTTGTGTTCATACATCAGAGTGTATTTATTTTTAGAAGTGTTTTGAGAAATAAAATATATTACATTTTAAATAGATCTTATGAATGTACTCCTTTTAATCAAAATCCATTTATCAAAATAAAATTATTATATAATTTTGAAAAAATTGGTGTCTATAATGTTATTATTTTAAAAATATTATTATTATTTTAATTATTTGAGAATAATTCTTTCATTTTATTTACATTTCAAGGTTATTTCTATTGATTAATTTTGTTAATATCAGATTCAAATTATTATTGTTAATGAAAAATCATGATTTTGAATTTAACATATAGAGATTAGTCCATAATTTACCTAATAATATTTTTTAGAAAATTATAAAATAAAAAAACTAATATAACTTATTAAGTTTTTTTGAAATCAAATTATTAAATCTTTTAAGAATTTAAATGAATTTAAAATTTTTTTATTCATTTTTATATAATATTTTCAAATATATTTAATTTAAATATATTATTTAATTTTTTAAACCATAATTTACTTTGAATAATATTTTTCTATGTTTTTTATGTTTATGTTATATATACTTTTTTAAAACATATACAAAATATTTCAATTCTGATTTAATTTTACATTAAATAAATAAATTATTCAAAAAATGCTAGTTCAATCAATAAAGGATTAAATTCATTATATATATCATAATGAGTTTTAATTTGAGTTCCAAAAATATATATTTGATATTTTATTAAATAATATAATATTTGGTACTACATTTATTTTCAATGAATCATTATTTTACATTAATAAATTTCAATAAGAATTGAATTGAATTTAGTTTGGAATTAAATTAATATTATTATTTTCATTAAGATTATTATTACATAATTATATAAATTCATTACCATTATGTCATGGAAAAAAATTCCTATTATTAAAATATACTTTGATAAAAAATTATTATCATTGGTGTGTTTTTTAACGACCCATTTTTAGAGATGATGATTTATGAACAAATTGGAGTTATTACATTTGGATGATCGTGAGAGTTATGTGGTATATTACAATAATAAATAATCTCTGATATATTATAAGAACTGTTTTTTGGTACTAGAATATGGTTTTTACCTCAACATTGGAGTTTTATGGTATTCTGATCCACTTGACTCTTTGTTGAATAATTAATATTATATATCTATTAATTAAATAGTGATTTATTCCCATGTACATGTTCATTGATTTCCTTTAAATGTATCATTATATTGAGAGTAAATCTTCATAATTTAATCTTGAACTATGGGGGGGGGGTTACCTAGTCGATGCATATTCTCTAGTAAGGGATCGATTTTTTGGCTTCTGCATATTTTTATTTTTATTTTCAGTCTTGACCATGTCATTTTAATTTTTTTATACTCTTCTACAATTTAATCATATTGGTTCACCATGGGGAACCAATTAATAACATACAAAAGAGTATAGTGAGAAATATATATTGGTTGTGAGAAGGGATAAAGTATTATGGATCTCGAGATGAGTCAAATCGTCATGTGACAACGATAGATTGAAAATTTATGTGATGTTTGATATAATCAACCAAAATATATTTTGTTTTTATGTTTTAACATTAAATGTGCATATATTTACATTTTAATATTTTATTTTATATTTACTACTATATTGAACCCTTAATAGGATGATCTAGGCCTAAATATGCATAAATGGGTCCTTTGGACATATTAATGGGGTTCCCTTTCGGGAAATCTGAGTCACACGACCTATGATTTTATAAAAACATGTCGTGTAATATTTCTATTTTATGTATATAATATTTTATATGAATATTCCATGTAATTTTAGGACACACCATATAATGGTACATCACTATGTATCCAAGTATAAGGGAATTACAAGTTTTTAGATCTACACATAATGATGTATTTGTACTTGATGGTGGTCATACTCATCCATGTATGCTATTATATTGTCTTCTATCTCATTTAGAGGCTCATGCCCATATAGGGTACATGGATACTCCATGTATGAGATACATACCTTGTAGAAATACTAAAATAGTAAAATTCACAGTGTAATGCCATGTGATGTACATGTGCTAGTAACCCAGGTAGGGTATACACTGTGTACATGTTTTACATACCATGTACATGGGTTATACACCGTGCGTCTATAAAATGTATATACATGTGTAGGGAATTAATATTATACAACATATAAGATTGTATACAGAAAATTTAATTCTCATTTTTTATCATTTTAACAGTTTTTCATATTTTGAAACTCATATATCAGAAATATACACATTATTATTCAATTTTGAGAATGTTTTCCAAATACATAAAGATATCTGAACAATTGGGGTGTTTTTATAATAATTAATAGGGGTTTTGGGAGATAAAATATATAGTGGGGATCTTCCTCTAAGAAATTAATGTTGTTATATTATTTATGTGATACATAGAATGTGTCCTAGTTGATTATCATAAAAAATTATATATAGCTATTTAATAGGAACTCAAATGTCCACAATTGAAACTTTATTGCTCAATCTAATGGTTTTTAGGATTGTGATTAGAAATGAAGAACAAATATGTTGGTTATTTGTGTGAACCTAATCTGAGTCCTTGAGATTATATAGGCCATGAACCATCTCCCTAGTCATATGTCATGTGGATTTTTACATTAATAATTATCCCTTGAGGGATGTTCAATTTTTTTATTTGGAGTCAGTATGTTGTTAGATATGGGGTTGAAAAATGTTTCTACTATGAGAGATGGGCGTTGTCTTAAGACACCAGTTTCAAACCAAATATCTGAAAAGTGATTCCTCCACTTGTGACCCAAAATATATAATCGCTTATAGGGGAAATTCAGTTGTTCTAAATGAGAGGATATCATGTACAATTAATCAATTTACATTCCCTTTATCAGTATCTTAATAGAAATATATCTTCTATTTTTCTTTTTTTCTAGGATCATAAAAGAGATTTATTCTATTATATACTAACATATTAGATCCCAAGAGGGATTAGTTCAATTATGTCTTTACCTCGATGGCAGATGTATGATTCCTCTCTTGCATTTGGTTAAGAGGAAAAACGGGGTACCCCATTTTTTGATTGACCCTAACATATTTGTGAAGTGTTGGGAGAGGGATGGTAGATTGTGTCAACATAGAACACAAATGAGACATATAATACAACAATGATAGGTAAATAGTGATGAGATTAGGCATTATTCTAAACTCATACTTTTATTTGAACATTTTGAAAGCTACTATTGATGTAGCTATAATTATTAGTGGTGATTCATTGTGCATGTCTTATGATCATTATGTGATTCATTGAGTATATTACTCAAAGTAATAAATGTGTTCCATCTTAATATCCCCTATTTTTATCATAACTACTACCCACCCATGCATTCACATGGTGATATAAAATCAATGCTAATTTTAATTAAGAGAATACTATTTCACTATGATATTAATGAACACATGAGAATTTGATTATTATCATGAAAAATGATTCTATACAACTCTATTTTATTTATAAAAAGATACAAATTTAAATGGAAAAGGTATCAATATTATCAAAGGAGATACAGAGATCAAAACCACTGTGTGAATTTTATTATCATCATAAAAAATGATTCTATAAAACAATATTTTTTTATCAAAGATACACATTGAATCGGAAAAGGGTTAAAAATTATCAAATGAGATAAGAAGAACAAATCCTACAGCTTAAACAGAAAAGGGGAATCCACATGGGTCGCCACTGTAGGGAAACTGGAAGCTGTCAGCCCCTCATTATTGGTCTAGCTTGCTATCTAATGAGATCAGCATGTCCAATATCCTAGGGATATTCCTGTAAATAGGGTCAAAGAAGAGGATATATAATATTAATGATTAAACGCGTCGAGCATAACCCTGTTGAAAGATACCAAAAACCTGAAGCAACGAAAAAAATAACATTACAGTATCACCATAGTGGAGAACAAGATAACTCAAAATGAAGAAGCCATAATCAAAGATAATACATTGATTCCCACCCAATACCCACCATAAATGTGTAAATATCCCAGGTATAGTATTACTGAGATAGTGACACTACTTGTACTAGAGAAAACCCTCAATTAAACCTAACTCATATTTTTCATATGCGATGACATCCACCATCATGGAGAGACCATGGAAAGGATCCAAGAGACATCCATATGAAGTTTTTAAGTGAATAGAACACGTCACAGTAAGAGGAAAGGCTAATGAAATCCATAAATCTAATGAAACATTAAATCAAAATCCCCTCATCCCACTTCCTGAACGGTTAGAATTTTCTCTTTTAAATAAAGATGGAAAATACAAAATAACAACATTTATATAATACTTAATGATTTTTGTGTGTTTTTAAATTATAAAAGTTTGAATTTGCTTTCTTCAAAATTAGAGCATCACAAAATTTACTTAAAAAAACAATTATATCATAATCAAGAACGTTATTATGACTATCATTTTCCCCTTGAATTGTAAACAACAAAAACATGCTTATTCATTAACTATTCTTCTTCTTATCTTGCTAAATAATTTGTTGGTAAAACAATACCAGGATCAAACATCCTTCAACCATAAATGAGATGTCTATCATATATTTCTCCTCTATTCCTGAAAATTGAAGACATTCCTTCCATCATCCCATACACATTCACCAATATTTATGTTTTCCACTATGAAGGTATGAGAAAAATTAAAATAAATATGGTACACCTTAGACACAACCCACTGATCTACACCTTTGCATCTTTATACTGGTCTAATAACTTTTCTACTAAGACAAATATCTTATAATGGAGACAAATATCACTGAATCACAACATAATAATATAAACATAAAACCTTGTAATGTTTTGTAAAATCTATTCAAAAGAGAGTATTCAGAAAAATTTAACACTAAACAAAACTACAATTAATGTCACATCAATATTCAGATCATATTTCAAAAACACAAACAAACATGAAAATCTTAATGATGGAAGGAAAAAATTCATATATAATTCATTACAACATAATTGATCATCAAATTATAAATAAGAAGAGAAAAGAAACATAATTGTGCCAAAACAAATTGAAAGGGGAATAAACTTAAAAATAAATCTACTTGAAAATGATGACAACCACCCAACCTACACAAACAATAACAAAAATATAAGAACTAACATTTAGTTGAAAGTTCAAATGAATCTATTTTTTTACCCTTTTCCTGCTATCAAATTCTCTTAACCTACACAAAAATTAATGGTTGTTAGGCACATTTCAAGTAAAGTGATTTCATTATTATGAAATATTCACAAGTAATGTGATTGTATGTAAAGTGGCCTTGTTCTATTTGGAATGAAAATAAATGATTAAATCTCACTGATTGAAATAATAATGATAGGAATATATTCACATTACTACTAATGTAATGTCAAATTTCAAGAATATCATTAAATAAGAAAGTGAAATTAATATTTTTTCTACATATTTTACAGCACATTACCAATTAAAATTAGAGCTTTTTCCTAGTAAACCAGAAAGAGAAATAGTGAGGGAATGTAGAAAATGGTGCAAACCAAATATAATGAACTCGTTTTCCATTTATAATTCAATTTACCCTTTATGATTTTTCTTCTAAAAACATATAATCATGGGAAGAAAATTCATTCTATTACGTCTAATTACCTCTGTAAAATATATATAGAGATGGTTGAGAAATAATATGTACATGAGACTCCATTCTTGCAATCTCGACATAAAGAATCATGGAGCAGTCTCACTTAGGTTGGCCCTGGTAATATGGTTCCCATGTAGGGAATTATTGATGCCAATGTGACTTGAACAACTTCAAGCACCAGAACCTTCTATCCTATTAACCAGTCAAACTGGTGAATACCTTTAACCTCCACAATTTTATAAGTTAGGGGGTTCAGTGTAGACAATTAATTCATTCCAATATATGTTTTATATTCAATGATGACATGGATTTCTATATTATCAGGTATAAGAGATGTGTTCACAATAGATGAATCCAAAACCAAAGCATCCAGAATGTAATCAGTAGTTAGGAAAAAGTGATAGTAAGAGTATCCTGAGATAAAACATATATAATCCTGTCATCCAATCAATTTTTCTGCATTATAATTAGAGGAATATTCATCAAACAAAGGCTATAGGAAGACATTGGATACCAATAAGAGTAAAAATACATTGACATTGAAGGTTTTAATTAAGACATTAATTCATTCAGACATTCATATATACATATATAAGTATAGAGAGAATGGATAGGGGAGGTGGGAGTGGAAAAACAACGTTTTTCAGAAAATGATATTCCAATTTCCCATAATAAATCAGAGAAGGAATCCTATAGTTCTCTTCATTAAATGTTTTTTTATAGAAATGTGGCCTCAATCCATTAAAATCCATACATCGACTTGAAGGTGATGCTAATTGAATAGAAGACGATAATCTCTCTAGTAGGGTAAATAATGTAAAACATGATTTTATCATGAACCAACAATGAAAAAAAGACATTAAAAAATAATAGTCCAAGTAATGAATTCATATAGCTAAGTATAGATCCATCTATGATTCCCAAACATGAACCTTATTAAATCAATCACATTGAGAGATTAATAGCTCAAACAGAAAATCTGTATGGAAAATTGGATAAGCTTACATATGATGTAGTGTAAGGCTTCCAGGTGTTAACTTCAATTGAACCATCACTTTCCCATCTAGAAACATGTTCTTCAATGCAAACTCATTTCTTGAAATCAATAGAATTCATAGATAAAAATTTTGAAAAAAGAAAAATATCTCGTAAGTTTACATTATACAATTATAAATCAAGAATTATATTATACATCTACACATAAAAATAGTAGTAACGAAAATAATGTTTTGAAAGATAGCACAATAAGGTATAAACTGTATCTAAAACAACAATTTACCAAGAAAAAACTTCTTCTTAGATGCAAACCCATATCCTGATATAAATATAAGCAACACAACAAAATCCATACAATGAAAAAATTCCCAAAAATATGACATCAGAGAAAAATGAATCCCAAAATTTAGTATGCATTGTCATTAAGATAAATTATGTTTATATTGAAAAGATTATAAAAAAATTTGACATTTAATAAATATTATTAATATTAACTATTAGTATCATTGATCAAATAAATAATAGTTTATGATAGAACATATATATTACATAGAAACAAAACAAAAAATTCATTAGAAAATTTGATGAGTATAATAATACATGAATTAGAATAATTATCATTAATGAGGAATGTAATTAGATTTAAAGTAATAAACACGTTTTAAAAGATTTGATGCATTTAATTGTAGGAAAAAATACCTTAAATGAAAATAATGACCATTATAAATATGTAAAAATACCTAAATACAGAAATTATAATATGAATATATTCCTAAATACTATGTTTTATGATAAAAAATGGATTAGACAATTAATTAGTTTGTGTACACATGCATATTATGGGAATTTTTATTATAAATAATGTTTTCAAATAAAAATTTTAATGGAATCATTAATATTGTGAATTGGAAGCAAATAAAATAAAACAAACCTTCAACTAATGGTACACTTCACCCATTGTCATGGTCTGTTTGTATAACGATGTTATCATATCAATAGACATTGTACTGGATAATATATTTTATATAAAAAATAAATAGTATGTGGAAAACTGTAAATTAAATAAGTATATTGAAATATAATATTAATAAAAATTTATCCAAAGCCTCCCTCTATTGAAGATATTTTCTATGAAAACCCACCCGATGATAAATTTTTTTCGATGTATGGATATTATATGGATGGAGTTCCAGGAATAGTTTTACTAAACGATGCTCCCACCGTTGAACTGCTTCTTGGAGTCACGACAGGTACTCTAATGGCAATAATGATTCATTGTTGTCTTTATAATTCTCCTTTTCAACTTCATATAACACGTGAAAGGTATCAGCTGCTTCAGAGTCTTTCTTCTGTGAACCTAATAAATATTAATGAAGAACATTTAGTTGGGAACATTTAATGACCACATTATTTCCTTTCAGTTCCTCCATACAATGAATATATCAAAGATTACATTTTCTAAACATATATAAATATACAGTATTAGATGAAACAACAAATTTTTTCATTATTCTTACTGAAAGAAAAGTTGATGATTACCAATTGGAATTTTCCATCATAGAATATTAGAACATTGTTGGTAAACTATAAAATAGAGAGATAATAAAATATTCCAATATATGGATATTTTTTTCATTATCAAATGAAAATAATCCCTATGATCAGATTAAAAGGAACTAACAATTTATGGATAATAGTGATAATAGAATGTGTGTTCATCTATGCATGTTGTTTCTTGGTGTGACCGGTGGATATAAAAGAAAAAAAACTAAAGTTATTGGTCATAAAACATTGATATTTCAGTAACAATATATTTTTTCAGATAGCGAGAGGGTTGTTTTAAAACGTTTTAATAAATTGGTTTGAATAATTAAATAAACTGACATGCAAGGGAAACTGTAAAATGAGGTTACCATAAATGGTTATAGGTGACAATGGGATGTGTTCTCCCCTTTGAGTGCATCCCATGCGTGTTAGAAGTTATTTTTTAGTAATATTATTCAAGAGATATTAATCATGTGATAGTGTAAATTGTAAATATGTAAGAAATTTGAATGATAAATAAGGGTACACATTTAGATGTACATAATAAAAATATGATAACATGTTTTTCGTTTTTTCCTGAGTTTTCTTCTTCGAATCCTCTCCTCTTTACATGCCAAAGTCGATTGAAGGTCTGTATTGTGTAAAATTTTATTATATTGTCAAGAAATTGAACATAATAATGTTATAAAGTCTGTTACATATAATCTATCTTATAACCCAATTTAATTAGTATAAAGTGCATGAAATCAATGATATTTATAGTGATCTTAATGAAATCTATATTTTATTACAACAATGACAATGTAATAATTCTATATTTAATGGAATAGGTAACAATTATCAGACTATTCAGTATTATTTGGTGCGATGAGGAAATAAAGAGAAACTCACCTAAGAATGATTGTTGAAGAATCAATGGATGATCTTATGTATGGTTGGGGGAGCTGGAGTATCAAAATAGCAGAACTAGGGTAACATTGTCTCATTAAATATGGTATAACATCATATAAATCATGAAGGACAGAAGGGAGTAATCTTCACCAACATTAGGTGAATATACCTGCTTTGAAATATTAGATGTGTAAGATGTCTGACTAACCTATCGTTGATGGGAAGGGCTTCACAAAAGGACATGGTAGGCATCATCTAGGGTAGTTGATACTGATGCATAAAGTGGAATAGAATGCTTTAGGGGAAGAAAAATAGAAGGCCCCCGTAGTGTCGAATTCATTGGAGTTATGAGAATGATTGTAGGAAGGAGTTTTCCATCACCTAAAACCCAAGAAATATGGTAGAAAAATTTGAATAAGGAGAAAAAATATTTACCTAATTCCCAAAGAGATAATGTAGGAGTCTAATATCTCATGGAATTGAACAATGGTTTTTGTCAAAGTAGCCAGTGGTGTGCGAAGCATATTCTGTAATCGTAGCAAATGTCTCATGGTTCAAAATTTAGAGGCAACCGGGAAGTGGAAGTAGTGCGAGTAGAAATTGGTGGCTGAAGAAGATGAAGAAATCAGAGGTGATGAAGATGCTTTTCATATTTTGTGGAAACCCAAGGTCTGCGATAATGAGACCCTGAGAAGATGTTGTGAAACTATAGAAAATGAAGAGTAATTTCGCGATGGGGAGAAAGGTTAATGAGGAGAAATAATTCGAGAGGGTTATGGTGTAGTAGAGGGAGATGATGTAGGAGTTACACGTGTCCAGAAAAAATCTTACATTACTATATATATATATATATTCATATTATTGATGGGATTCTTCAGTATATTGGGATTAAAAATTTACTACTAATTGTATCTTAGAAGGTCCCTTATTCATGATCGAACATTATATAGATAATTCAGGTGGATACAAATGATACTAGAAATTTTAGTGTGGGGAAATATTCCATGAGGGAAATATATTTAAATACTCAATTACTGATGATTATCTCCACATTTTTCCCCTAGATCAATCTAACGATCCAGAGGACCTGGCATTCCAAATTATGATTGAGGTTTGGGGACATGGTGGTCCATAGTGAACATGGTGTTCCATATATTGAATTTGGTTTAGTGGAAATAATATTCAATAGTATATTATTTAATTTAATTGACATGTCATTTCACAATATACAGGGAGCTCCATGATAATGATTCACATTAGTGGGAATGGGTTTTAACCAATGATTTTTCAATATTGTTTCAGATCCCCCAATATTTGAAGATTTTTATACTCTCATGGATTAATGATAATATCACTGATTGATTCCAAAAAAAATCTTCGAGTTCAGGATTGGATACACAATTACTACACTTTTCTAAAATTCTTTGAAATGGGGATGTAAATCCATTTATTTACTCAATATCTGGGATTTAAATAATTATTAAATTACACCATGGAAAAAAGATAGATTCCTATACATAATTCCTTTTATGGGAACATATGTAAAATGGATTTAATTGAATAATGATTATTTGTTGGTACTATGATATAATTATTACTATATATGAATTACTTGTGTACACATATAAGATATTTAATCGTTTTATAAATTGTTTAATTGTGAATGATATTCGATAGACTTTGACAAAAGTTATTTTTGATCAGGATTGCATACCCATTTATCAAATATGTAATGATATAATTTATTTATTCTACAAGAGTCTTAGATATAATGAGCATACAAAATTACCATGAATGTATGAATTAAGTTTATAGGTTCACAGTTTGGGGTGGGGTACTATGATTTATTTATACTCCAGTGTATGTTCACCTCGTTGTACTTGTAGAACTCATGTCTTGTTTTATAATGAGAAAGGATTCACTATTGAAAGGTATGAGGGACAAGTATGCATGACTGATTGGATCCACACAAGTGTATTGTTATGTTTTCATTATAGTACATTGATAATGCATTTGGAGACTAGATATGTGGATCATCTATATGTTCATAGACTAGCCATGCATGTTTTTGTTTCTTTTATATTATCTTGTATATGGGATCGTTTTAGTGGGTGATCATGTTGTATGTATTATATGATTTTCTACGTCTTTATTAAATTAAATTTTAAAAAAACATTTTCCATATTTTTTAGACAAAAAATTACTAATATTCAATATATTTGATTATAAAAATTATTTTCTATACTGATAAGAGGGGATATTTTCCCAATAGTCAAACCCTATGCACATACTTATATTGAAAATACTCTCGATTACAAGGCGGGATACTTGATGCCTTATCATAAACAGGCCTTACTACAATTTATATTGTGAGCCACACCATGACTCGACAAATTGTTATTATTGAAAATAATTTCATATAGTATTATAATTTAGCATACGGTAGAAAGGTGTGTTAGGAATGTGATAGACTCTATGATTGTTATCAGACTACTATATTGAGAAAACCTAATCTAATAATAGGTATATGATTCTTTAGATAATATATTGATGTTCTTGATATTAGATTTTATAGTTGTATATGAATTTTTAGTTTATTCGCACACATATGATAATGGTTTTGTGATATTTCATGGATTTATGGCCCTCGTCCCATTTTCAAGAGGCTAGTGATATATTTTGACTACTATATTGTAGAGGGAAGAGGTGCATCATGCATTATTTTTTCCATGAAATGTCCTAATGTTATTGGCCTTATAGAGTATGATTCATATTACAGATTTATGATTTGGTAAAATTTTTAAAGTTCCAATAAAAACCTAAATGATGTTTTACCATATTCATTATTAGAAAAACTATATATAGTCATATATATATATTATTATAATGGTAGTTCATGTGAATTTACGATGAGACATTCAATAATTTGGATGATGACTCATTCCTCATGCTTAGGAGGTGCAATTACCCATGTAGTTTTGTTTGAGAAATTATTCCAAATTGTTGAAGCCCTTATAGGGAATTGATACAAATGTTGATTTATTTTATGCATTGACGACAATCTATCTACTATTATCCTTAATAGTATTGAATAGATTTCAAAATAAATGATACATGTAAGTGTGTAATAAAAAATATCATTTCAGATGATGTTTTTCTGGTATCATTGATCCTTATAGGTCTGCATTGGTTGTTGATTCCTTTTTAGTAGACACATTTTCGGTGTATGTTCATTAGGAAAAGTTAACAATTTGTTCCTAACAACCTGTATAGAGTTTTCCCACCAAACATCATACGATGTTTTCCATTAAAAATTGTGACAATGGTTATCAGGTAAGATCATCATGGATGATATTGATAGGTAACTTGTCACGACCCATCCCGCAAGGCCCATGTTGTGAATACCCCAAGCCCACCTTCTATAGGCTAGGGACTGGCAACTACCACCGAAGGGGTAAATTCCTAAACTGGGAAGGTATTTCTTTTATAACCTGAAAACACACAAAATAAAGTACGAGCTAGAAGCAAAAAACTATGTAAACTCTATACCAAAGTGTAGTGAAAGGTAAAAGGGTCGGAAATACAATCCCAACAGTATAGTACAAGGGTAATGAATGTACAAGTACAGGAAAAAGAGAATACATCTCCTAGATCATCCCCCGGGAAATCCTACCTAAAGGGTAGGTATAGATAGCCACCATAACAATCCTCATTCGTCCATCTCCTCCATGTACCATGACACCGCGTGGTCCACCTCCAGGTACCGTCCAGTCATGGTACACTCAGCCTCGGTCAGCGTTGTTTGTCGTCTGCATCCAACACAATGAGGTGCATGCATAGCCCCTACAGGGGTGAGTATAACGATACTCAGTAGGGACCCCAAGAACCTCAAGGTCTCACAAAATCTAAAAAGGATAAAACACAAACTATGTAACCAACAGATAACCCAACTTAGGTATGTCCCATTAATATACATAAGTTATCATGTAATCCATCTCAAACATGAGGTACACACAAAAATTACTAACTATGCTCAAACTGGCATTTTATTCTAGGGGTAGTATCAATAAACATCCCCTTTCACACTTTCAAAACCTTGGCTGCTGGAGAACTCCTCATTTATCAAGTACAGTGGGCCTACCGTGTCATTAATGTGCTTCCCACTAACCTTGGACTGCTGAGGTACTCCTCCTGTTGAGTATCGTGGTTCTGTTGCATCTCCAAGGCACTCCCCAATGTGGGTGTGCCACGTCACGAAGGTGTTCCCTCTCATATCCTGCTGATGTAAACCTCCTCTCGAGTACAGTGGTATTGTCGTGACACCAAGTCTCTCTCCACTATGGGTCTTCTGCGCCTCCAAGGCACTCCCCATTGGGCTAGTCGAATCACTCTAAGTTCAATCGGTCAGCAGTCATCAGGTCTCATCAAGCTACTAGGTATCTACACTATGATCGCTCGTATATGGGTGTATCCACTACACGAGCTACAGGTTGATACTCAAAATGCCCGATCCATCTTCACCCTATCTCAACTATACCTAAAACACATGTGAGGTATACACAAAGGTATTGTCGCGCTCTAAAAATACCAGATCTGCTGACGGATCGTCAAATGATCATCTCGTGCCAAAGATATGGCCAAAGAAAGTAAAGGGTCGGTAGTGGGCCCGGGTCCAGTCTAACCCGATCGGACCGACCCGGTCTGGGTCAACCCGGTCAGACCTGTTGGGTCTGGCCCGACCCATTTGGTGGGCCAGCCTGTTAGTTTAGGTCGGGCCCGATGGGCCCCACCCAGTGGGTCGCGTGGGAAGTTCGGCCCGTGATCGGGGCCGCTTCAGCCCGGAGCGCCGCGAGGGTGCGGCTCTATGAAGCTCGGCCTGGAGGGCGCCACTAGGGACAATTTTTCTACGACGCCGCAAGGAGGGCCACGGGCCAGCTCAGGAGGCTGGCGCGGCTAGGGCACCGGTTCGGTCGAGTGGCAGCTCGGGAGGCCGGGTGGCCAAGAGGCGGCAAGGCAGGGAGGGAGGCGGCCACGTAGGCCAGGAGGTAGCTGGGTAGATCGGCAGTGGGCCGGCAGTCGGTCGGGAGGCTTGGTCGGAGCAGCTTAGCATGGCATGGGCCAGCGCGGGCTGGCGGGGTTCGGCCGAGGTGCATGGGAGGCCGGTGGCGGCTGGGAGTCTGGGGCGCGAGCAGGCCGATGGGGGGTCGAGAGGCTGGCGTGTCTCATCACTACTATTGGCTCACCCCATAGGCGGCACAGTAGGTGCCACATGGAAATAGGCAGGCAGCATGGTTCAGCCCGAGGTGGCGGAGTCGATTCGGTCGGGGTGCAGCGAGGGTGGCGCAGTTCGTGAATGTTGTGGGTAGCGCGACCATTGTCTTTGTCGTTCCGTCGCGTCAACACCATTTCGAATATCATCACAAACAAGAATGACGGAGGGTTTGGTTAATGTTGGTTTGGCATGTACCCTCTTTGTTTAGGGTGGTAACAATTGGCTTATCAAAAAGTTAGAAAGATAAACTTCAATTGTATTAAAATCTCTACAACGATTCCTTTCCAACCGATGATGAGAATAAAGAAAGTAATATTACTGAAATTAACCCCTAATTTTTCTCGTTGTTCGACGATGAAGTCGTGAGAAGAAGATGTAGGAGATTGTCATTTGTTGTGTCTACCACACACTTCTAATAATGTGTTCACACATCGGTTGTGGAAGATGCTCCACAATGGTATGTGTCTGGGGAAGAAGTTTGAAGAATATCGTTGTTGGCATTCTACATTGGAAGAACGCGTTCTTCATTCTTCGTTGAAAGGTGAGGTTCTTCATTGGAGAACCCCATTCCTCCCAAAATCTCATATCCCCCAAAAATGAATAGATTTTCCAAAATAATAAATTATAACATCTATTATTTCGTTGGCTATATTTCAAAAAAAAACTAAACATTTGTTGGAACATTCAAATTAATGGGAGGATTTGGCCCCATTAATTTGGTGTGTTGGAAACTTTAATGTGGAGGAAGCTCAAGAGGCTCTTCCACCTTAAAGAGGGAGTTGAGAGGTTTTCCTCTCCTACCATTTATTTGGGCTCCTGTGGTCCCCACCCCTAATATTCAAATTGGTAGGTTATGTGGTCTCGGGTGGTCCCCACCACACTAAGCATGAAGAGGAGGACGAGGAGTGGTGGTCACCACCACCATAACCTCTCATGGGAGTTTATGGAATGGTGGTCCCCACTTCCAACATTCACAAAGAGTTTATAGATTCAACGGTACCCACCTCCAAACACCCACATGGCAGATCAAATAAAAATAAAGTGAATCTCACTTTATTTTCTTAAACACCATGAAAACCCAAAAACTAACTTTTATTCTCATCACACATCCATCGATGTGAACGTCTTCTCAAGAGAATATCGGTGCTGCGAGTTCCACAGTGACCTTGAAAATCAATTCCGATCACTAGTTCAAAATTTATAAAAACCAGATCGTACGCTTACTGAACGTACATAAAAAAGACTTCAGAAATTGATTACTGGCTCACTGGGCCTCGGAATCATGCGCCGTCAATTTTCACAGACACGAAAAATTCCAATTTTTTTAAGAAAAAGTTTTCCATATAAATTTGGGGTCTTTACATTCTCCCCACCTTAGGGCTTTACGTCCCCGTAAGCTACAACTCAATCTAAGGAAACAAGTGGGTGTACTTAGCATGCATATGAGTGTCCCACTCACATGTGCTCTCCTAGAGGTTCACGTGCTGCTAGAGAACATGCACCAGAGGTATTGACCGTACACATATGGCACTCTCCTGTCGATCCTCAATCTCAACTAGAACCTATGTAATAGTCTCCCCATCGTCGACGACTAGCTCTCCATGGTCGATGATGTGAGAATGGTCATGCACGTATCTCCTTGGCTGAGATACGTGGAAGATGTATTGAGCTTGGTGCTACTGAGGTAGAAGAGATAGCGGTAAGCCACCTCGCCAACATTATTGAGGAACATAAAAGGCCCGAAAAATATCGGAGATAACTTGCCTCCTTGGTCAAATCTCCAAAGTCCTCATCATGGTGAGACCCATGGAAAGATGTGGATTCCATCCTAGAAATTCATAGGTCTCCGTCTCATGTCATCATATGACTTCTGCCTACTCTATGTAGTATTCATTCACTTCTGGATGATATGCACCTTCTCTATAGTAGCTCGTACCATCTTTGGTCCCTCCAGTGCTAACTTCCCTGGGTTTATCCAACACAAGGGTGATCTGCAAGGTTTCCCGTATAATGCCTCAAAAGTTTCTATCCCAATGGTTGAGTGATATCTTTTGTTTTATGAAAACTCCACTAAAGGTAAGTATTCCTCCCAGCTGCAACCGAAGTCGAGGACACAAGCACAGAGCATGTCCTCGAGGGTCTGAATGGTCTACTAAGTCTGACCATCCGTTTGAGGATGGTACGCGGTGCTTAGATGAAGCTACATCTAGAAAGCCTCCTTCAACCCCTTCCATAGAAAAAAAGTAAACCATACGTCATGACCATAGAAAATAGAAGAAGGTACTCTATGTAGTAGCACAATCTCCTGCCTGTAGAGTCTTCCCATGATTTCTACTGACCCCTGCTCCCTGATCGAAAGGAAGTGGTCCAACATAGTTAGTCGGTCAAAGATCACCCAAATCGAGTCGTGAACCCTTGATGTACATAGAATTCCTGTCACAAAGCCCATGTATATTCCATCCCACTGCCACTCTAGGACATATAAAGGATAAACCAAGCCTACTCGTACCTGGTGCTCTGCCTTCACTTGCTGATAAGTGAGGCATCAAGAGAAAAACTCTGCTACCTCCTTCTTCATACCCAGCCACCAGTGATATCATCGAAGGTCCTGGTACATCTTCGCCACTCTTGGATGTACCACTAGAGGGGATGTGTGTAACAACTTTAATACTTCCTCCTGATGTTACAATGGTACCATAGTACGTCCTCTGTAGAGGATGATGTGCTCCCCACCTTTATAAATTCCATCAGGTGAATGACTTGTGGATATCTGAGCACGTCGTGTCTCACAGTTAGTCTCCCCATGCTATGCCTCCCTAACTCACTGAAGATGTGGATGAGTGACTGTAAGAGGCTGAAGGAAAGATGCTCTATCTCGGTCCACAAAGGATATCTATACAGAAGCCAGCTGATCTGTCGCCTCTCCGAGAAGATGTATACCAGACCTCCTACTGAGTGTATATGAAAAAACGTTCCACATCCCAAGAGTATAGACTATCTCGAATTCATAGTTCTGGTGGAACTTAATCCAACACCGTTGTCACAGGTTCAGGTCCTTCAGAGAGAAGATATACCGGAGACTCTTGTGATCAGAGTACAAAGTAAAAAACATTCCCATCAGATAGTGTCACCACATCTTCAAGGTGAAGACCACTACTTCTAACACTAGGTAATTGGTAGAATAGTTATGCTCATGATATATCAGCTGTCAGGAACCATTGTTCTCCCTTTAGATGATAAAATATTTCTTCAATCCTCAGGAGTGGGTAGTTGTTCTTCATGATCACCTGGATTAGGTGACGGTTGTCGACACAAATCCTCAAGCTTCCATCCACCTTCATGGCGAACAAAATCTGGTCTGCCCAGGGAGAAAAACTAGTATGGATGAATCCCATCCACTAAAAGTCCTCTGGCTATACCCGCAGCTCGAGAAGCTTCACAGGAGACATATGATACACTGGTGTAGACATCTGTGTCTTATTGGTGTACAAGTCAATTTAAATGACCACCTCTTTTCGATGAGGTCGACCTGGGACATGATTAGGGAAAATATATGCATACTGTTCCACAACTATTGGATAGCTCGGACTCCCCAAATCAACTGTTCTGAGGGTAAGACCGGCCAAATGATGAGTGATCAGCTGCACCTTCCTCCGAGTAAGTCTGTCCTATACTGCAAAGTCTCCGTTCTTTCCGGTGAAGGTAAACCTTTTTCCATCCGTGAGGGCACACCACACATTTCCCCAAATACATTCAATTCGAGCCTGGACCGCAGATAACCAGTCCATGCCCAAGATGACATCATCAGTACTTGACGCCGCTACTAGGAGATCCCATCAAGAAGCACACACCTCCTAGAGCAAGATCACACTGGAGACATCAGAGCGTAATCATCGAGTCCACTTCTGTAGGAGTATCTAGCCATAAGGATCGATCCGACAGCTCCGTCAGAATCTCCAAGCTCTGAATGAGGGTAGTGTAAATGAAAGAGTGACTGACACCTCTGTCTATAAGAACTGCAACTAAGGTGGAGTAAACACAGATTTTACCATGAATCATCTTTAGAGTGCCATGATTGTATTCTTCAACTCCCTGAAGGTGAGCTCTTTCTTGTCCACATGCTCCTTGCGGTCGGGGTGGACATCCTAGTGGTGGTGGCGGTAACACCTCAAAAAATCACCCACAGCTAGCTGATTGACCGGCTCTTCTACCCCATCTACCTGTGCACTGCAGACCGCCTCGATCGAATCTATGTCTCTGCTTGGGTGGTCATTCAACTGTTCGCTGATCATCTGAATGGTGGGCCAGATAGTCACAAGACATGTGACCATGGTCGCCGCATGAGAAACATTACACACTTCTGGCATGTATTTCTTTGCCCTGGGTGCCCCACACAACCGATCCTAAGTCATACGGTCTTCCACCCGTGGTTCTGGACCTCTTGGACCTCTGCAACATCTGTTTACTGCCTGCTTCAAAAGACTCTGATGCATGTCAACTAGTGGTGGGTCTTACTACTGCAGACAACTCAGAAAGGAAACTATCAACTAGGAGGGATCTCTCAAACAACCCCTCTTGCATCGGGATTTTGAGGGAGATCATCGAAGCTCTGATCTCTCGCTTGATCCCCTGCTCGAAGGACCAGGCCCTAATGAATGGGTCCCACACCATATCAGTGGAGTAGTGCGAGAGGTTAGTGAACCTCGATGAGTACTATGTAATCATCATGCTACCCTTCTGTAGTTGTAGTAGCTCCTGTATCTGAACCGTACATAGGGTGGCTGGGATAAACTCTGCCATAAACATGCTCTCGAAGTCTGGCAAGAGAAGTGTCGCCTGATCATGATCCTCAAGCATCAAGCTCCACCATCTTCCCACTTCTAACTGTAGAATAATGGAAGCAAGAATCACCATGACTTAGGATGGTGTCCCTACCAGTCTGAAGACTCTCACCACAGCCTCTATCCAATCCTCAACTATCTACGAGTCCATATTTCCCTTGAACCTAGGCAGCCTCGGGCGCTGGACCTCGTCCAGTGCGCTCGAGTGGCATGCATCGTCTACTGCTGGGGCTGGTGGCATCAGTGGCCCAACGAGAAGTGGTACTGCTTGTGCCTCCTCTGGAAAAGGGCCCCGCACCGAGACCTCGTTGCTTGGTGGGATATCTGTGCATACAAATCTTGGGACTTTTCCTAGTCGTCTGCAGGGAGGCATCCTGAAATGAAATAGGTGTGACAAGATCAAAATTTTATAACTGGTTAGCTGGCCCAGTTGAGTTGAGATAAAGAAAACTTTTGGAAACACACATGCAATCATTATTTTCATGTACTGAGTCAGTAGTCAGAATTCATGGTCCTGGTGTATGGATACGTCAGCCGCCACACTAACACTGGACTCCCTGAACTGAAAACCACACACAATACCCTTAACACTATTACATCATATAAAAGATAAGAGTCCTAAGTTCTGCGTTATAACTGACTGACTTTGATATCAATTTGTCACGACCCATCCCCCGGGGCCCATTCCATTACTACCCCAAGCCCATCTTCCATAGGCCAAGGGCTGGCTACTAGAACCAATGGAATAAATCCAAAAACATGGAAGGAATTTCCGTTATAACTTGAAAACTCACACAATTGAGTATGATATGGAAGCAAAACACTAAGTAAAACTGTATAGAAATTGGTACTGAAAGGTAAAAGGGGAAGGAAATACAAGCCCAATAGTAAATTACAAGGAAACTAAAAGTACAAGTAATAGAAAAAGAGAAAATGGATCCTAGTTCGTCCACCACAAAATCCTAACTAAAGGGTAGGTACCTATAGCTTCCATAGCACTCCACATCCATCCATCTCCTTCCTTCACCGACACACGATATGGTCCACCTCCAGGTACCGCCCAGTCCTGGTACACTCAACCTCGGTCAGCACTGTTCGTCGTATGCATCTAACAAAACAAGGTGCAGGAATAGCCTGTACAGGGGTGAGTATAATCATACTCAGTAGGGACCCCGAGACCCTCAATGTCTCACAGAATGAAACAAGGATAAACCAAAAAAGCATGTAATCAACATATACCCCACATAGGTATATGTCGATACATATACCCATGTTATCAAGTAATCCATCTCAAACATGAGGTAATCACAAAAGATACTGACTCGGCTCAAACTAGGATTTTATTCTCGGGGTAGTATCAAGTAAAATCCCCATTAAAACTGATGAAACCTCGGCTACTGGAGAACTCATTCTCTATCAAGTATAGTGGGCCTGCAGCATCAAGGCACATTCAACTAAACTTGGACTGTTGAGGTACTTCTCCTATCGAGTATCGTGGGTCTGATGCATCTCCAAAGGCGCTCCCCACAACAAGTCTGCCATGTCACCAAGGGACCCTCCTCATAAACTACTAAGGTACTCCTCCTCTTGAGTACTGTGGGTCTGCCATGACACAAATTTGCTCCCCACTGTGGGTCTACCGAGACTCCAAGCTTCTCTCCATAGGGATAGTCGAATCACTCCGAGTCAAATTGGTCAGCAGTAATCAGGTCTCAGCCAGCTACTAGGTCTCTTCACTATGTTCGCTCATCTCTGGGACGATCTGCTTCACGAGCTATAGGCTGATACTACAACAGTCACGATGTCCCACATATAAGTATTTCAAAGATCTTCTATATCATAGGGGTTTCAGCGCAACAGATGTCACGTCAATCGGACACCTGATCTGTGCGTTATTAGCCTTTTAGTCTAGGGGCCTGGTTGGATTCGTGCACGATCAAACCTGACCATATCTCAAATATATCCAAAACTATAGTGGGGTATAAACAAAAGGATAGTCATGCTACAAGAAAACAAGTGTCTATAACAGTTTGTAAAATGGTTATTGAGTGCCAATTATATGGACAAATAAAGTAATGGGTCAGTAGTGGCCCCGGGTTTGGTCCAACCCTATCTGACTAACACTCTCCGACCAGGTCTTGGATGACCTTTTCTGGGTTAACCCGGTCAGACTTGTTGGGTCTGGCCTAACCCATTAAGGGGTCCCAGGATGCTAGGTTCGGTCCGACCAACATGGCCCCGCCCAGCAGGCCGCATGGGCGGTTCCGCCCGGAGCGTCGCGAGGGTGCAGCCCATCGCGACTCGACCAGAGGGTGCTACCAGGGCCAGTATGGAAGTGATGTCGTGAGGAGGGTCACAAGCCGACTCGAGAGGCTGGCGCGACAAGGGTGTCGATTCAGTCGGGTGGTGGCCCGGGAGGCCAGACGGCCAGGAGGCAGTCGGGGATGTCGGTGGGTGGCCGATCAGGCCGACAACGTGCTGATGGGCGGCCAGGAGGTTGGGAGAAGGCTGTGAGGCCAGTCCGACACAATTCGACATGGTTCGAGCTAGCAGGGTACAGATGGGGTGTGTGGGAGGTTGGCGGCGGCCGGGATCTGAGCGGCATTGGTAGGCCGGCGGGTGGTCGAGAGGCCGGCACGACTTAGGCCGGCGGTTGGCTCGGCCGACAAGCGGCGCGGCAGGCGCGACTCGGAAGCCGGTGGGCAGCGCGGTATGACCCAAGGTTGTGGAGCCAGATTGGTCAGAGCACCGTGATCGAGGCATGTTTCGCGGAGGCCGCAGTTAGCGTGGACGTTGCCTTCGTCATTCCGCTGTCTCATCTCTATGTCGAAGATTATCACAAACATGAACAACAGAGAGGTCGGTCCATGTTTGTTTGGCTAGCACCCTTTGCGTTTAGGGTGGTAATAATTGGATCATCAAGAAGTAATCAAGATGAACCTCAATTGTTGTAGTACCAATGCAACTATACCTTTCTAACCGAAGATGAGAATAAGGAATGTAATATAACGCAAATTAACCCCCTACCTTTAATTCTTGTTTAATGGGGATGTCGCTGGAAGAAAATGGAGGAGATTGTCTTTTGTTACGTCTGCCACACACATCCAATCCCGAGCTCGCATGTCAGTTGTGGAAGACTCTCCACGTTGGTAGGTGTTCGAGGAAGAAGTACGAAGTAGATCGTTGCTGGTATTATTCATTGGAAAAATGAGTTCTTCATTCTTCACTGGAAGATGAGGTTCTTCGTTGGAGAACTCCTTTCCTCCCAAGCTCTCCTCTCCACCAAAAATGAAAAGATGTCCCAAATAATAGATTATAAGATCTATTATTTCATTGGAAAGATTTAAAAATGAAAACTAAATATTTTTTGGCACATTAAAATTAATGGGAGGATTTGGCCCCATTAATTGGGTGTGTTGGAAACTTTAATCTAGAGGAAGCTCAAGAGGCTCCTCCAAATTAAAGAGGGGGTTGAGAGGTTTTCCACTCCTCCCATTTAATAGGGGCCTGGTGGTCCACAACCCTAATATTCAAATTGGGAGGTTATGTGCTCTCGGGTGGTCCCCACCACGTGAATCATGAATAGAAGGTTGGGGTGTGGTGGTCCCCACCACCATAACCTCTCATGGGATGTTATGGCCAGGTGGTCCCCACTTCCAACCTCAAAAATGAGGTTATAGATCCTATGGGACCCACATCCAAACACCCACATGGTGGTTCATATAAAATTATTGTGAAGATCACTTTATTTTATAATTCTCCACAAAAACCCAAAAACTATATTTTCTTCTCGACCCACTATCATCAAAGAGAAGGTATTCTTAAACGTATACAGACACTGTGAGTTCAACAGTGACCTCATATTTCAAATATGAGCACCAGTTAAAATTGTATAAAACCCCCCCTTGTATGTTTACTGAATGTACCCAAACAAAACCTAAAAAATTGATTTTGGGCACACCAGGCCTCAGAATCATGTGCCGTAAATTTTCGTGGGCTCGTAAAAATCCCATGTATTTAAGAAAACAATTTCCATGGAAATTTTGGGTCATTAAATAATGAATCCTTTATATTTAATTGGAAAGACGAAGGGTAGTACTGTATATAGACACCTTATGAGTACCTATTTAGTATCTTCATTATCATTCATCTTTCTACCCATATTGAGTATACCCTTATGAGGATGATCAAATATTATTAGGGGGTGGTAGATCGTTACTTTTTCAATGTTACCGAGATAATATTTTTAACATTGCAGGTCATGGAACTCATTACCTTCCATTTTATCTTCTAATTTTTTTTATAAATATGAATGCTAGATTCCATGAATTTACATGGATAGGTGAGGGATATGAGGTCAGATATAGAATGTATAATGATTGACATGTTGTCTTATTTAATGGAAATGATGTCATTGTTATGATACCATGTTAGTAGGGATAAGTGTTAATCCCAGGGTCCATTTCTATTAATCATACCCCTATGAGTTAGTGATCAATTAGATTTATAGAATCCTTATAAAGGATTTGGACCAATGGTTATGGATTCATTTTTTAGGATGTGATAATGGTTTTACACTCTTGTTAAAAAACGAATGAAGGATATACAGTTTTTGGATATTAAAATATTTATTTCTTTGGTATCATAGAATGAATAAAGGTTTATTATATATAGAGAATATGATTATTAGTAATGATCATGTAACTAGACCCATTTCCAAGTAGAGTTTCACATAGATTTGTTTTCAAAGGGTTGGTAAATGTTCATGACGAAAATGATTCCCTATGAGGGTTGTTGTGAAATAAATCATGGCATGGATGAGATTCATAATTATTTAGAAGAGTTATATTAGATAATACGACTTTATAAAACTGAAATTTCATGTATCATGGTCATATTGACCATAATAAAAGGGTACTCATGAGTGCATGAGTCTCGTGATAATTAAGTGGTATATTATTATATAATTTTTTCACGGGATGAGTAAGCATGATTTGTTTGTGGATGGTAATAATTTAATTCATTCATAGGTGAATTTCAATGTGAAATATAGGGAATGTGGATTTCAATGAAATGTTGATGGTATGGTTTCACAAGAGATTATAATAAATGGAAACTTCCTCTATATGTTAAAGGGTACATCGACTATTGATTGGGTGTTAATTCATGTCTGATACGTATAATGTGTAGTTATTTATTTATTTTATGGTGAGTGTCTCTCATTAAGAGTAAGAAAAATATGGTGATTCAAAAGGTTAAATTTTTCCTTGATGAATGTTACAATGTATCATATATGGTAGGGAGTATAACATTAATTTTTGTTGAGTGTGGGCCCTCATCATAGATTTTAATTTGATGGTTTTAATGGAAAAATGTAATTAAGATTTTTGAAAGGGGAATGTATTGACGTTGCTGGTTGGTTCTTATTAATGGGATATTAATTCAATGACAATAATTCTTTCAATGGTTGATGTTATTTGGGATGTTGCAATACGATTTTGGTAGAAAGGTGATGATATTGATACTGCTATACTTCAGAGTAAATAATCCATAAAAATTGGATATATCTAAATTTAGAAGAGTATTGGATGATTGAAGACATGCTGTTGTGAGGTCAATGTAGGGAAGTTTTTTAGATTCCCATGTTGGGAGTGTGGCTATTATTTTCCTACCATGGATTCAATGAGAAGATATTTTTTATCATTGGATGCTTGTAATGACCATAATTTTTCTAATGTGTAATGAAAAAAAATTTAATTTTTTGATTTTTTATTGATATGAATTTTAAATGTACCTTTCCCAAAAATAAATTCTCAAATAAATGTTTGAACTACTACATTAGTCCCGAAATTTGGTGTATAACCTTATACACGAGTATGAATGATTTATGGTGTAGCACCTTGATTCTTGAAGCTATAAGATAGAGTTTTTTTATTACATTAGAATGATTATATATAATTCAATTCATTAGGTCAAATTAGTTTAGTAGTTTTTGGATAATATATTATATACATGATACACATAATAAATATGGAAATAGGAAACGCAATCAGAATACCAAAATGACATAATTAAATGTCATTCTTGACATATTATTCAAGTATTCACTCTTCATAATATGATAATGGAAAACATAATAATAATGAGTTTAAATTCCCAATTGGGTTATGTAAATCAGATTAAATAGTGATTCAATGATAATACATTAACTCGATAAGGTAAATTACTCATAACACATTCCATTCAAACAACGAGATAAGGCAAAAACTATATTGAAATGTAAGAAATGGAAACACCTATCATTAATCAATAAACTGAAAATAAATATTACATAGATATTTATATGATAAATATAATTGATAAATATTGATAATAACTAAATTATAAACAATGTAAATTCTTATTTATTGGACTCCATGTTTTTTAGGTACATGGAACTATTACTATCATGACCTTTCATAGGATGGTTTGGAATATACTAGTTACAAAACAATTGTGTTTTTTTCATCCATATCTCTACTTTAAACACCATTCATATGAATTTTTTTTCATATTGGTTATGAATGCGAAGGGTTTTCCCAACGTAATATCATCCCATGACACTATTTATTGACTATGTGGTGTTAATTATTTGATCCCCAGCCCATAAGGATTATCCAAAATGGTTGTCCTCAAACTTTTAACTCTCCGAAGCATTCTTTTTATATAATAATATTTTTAATTATTAAAAAATATCATGATCATATATCCAATATTAATTAGGAAGTTGTATTTATAAATAAAACCTCATAGGATTAAAAGTATCAACAATGGTTGTTGACAATAAAACATTATTGAGGGAAAATAATCATTAGACATTCCTAATTGTTCCATACCAAAACGAAACATTTAAATTATAATGACACATAAATTTTATGAAATATATAATATAACTATAATATGTACATTCATGGTATAATATTTTAAATGGAATTACATAAATCATATAAAAGTGATCTAGTTCTAGTAAAAAATTAGTCTCAATGGAATGTAAATTGACATTGAATCACTTACCCTAACCACGGATTTATTATGTGGATTTTAACCTTTGATATAGTTGTTTAAAATATGTTAATAACATATAAATAACTATAAACATGTTTTTAATATAATATATTAATTAATTATTATATTTTATTATGTTCATCATAAAACACATTCCTTAATTTAACTATTTCAAGTGTTAATCGCCCAGTTTTCTCAATTATGTTTAGACATTTGGTTATTTTGATCCTAATAACTAGATCATGATTTCTTCATATCCAGAAATAAAAACATGAATTAGTTATCATATATATTTTGTATATATTTATTTATAATAATCTATAATATTTAGATATAAAAAATAAAGTGCACTGTTCACAGAGATGGTATGCCATGCATATGAATGAACACTACATCAGTTTCATTGTTATATTAAACAAATGAAAAATAGTCGATATATATAAATATTATAATTACATTATAATATATATAATTCATATATTACATAGTTTTACTTGCAATATCCGTTATAAATTCCATGTTTCGCATGAACGAGTCATAACACTTAGAGCGGGTGATAGTCCACATTTCCTCAAACGATTTATCATATTTACACATGACAGAAAGCGTAAAGGTATGTTCAAAACAAAAAATGAAGAAGAATAAATAAATTTAAAATATCATATATATATCTTATATAACAAGACTTGATATCATTATTTCCACCTTTATAGGTGTTAAAAGAAAAAATCAATCATCATTTCGTGGTGTGGTAGTTCATTGTACATTGAAATAGTAAGTTTATTAATAAGTAGATGGATTTGTGTTTATGTATTGGTTGAAAAAATACCATTAATATATACCTATATACTTATTATTGCAGTGTTTTTATTCATGTATGGAATAATAAGATATTTTGGGGGTTGATAATGGAAATAAAATTAACTAGCTTAAGGAAAGATGTTAACTCAGAATCAGGGAGCTTCGTTTTGTTATACAAAAAGTTTTTGATATATGGCTTTCTAAACAATTGAAAACATATATGATTATGGGAGGTATTTTTAGTCACTATTAGGGTATATCATGGTCAATACAATGTGACTTTAAATTAATGAGTAATGGGTAGAGTGGTTTCCTTTTAATAATGGAGGGGGAGTGGTTATCATGTAAACACAAAAAATTAATCATTAATTGGAAGTATAACATAGTTAACATTACTAAAAAAATAAAAAAATGGATGAAATTAGTAGAATAATTGATAAAAATTTCCACCACATATTAATAAGTTAATTTTTATATTTGGGTTCCTTAGCTTATATGTTACTCCAATTTAATTATTTTTTATTTTGATAAAGGAACTAGTTTTATAGAATTTATAATTAAAAACTAAGGACTATATTAAAAATATATATATTATAAGACCAATATAAAATTAAGTATTAACATTATATATAATTTATAAAATAAATATTTGTTTGGAAAAAAATTTAAAACAAGCGCTTGTGACCTTCATAAACACTTCTTATTCTTTGGATGTGATGACAATGATTTCACAATCTATTGGTCAATATTTTAATTATAAATGATAAAATTTTCCATTAAAAGTCAACATGAAATACATATTAACAATTAAATATAACTTTCAGGAAAATGTAAATTTTTATTATTTTCTAATCATTTAATAAAGTGTCATTCATTATTAAATAACACAAATGTCAATTTTGAAATTATTTATATAATTATAATTTAAAAATAATAATATTCTAATTGAAATATATTAATTTTAAATATATCTAACAAGATATATTCATCTAAAAAATAATTAAATACATTATATCAATCAAATTACTTCATTTTTAATATTTATAGTAGTGTTTAATTTTGTAAATTTTTTACTAAATAATTAATACATTCTAATTTCATAAGTAATATATGTAACTAAATCATATTTAAAACATATTGATATATAAATATGATATAAATAATACATTATCCTTTAAAAATTATACTAATGACTAAAAATATTAAGTTTTTTACATATCAAGATTTTATATAAATGTTAATGGTATGAAAAGATCATTTTCTGTATTTCTCCTTAACTAAACATTATATATGTAACATACATTTAATAAAACCTAACAAAAATATAAATTTAATCCCAGTGGGGATATTGTAATTGTTTTTAATCCAATAGAATTTGGATAAGATTCCAAGTCATTTTGGTCCTTATGATTTTGTTTTATCCCATTATTAAACTAAATTTTACATTAATTAATGAAATTAACAATTATCACTTTTAGTAATATTTTTTCTAAATTTTTTTGTTAATCATATCATACTACAAATATAAATCTCTTTAATTTTTTTCCTTTTTTCAAAATTCCAATCATAGAAGTGATTAATAAAGTTTAATGCTAATTGTGTAAACATTGTTAGAAAATGGGTTTTTAATGTTCAAAAATTCAAAATATCAATAAGTGATTATATCGAAATTATATATAAAAATTATTATAATGAAATATGTTGGATCAATATATATATAACTAATCTTCTGTGACTTTATGAACATATTTAATATAATATTTAACATTAATAAATAGATAATATAAATGATTGTTTTTAATTGAAATACAATATTTTAAATATTCATAAAAATATGAAACATCGTAGAATAATAAAATACTGATCCTATTCAAATTTAGTCTTTATAAATAAAATTTTATGTTTATTTAGAAATATAATGTTTAATAATTTTTCAATCATTTATTTTCAAAAAAAATTCACAATTAAATGGCGATAACATACTAGATTAATTTTATACCCAACTTAAATTATGTAATTAGTATAGTTTGCTTATCTCAGTTTTGTATATAAGCTTGATCAAAAAAAATTAAATTTATTTGGAAATAAAAAATATTTTAATTTATGTGGGTGATATATTCTCCCCATCTTAATTAAATTCCATCATCACAATTTAATCATGATCTTTGAAATCAGGGGACTGATATTTAAAAATACTATAGTTGAAAACCCCAATCATAAATACAGTTTATAAAACATATTGTTAATAATTTGGACAATTAAATGTGACGTTCACACAAAAATAGTATTTAGAATAAAAGAATATTTGTGACTATGTTTATATGATTGAGAAATATAACTATCAAGTACTGATGGATTGATATAGAGAAGTTGTTTATCTAAAACATTAAAATTAAAAATTCATAGACCATAGGTGTAAATAAAGGTCATTTATATAATAAATATTAATATAATAAGGAAAGTTTTAGTACCCTATTCTTATAGAAGAGAAATTATTTGACACACTAATAATATATGTAAATATATGTTTCTATAATCATAATTGTTTCTTTTTATTATGGATTGAATTATTTAATATTTATTTCATAGAATAAGATGTTTCATTTTTTGATAAAATACATTAATTTCGAAAAAAAAAATTCAAATATCAACATAAACCATTTCATAAATGGTCAAATTTTATAAAATATTGTGATATGTAAATTTATAATGAAATTTAAGGTGAAATTACAATATTTCTTTTTATCAACATAATGTAGATCATTGATCATCATATTTCGAACATGTGAATTACTTCACCATATATTCTTTTGAAATATTTTGATAACATTAATTAAAATAAAAATTTATTTGAAACACACATTCTTATTTATTACTTAACTAAGAACCATGTTTTTGGATATATTATATAGATTAAAAAAGGATGTAAACTCCAGAAATGATAGCATAAATCATAAATCATCTGCATTATAATCTAAAAATCGATTATTCATTTTACCTAATCCAAATAACTCTTTATAAAAACATCATTATAATAATGTTAGGAATAAATTAAGGGTTATATTTACCTCAAACATTCCTATTATAAAAAAATTACTTTGAAGTAATTATTTTTTTGGTACCATTCACAATTGATCCCAAAAAATAAAGGAAAACATTTTGTAGTAAACAACCATATATTATTTAATTTGTATAATCAGTACATTATCGATAAAATTATAAATTATAATAATTATTAAATTGAAACATAATCTAAATAATTGTTCCAATTCATCATTGGTAGTGTAAAAATCACGACAATGGTAAATTTTCTCTTTTGGGGTATGTTATGTTGACCCATTAGACATTGATTTTTATAATGTCCCATTTAAATGCAGTTGAATTATTATACACTAGAATTTTCATTCATTCCTTGTAAATCATGAACATGGTGATATTTTCTCCACATTTATAACAAACTCGAATTCAATTTATTCAATTACTAAGTAGTTTCTCTTCAAAATAATAATATATAGGAAACTACTTCTTTCCCCTTTTCCCATTATCTATATTTTTGAATCTTTCCTATAGTTCATCCGATTTACTCCAAAACCATAATACTTATAGTACTATTTGACATTCCTATATTCTCATCATATAATATAGTCATATGATATGAATTTATGGATTATTACATCCCTTCAAAATATTGTCTTAAGATCATGAATGATATTATCTTTTTACTATTTAGATATCAAGAATCAGTGACGTTCACATTGAATCTTCTAGGTCCCATTTCTATAAAATATCATATGCATGATTAATAGAAACAATATTACATTATAACTTCATATACTGTATATCCCATATAAAAAATTATTTCCACATAAAACATAGTATCATTATTAATGGATTCAATGGAAAAATAATTAATTTTGAACCCTTCATTAATTTGGTATAATGAAATTTAAATTATCATAACCATAACCAACATGAGTGTCAAAACATGTGGACATGAAGGTCCATTGTATTGTACTAGAATACCCAAATTAAGTGCTGAAATACCTTGTAAAAGTTATTATTATTAGGTAAATCTATGCCCAAACCATGTCCACATGTATTATCTAGAAATGGTTATACTTTTAGTAATACAAATATACTCTATAACTTACCAATATTATAGAGAGTTATTATATAATTGTACTTAATTTATATCTTAGGGTTTTGTACCGTAATATATGTTTTCAAAATAATGTTTCCAATATTATTTCTAATGTTCCTCTAATATAACCTATAATTCCTCTACCGTATAAGTATGGAAAAAATGTATTTTAAAATAAATTATAATGCCCCGAACAAATCAAATCTAAAGGTATCAATCTATTTTGTAGTTATGGAATGATAATTTACATAAAAGATTCACATAATGCATCATGATATAAGAAATATAATCATGATACCAAAATGAAAGAACTAAAAATCATCATTTAAATATTATTCAATGAATTCCCTTTAATAACATAGGGAAATAAATCATAATAAATGTGGTCTCAAATTATCATGTAACGAAAAATAAGGTGGAATAAATAATGGATTAATGAGAAAAAATATAGCTTGTAGTTGTAAATAACTAATTTCATGTTTCATTCATATAACTAGATATGGAAATATCAATACGGAAATATATGAATCTCAAACACCATCAATTAATAAATAAATGGATTTATAGATTCTTCCAAATATATTTTGAAGAAAATTATTAAGAATAAACAATGATAAAAAATGAATTATCAATAATGAAAATTATTATTTATTAGAAAAAATGTTTCCAAGGTATGTGGAACAATTTCCTTAAACATCTCTAACATGATAGAATAAATCATACTAATTTCAGACCAATTTACATTGTTAAACCTTAAATATACATTCTAGAACTTTCATACGACAATTTATCTAATAATTATTACAAACATGAAGGGGGTTTCCAACAAAATTTCTTCCCATTAGACTACTCATACACTTAGGGCAATTCATTAACAAATCCCCAACTAATTGGAAATACCTTAAGCAATACCAATCCCAAGACTTACCTATCCAAATAAATCCATCAATTGAATATATAATTTAATTAAAAAAATGTGACTTATCAAATATCAATATTTAATAAAAAATAATATTTTTTCAGCAATACCACATATGAGAATATGTAACAATAAGGTTTATTGGAATTAAATAATTGTTAAGGAAAAATAATATATAAATATTCGAAAGTGTCCCATACCACATTGAAATGATTAAATAATAATTCCCAATGAATTAAAAAATACATAAAATATTATGATAATAAAGAGATTCATGATACAATATGTTAAAATTTAGTACATACAACATATAAAATATATTTGGTGTATAACATAAATAAGCCTCAATGGAATGTAAATTTGGACTAAATCCCTTACATTAACCTTAATTTTTAGTCTTTGTTTTTAATCATAATGTATAAATGTCTAAAACATGTTACTATGTTATATCAGAAACATAATAATGTTACAAATATCATATTATAATTATTTATGATTTTTTATAAACTGTTTTACAATGCTCTTTATTTATAGTAACTAATATTGGTCTTAATTACCCAGGTTTCTCGAGTGTAATTTGAATTTTCATATTTTGTTCCTATTAATTTGATAATAATTTAATAATTTAAATAATGTTAACATCGGCTTAGTTATTATATATCATCATAAAATGATTTTTTATAATATTCAATAATATTTGAATATATGAAATAAACTGCATCGTTCATAGAGATAGTGGGTCACAAGTACGCATGAATATACTTCTATTTCCATGAAATATTAAACAAATGAAAATAAATTGATACATATTTATATTATAATTTCAATATTATATATATTTCATTTATTCTTCTTATGATTAATGAATCAATCCTTTACATAGTCAATTTATGGATTGACCAAGTCATATCACTATTAGGAGCAGTAGTCCACATTTCCTCATACGAAATTATTGTATTTCCAAATGATGAAAATCATAATGTTGTGTTCTAAATAAATATTACATATGAATAATGCATTTATAAATAAAATATATTTCATATATAAATATAGTGTTCATCATAGTGTCCACCTTGAATGGTTGTAATGGGAAAGTGAGAAATCATCATTTTGTGATCCTAATGTTCACCGTACACTATAAAAATATGTTTGTTACCCATTAGGTAGAATTTTGTGTTAGGGTATGTTAAAACCGTAGAATAAAAAAATTATACTATATTTTATATTTCTGTTTGTTCATAAATTTGTTGAATAATAACAAATTAGGGGGTAGTGAATGGAAATATATATAAATAGCTTTGGGAAAGATGTTACCTCTTAATCTGGTAACTTCTTTCATGTTTTTTCAAAGGATTTAATTGTTGGATTTATTCACAATGGTATTCTTATAGTATTACTGGAGGTATTTTTAGGTGATATTTTTGTTTATATTGATTGTGGAAAAGTGTCTTGATTTGTGTGACAAATGGGAGGAGAGCATTCCATTTTATTGTGGAGGGGAGTGGAACTTCTGTAAATACAAAATGTATTTAGTAATGGTAGGTATAAAATATCTAATGTACCTCCAAAATGGAAATATAATGCATTAATTTACAATATTGGTTGAAAAAAATATCCATCAAACAAAAATAAGTGCACGTTTTATATTTGGTTACTTAACATCTATGTTTCTATAATATTATCATTTTTGGATTTTATTAGAGGATCATATTTTATAATGTGTTTAAATTAGCCATTTAAATAAAATTAAATCCAAATATATAAGGAAATATTCATATAATTAGTTATTAATATGATATCAAATTTATTAAATAAATATAAAATTATTTTTGGATATTAAAATTAATGTCGTCACATGTGATGAAAAAATATAAAACTTCAACTCAGACAATGATAAAAATATCTTTAAAATATATGTGTCCACATGTAAAATGTAAATGATTAATTGGACCATTAATTGAACATATATTATATACATTATAACCAAAACATTATTATTTAGCATATATTTTTTTATTAATTTTAAATCATTTAATAAAATATCATTCATTGTAAAATAATAATTATTTCAATTTTAAAATTATTATTTTTAATTTAAATAATAAAATCCGAAAATTTTATTTTAATTCATAAATATAAATTTAATTCTTCTAAGCATGATATATTAAACTGAAAAAATAATTAAATATATTTTTTATATTTACAAATTTTTTAATATTTATATTTTAATTAAATTTAGTTTTTTTTAATTAAATAAACATTATGATTTTATTTATTCATAATTTTAATTTGAAAAATTATCTATAAATATTTTCGATAATAATGAAGATATATATTACTATTTTATATTTCAAAAGGATATGTATATACGCAAGTGTGATGTTTTTTTCATATATAAATGTTTTATAAATGTTAAAGGTATGAAAAGATCACTTTCTGTATTTTTTATTACATAAACATTAATATAGGTAACACTAAATTAATAATATCCAAATAACCCATAAAATCATAATAAGTAAGAGATATGTTCTAAATATTTTTACCTAATGGGTTTTGGAGAATTTTCGATTCCATTTTGGTCATTATGTCTTTTTAGTCCATAATTAAGAATAATTTTACCGTAATCTTAAAAACTATTCTTAATCACTTTCACTTATGTTTTATTAAAAAAAATATTGTATTATTAAAAAAATATAGTATTATTTATTATTTTATTATGTCATTTAAAAAAATTAAAACATAAATGTCCGAAAGTTGATTTTGACTCTAATCATGTTAATGTGGTGAGAAAAATGATTTTTAAAGTAAGAACGTTCCAAAATTCAATATGTGTTTATATCTAGTTTCAATATAAAAATCATTATAATTATATATACTGTAATAATATTTTTATAATTGATTTATTTTGAATTTAGGAGCAAATTTAAAATATAATTTTACTCAAATATATATTTTACCAAAAAGCGCGTTTAAAAAAAATACAATATTTTAAATATTCATAAAAAGGAAAACATCTCATAAAAATATAAAAAAAAATCAACCTAGAATAATATTTAGATGTAAAATTAAAAAATTATGTTTTTTGAAATATAGAATTTATAAAATATTCAAACATTAGTTTTTAAATAGGTACTCTAATAAAAAGTAGTAAAACTCAGTTTTATATGTTACAAAAATTACAGTCTTATTAGTATAGTATGATTATATTATTATTGAATATAACCATGAAAGAAAGAAAATTAATTTAATTTAAAAGGATATATATTTTAATGTATTGGGGTTTTATATTTGAGATGATATATTTTTCAAAAATTAATAACATTTAATATTTATTTATTTAAATATAAAATTATCTATATAAGTTTGATTAGAATTGTCATTTGAATAGATAATCAGATTGATATTAATTATACAATATTGAGTCAAAATGGGTGGGGGTGGCAGTCCCAGTCGGGGAATAAACACCTTTTGAGTGCCTTGGTTGGGCTAAAACCCCTTTTTATTTTTATTTACCTTTTATTCCATGTATTTTATCTTTTTTTGTTCACAAATTCTCTCTTCGCAACTCGTATATGTCTCGCGGGGAATATCCTTTATCTATAATGATTAGAGAAAAGTGGTGTGAATATAGGGATATATATATTCAGATAGTATTATGTATTATTTATTATCATACATGTCTGGGGATGATCATCATGTAATAGTGAGGGAAAAATAATCAGTGATAAAAATTAGGATATTCTTCCCAATGGTTGGATTTTTATTTTTTTCTTGATAATCACCATATATTTACAACCTTATTGGATTATAAAATTTTAATGACTATTAAATATCTAATATGATTGATCAATTATTAAATGGGGATATTTCATTATATTAAGCTTACTATAGGGGATCCTTTTTGGGAAATGAAGAAGATACATTATTTGGATCAATGAAAAATGTTTATTACTCTTCCTCTCTGGGGAAGATGGATTTAAATAAGTACACATTAGGTACATGGAGACGATGACATGTACTGGTTCATGTCGAAGTATTCATGTACATAGGAATATGCAATTTTTAGAATTATAGGTCATTTAATAGGGTTACATGTTGTATAATCTTAAGTAAACTTGTATTTGAATACATGTCTAGAAATACCATGTTTGGCCACTATTCTATATAGGGTATAAATCTAGAAAAAGTTTGAGATACATATTCTATAGAAGTAAATGGCCAAGAAATCACATATGGATATACCATGTGAGTTACCCTGGTAGGTATCCCATGTAGAATTCACAATATGAATATGTTTTTCAAACCCTTTACTTTGTTTTTAAAGACATTTCCATATTATGCACACAATAATATGGGATTTTCCAAGTAAACACTGTGTACAAGGTTATATAATTTGTGTAATTCTCCTTTTTTAAACTTTTGATTTGTTTTTAATTTTTCAAATCTCAAAATTAATAATTTTATGCATTCATTTTTCATGTTTTTTCATCAAATATCATTATTTTGTAACCCTTGGTGTGTTTTTAGGTATTTTATAAGGTGTTTTTAGTGAAAGAATCAACAAACTGGTTCTTCCTCCTGTAAATAAATGATTTTTCTATTCTATGTGATTCATGGTACAATTTCTTTTTGAGGGTCATGATAAATTCTTTATGGAAAAGAAACATGATCACCAATGTCCACATATAAAATTTTATCAGGATAGTCCACGTGTAGGTGGGATTACTATATAACATGAGTAATCTATATAATCATTGTTCAATCCTTCTACAAGTGTGTCCTTTAGATAATATGGGCCACACGACTTATCTGTAGATTGATGTTATTTGTTTCATCCTAAATATATCTCCCTAGATTATTGTTCCGTTTTGGCCTAGGATTTTGTGAGTAGTTATAGATAGGGTTGTGGGATTAACTTGATTTATGGGTGTTACGATTATAGACAAGGGTGAATCTTATGATGCAAATATGAATGAATCTATATACTATCCCTCCTCTAGGATATTTTATGGAGTTTCAATTCTAATATTCTTACCAAGATGATCCCATGTAAGATGAATCCATTTAATTACACAATCTATGGATTCCAATAGAGATATATATACCTATATACTATTGTATACGTGACCAAAAGATATACATTATAATAAGTACTTACTTATAAGAACATAAGAGGGAGTACTTAATATATATGTGAAACTGAAGGACTAGGATTATGAAGGATCTCTTATTATACTTTTACGGGACCTTTTGGTTCCTCCTGTGTTTGAATTACCCTAGATTTTCATGTTTTGTTTGAGTAGGTCTAGTATTTGGTGTCACCGTAGAACCTATTCTAAATATATAAGAATTACAGGTTATGAAAAAAATGATGCGTTTTGAAATTCATCCAACCTCACATTATTATTTAGTCTGTTACTCATCAATTGTTGATTTTGATATTATTTCCATATGTTCTTCCTACTTGTCATCCTATGAGACTAATGTGTAGCATAAAAGAAATTTATGGGAGTTACTGTATCATATCATGATTATGATCCTAATATATTGAGTTCTACTATTACTAAAATATAAATTGTCACTGTGATACCAATCTATTATAGTATTAATGAATAAGATGATGAAAGTGTCTTAGAGCACCTATTTTACTGAAAAAACATGAAGATGTCTAGTTTTCTATGACCCTGATTATTGAAGATGTTGTCAGGTCGGCACATTTCCCTGAGAATGGGATGTTTATATTCCCGAGGATTTATGATGATCTCATCATTTGATGTGTATGATTCACCACATGATTAGGTGGACATGGAATTCCATAAATATGATTTAGATTTTTTGACATATAATTCCATTATGGGCTTCGCAGTCCATAGGTATGATTGATTTAGTTAACATGGAATTCCATAGATGACACGGTGTTCAATTGTAATGATTGGAATTAGAGGAAATGTATTTACATTGTTGATATAGTTTTCCTTGTTTATGATTGATAATGGTTGAAATATCCTTCCACATGTGGTATTTCATGGTGGGAACAAATCCCATTACCTTTTTATATTATAATATTCTTGTTCATCGATGATGATCTTCCTAAAAAGCTGATAAAATGATCGTCATAGTCTAGGTGGATGAATCATTTTTAATTCTTCATAAAATTATATAAATAGGGTTGTTAATCTATTTATTTAATTGATCTCTTAGGGTTTTATAATTATTAGAAAATGACATGGGAGAAATATTGATTCCATTGAAGAATGACATGGATGGGATCACATGACACGATTAGTTTTGTAATGCATGATGGTTATCATAATATTATTATACATGGATGAATTGGTTACTCACATTATGTTCCTATTATTTGAATAAAAAAATTTACATTCTCATATATCTTCATATGCTGGTCAAATTATGCATCATATATTAAGATCATGGAACAAGGTATTAACTATGGATTTATTTTATACATTTACTCCAGTATATATTTCTTTAGTAACCATATTTCACGACTATAAACTCATTACTACCGATTATAGGATCGTAGATGGGTTATATTTATGAAGATTAATTTTCACCCCCTATATATGATCCTTGCGGTTTATGCATACCATATTTATTATATTATGTTGATAATAGATTCATGTTGGACAGGTCTGAGGCATATGTTTTCATGATAACAAAGAAATGATCCTCTGGATTCTTATGTTTTCAAAAGAGTTGCTGGACGTAGCCATTTGATACAGGGATTGTTGATCATATTGCAGTTTTTTAAGGAAACATGAATGATTCAATTTCATTTATGTACACCTATATACATGATCAGAAAAATTATAAATCAATGATGTATGTTTGATATTTTAGTTTAGATACTTACAATATTCAATTTCATTAAATCCTTATATATATTTACTATTTATGTACAATGAATATTTACTTCTCATCATGAGGGTTGGTTATTTGATTTATTTATTACTCTAATACAAGACAATAGAATCACTACATTCAAAAAATGTCCTTCAGTACTAATCTTTGGACTCTATTATACAAGGTGTTTCACATGAGAAAATTCTTACAAACTTTCCGGATATTGTTTATTGTGTGATCGAGGTCAGGATGTGATTATTTTTTATTAAATTGGTTGTTTTTTAAATTTAGTATTTATATAATTTTAATTAAAAATCGTGTCTTACACTATTAATTTTATGGTTTTGTCACCCATATATACAGAATGAATAATTTTTTAATTGTTTTAACTTATGGGATTTTTTAACAAATATAAATAGAATTAATGATTTTTAATAACAGTGTTTTTGAACAAGGAATATTGTAATATTGAATTATTTCAATACCATTTATATCCTTTTTATTTGTTAGTGCATTAATTATGAAATTAATTTTTTAGTTTTGTTTCTCTTTTGTATTATATAATAATATTTTTTATATTGTTTGATGTTAGAATTAGATGACTGGGTTCATGGGTCATAATTAATTTAATCATTAATTACATTAATGGAAAATTTTTATATTAAAAAAGGTATATTGTGTGATTATGAATATTAATCATAAAATCAGTACATTGATTTATTGAATTATTAAAAAATGTATGAATGTTTGTGAATATAAAATTTAATGAATGACTGAAAATTATTAAAATTACTTATAAACTCTAAAATGTACCTCTATAAGATTAATTTTTATAATTAATGTTTATTGGGAACATTTTTTTTCTTATTATTAAAAATCATATTTCATTGGGAAATTTTTCCCAGGTCATTGATTGATGTATTATTAAATCAACTGAAATATAGTTGATCAAATAGTTTAATGTTAAAAAAAAAGAATACATATAGTTCGGTGAAAATTACCATTATCCATAAATACCAAAAAATTCTAATTATCCTTGGATTTTATGAAAATTTCATTTTTTGTGTGTATTGAATAAAGAATATTCAACTAATAAATCATGCTAACAAATTTCCATGTTTTAAAAAATTCATCCATGAATCTAAATTTTCTAATATTTCATTAAATTTAATTTTTTATTTTCGTTAAGCAGAATTTTAATTTCATAAAACCATATGTTATGATTACTTTTTTTAGCCAAAACAATAGGCCAGATAATTGATTACAAAATGAACATCAAACAAAACAATTATATTTATTAATATATTTTTTCTTTATAATTACAAAATTTGTTTTAATGAGTATGAAATATATTTTTTAAATTAAAGATTGATATTATAGATGATATAAATTTTATTACTTATTTAAATTAATGTGTAGGATCTATATAAGAAAATTATTTTGATTCAAAAATTTGTAATATTATATTATATTATAATTTAATATATGAAGGAACATATTTTCCGAACCTCATATTAAAATGACTGAAACATTTCTTACTTTGTTCCCATTGTGAAATAATATTTAATTTATTTTTTATCCGTCTATTTTTATATGTTGTTTTGGGAAAATGATAACGAATTGATTATTTATAATGATATTCTAATTGATTATATATATATATATAGTTTAAAATTTATAAATTTTTTAAATTTTGAATAATAAATATAAGTATAATAAATTAGAGGAGTGATTTCATGTTCACCTTTGTACATATATACCTCTTTAGAGCCAATAGTAATTGAAAATAGGTAACAAAACATGAGTCCCATTTTTAGCAGTACTAATGTTGGAGGATAGAATTCAGGGTTTAAAAATATATCATATTGGAGGAATTGTGCACAATAGATAAATTTATGTCAAGATAAAGAAAAACAATCACCATTAAACTCAATTATATTAATAAAAAATAATTATAAACCCATCCCACAATTCATGTATTAGTAAATTGAAATAATGGGTCTCTAAAATAAATACAAAAACATCATATAATGTACATACTCAACAACATTTACAATGTATGGACTAGTAATGAGTAGAATGGTTCCCATAGTCCTTATTGAAAACTATAACATATGTATATATATGTGTTGAGAATAACATGTATACTCTTTAAGATCATGTAAAAATATTATCATCCATAGATTATGTTAATATACTAATTCACCAATCGATATATAGTAGAAGAAATATCACCTAAATAAGAAAACTAACACATCCTTCCCTTACTATAGAAAACAAGAAAATCACGCAACAACATATAGTAACATTATATTATGAATATCAGTAAAGGGTTTCATGAAACACATACAATTTTGGAATTTTTCATTTATTCCATAATTTCAAACATTATAGTGCACCGGTATATTATAAGAAATCTCTTACAAAAATAAATGTACAATCATAATGTACCATTGATTCTATAGGGAAACTAGTTATCCAATTCCACATGAAGACACCTATGAATGTTCATCATACAAATAACCCCAAGGGATACTTGTTATTACATCCACATACTTTGATAACCCCTACAAAATATCCATAATATTATGGTATTTTGACCACAATGGACATAAACCTCATGAATCATCATATTTTTAACTACCCCCACTATGACCAACCTCACCAATCATGTCATAAAAACTATAAGAAAACTACTTATGCAATCCATCAATATCCATACACAATAAAATTTAATGGAATACATGGTGGGGAATGGAGGGTGTCTATCCATCAATCACACCTCTCTTGGATGTTTGAAAAAACAACCCCAACAGTTGGGTATCAAGGTGCATGCCATTTGTTTGGTCTGTATAGAAATACTTAAGAATGTAAAATATAAAATACTCTAAAACAAAAAAAATCCATTAATTCATGAATTAGTAACATCAAAACTCATTAAACCACCAATGGTACTCACATCCTCTCCCACATTCTGTAATACCTCTAATAATGTTAAATAATAGAAATAAGAAACAATTATAAGCCATATTTAATATATCATTTCCTCATAATAGATTTACAGATTCCCAAATTACCACACTTCTTCATATCAATACAATTTTATATTCGATATAACAATATACCTATTGGAAACACATTGAAATTTAGTGCAAAACAATCAACAATCATTCAAAACCATGAAAATCCAGTTCCATCATTAACTTTTAATTCCATCACTATAATGAAACTAATATGACCTAATTGAACACATATCAACCCAACATATAATATCCGTTCAACATCAAAAATACTCATTTTATAATCATTTACTTACAACCATAAGTCACATTTGAGTCAATATTCCAAGTATTAACAAGTCACACTTAACACCCAAAAAATTTCTAAACAATGGAAAATCATAAATTATTCAATAAAATCACAAAAAAGTCACCAAAAAAAGAATTCCATGACATAGAAACCAAAAATTAACACAAATAATTATACCATGTCCATACACCATATCTCAAAACTAATAAAAATGAATTAGAACATGATGAAATTGAATTATATATCAAAAAAATGTTTTATCAAAATGAATTGTATCTCCAATTATTATTTCAAGGTTATTCTCGCAAAAATATGGGACACCGTTGGAACCCAAATTATTTAGCACATATACATTAATTTCAATTCTAATATGTGGTGAGTCAGTTAAATAAAAATAGTATTGTTTATTCATTAAATATTCATAAATAAATAAAAATATCAACATAATCCAAAACCTAATAGAATAAAAATATTTCTAAACAATAAAAAAATTATTATAACATATTAAACTCAGAAAATTTATTCCTTTTTCATTCATTGAAAATTAAACCAATTTATTATATTCGTTATGAAGTTTTGTAACAATTACACGGAGGAATTTTTTTGATATCCAAACATGAAAAAATAAATAAGTAATATTGAATTATCTTCTATAACTATTGAATAACCAAATGGAAATGGAAAAAAACCATGGATCAACCACCTCCAATATCAATGGAATCCCCACTAGAATTTATGTAGAGAAATTCACAATAAAAAACATCAAAAATAGAAGTTAACATTTGAAAAAATGATATATTAATTTACGAGAAAGGGATGTTGTAAGATTTAGGGAAAAAATAGTTCCATGGTTAAATGTAATCATATTTGAATGATACAAAACCAACAAAGGGTTTTGACACCCCATGTGAGGCAACCATAGACTGGTATAATGATAACTTGTTGACCAATTAAAAAAGGATGGTTTAAAACATGAAATAATATGATGTGATACATCATATTTATAGGAATATTTTCTTTGGCCCCGCTATGATGTATAAAATAAAAAAAATTCCCAAGGTGTTTTTGATCAATGTGCGACCAAAATCACCCTTCCTAGTTCCAAATTATATACCCATTTAAAAAAAGAAATTATTTCCTCTACATCCTAGACCACCCCATTGTCTATTCATGGTATTTCATCCACATTCATCAATAAAAACAACCAAATAATAGTTCTTATTATTTAACCATTCTAATCTCACAAAACCTGGGCATGCAGCTTGGTGCGTCACTTTTCACCATTTTACACCATCCCACCACCCAAAAACCGTGCTTTATAAAACATGATCTCTTTATAATTGACATTATCACATTTTTTATAGGAAAACAATTAGATATAATATCATTGGACTACACCTTCGTTGGGGAATGAAACATAGATTATTTTATATTGAAGCATAGGCATACCAAAACCCACAAAAAAGATCATTCAATATTATTTAATAAGCCTTCTTGTCTAGGAAAAAAATTCTGAAACACCAGATCAACCCATTGGATTTCCATAGAAAACTACCCATTAATTTTTATAACTTTGTAAACATACATTGGATATTTTCATATTTTTAATGTATTAAATCAGATACCTCTCAAATACTTTTCATTGTCTATAATAAAAACCAATCTCGTAAAAATGATAAATGGGAGGTATGAACAACCATCCATGAGATTTCACTCAGGTATCTCATTATGATGAAAATCTAAATCCATATCACACGTGTATCATTACACTAAACTTCCTCAAAACCACTTAAATAACTATTTCATCCTCTCTATATCATAATGCAACAACAATGACCACTATCACACAACACATCATCATGAAAAAAAATAAAGGAAATAAATTATCCATACCAAGATATGTCTCAATTTAGGAAGAACTGAATCACCAACATGTTCATAAAACATGTCATTATATAACACATCTTAATTAAAAAGGTTTTATTACCTATATATATATTCTAGAAACATTAGTATAGCACCGCAAGATTTCATTCTATGTTTATTTTAAAATAAATTCAACAGCTTTTTCATCACCCAACTCTGAGTTAAAACACACTATGTTCTATCAAAATATTCATTAAAATATGTTTTTTTGAATTTTATTATACAAAATTTGGAATTTATAAAATTTATTTTACAAAATAGAATTCATTTTTAAATTCAGAACATACAAATTATCATAGAGTGATTTTTTTGTCTTTTTATGAAAAGTTTCATTTTTTGATTAAAAATAAAAAATAATACATTGAAGTTAAAAGCTGAAATTTTTATATAAATAATTATGATAAATTATATTTATTTTTAACATCATGAAATTTTAATATAAATTTTTTACTTTATTACAATTTCGGTCATTGGAACAATTTTATAATAAAATTAGATATAAAACATAATAAACATTTAAAATTATTTTGTACCCACTTACTCACCACATTAGGGAGGTGAATTTTGAAAAAAACATACACTTCTATAATCAATATGACATTTAATATCGAACATGATCAGAACAATTTTTTTGCAGAATAATAACATTTCAATTTTTTATTTACCACGGTTAAGGGTAAATAAGGTAATTGATGGTAAAAATAATATTATAAAATTATAAAATTGCCATAACAAATTTATGATGACATTATATAAATTTATTTTGTCTTAAGACAACCTTAGAACAAAATTATGATCATTTTAATGATACATGTGTATGATTATGACATTTATTATATTTTATTTAAAGAAGAGTTTAAAATCACATACTCAAATTTTTAAAGATATATAATGTTTAATATCCGGTTATATAAGTGATATGTTCAATAATAAATAATTGTTAGAAATATAAAATGTTTATCTAAATTAGGGTAATTTATTTATAATTTTATAACATAAATAATTATTTTAAATGGTTACACAATGATGATGAAATTATTGATTTTTTAAAGGAAGAACAAATTAAATGATATTAATAATTATAAAATAAAATTAGTATACAATATTTTTGGAGAACCGCAAATTTTTTGGGGGAATTTAAAATGTTAAGGATGAGTTAATGTAGTTTTTTATAAGTAACCAGGTATATTTTTTTAAATTTCATGAAGTAATTATTTTAAAATATAAAATTATTGAGATTTTATGATTATTAATATTTTATTAAAGGATTTAAAATTAATAAAAATCTATATTTTGGATCAATAACTTGTATGATGAGTAATATTTCATAAATTATTCAATTGGGGAAGTTATTATATTTTATAGTAAATATATTAACCATAATGTGTAGAAATCCAACTTATAATGTTAAGAGTTAAATGGATTAGATAAATGGATAATTCCTAAGGATGATGTAAATTTTTGACAAAAACAAGTATAAAATTTATTGGTTGTGTGACTTTATCCCCATACACATCTTTTCATATAAATAATTCACATTTGAACCACATATAATTGAATTTTTTTTATATTATATTAATATTTGAAGAGTTCTCTAATATGAACCTCCCATCTCGTATAAAATAGTCTATATCCTTCTCTATTATTCAAACCTCTAAAATCATTTATCTCACCAAAAACCTACCCATTTCTACTTCAAACATAACTCAGTAATCCTAGGGTCCATTAATATTTCATAATTCCCTCCTAATAAACATTTATTTTAAATCAAAAGAGGATACTCAAAAAAGTGGTAATTTTTTTCGATTTCAATTCAATATAATTTCTTCTTCTACAATATCATCCTATTTTTTCCATACTATTGTTTAAAATCAAGTATCATATATATGAAGATATGTTTTTATTATTAGGGTAAAACAAAATGCTTCTTTGTATCCATCATACGAATAACAATATCACCACGCGTGTGTACGTACAACTTACGACCTCCACACTATGGTCTAATTGTTTTTAATTACCACATTATTGGTATTTGTATAAGGTCAAATTTAATGGATATAAATAATAAATATTAAATGATATAGATTATTTATAATATAAATACGTTACATTTCATTACCCCTTTACCATTTAGGGATGCATATCATCATTCGTGTGTGTGTGTACTATGTACTGTCTCCAAAACATGAGGGCATTCATCTTCCAAAGTTACTATTATTGAGTTATTATAATAAAATATATAAAGAATATTTTTCAAATATATGGAATAATAATTATACTGGGATAAAAAACAAACATACACGTATATATTTATATATATTTAATTTACATCATTCATTTCAAAAACATAATAAAACAAAAAACAACTATTATGTGTACATACAACCTATCGTCTCCATTAATGATGTATTCCATTCCATATTCAATATATATATATATACTGAATATATATGGTATATAAATTATTTTTATGGTTCTAAAATGAATTAATAACATATTTCAATGCATTATATATGAGTTTAAAGAACATCCATTAAATGGAATGTATGAGGCCATGTTTAATTTCTCACCCTCCCGATTTTATACGGTTTTTTATACGTATGTATTTATTGTGGAATATATATCATATATTTAAATGCTTCTTAAAAACATAATAAAAATTCTCTAAAAATGTTTACTTATATTTTTACCCATGTTCTTTTTTTATAAAATCATATAAATGGAATATTTTTTTGTTTCTCTATGAGGTACTAAAGTGAATGGTTCGAAAAAGTACAAGAAGAATGTTTTTTATCATATATAGTGTGGTTTGTATTTTCCACTATAATGATTCCTTAACATTTTTAATATTCACTTATAATATTACATGTTTTTTAGGAAGAATTTTTTTTTATAATTTCATTACTTTTTAAATAAATGGTTTAAAAATATAAAAGTTATTTTGCCCAAAAAAATCACAGATTTTATTAAAGTATATGCATCTTTGTCAAAATCCTTTTTGTGTATCTTATCATTGATTTTTGATGATTTATTAAGAAAAAATATATCATATTTTATTGAAGTATATAGGATAATTTTGGACTATAGATGTTCTATTTTGATAATATTCATCGATTATACTCGACGTATTCACATTTTGAATGTTATTTTTAAATACCAATGTATATGTTCGTTATGTTTTTCCAATTTTAATATGAGGACTTCTATATAAATAGTAAATGGTGGATGGGGCCTAAAATAAACCCACAATGTATCTAAATGGCTCATGATTCAAACTATAATAGGCTTGGATGAGGAATTTCCCATTTAATTTAAGATATGTATTTTTTCATGGAATTACCCATTTATATTCAGATATCTTAGTGGATGAATCAATGGCATGTTTCAGATGTCTTCCACTATGAATTCCCTCATTATGAGATTAGTAATTGGTATTTCATGTTGTTATTAAACTAGAATAAAATCCATTTAAATTTTTAAATGGTATTATTTTCTTTATTCTTTGCATTTTATATTTAAGGTTATGTTTACAAACATTGTGTTTCAGTTTTATACCATTCCATAAAAGTGTATGATTATTTATTATTTCATCAACTGTATTATTTACCCTTACTGAGGAATTGACCAAAATCATTTCTATTGATTTATTTTCCTTGGATACCAATAAGTGTGTAATGAACCAACCCAGGATTCCCTCACACCCATCACCCGACCCTTTCCATTACACAACCATAGGGTGTTATAAATCCCCATAGGCTGGCGACAAGCACCCGATAACAAAACAACACAACCAAGGTAACCATTTTTCACATCCTAGTCAAACACATGGAATATATGTACTAAAAAATGGAACTTAAAAATATTAAAATGATATATATAATACAACTTTAAGAAAACAATGGAAATAATAAACAACAAAATTAGATTAAACACTATGTAAAATTACAACTTCAAAGGACATATCAAAATAGCTATTCCAAAAAATGACATGTGAAACTCCCACCATCTCACCACTAGCTACACAACGAGGTATCATGAACCTCACTATGGTGCCCGACAATTAGCTACTATATAAAAATAAAAAAGTTCTACAAACCATTGAATTGTTGAAATGGGAGTGAGATAACATGCTATGTAGGATCTCACCCATGTGTTTCATAACTAGAATATGTACAAACATCCATATATTATTATTTTTATTAAAACATTCATTGTTAAGAAGTAATTTCTTAACATAAAACATAGTAAACATTTACCTTTTTAATAATTATAAAATAGACATAGGTATACCAATTTCGAAGAATATTCTCTTTATCATTTCCACCAGTATAATCATGAACATCAAAGAAATCATAGGAATCCCAAAAACACAAAATAGAAGAACATGTGTCCTAACACAATGAAATACTATAGTTATAGGCTATATATTACTCGTACCATAATAATCCATTTCCCAAACTAGTTCCTCAAAGAACTGGCCTAGAAAGAGGAGTAATACCCAAAGAGTACCCCCCAAAAAGTTTAGTATCTGTCCCTAGAACAACGGGCCAAGGAAGAAGAGGGAATACCCAAGATAAACCTCTTTAACAATAAAAAAACATAGATGATAGACCCATGATAAAACTTATTTATATTAAAACAAGGTAACACACGTTATACATTTCATATTTTATTTTAAATCTTTTAAAACTATTTCATAACCATTCCAATGTTGATTATAATGCATCGAAAATACTTGGTTTTCATTCAATTTGTAAATAACCAAGGAAAATACATTTTTCATTGAAAACTATATTAAATTCCCCTCAAAAATCATATCAATCATTCATTTTGAATCAGTTCATAAATAAAAACAAAATGATATATTATTATAGGCTTGATATGGAACCACATACTTGAAAACACAGGTCTCACACAACCACAATAGAATCCAAAACCATCAAAACCCAACTATTTAAATGAAGGCCCTATAATATAATACATATATATTAGGATTTATCCAATTTTCAAAAAATTGGTTTATAGAGAGGAAGATACCTACATTCCCCATGAACACCCTCTCCACCACAGATGTCAATGAAAAAGGCCTATAGACTGTGATTTCCCAACATATCTACAGGAAACCAAGGTAAAAAACCATCTAAACTAAATGGATCCAAAGATGCCACCCAATGGAGATACCATGATCTAAACCAATTATTATTTGGAATGTTTCATACATATAAAAACACACCAAATCCATAATAGATATTCAGGGATGAAAAAATCATTCGATGGGGAGGGGAGTCTCCCATAATCTCATGGGATGAGTTTCAATTCAAGATCAAAGAGGATTTGAGAAGTATCAACAACAAATATTCTTGATCATATTAAAAACTAGACACAGTTAGTTTTATGATATATAATATAGTTACACACCATGAAATACTTGTTGTACAAGTACGAAGAAAAACTCATCACCTCAGAATAAAAATCCATTATATAAATAAGTCAGAATATGAATAATATATTCGAGAAATGTAATATTTCATAGCTTGAATTTCATTTCATTTATTGTACACTTCATAAATTATATAGAATATAAAACAGTTTAATGATTAAAAATCATCATGCATCAAATATAAAATAATAGTTAATATATGAAGTTAAAAAACTCTATGAATTGATCATTATATGTTTCCTCCAAATCTCAATGCATGGGGAAACCACAAAGATGTTATGGGCGTACCTTATAAAATAGTAATGAGATGTTTCAAAATCCCTACCTTAAATACTTTCAATCCACATTAAGTAATGTGGAAGATTCAATCCTTGAAAAAATAGGCGCCCACTACTCCCTCATCAAATACATAGATTCCCATGTCACATTAGAGACTAATCCATGCTTCTATAGCTCTTTGAAAAATGGAATCAACATCTCATGAAAGGCATTCACTTGAGAGACATTGATCATAATAGGTTTCTCCAAAATTGTATCATATATATCCAAGTAAATTTCATTCCAAATTAGAACCTCATAGGGATTATGGTGGTAATTCCCAATATAACACACAGGGAAAACATCATGGATACCATTCAACTGAACCAGAAATGCTAACCAATGAGAAACATGTCTAAGCCACATAATTCCCTAAAACACTCAAACTCTTATGAGAGCTAATTATCTATATTTTCAAATCCAATGGTGACCCAAATGTTGAGAAACATTCATGAAACCCCATTTACCAATGTGAAACATCAAAATTTAACACCACCGATCCTCATATTTTTTATGCAGACTATGGGATGTTATAAGACATCAATGTTCATCATGAGTCATCACAGACGTCTCCTCAACCTATCTTCATCCAACTACAGATACACTTCCACGACATCCCAACAATGTGGTTATCTACATAGGTGACCATAAAACAACACAAAGGGAACCATTATAATTTACATCTGATCATTACTATTATAAAAATATTAAACTAGTCCCAGATGGATATACTAAGATCTTTAGAAATCAATGACATAGGTGTAGAGTGTATCCACTGGATTCTAAACCACACACTCTGTTTTACCATCTTTCTGAGGTTGGTATGTTGTTATCAAATTGAAATGAGTTCCCATTTACCCTTGAAGACATATCCATATACAAGAGTTAATCATAAGATATCTATCAGAAATAATAATATAAGTTAACTAATGAAACCTAAAAATATCTTTCTCAGATATTATACCTAGATCATCAACATTAGTGTTGTCTTTGATCATAATGAAATAATAAAATTTCATTAACCGATCAAAATCTGTTAAGGTAACATTCCTCCATTAGTGATTCAATGGAAATAGAAAAAAAATTGATTAAAATCTCATCCCATTTTTAGATTGACACTAGAAGATGTTGATGTAGACTATATCGTTTAAAAAGATCTTAATTTGTCAATTGGAATATGTAAGAGAGATACATAAACTCGGTGATATCACACATCATACCAGGCCACTACAATCATCACATCCTATTATAATACATCTTCATAGTGCATAGACCAATATCCCATGAAGATATGTGACAATCAAACATTATAATACTTCTTGTAGTTATTGTGAGGGAAATTATTTTCCCGATGTGGAGTATACCATATGAATAAAGTTACCAACAAGAAATAGTCTCCCCACTATAAAGGATTTCTAGTTTCTTTTGTAAATCATCATCATGCTGTTGAATCTACAAAATAGACTACTAAAGAGATGATTATATCTATAAACTACTCAAAATGATACCTAAAACATCTTCTCGATCATATCTATGAATCTAATAGAATATTCCCATACATTTCCATTATTCCATGGATTCCAAAATATCATGTGATGGTATATTTGGGCTATGATAGTCTAAAATGACATTTCCATTCCCTGGGGTTTAGGTTATATTGATTCCAAATGTCTAAAGGTATTTTACCAATAATCTATTCCTTGGATTCATGTCTTTCTAATAAGATTAATAACTAAGACTCCTACGATTAGAGAAGACTGCAATCCTTTCCCCAAAAAGATAGTGACACAAAAATTTATGTGAAATCATAAATGAAATGATTTATAAATCATGGGCAGGGTCATTATTTATTATGGATGAAGATGAAAAGAGTTGTAATCTAACACATGTACATCTAGAATAATCACACATCCCAAACTAACACCATAATCATAGGAAAAGATAGCATACCCCTTACAGAGCACATGTATGAGCAGAATAAGAGGTGATGCTAGAAGAATTTTTAAGTTCATTTAATGAAGACTAACATTAAACATCTCATTTTAATTTCACTGCTTTCCTTATAAGATAATATGAGGTTGATGAAATATTAGATAATTATTTAAAAACCCATTGGTAATATACGTCCTAACCAAGGATTATTTTTATCTCAATTACATTCCATGGATAATTCCATGAAAAAACAACCATTAGCATCTATAGATTAATTAGAAAAATATGATACATTATTTTTCACCTATGAACATTAATACATGTATATGTAAACTATATTTTAAATGATTTATATATAAATAGAGACTCATAGAATTTTGATGACCAAAAATCAGATGGTACTCATTCTCACTTTTGTTTATTCAATAAACTAGAATGTCATCTATGAACACTACTAAAAATATTTCACAATTTTGAAGGAATATTTGATTTATAAAATCCTTAAAAAATAAGAGTATTAGTTAGAAGAGTAAGAATCATATGATATTCATAATTTCCATACCTATTCATGATGGCTGTCAATGATATATCAGACTCCCCAACCATGAGTTGATGATAACTCATCTGACGATTGGTATTAGAAAAAAACATCATTCAAATTAACTAATCATAATATTCATCCACCCAAGGGAAATTACGTCTTACAAAATTATTACCAAGTTCAATTTATTATAGTCCACAAAACACCAAATTGAACCATCTTATTTAATAGAAAAGGGAATTAGGGATTCACAAGGATAAATTCTAGGCAGAACAAAACCTTTTATAAGCCAGTCCTCCAAATCAATCTTAAGATATGTCATCTCCAATGGTTCTATACAATAAGACAATATTGATAACATCTATGTACTAGTCACTATATAAATCATAAACTATATTTATCACTATAGGGGAAGACTATATAAATCATCGAGGAACACATTAAGAAAGTATCAAACAATAATGAGATAAATATAAAATAAGAGAAATGTCATGGAGATTGAACACAACAACAGAAAGAAATCTACTCGGATTTGGGAAGGAAGGCCCTTCATGACCTAACAATTTTCCCCACTTTCCCTATAACACATGAGAGCACAAAACAATATTAATAAATGAAACATAGTGTTGATAACATCCCACCTCATCTATATGAGAAAATAATACAATCTATACAGATGATGATCCACACAAATCATGATCATCAAAGAGAAAATCCTAGACCAAATCTATGTCAGCAATCCGTAATAAACACGAATTCCACAATTATTTCAGATCATTGTGGTCTTATGAAAAAAAATTACTATGTTTACTCAGTTTCCACACTGATAGAATATCATAGTCACATTACACACTATAATAAATGGTACAGAGGATGCTGGTTGTTGAGACCCACCGCCACTACTATTGTGATGATATTGCCACTTCCTCTTCTTCCTATAAGCACCATTGATACTACCACCTGATATAATACCATTTGTGTTATGATATAAGAAGAAACATTTTATGAATGTACTAATTGCATATTAATTTCATAATTTGATGAGACCCAATTTTTTAATGATCATAGTTTGATAAAAATTACCATAAAGGTACTTTATTGTGATATACTACCTAAAAACAGACTACAATTGTTGGAATAAAACATTCGAATGATATAATATTTTTGGGATATAGATAACTAAAAAACACAATCTAACTCAAAATGATCATAAAATTAAAAATTATTATTGTAAATGTAATTATAATAAGAAAAAACATAATTATTTTTTAATGGATATTTTTAAAATATAGGTAAAATTGTTGATTCTGATTATTTTAATAGATGTGAAAAACCTACACATTTATTGATTCTATAAGTTGTTATTAAAGGAATTTGATTTTTGTGTATAATGAAAATATATTTATCTATATGAATAATTAAATTAATATATTATGAAATCAAAAATAAATAAGCCACAAATTTCTTCTTTCATAAATAGAGAAATCAAACATTAATGAAACTATTAGGAAAAAATAATGTTTTCTGGTTACGATTGAAGTAAATTATTAGATTAAAATTAATATATGAGATTTATTTTTTATTTATTTAGATGGGAAAATATAGATGAATATATGTAGGTGTTTATAAATATGTTCAACATTAATATTGAGATTCTATAGAATATGGTATGTTTAATGGATAATGGATACATGATAATTAATGGGGAATATTTTGACAAAACATTTCTCCCTTATTCCATTTATGTAATCTCTTATAACTTCATTAACAGTTTTTACAAATGAACCATTAGGTCTAATATATCGATAAAATAAAAATACAGACATCTCTAAATACTATGTAACCTAACTAATAGCTTATCAGTGTTATTTAATCCTAATTCATTTGAGGATTCCAATTATCACAAATAAATTTCTAAATCATTAGGGTAATTTTTACTATATAAGTTATAAGATTATGAAAAAAATGTAACTAGAACCATATATAATCATTATTTTTTCACATACATCACACATATCAAGTCCAATTCGAGACCATGTATATAAATCATAGATCATAATTTAATGATATATTATCATAAATAAAAGAATATTTATACAATAATAACACTCTAGATAATCATCACAAAACAGTGTATCTAAAATTCAAGTACATGGTTTTTAGAAACAAATAACCATACCAATAATGACCATCCATTATTAATCACTACATAATGAAAAAATGTATTTCATTTCAATAAATATTTACACACATGGTTGATAAAAACATACTATGTAATATATCCATGTATAATTATAGTTAAACACCATGAATAATGAAATTTAACCTGAATGAGTATATATTCATTTTTTATTATTTAAAATTTAATATATATTTAATATTTCAACATAAAAATAGTTTAATAAATAGAATATTATCATATACATGTAATGAGAATGTGAGATTATAAATAATGTGGTAACAACATTATGATTTATACACGTAACACAAAATAATTTAAATAATTCAATTGAATAAATGAATAATAAAATATATAGGGATTATTTATCCATTTTAAAAGTGAAATTCAATAATATATCCCCAATATGGGTGGCCCCATAATTTTTTGAAATAGTAGATATACCAATTAGTGTAGATCATAGAGTAAAAAAATAAATTATTATATCCCAACCCAATATTCACCAATCTCTAAAATTAACATAATAGTACCTCTAATAATATTTATTAATTACAAAATTTCCATTAAGGGTAATGTTGGTATTCCGATAAAATATCAACAATTATCATTTAGTTACTATAACAATTAAAATGATATAATCCACCACTTCAATAAATATAATCCTATATTTTTTATAATTCTAATAAAATGTTGTTAAATTCATATGATAAAACAATTGTAATATGTTTTAAATTTCATTTATATGAAATTAATATAATAAATATATTCATCTAATTTTATAAAATATAACTTTCCTAAAAAGTAGTCCTTAAATAATATTTGATTAAATAACACATTTCATCACGGACATGAATAACAATAAAATTGAATAAAATAATTAAATTTGTTTAACTCTTATGAAATCATTAAAAATTGATTTTAAATAATTCCTTCATATTAAGTAATTCATTCTAATTAAAAATATTAAAAAATTTATATCTTTTTAAGTAATTAATATTTAAAAATATAAATATTAAAAATCCAATTCATTACCAATAATTATTTCTATGAATAATAAATATAACTTCTATTATAAATTAAATATATAATATGAATTCTATAGCCCCTTATTGAGTTTGAAAACCCTCATTAGATTTTATTTAAAAAATTTAAAACCCATAACTATGGATAATCACTGTTGTTTACCTATAATTAGTTTCAATGAATAAATTTAATTAACATACATGATTCCTCCAAAATAAATAAAAAACCTCAATTTCAAATACATAAATAGATAAAATTATAATTCCTTGGAAATGTTTAAGGGATATATAGGTCAAAAATATAATAAGGATAATATAAGTAAATAAATATCAACACATTTGTTGAAGAAATTAGGTAGAGTGACTTAATGAAGAGTTATATGTGATAGCAATGGACATATTGTCATGACCCCCCCCCCCCTCCGCACAGATAAACTTCTAAGTCTACTAAGGATGATTTGAGTGTCCCTTGATTCATTCTTCCAATAGATCACAGGTTAGATATTAGAAGTAAGGGTATTGAATACACAAAAATCATTGAAATTACAACCATATTTATTGGAAAATATTTATGAAAACAAATCAATTTTTTTAATGTAATAAAATAAAATGAATTTAATTGCACACATGTAATGACATTAAAGGAATAAATACCACTAGAAACTTCTAATATATAATAAAAAACATTAGTATCCTTAGAAAACCATGATAATATTTTAATATAATTCACACATACTAATTCCCCACAACAAAACTATATATATGTATATATATATATATATTTCCATTTTTAGAATTATAATCTCACCAACATCCTCCCATAAATATATAATTAAAATATGGTTTAATCGTTATCCATTTATAGTAAATACATACGAAAATAAATTCATTTAATAAATTTAGATATATAAATTATCAAAGATTCTAGGTCCCAATAACCAAATTTCGAATAATGGGTGGTAACATATCAATGAAAAAATATATTTAAATGAGTTACCTTTATACCATATTCCCCCAAACCAATAATACTATTCCCTAAGGAGAAATTTCATGCTACAATAATATCAATATTTAATCATATCACCCATTATAGTAATCTGTGTAGTCACATAACCATAAAAATCCATCCCCCCATAATAAAATTGTAACGTGGGATCCATTATTTTACCTATAAACCCAAAACATACTTGAATCAATCACAACTTGTGTGTAAATACACACATTGAAACACTAAGCCGCTATATATTGGATACATGAAAACAATATAACCATAAGTTACCTTTCTACAATAACACACATATGACATAATTTAATGTTACTATATATTATATGAGTAAATATAAAATTATTATATATCCTTGCATCCTTGGCATGGAAATAGACAATACATTATTTGGAAAACAGAGGGGTGGGGTTGAATTTGCGCACCCATATTCGCAAAAACATAGATTTTGGGAATACATATAAATCCCAATTCCAATTGGGGATTTCATATGCATATTATATCTTCTGTGGGGTCATATAAGATATGAAAAAATAATAAATATATAATACTCACTATAATTCTAAGGAAAAATTAAAAACCAAATAAATATTACTAGAATATTTCATGTCAATGCAACTATAAAAAATAACCACATGGAAGCTATGTCACTCCTAGGAATAAAAAAATGTACCACCTAATGTTTTTTTAAAAAAATTGAATACTTTGATAACATACATGTTACACCTAAAAAAGTTCAAATGAAAAATTAAATTTTATTAATTAAATTTTACTATTTTGATATAGTCATTTGAATGGAGGGAATTAAAATTATTAATGAAATTAATAAAATATTATTTATGAATTTATATATATAAATATCTTATTCAAACTAATTATAAAAAAATGTAAAACCCTTTTTAAAATAATCGATTTTTAAAAAATCTAATTATGTTTGAAGAATTGTGTATATAAAATAATCAAATCACTATTGTTGGGTTCTATTAATCACACACACACACACATATATATATATACTATTCATTATAATTCATACAATTCATCGTATACTTTTTGTAGTTATGATATTAGAAAAAATTGTATTTTAGGCATAAAAAACAATTATTTTTCAAAAAACACAGTTTTACTACCTAGTGAAAGAGAAAAAATTTTAAATCTCAATTTTGACTATCTTAAGTGTTATATTTGGAAAATAATATTTTTTGAAATTGATGTATAATATTTTATTTTGGAATAATTTATGGTATTTTTATCATTAGAATTATTTTTATTAAATATTAACAAATATTGTATTTTAATTCAAAACATCATTTTCATATAATTTATCTTATTGATATATAATTCTTTTAAATGGTTTTAAATTATTATTAGATTATTTTTTATCAATTAACTCAATATAGGTCATTTTAATATAATTTCACATTAAAATTGGATATAAAATTCCTATGAACTTTTAAACATTTTTACCTCAAAACTATTATTTTTTGATCTGTCCTATAGATTGATTTAAAAATAATTTTAACTACTTCTGGGCTTTGAATTTCAAAAAACAGAAATAAATTGTTGTAAAAAGTATTATATTTATGATATAATAGGATCAATAATAATTTATTAATATATAAATTGTAATATTAATAAAAAAATTGCATACAATGGTTATTTGTAAATTAGATAATTAAAGGTAAAAAATGTTATAACTAATATAAATCACCCGAAAACATGTACTAATTTAATTGGATTAGTTTTTTTGAGAAAAAATCATCCATCCAGTGATGTTGTATCATTTTTAATCCACATTTCTGTGAGTAATAAATTGAAAATAACATATTCAATGAGAAGAAAGAAAATTTCACACCTTTATTTTTAACATGTAATGTTTTTTTAATATGGTGTTATATATGGGATATAATTGTATATAAATATTATTTATAAATAAGTAATTCTTATGTACATAATGGTAATTTAATTATAATTTTTTAAAAACAAATAAATAAATTTAATGATGAAAAAATGATGATTTAATATTTTATTAATTAAATAAATATTGAAATAAATTAAATTATATCTTAAGATATAAATATTAAATAACCTAATTTATTCCATAAACAAATTTATAAATGAATTTTAACTTCTACCGATGAGTGAAGTTATTTTTTTCATAGATATAGTATTTCTAGGAAATTTTTAAATAGCCAATAAATGGATATATTCAATATTTATAGTAATGGTTATTTAAAACATAATATATTTTATTCAATGATGTAAAATTTTAATAAATACTATTTTCAGCAAACATATTTGGATATGTCATAATATTTCATCAAGGGGTCATTTACTGGTAGTGTTTTTATTGAAATAATATTAAACCACAGTATATAAATTATATGATATCACTATATTAATTAGAATGGGTTAAAAAATATAAGTATTAAAATATAATTAAAACATCAACTATTTTAATTGGATGTATGTATTTATACTGATTCCCATCCCACAATCCATACAATTAACTTCGAACCCATTTTATAGAAAATATTAATTAATATTAATAATATTTTTAAGAATTCCATGAGTTCCCCTCCCCTATCCTATAAAAGGTAACCTAGTACTCTCCTGTCTTCACATTAAAAAATATTTTTGGTTATCAGAATATCTGTCATATACAATTCTATAATCTCTAGATAAAATTTTGAGACATTATTTTATGCATAACACCCTCCATATAGTTGGTATGGTTTTAATCAATGGTGATCTTCTGAGGAAGTGGAATCGTTTTAAATCATGTATTTATATTTTATCTCAGCTTCCACTTCCTTGAAATAGTCTTCAACAATTATTATATAGTAAATCTAATACTATAGATATAATTATTATTTATTATTTTAAAATAATCACCAAAATCAATCTAAAATTCCATCAATTTGAAAAATAATTAATCTTTATCGTGTACGAGTGAAATATCACCCCCATGAACCAATATAATATATTTTTCATTAATATCTATCAAAGACTTTTTATAATGATATAAACATTATTTAAATATTATATTATTTAAATATTATTTCTTATTAAATAGGTATATATCTTTTATGTTATTTAGATTCTATTCACATAAAAATGATAAAAATATTTGTTCATTTGTGTGAATTATCACCTCTATGAAAAGAAACAATTTGTTATTTTCACAAAAACATATCAATGATATATATATATATACTTAAAATATTAATATGATATTTTTAATAATATAATCATTATTTTATGGGTAAATTATATCTAAATTCATTCCGTAATGATCATTGTAAAAGGGAAAATTTTCTTATGCGTAAGTACGACCTAACGTCTTATGGATTATAATTTTATTTAATTTTCCAAATCCATATTTAAATGGATTGAATAAAAAGTATATTTGATGTATAAAAGTGATTATTGTTTCATTAATATTATTATATATATTATGTATTAATTACTACATTGACAATTGAATTCATACCAAAAATGGTTTGGACTCAAGTACAAGAATATTGAAAACACAAATTATATGAGTTAATTAATGTTTATAACATGATAATAAAAGATATAAATGAAATAATAAACATTAAAAAGGATGTCAATAAAATAAAATAATATATTAATTTTATTATTCAAGGATAAAATTATTCTTTATGACTAATATAACTTAAGTTAAGGGACATTATTTTTAAAAACACTTTAATTGTTACTCATTAAACTAATTTTTAAAAAATTGAAATTAATGATTTCTAAAAATATAAGTAATGAATAAAATTTCTTAGTTTAATGTGAATTTAATTTTTTTATTCTTCCATAACATCTTTAATAGTTTAATTTAAAACATTTTTCTTTCATTTATGAGTTGTAAACATTTTAAAAATAAAACGTGATATGATTGTGGGATTTTTTCCTTTTTTTAATTGTGTTATGTGTTCCGTTTATGTTAGGTTTCTACTGAATATTTTAATTTAATTGGTCCTTCTGTGATAAACCTAGTATGAGAGACCCTATAATACATGTCCAATCCATTGGGTAATGAGACAGATTTATCTAATAGGATTTCTCAAGAGAGATTATAGTAATATATTGTGGTGGGTATTCCAAATGTTACATATAAAATTACTCGCTATATATACATAAATGATCATGTATGAGTGATATGGAATTTATTGAAAAATTTAACATCAAGATTTATGTTACTTTGTTAAGTTATTACGTAAATTTTTTATTTCATGAGGCAAGCTAAATTACCTATTTTTATTGGAGAAATTTATCATTTTTATGAAAATATTATCATGAGTCCAAAATACTCATGGAAATATAGTTTATTTCATTATATTATGTCTCATACTATGATATTTGGCATCATCCCTAGATAAAAAAATCATATGGGATAAGGATGGGTAACACAAAGAATAATGGAATGTAGGATGTTTATAATATTTGTTATGAAATAGAATCCATGATGTATATTAAATGTTTTTTACAATGTAAAATTTTGATATTATTATAGTAGTATTATGTTTTATTATTATTCATTTTAATGTATCAATGATAGAATTTTTCTGCAAAAATATAAACCTAATAAATATTATCAATTTTAAATGAATTAAATTCTTGACTAAAACACAAGATGATATTATTATTTTGGACAAGGGCTTATGGTTTTTATCTAAGGCCATTTTAGATAACAATATATGATACCATTTTTCTAAGAATAAGTAACATGTTTTTGGTCGTAGTGGATACTCAAGAGGGGGTGAATTGAGTTCCAATTAAATTTTCTGTTAAAAAAATTATGGTTAAAAAAACAAAATCCCCAATTTAAAAACGTCCCATTTAATTACGTAAATAGAAATTTAAATAGTAAACCGGTCAACAGGTTTCTTAAATGGTGATTAATCCTCAGATGAAATTTTGTAGTACACCTATTTAAAATTTAAAACAAGTTTGCTGAATTAAACAAATACACACACTAACCAAAACTAACTATCAAAGTTTAACCAAACTGTTTTATGTTTTAGAATATATAAGCAGCAGATAATATCAAAATAGATTATATCTAAATAAAATACTTAGTGAAGTAAAACAATAGGTTATGTCTCATATAAATACTTAACCTCTTCAATTAGTAATCACATGTCACCATGAATTTTATATTAACAATAATCTTGATACACAACCTGTATCGGAATTTACAATAGTTTTCCCAAATTGAATAGGGTTCACACCCTCTTCCATAGTTCTTCATGGAAAAACAAATAGCACATACCACCCATGGTCTCTTCCACAGTTATACATGGGAAATAAGAATTAGGTGAATATTGATGTGAGGATATTCAGTATTCTCCAGTTAAATCATAGGAGACAGTGTGTAAAACATACAAACATACACACTTCTCAAAGATGTAAAAGAAATAACACAGTGGAGCTAAGAAAGTAAGACTGAGTTTAGAAAGATCTGTGTGTTAGAAGATCATCTCTTGACTCCTCATGGTGAAGAATTTGATGATGAAGTCATTATTTGAAACTTTTCTTCAAAATAGAGTGCCTGAACTCTAGGTTCTAGCATTCAGTGTTCTACTTATGCTGTTGATCAAGAGTTGATGCAGCATAGAAGGTAGGAGTGAGTTTGTCCCAAAATGATCTTCGTGATGCTCGTGGATTCTAAGTGATTGTGCTAGATGGTTTTTATTTTATATATAGATTTATCTCTATCACACTTCACATGCAACCATTTTTTCATATGTGTGTATATGTCACACACTGTCTCTTCTTTCTTCAGTGGTCTTCTCTTTTTATATTTGTGATAAAAAAATGGGAATGAGTATATCACGTGCATCATTTCTCATACCTTGTACTATACCATGTATTTTTTCTTGAAATTTATACAACCAAAATTAATTAATTTCATAGGAATTTAATTTATCAAATATGACCATTAGAATAATATTTAGAAATTGAAAAAGTAAGGATGTATAAGCGTCTATAGACTGGTAACGGTAGCCTTTATATTGGTAGGCTTCAACTGTAGGCGCACATCGAAACTCTCCAACTGTAACCTTACAATGCTAGCCTTCAGTAGTAACCTTTAATAGTAGGATTACATCAGTGACCATGTAACTGTATACATGTATCGGTAACCATGTAACATTGACCATGTAACGGTGACCTTGTAACAGTAACCTAGTAGTGGTTACCTTGTAGTTGCAACCTAGTATCAGTGAACATGTAACGATGACCTTTTAACTGTAAAATTGTATCGTTGACCATAAAGATGTGACTTATAATTGTGAAATTGTAGAGGTAACCTTATAACGGTGACCTTGTTATAGTGACCATGTAGTAGTGACCTTGCAACGGTGACCTTGTAATGATGACCATGTGACATAGATAATTTCTATACTGTAAACTGAACCAATCAAGTAGTGAGATTAAGAGTATATGGAAGTTACATTGTAGAATCAAGAAGCATTAATGAAATATAATTATCATAAATATAAAACATTATAATCTTATAAAATAAATAATATTTGGGATTTTCAATAAAGCAGAGTGCACCAATCTCCTACTTTTTGATAATCCCAAATTATGGCATCGAATTGTTAAAGTTAAGAATTTTGAATTAAGGTTAAACACATCAGCTATTTTTATTAGTGATGTGAGTATACACATATTTTACTATATTTTGTCCAAAAAATATAAATAAACTCATATAAACCCTTTTCCCCTTCGGGGTAACTGAGATAGTGCAAGGTGAAACATGTGAAATATTTTCTCCCCCTTTGTGATTAACAAAATGTGTAGATAACAAAAAATAGAGAAAAGATAGTGTATGTATTAATAAAACAGTATTAAAAAAACAAAAGGTACCTAAATACATATTATCAAAAACATGATACACTCAATCCACATCAGATATGTCCACTTGAGCTTTATCATTGGAGGCTGAGGATGATGGTGCTAAAGGTTGAGGGATAGGCTGAGGGATGGAAGTGAGCAGGGTAAGAGGAGCAGCCACTGAGGAATCATTATACATATAATGAGTAGATCTCTTAGTAATAGTTGGGGTCACAATTCTAATGTTCTGTGAAGGAATCATCAACGGGGAAGTACTGGTGGAACCTGAGGCAGCTAAAGAAGCATGAAAAGTTGGAGGGACAATGATTGGAGTGTAGTACACATGAAGGAAGGGTAACAAAATATTCTTGAAGTCCATAATGATACTTCCACCACATTCCATAGATGAGATGAAATCATATTTGTTTTCCATGAATCCTTCCAAGGCAGGAGTAAATTCCATGAGTCTGCTAACCTGATCCTTAAAGTCTTGTGTGACAGGTGGGATTATTAAGTACTCCAACAATAATTTAATGTGGCCATCAGTTTTATGGTTAGCGTACACTCGTTTTTAGTAGAAGTAAACTTGATCTTTGATGTCCTTCAGATCCTAAGAAGCTTCCCTTAGATAATATACCACAAGATTATTAATTTCTCAGGAAATGTAAATGACCTAAGAATATGAGGATTTGCCACCAGAGAAATTTTCTGATTATTCTCTGACAATGGTCCTAAAAGCTTCAATTTCAACTGGAGGAGAAGCTGAAGAGAAAGAAGATGTGGCTAGAGGTGCCAGGGAGAAGGCCACTGTATCCTTCTATGATTTAGTCAATCCATTTATTAGCCTTTTGACATAATCATATTTACCTTTCAAATGTGTTACCATAGATTTATTGAAATCATCAAACACTATAACCATTTCCTAATCCACACTTTTGGCATATTCATGTTCTCTGTCCACCTGATTCTTTAAAGACATATACGCATCGATGATGGAAATAAACTGTTTCACTGAATCCATAGAATCTTCCAACTCTATTAATTGATTATCACATTCCTTGACTTCATGAAAAAAAACTGATTGAGAGGTAGAGACTATCCTTTCCACTGTAGATGTCATGAATCCTCGATTGACTACTATTTTTTTTCTATTTCAATGGTTTTGTCATCAAAATATCTCTCCAGGTCTGATTTTAAAAAATCATGTTCTGCCTTTCTCCCATTGTCTTGATGGAAAGTGGTTTCTAGAGTGACCAAAATGAGTTTAGGAACTAAAGGTCTTATGATTGGCCTTTCATCCTTTGAGTCATAATATTCTAGACCAAACACCATAAATCATGGGTCCTCTAACCACCTATCAATCTCATGCAAAAAAGAAACTTAACCTGCAACAAGAGGTTCCTCCCCATAAATTTTATCAATCTCTTGATAAGTCACATTCATATCCTCCATACATCCTTGAGAAACAACATTATCAGGAAGGTTAACTTACACTACCTCATTAGAATCATCAACCACTTCAAAAATAGTTCCAGCATCAACTGAATTAGCAGCATCGTCATCTCGACTTTCTACAATTTTTTGTATGTCTATTAGAGGAGTAAGACTAAAGCATTCATCTTCACTTTTAACAGCAGCTATCTCATAGTCATCTAGACATGAATCAGAATCCTCATCCTCATATGAAGAATCTCTAATGTATCTTAACTCATATTCATCCCCTTATTCTTCAATTTTTTCCTCATCACTATCAAGCAGAAAAATATCCCTTATTGGAAGTCTCTTTGGTGGGCTAGGCTCACCAAAGATACAGTATTAGCACGAGGAAGAGAGGGAAGGTCCGTATTAATCCCATCATCTATGGGAGAATCCCCTCCTTCTTGTATAACAAAAAATTATTCTTCTTCATATGAATAGGTAGGCTCTACTTCATTAGGCTTAAGACTAGGGTCTCTATTATTTTTAGGCCTAGTGTGATGATCAATAGGTTTGAATTCTTCATAAACCTTGGCCTCATCATTCACCCATCTCCATAGCCATGGATTCTAGTTGATCTTCATCAGCTTGGAAATAACATTAGTGATGAAAAACATATGTTTCACAACAACAACCTTCTCCTTATCTCCAGCAACTCCTTTTACTTTTAACATAAGAGATATCAACATAGAATGAAATAAGGCATTCTATTTGGAGCTAGGTTTGGTCATGTCTTCATGTTGAATCACAAAAAACCTAAAAAAGTTAATATTTATATCACAATTCATCCTATATAAGAGACAAATGTCTGGAAACTTTAATGTAACAAAATCCCCTCTCCTGGGACTTAGAACATGCTGGAAAAATTTGAAAAGAAGCTTATCATCTCCTTCAATTTCAGAAGCAATGATTTTCCTGGGAACTCCACTCCCTGTCAACTAAGCTATATCATCTTCATATCAGAAGAAATTACTAGTGGGAGGCACCACTTTTGAGTAATAATAAAAAATTCCCTCATGTGGAATCCTCAAACAATCAACCCCCTCAGCAGAGGTGATACTCACACAGACTCCACTTACTCTAGAAGTCATCCAATGCTCATCCTCAAACTGTTCGAACTTCAAACACTCATAGAACACCTTCACTAACATCAGGTTGTAGGTTCCATTGTTTTTGGAAAACAATTAAACCCATCCATGTGCATCAAGTACTTTCAGTACTGAGGATCGACTCAAAAGCAGCCACTCTGAACTTAACTCTTTTTAACCACTATTTACCTCATAGAAAATTGTGGGATATGTGTCTTTTATACTTACTGGAGTCCATTACTCATCTCGACTCTAGGTATCTTAGGATCCATTGCATATCCTTTATCACTAAACATATGCCTCTTTAATCTAGCCATCAAACCAGTGCAGTTTGAGGTTTCGTCAGAGGATTAGGTTCTGAGATTTGGGAGAAAATGGTTTGAGAGAGGGTACGATGTGGATTGAAATGTGGTCTATGTTTTATTTTTATCATTTAGGGATTGAAAAAATTAAACAGATAAAATAAATAATAAATAACAGAAAACTTTTCAGATTCTAGTTGATAACACAAAAAACGTAAATTCCCAGACATAGGATGTCTACCGGAGAGGTCTAATGGTGAGGTTATATCGGTAAGGTATAACAGTGAGGTTAAATCGATAAGGTATAACAGTGAGGTTCTATCAGTATGGTCTAATTGTGAGGTTATATCGGTAATTTATAATGGTGTGGCTCTGATTGTGAGGTCTAATAATGAGGTTATATCCGTAAGATCTAATGGTGAGGTTATATTGGTATGGTCTAATGGTGAGGTTCTATCGGTAAGGTCTAACGGTGAGGCTCTATCGGTATGGTCTACCAATGATATACTATCGGTAAGGACTAACAATGAGGTTCTATCGGTAAGGTCAAATGGTGAGGTTCTACCCTCTACAGTTTATCATACCTAACTCATGTCTGATGTAATTTAAACTCTCAGAATTAAAAGTCTTCGTGAATATATCAGCCAATTGGTGTTCAGTACCAATGAATTCAATAGTGATATCATCTTTTTGAATATGATCTCTCAAGAAGTGATGTCTTACATCAATATTCTTTATTCTAGAATTATATACTATATTTTTATATATGTTAATAACACTTGTGTTGTCACTTTTTATAGAGGCATGTTTGAATTAATATCCATAGTGTAGTAAAGTGTGTTTCAGCCACAAAATTTGATCACAACAACTACCAGAAAATATATATTCATCCTCTGCAGTAGATAATGCAACATAATTCTTTTTCTTACTATGCCATGATACTAGTGACTTGCCTAAAATGTGACATGTTCTAGAGGTGCTCTTTCTATCTAACATTCCACCAGAAAAGTCAGTATCTGAATAACTTATTAAATAAAATGGAAGTCCTCTTGGATAAAATAGTCCTAAATTTATAGTATACTTGATATATTTAAAAGTAATTTTAACATCATTTACGTGAGACTCTTTGGGATTTTATTTAAAAAAATCACACATGAATACACTGAACATTATATCACTTCTACTAGAAGTAATATATAGAAGACTCCCAATCATACCTCAGTAATTGGTTTGATCCACTGATTTACCAGTTTCAACAGCATCCAATTTGCAAGTGGAACTCATAGGTGTATCACTACCATTACGATTTCCAAACCAAAATGTTTTAAAAGATCCTTAGAATATTTATTTAGATTTAAAAAAACACCTTCTTTGTTTTGAAATTTTTTAAAACGAAGGTAAAATTTAATTCCCCCATTAAACTCATTTCAAATTCATCTTGCATGATTGTTGAAAAATCAGTTCACAAATAATGTTTATAAGATCCAAAAATTATATCATCTACATTAATTTTTATTATTAAAACATCTTTGGAAATTATTTAAATAAAGAGAGTAGTACATGCTATCACTTCTGTAAAACATTTTGAAATAAGAAAAGAACTACGTCTATCGTACCATGCTCTTGGAGCATTCTTTAGACTATATAAGGCTTTAGATAGTTTAAAAACACTATTTAGAAAATGGGGATTTGTAAATCCAGGTGGTTCTTAAACAAATACATATTTAATTATATATCCATTTAGAAATGCACTTTTTAAATCCATTTGATAAAGTTTGAAATTTAAATGAGTTGCATAAGCATGTAGTATCATAATGGAATCTAGTATATCTACAAGAGTAATAGTTTCCTCATAGTCTATTCCTTCTTCTTGAATATAACCTTTTTCAATTAGTCTAACCATGTTTCTAACTATATTTCCAAACTCATCAACTTTATAAATAAACACCCATATAGTGCTTATGGTCAAGGTGTCTTTACGTCTGTCTACTAATTCCCAAACCATGTTTATTCAAACTGATTCAATTCATCTTGCATAGCTATCACCCAAAATTCATCACTGATTTTGTCATTAATATTTTTGGGTTCATGATGTGAATGAAAAGCTTGATGTTCAACCTAGTTTCTCAGTAAAGCTCTAGTTTGTGTCCCTTTATTTTGATCACCTACTATGGAATCTAAAGGATGATTCCTGAGAGTTCGAATACCTCTATAAAGAGTTGAAAAAGATTCCTCATGATTATCTGTAGGTTCATATTCACCATGCATAGATTCTGGAATGTTTTTAGAACTGTTTTTTTTTTCACTAAGGGTTCAATACTCTTATCATTAATGTCCATAATTGAAATATAATCTTCAAGATATTCAAGATATGTTTTAGGTTCATGTGGATCAGTCTCATCATGTTTTACATGAACTAACACTTCCACACAATTGGTTTTCTTATTGAATACTATATAGGCTTTACTCGATATTAAGTATCCTAGGAAAATTAATTCATCGCTTTTTGAAGAAAATTTGTCACGATTATCATTAGTGTTAAGGAAAAAGACTTTGCGACTAAAACCTCTAAAGTAATTATCCTTAGGCTCCCTATTTTTTTAATGTTCATAAGGGGCCCTATTAAGAATCAGTTTAATCAAGACATTCTTGATAATGTAACAATCTATGTTAACAGATTCATCCCAAAAATAAATTGGAAAATCATATTCATTGAGCATTGACCTAATAATCTCTTGAAGTTTCCTATTTCTTCTTTTGAAGAATCAATTCTGTTGAGGTGTTCCTAGAGCAGAGAATTTGTTACCATAGCCATTGTGTGAGAAATAAGATAAAAAATTTTTATTTTCAAACCCACGTTCATGATCACTTCTCAAGGTCTTAATTCTATGTCCACTATAATTTTCTACAAACATGGAGTATTTTATAAAATAAGAACAAGCTTCACTATTGTGAGCAAGAAATTATACCCAAGTGTACCTAGGAAAATCATCTACATGGACATAAACATAGTGCTTCCCATTTAGACAAGAAACTATTGATGAGCCAAAAAATCCATGTGAACCAACTCAAGCTATTGCGAAGTGGAAACTTCTTTATTTGGTTTGAATGAAACATTTTGTTGCTATCACATTTGACAAGGATTACACACATTGTTAAGAGGGAATTTTAATTTAGGTAAGTATCTAACTAATCATTTCCTAGTCAGTTTTCTATGTCAGTGCACATTACAGTGTCCTAGTCTTCTATGCCACAACCATGATTCATTATGAAAAATATTTAATCAATAAACATTTTTCTTAACTAAAGAGTCTATATCATGAGCATATATATTCTCATTTCTGAGAGCAGTAAATATTAAATCATTTTTAGAATTAAAAATATTGCATGCATCAATTTCAAACATGACATTAAAACCATCCTCACACAACTGAGATATAACTATCAGATTTTATTTTAACCCATCAATAAAAAGTATTTTTGAAATTAATACAGTATTAGGGTTTCCAATTTGGCCTAAGCCGACGATTTTTTCATTAGAATTATAAAAAAATGTGACATATCCACCATCAAAATTAATTAGTCATTTGAAACATGAATAGTATATTTTCATATGTCTTGAGAATCCACTGTCCACGTACCATAATGTTTTACAGAATCTCTTCAAACAATTTTCCTACAAAACAGATTAAGTGTAGGATAATTTTGTTACCCAGATTTTCATGGGTCCAAAGAGGTTAGCAATGGAATCTTCAAGAACCCATACTTGAATTATAGTTTTTCTACAGTCAACAGATATATTTTGAGACATGAACACTCTATTTGTTCCTTTAGAGAGATATTTCTCAAAAGATGGTTCAGAACTGGAACTAGCAGTGAATTTTCCAGATTTTGGAACAAGTTTGGTTTCAATAAACCTTCTCTGTAGTGGTTTATATACTATATCGATTGTATATATAGGTTAAATATATTGTCCTAGCAACAGATTCAAGGTATCTCAACAAGAAGTAAAATTTTCCAAATCCCTTTTTAATTGATCATTTGATAATTTGATTTTGGTATTATTTATTCATAGTTGAGCTCATTTTTCATTTTCAATATATAGATCAGATATGTAATTAGTATTTAAAGCATATTGTTTTATCAATAGTCTATATTTATACATGACTTCATTATAGGTATCCTCATGCATTACACATTATTCAAATAGTTCATCCTTAGTCATATTTTCCTCATTGTTTGATTCATCTCCATTCCCAGAGTAATAATCATTAGGCATATGGGAATTGGGTGTTACCTTAGATGTTTCTTTCATGAAACATAAGTTGGCATGATTGTTCTGTAAACTATAAGAAGCATCATATCCACTAGAGCTATCTTCTGAATCACTCCAGGTATCTTTCATATCCTTTTTATAACCACTTCCCTTATCTTCATATTTGTTTATAAATTTTATCTTGGGGTAGTCTTCCTTCACATGACCTTTTCGTTTTCACTCATAACAGATTATTTTATTTGATGTGTCATTACATTTCCTATCTTTCTTCCATTTTACTCTAATATCATACATTCCCTTGTAGATTGAATTCCTTAATAGTTTCTTTTTGGGTAGAATTTATTGAAGCTTCTAGCAAGATGAGTCATCTCCTCATCACTGTCTGAGTCTTCACTTGTGGAAGTATCTACATGAGCATGAACTTTTTCATTATCCGTGTTCTTTGAGGTAGTTGTTTTGAATGCTATATATTTATTCTTTAGTTCTTCATCTACTTCTTGAATCAATTTATGTTATTATTCATACATCTTAATCTTTCCAATTAGTTCCTTCACTAATAGTTTTCATATACCATAAGATTTTTGGATAGAAATAGAAGTCCATATCCATTTGTCAGGTAGGAATGGAAGAATTCTAATAATATGGTCCTTGTTGTCCACTAGTTTCCCAAGATAACTCATAGTATTTACTAGCTCATTGAACCTGTGATACATTTCAGAAATGTGTTCATCAGGCTTCATTAAAAAATTGTCATATTTAATAGTGGATGTATTTAATCTCATTTATTTTACATTGGTTGTTCCCTCATGAGGAATAACTAATATATCCAAAATTTCATATTTATTTTTCAGGAAGATATTCTACTAAATTCATGATAACCTAAAGAATAGTACAAAGGATTCGTTGCTTTACAGTTATTGTTATATGTGGCTTTAGTCAACTGAGACCATGTGTTTCTAGAAGTTGATGACAATATATGTTGTTCTTCAATTGTGTCCCAGATTTCATGTTCCAAGCTCTCTCTTTACATTTTCATTTTTAATTTCCACTGAGCATAGTTATTACCATTAATGAAAGGTGGCCTAATAGTAGCATCATAGTCAAAACTATAATCCATAGTTACATATAATTTAAAGAACTAAAAATTTAGATTTGACTAAAATTTCAATTTCTTTATGCTAAAACTAAAATCATAGTTGAAAAGAATTTGCACACTGGATAAAAAGACCTCTGATACCAAATGATGGTCAGAGTGGATACTCAAGAGGGGGTTGAATTGAGTTCTAATTATAATTTCTGTTAAAAATATTATGGATAAAAAGAACAAAACCCCCTATTTACAAAATAACTAGTTAATTAATGCAGTAGAAATGTAAATGTTAAATCAGTAAACATGTTTTTTAAAGGGGGTTTAATCTTTAGATGAATCAGTGTAGAACACCTATTAAGCTTTTGAAACAACTATACTGAATTAAACATATACACACACTATCCAAAACTAACAATCAAATTGTAACCAAAACAGTTTTATGTTTTTGAAAATATAAGAAGTGGATAATATCAAAACAGAGTATATATAAATAAAGTACACACTAAAGTAAAGAAAGAGGTTAAATCTCAAGTCAAGATTTAATCCTCTTTACATGGTGATCACCCATCACCAAGTAGTTTATATTAACAATAAACTTGAGACACATCATGTATTGGGATTTACAATAGTTTTCGAAAACATTACAGGGTTTACTCCCTCTTCCATAGTTCTTCGTGGAAATAACAAACAACACATACCACACACAGTCTCTTTAACAGTGATATTTGGGAAAAAAGAATTAGGTGAAGATTGATGAGAAGATATTCATTATCCTCGATTCCAAGTACATGATACAGTGTGTGAAACAAACAAACAAACACACTTCTCAAATATGTAAAGGAAAGAACACAATGGAGCTTTGAAAGTAAGATTGTGTTAGAACGCACTATGTGTTAGTATGTCATCTCTTGGCTCCTTCGAGTGAAGAATTTTATGAAGAAGACTTTCTCTAAAACAAGTCTCAAAACAGGGTGTCACAAAAATGGTTCTACCATTCAGTGTTCTTCTACTAGTGATGATCATGAGTTGATGCAGCATAGAAGGAATGAGTGAGTTTTTCCCAAAAATATCTTTCTGAAGCTCGTAGATTCAAAGTGTTAGCGATGGATGGTTTTTCTTTTATCTAGCAAGTGATCTCTATCACACTTCACATGAAACCCTTTCTTCATGTGTGCATATATGTCACAGTCCGTCTCTACATTCTTCAGTGGAATTCTCTTTTTATATTTGTGAACCGACAATGGGAATGAGTATATCACAAGAAACCTTTATTGTACCTCGTACTGTCCCATATATTGTTTCCTAAAATATTTATAATCATCATTAATTAATGTCACAGATATTTAATTTATCAAATATGACCGTTCAGATAATATTGAGAAATTGAAAAATTATGGAAGTATAATCATCGGTATACTGGTAATGGTATCCTTTATATTAGTATGATTCAACTATAGGAACACATCGGAAATCCCCTACTAAAACCTTCCAGCAGTAGCCTTCAGCGTAATCTTTAATAGTAGGCTTACGTCAGTGACCATGTATCAATAACCATGTTTCGATAACCATGTAACGTTGACCATGTAATGGTGACCATGTAACGGTGACCTTGTAACTGTATCCTTATAGCGGTAACCTTGTAGTTGTAACCTTGAATCAGTGACCATGTAATAGTGACCCAATAACTATAACATTTAATCAGTGGACATGATGTGGTGACCTTGTAGAGATAACCTTATAATGGTGACCTTTTAGCAGTAACCTTGTAGTGGTGACCTTGTAATGGTGACCTTGTATTTTAGATAATTTCTGTACTGTAAACTGAACCAATCAAGCAGTAAGATTAAGAGTATATGGAAGTTACTTTTATGAAACAAGAAGCATTAATGATATATAATCATCACCAAATGAAAACATGATTAACTCATAAAAGAAACATGATTTGGGATTATCAAAACAGGTGAGTCCAACACATGTTTCATATAAACAAAATGGATATCATGTTAAGAAGAGTCATATTTAATTTTTATAAACATAATGATTTTGAGATAACATGAATAATGATATATTTTATATTATTATCCACATAATATGGTGAATGATTATTTTATTTAGAAAATTGCAATACAGAAATGGTTTATTAAATTGATGGATCCATAATGAAAAAAAATTAAAATCAATGTTAATGAGAATATTGTTGTTCTAAGATTAAGAAATCCCATGAAATATGATTTGAAATGAGAACTATTTTGGTTATTCCAAAACAAAATTCATGAGTAATGATTAAATAATAGTAAATTTTTGAGTTTTCTAATGGATCATATAAATTGAAAATGAACCTATATGGATGGTTGGATAAAAATATTCACGTGGGATGATATATTCGATGTTATATATGTTGATAATGTGGAAAGAAATACATATAAGAATCTCGCAATGAATTGAGAAGATGATTTATATATGCTAAAAATGTCATAATGAAATATTCAACTGATGACAGTTGAGAAATTTGGTTGAATCCTTGAAAGGGAAATAATTTCTTCCAGAGTTATCAATTCAATGTTTTCGATGTGCGTACAGTGGTCATTATGAAAATTAATTTCCTACATGTATGATTCATGAATGTGATATTCTAAACCATTCAAATATATGTTTAGAAATACCAAATTCAATTACAATTGAATAATTGGAATCTAAAATATAAATATGAAAGGTATGTATTATTTCTTGGATCATGTTTTGACATTATTGAATATTATGACATCAATAATGTTTTTTATTTTAGGAAAAAAGTATTATGAAATATGATGGAAAATCAGGTTTATATATCATGAATAATTATGAATTATTAATATGTATACATGTATTTAATTATTGATTTATTTTATATTTTATGATGATTAAATGTTTAAAATTATTAATAATCTATTGATAATGGTATAAAGTTGGAATTTTTTATAGTATTTGTTTAATGTAACACTTATGTTTGTTATGTGTAAATTTTGTTTTGAATATGAATTCTATTTTCTTTTTGGGACATTATTATAATGGTATGGATAACCTTAAGGCCTTATATGAATTTCATTTTTGAGGTAATTTTGTGTAACAACATTTTTTATTAAAAATAAGATGTATAAGGTAACCATTATGTATAAAATATGATATTGTTATTTATGATATTTTATAATATTTTGGTGGGTTATAACAATTATATTTTTTTAGAATAATAATTACCCACATTATAGATGACAGCCAATCACATCCTTCATGTCCATGAGAATGGAACCCAGAACTAAAGGGTGTAAATGGTGGATCACCTACCAATGTCATACGCAATATACCTGTTAGTATGAGTATTTTATTTATGTTATATTATTTGATATATGAATAATAATTTGAAATTGGTAACATATTTTTATCAAATAAATAACCTTGTGATAATAAAATGATTTGGTGATTAAGTTATTAATGTTATTTTAGAAGATGTCCCCTAATTTTATATTCAAATAAGATTTTTGTAAATATAATACAATGTGATATTAAGTGATAAATAAAGGGGAAATTATATTCTAGAATAATTGATGATTTTATTATAGAATTAGGTTGATTATAGTTATTTATGGAAATGTATAGAGTATCATGGATATTATAATATATATTATTTTTTGTGAGACATTAAAAGTATTTTATTTTATTTAGATATAATTATTAAAATATATCATGTAATTCTATGAGATAAATAATTATTCTGATTATATAATAGCCTAGAATATTATTTAGGAATTTTATGGAAAATTATTTATTCGGTGGTCTTTGTTGAATATGGGTATTATTATTTACTGTTATATATTAATGTAGATTTTAATAATAATATGGATTATTATTTTATGGGAATCAATGTATCATAACAGAACAAATTATGTAAGGATTCATGATAGGATTAATAGATAGTTTATCATATAAGGATAATGTGAGTCTTTAGGTGTTGATTCATGTGTGAAAATTTTAACTTTTTTTAGAATAGTGATATCAGAGGAACATTCAATGGAGAAAATAGAAGTTACATCAATCTAAAGGAAGTAAATTTAAATTTTGTATTAACAAATATTGAAAACATGTCACAAGAAAGGATGATAGACCATAAGTTTCCCTCCTCATAGAATCCCATATTGGTTATACCAACCTTAGGTTAGTTGGATTACCAAAAATTTTGAGTGATGATATAACTCATAGATGAATTCTTGTCCTGGATGTTCACCCATTTTTTGTCAGATTCTATGAGAGATAAAATAACATTGTTATTATGGTTTAGAATATTGTGGATGAATTGCATTCAAACCATATGTTATACCGGAAACATTTTCATAAAAATTCTACTTATTCAATAAATACCATCATTTTCACTTTAAGGGACGTCACATGGACACATGTTCCATACAAAGATTCAATAATATCAATGTTATGGTCTCCGAAATGGACCCATGTGCTGATAGTCCAGTGTTTCCCCTCAAAGAACCATTATAATTACATTTCAGGAAAATGTCGATGGCTGGGAACCAAAAACATCATGGTTGAAAATGGTTTAGGGAATATACCTCGATGTTTGAAAAATCTTAGAATATTTAAGTCGCTGAATGAGTTATTACAACATTTAGATTATAGTGAGTTTTCCTTCTGGATTGTATCGATAACATTAGTCATTAAAATCTTGGAGTTGAATATTGTCTTGGAGTGGATGCGATAATTTTTCCATTTAACCCATTCTCAATTTTTTTTTGTGATTACTAAATATCTCCAGACCAAACATTCCATCAATCCTGGAAAAAACTTGTTGGTTAGTACTGTCTTTCGTATAATTATTTTCTTACACAAAACCCTAATATTTATTTTATAATTTCCACATTTTAATTTCTATTATATATTTTATGTCTCTGTTTCATTTATCTATTTTTTGATCTGGTATTTCAATATTGAATTTTGGAAAATTCAAAAACCTAGTTTTCAAAAATGAGTTAAAATTTTGACGATAAAATTTATTAAATGGGTGATAATGTAACATCATGAGTTAATAAATAGATAAAATAGGCTTGATATCATATATGATAGGCCACCTCTTGTTTAAAGGAATAATTAAATATTATTATTTAAATTTTACGAATATAATATAGTCAATAGAATACAGGAAATTAATATTATAAATTTAATTATATAAGTATTTTTTAAACATGTATATAAAATTAATTCGTTGAACAGTTAATTATAATCAAATAAAAACCCTTGGTAAACTAAAACAATTTTTAAAATAAAACTATTCTTGTGGAATTATTGATGTTGATAGAATAATAAAATCACTGTAGTTGGGTTCTATTAATGAGAGATATATATATTTAATATTTATTCTAATTTTATAAATTCATATTATATGTTTTCAAGTAATTATATAAGAAAAAAAATCTATTTTATGCAAAAAAATCATATGTTAACCAAACATAGTTTATCGAATTTTGATGAAGATTCCATTTTTAATATACAATTTCAAACACATATAAGATATATTTTAAAAAATAATATTCTTATTCAAAAATATAGTTCCAATGTTTACATTGGATGATTTTCTGTATTTTTCTAATATGATTAATTTTTAATGAATAGTGATAAATAATGCATTTTAATTAAATACTTATTTTTAATGTAATTTACTTTTTATATATAGTTTTAGGATTGAATATGTATAATGATATGTTCATATACAAGAGGGGTGAATTGTATTCTTTAAAAATTCCTTTGGAACCATTACTGTTTAGTTTAACAATGTAAAACAAACATTTATACAACCTCTTAAAGAAACCTTTTCTTAAACATTACAACCTTATGATAAAAACTTAAGAATGAATTTCTTAATAGAATGTTTCTACCTTAAAGCGTATAGAATATTTAATACAATTAGAATAATGTAATTAGAGAGTATAAGAAAGTTATTCTTTCTAACATTAACAATGTTAATATTACAATAGGAATATAACAACATTAAATTGATAACAAGTAACAATAACATTATTTTTACCAAAAAAGAAAGGTATTCAAAAACCGTGGATAAAGGTTCCTTGATTTATACTTTCAAAAAAGTATGTCTTACACAATCCTAGGTATGCCCTCAATCTGAAGATTGGTATCTGTCTTGATATCCCCGCAAGTCCACGATTTAGAAGGAAATCAGAAACTCTATCTTCCAAACCTGAAGTCACACGATCATCATGATAAAGGACTACACAATGCAAGTCTAACCAAGTTGATCACACCCGAAATAGTTTTTTCATGACATCTGCACGGAGCACTGATATTTTTAAGAACCTCTCTCTCTATAAATAACTTCACAGTTTTTCACAAGCATCAAGTTCATCCACTCTCTACAATGTAGTCCATGTTGTCAAAAGTCTTCAAAAGATATTTTCCCATTCAAATGGACTTGTATTTATTGGAGATTCTTCCCAATGGTCAGATCCTCTCTAACAGTCATATTTTCTTTAAATTTCAGAGGAACCTAGACACATGTCAAATATACAACAGTTAGTTTGCAATATATTGTATGAGATTGTTTCAAGTAACATAAACGATGTTAAGTTAATGATTAGTGTTAATTATAAGAAATAATAGTGTCCAATAACATTGGAATGATATATTTGAAAAACTCTATCATTATCAAATAGTCATATTCTTAAGGAAATGTAAATCATATTTTGATAACAGTATTACATTTCCACCGGAATCCAAATCATGAAAATAGTATTAATTATACCCCAGAATCGGTATTATAAAAATTGTATCACTTATAAACTAGAATCAATATCATAAAATGGAATGACATATATTCCAGAATCAGTATCAAAAAAGAGGTATCACATATACACCAGAATAAGTATCATAAAAGTGGTATCACTTATACACTGGAATCATCATCATCAAAATAGTATCACTTATACAACGGAATCGATATCATAAAAATAGTATCACTTATACACCAGAATCAGAATCATAAAAACAATATCACTTATACACCAGAATTAATACCACAAAAATAGTATCATAAATTTGTATGAACAACATAATGACAAATAATAATGATATATATGAAAGTGTAACAGATTTACAAATTGTAATTATGTATTTGTAAGTGTAAATGAATAAAAATTGTAATTATATATCTGTAAGTGTAATAGAATGACAAATCATAATGATATATCAGTAAGTGTAACAGAAGGAAAAATCATAATGATATATCTATAAGTGTAATGGAATGAAAATTTAGGATCTTATGAAAAAACAGAACTTAAGAAGAAGAAAAAAAAACAGAAATTAAGAAAAAGTGTTTTTTTTTCAAAACATAAAACCATAAGAAATGGAGAATTCATAAGATATCCTTATTGACTAAAAAATATACCCCTTTTGGAAAGAACAAAAACATTTCTAAGGAAGAATATATTGTCTTAGATAAACAAGTATGAAAAACTTATCACCCCCTTTGAATGAAATTTTTGATGAATATGATTAACTCCCCCTTAGGTTATGTTTCCTAAGGATGTAATTCTTGATATCTAGTGTCTTATTTTCTTAAGGTAATATATCCCCCTTTGATATTCATCTATTATTAAAAGAAAAATCCTCCATACATTGGTCATAATCCTTTCTTACCTTACTCCCACTTAATAGATTATCCTTCTGAATGATCTTCATTAAATTCTTATTTTAAATAAATTCTCCCCCTCTGATATTTTCAAAAAGAGGGAAGGAAATGGAGAAGTATAAGATGTACCTGTAAGGTTTAGCAATAATACATTTTAAAAACATTAAAGAAATGCAAGAAACATCTTAATAAATTTTTATAAATACGATTTATATTACAACAAAACATTGGAATGTAAATAAAATCATCCATCATTCTTCTGCTCAGAGAACATCTTCTTTATCAAAGCATTATGTTTCTTTACATCCTTATGATCTTCTTCAAATTTCTACAACAATATGTCATGATCCTGAATATTCTTTTCTAAAGACAACATCCTTTCTTCTTGGTCATCCACATTTTCCCCAAATTTAGCTCGGACTTCCTTCTCACTACTTACAGGTCGGGCAGTGTAATTGAGTTGACCAGCCTTCTCAGAGGCTGATTCCTTGACATTGTTGAACTCAGTTTCACATGTATTAAAATATACATTTTTTAACTCCACGAATTCACTGAAATGTCATCTCTCTTCATTGATTGTGTTGGTGTGGTTAATGTATTTCTTACTAGTCGCCTTAGGAGATTTGTAATCAATCAACAGATAACTGAAATCTGTTTATTGCTTGACCACCATGTCTATAATCATATTGGTCGATTCCTTATTTTTATTCAGTGTTTCTGGAATAATTTGTCTCTGAACATCATTACTTTCAATAATAGGAATAGTTCTGACCAATATTCTTAAATATATCATGACAAAGTAATGTTGAAGAGATGATGAGGATTTGGATCCCGAAAAATCCTTCAATTTCTATGCTCGTGTTGGAGTTATGGAATGAATTTTTTTATTCTCTTAGAGGTCTTATGATGTGTTTACTTTTCATATGAGGAAACCAAAAAACTTTTATCATTGAAAGGATTTCAAAATGGAGATTGTTCGTCAGATACTTGGATAACATCAACATTTTCCTGTTCACCTTCTTCTACTTGAAGGTCTTAATCTTGAGTTCCTTATTCTCTTTCTTCTTCTTTAATTTCTTCTTCCTCACCACATTGTTTTTCAGCCACTTGTTTTCCTTCTTCATCCATTTCAACTCCAAATTATTCTAAATATTCAACTTATACTTCTTCCTTAACTTATTCTTTAATTTCTACCGGAAAATGTTATTGAAAAATAGATTTAGAGACTGAACTCGAAGGAGTTGCAACCGAATATACTAATTCCTTTAAAACATCTTCTTAGTATTCTTGTACAATCTGGTCTTCTATTTCTTGAACATGTTTGATAAATCTTAGAATATCATAGATTTTTTGATTTCCAGAGTGGCCAATGGTTTCTTATGAACAACGGGTGCCCGAACCTAGTAGGTCACATTACCACAAGAGCATTTCCCCAAACACCAGAGGCTGCCGACTAGAAGTGAGGGCCATGTAATGATAGTGGGGAAACTATGCCCTTATTTTTCAAAGTGTAGTGTACCGGAATACATATTTAAACACACAACAGCGGAAGAAATAAATGATATAACTGAAAATGGAAAACTGGAATAAAATATAACTAGCATTTATGATTATATGATGATCCAACATGTCACTAATTCTATGAATGATTCTAAAATAGGATACACTACCATAAAATGAAATACATCACAAGGTAAATAGTACACCAAAAAAACAAAACAGTGTATCATGAACTCAACAGCATCACAAGCCTATGCTCAGTCTCATGCTCTCCTACTCCTCTGAAACAATCAAGTACATGTATAGGGACCTTTTCCCATATCGACACTTGTAGCAATATAATCTGTTTGAGCTGAAGAAATGACCCCAATAGGGTGTGAGAAATAAATCTCAGTAGGAAACCACCAAATGCCCATGCCCAACTGTTAGTGAAAATGTGAAACAACAGTGTGCGATAATAAAATGCAGTAAACTAGGTAGTAATCAAAAATAACTATCAATAATAGTTCCATTTCCATTTTAATAATTATTTAACAACTCAATATAAGAAATCCCCACATGAATAGAAAATATTTCTCTCAGGCATGCTTGATATTTCCCATAGGCACGGAAGGTACTGCACAAAGGCATAAGAAACATTACCCTCAGTCTGACGAACACTGCCCACAGGCTAAACACAACACTACCCTTAGGTTAAGCATGAAACTGGGTCGATCACAAAGAATATCATGCAATACATATAAGTTCCTCTAATGAAAACTTAAAACATGTTAATGATATGGAGTACCCTTGGGTATCCGGGCCAACTGACTAAATAGGGGGAAGTCACCCACAGGGTGGCCCTGGATCCAAAAAATGATCCCAAAAAATAGTTCATATTTAATCATTGGACTGCTTATGTAATTGTAGGTATCTAAACAGAAAAATCCTTATCTATTCAACACACCGAACCTGGGCGAGTGACATAATGGTACGCAAATTCTAATCGATAGTTGTAATAAAACACCAGACCACATATCTCGATCTACCCTAATCAATATACATGAACAATGCCTCCCGAAATGACCAATAATGACGTCGATATTATAAAAACTAATACTCATTTAAACAGATTTAACATCCCATAGAGGAATAATTGGCAGGAATGACTCACAGGGAGGGAAGAACTCACCCTCTCGGTTCCAATGTGATCAATATCGGAAAAACCCGATTCCCAATGTGTGGTTGGGAGATCTTCCAATCTCTAACCTTCTCTCTCGGTACTCTAAATGTGTCCCCTTCCTCCTCTACTAAAAGAGGAGGCTACTTCCCAATTTCAGCAAAAATAAACTACACGTCATGTACTGTCAAGTACAAGACGTGTACATTTTATTTTTTAACTATTCCTTTGGTCGCTACTTTTCACCTCAACACTTTTCATCTGTCAACATGAGCACCCGGTGTGTATATCTGAATAAACGGCTTGTACTATCACTCCGCTGGAGGCTACCTTCACTGCCTTACTGTTCACTTTCCGACTGATTACACGGTGTGTATATAATAATTACATGGCGTGTCGTATGTTTTTTACACCCTTCAACGTCAATAGGCCTACACTCCCTGTATACCCACCCCACACAGACAAAGTACATGGGGTGTGGAAAATTACATGCTGTGTACCTAAATTTTTTGAATTTTCTCCATTTAATTTATTTTTCTAAAAAACACAAAAGGAAGGAGGAAAAGAATAAACTCATACCTCAAGAATAAAAACTAGGTTCTTACAAACTTCTCCCCTTAAAAAAATCCATCCCTGAACTTCCCTCCCATGGGTGGTGAAGATAAAGATGAGAAAAACTCTTTCAATTAAGTTCGTACATCGGTCTCTTTCTCCCTTGTTTCATCCTGCACTCAGCCATGCTTCCATAGAAATCGTACAAGAGGAATTGACCAGCCTTAGAGAAATGTTGTGCCCTTATAAACAATAAGATTCGGATTCACCTCAAAGGATGCGTCGACAAGAAGCCTAACCTCCTCGAGCTGAAAAACATTAGATGGGTCTATGTGATAACGACACAACAGAGATACATGGAAGACGCCGTACATGGCCCGGTACCTATGTGGTAACTACAATTGATAGGCAACCAGCCCGACTCTCTCTTGAATTTCAAAAGGCCCCACATACACCGGGGAAAGATTACCCTATCACTTGATCATCTTGTGTCCCAACCTCAGTGAAACACATAAGAAAACTTGATCCCTTACCACGAAATCCAAGGGTCGTCTGCGGCGTTCAACGTAAGATTTCTGATGAGACTATGCTATATCCATTCACTTTCGAATCAACTGGACCTGCTCTATATTCTCCCGCACAAGGCATGGTCCCAGTAAAGCTACCTCACATGCCTCTAACTAGCACAATGTTGATTAGAATGGCCTACCATATCAAGCCTCCTATGGTTCCATCTCAATAGTTTCATGAAAACTATTATTGTAGGAAAAATCAACCAGGTGATTGTGTTTCTGCCATGATCCCCAAAGTATAGGATGCGTGCACACATCATGCCTTCTAGCACATGTATCATACGCTCTGACTGGCCATTGGTCTGAGGGTGGTAAGGTATGCTCAGAAGCACCTGTGTACTCAGTGCCCTATGAAAACTCTGCTAGAATGAGAAGTAAAACGGGTGTCCCTATATGAAATGATAGAATGAGGGACCCCCTAAAGATGTACTACCTCTCGGATATACAAATTCTAGATCTCGTCAACACCAATGGTTTGGAAAAAAGTGAGCTACCATCATGAGTCAGTCCACAACAACCCATACAACATCATTGCCTTGAGGTTTCCTCACCAACCTGGTCATGAAGTCCATCGCAACATCATCCCATTTCCACTTTGAAATGGGTAACAACTATAGCAGTCTGGCTGGACTCTAATGCTTCGCCTTCATCTGCTGATAGGTGGAACATCTTGCAACGAAACCAGGTATCTCTCTTTTCATAGCCAGCCATAAATACTGACGCCTCAAGTCATGGTACATTTTGGTAACTCCGGGACTCAATGCCCAATATGAAGCATGAAACTCCAATATCATCTCCTCGTGTATATCCCCAGGAATCCACACTCGTCCATGGTAACAAAGTACCTCATCATCGCATATCATCCAACCAGGAGGAGTGTCTTCACTTACCACCGACTCCTGAAGAACTAGGCCTTTTTCATCTGATAGATGTTTCATCATCACTCTATCCAGGAGGGTAAAAGTCACAACTAAGGATGAAATATAGGTTTTCCCCAGACTGTTGTGAACCTTCAAATACATCACAGAGAACAAATCCATAATCTACCACTCACAACTGGACTCCTATACTACCTGTATCTGAGTCCTCTTACTCAGTGCATCAACAACTGTGTTACCCATACCCAGTGTATAGGAACGATCAAATTCGAATTACTGAATGTATTCAAGCCACCTTTGCTGTATCAAATTTAGTTCATTCTGAGTGAAGATGTTTTTAAGACTTTTTTGGTCCATAAAAAAAAATTCTCCCAAGAGCTAATGTCTCCAACATCGTAACTCATGAACAACAACAACCAACTCGAGATCATTCATCAGGTTATTCCACTCATGTGGCCTCAACTACCGAGACCCGTACGCAACTACTCGATAATTCTAAATCAACACTTCTCCCTTCCTAATACATGATGCATCATAGTAAACTGTATTTATCGTCCCTTGATCTAGATGTATCAGGACTGGTGCTGATGTTAACCTTCCCTTCAAATCTGGAAAGGCTATCTCGCAAGTTTCTAACCAAATGAACTTCACACCCTTCATAGTCAAACCCATCAATGGCTCTGCTAAGAGGGATAATTATTGTATAAAACGCCTTTAGTAACCATCCAACCCCATGAAACTAAGTATTTCAAACACGTTCTTAGGCTGCTCCCAAAAAACTACTGCACTCACTTTCTCTAGGTCAACCACAACTTCATCCTTTGAGATAATATGACCCATGAAGTGTATCTGGTCCATCCAAAAGTTTCACTTTGATGGCATATAATATATTTTATGCTCTCTTAGTGAACTCAATAAAACCACAAGATGGGTGGCATGGTCATGTTGAGTGCGTGAGTATACTAAGATATCATCCATGAAGACTACCACAAAAGAATCTAGATAAGGATGGAACACACGATTCATCAGATCCATGAAAACGGTTGGTGCATTAGTGAGTCTGAATGGCATGAACAAGTAATCATATTGACCATACATGTTCTGAAATGCTATGAGTGGTATGTCTGATGGTCTAACTCACAAATGATGGTATCTGGACCTCAATTCATTCTTCGAGAACACTCGTGCTCCTCAAAGTTGACCAAAAAGATCATAATTCCACATAAAGGGATATCGGTTCTTAACCGTCAACTGGTTTAGCTTCCGATAATCCTCAGAGAGTCTAAGAGTACCATCTTCTTTCTTAGATAAAAGGACAGGTGAACCCCAGGGAGATGTACTGGGTCTGATAAAACCATTTTCCTACTACCCCTCCAACTGTTTCTTGAGATCCTGAAATTCTGGTGTAGCCATCCTATAAGGAGGAATGGACACCGGTGTCGCTCTTGCAACAAGATCAAAAGGTAAATCCACCTCTCACTCTGGGGGTAGACCTGAAAAGATGTCCGGGATAAAATCCCTAAAATGATCAGCCATTGAAGAAATATCCTTTTGACATGCTCCCTAGTAATCTAGATATAATCTCCCTATCTAGGCTGTCACTCCACCTCGTCCACAATGCTCGGGTCTAGCTCGACTCACCTGTACATCCCATTCACACTTATATTGAAACTCCCCTCCCTTTGGTGATGTAAAACTCACCATGCAATGATAGAAATATAAAATGGCTTGAAGGGTACCAACCAGCCCATCCCGATAATGAAATCTTATCCTATGATCTCCAAGACATAAAGGTCCCAAAGGAAGTGACACCCACTAACCTCAAGGGGCACTCCTTGCACGGACTCACCCATTCCGTTCTATGTACCAAAAGATTGTATAGAATCATGATATCAGAAGAAGAAGTAACATAGAGCCAAAGGATCTCCACAACGGCCACATATATAAAATGATGTATAGAACCAATATTGATAAGTTCAGAAGATAAAATAGAAGCAACTATAATATTAACTTTGGCAGTAGAAGGTCCATGATCCTACTCTTGTTGAGTCTATTGCACAACATATGCCTGCCCAGTTCAGCATCCCTACATCATAGACTAGATACCCTGAGCTAACCCACCCTGTTGCCTCTGATATCCCAGTGTCTGGCTACCACGGCCACGACCACCATTGAGGCCTTCTTTTCCTGACACATTCAAATTTCTTGAGTGGTAAGAAGCATCTGTTCCTGCTCCCGCACAAGGAGTCTTCAAAAAACCCCTATCACTAGTCACTGGTGGAAACACACTGCAAAAACGCTGGAGATAACCCATATTGCCGCAAGCTCGGCACTCAACTGGGTAACGTTGACACTGAGGTCTCTTGTGCCCATCCTTAACACACTGGTAGCACATGACCTGGACACATAAAGAAATATTCTTTCTAGTACTACCATAGTGAGCGGAATCCATACGACTCTTCCTCTTTCCAGTAGAATTAGTGCTAAAAACTGGTGTCGAACCACCCTTGCCTGCACCACTAGATTCCTGTTGGTTCCGCTCTGTAATCAGTGCCTGGTTCACAATAGTGTGCACTGCAGTCAACCTGAAAACTCTCACCTGTGCTTGGATGTTATATCGAGGACCATCCTCAAAGAATCTAGCCCTCAGTGGCTCATCACCCATTAGAATAGGTGGAAAATGTTGTAGCTCTGTGAAGCGGGAAGAATAATCCATCACTGAGATAGTTCCCTAATGCAGATTCATAAAATCTTGAGCTTGATCTGCCCTCAATGTATCTGGAAAGAAATAGTCATATAAGACTGCCTAAAAATCCTCCCACACCATATCTCGATGATGCTCGGTCTGGGTTGTAACATCCCACCATCTCTTTCTTGAATCACACAGAATGTATGTAGCGATCTTGACCCTCCACCCTGGAGGCATATCTAGATGCTTAAAGATAGTCTGCATAGAATTAATTCGAAGACTCTGCAGCCTGTGGTCCACCATCCCCTGAAAATTTAGGTGGATACTGCAGCTAGAATATACATGTCAGCACTTCCATAGATGTGGCAACCGATGGTAGTTCTTGGAAGGTCTGCATAAAACGCATAAAGCTTTCACAGAACTGCGCATCCGTGCCTGCGTCCGGTGTAACGGCTAGCGCCTTATCTTGCATTACTAGAGGATCCATCGGTACAACTTTTCCAACCATCTCTAGAGTATAATCATTGTCGCCCTCTTGGAGAACAACCTATTGTCGTTTTAGTGGAATGACTCTACAAGATCACACACACGCCATAGTTTATTTTACGATCGAGGTTATTTTGTCCATTCTGGAGTGAAAATGAAAAAGGGGTGAAACACAAGAACTAGAAGAATGAGACTACAGAGTGTGTATAAGTTCAACATGGTGTGTACCCTTAAGAACATACAATGTTGTGTTCTGATGCTGGTCTAGTCATGTCTTAACCATAAATACACTCCAAGTAACACCCGCACACGGTGGGTACACCACTTTGTTTCCCCTGGACACATGACCAAATCCACAATGACTCTCCCTGGTCAAAACTACACGGCATGTCCCACAGGTACATGACGTGTACTAGTCATTCTTCTTTGGCCCATGTTTTTAGTGACATGGTATGTGTTCCAATGTTACACTACACGACATGTTCCAGATGAACACTGCATGTAATCCAAAGCTCCAAACGACCTGTGTCGTTAGCGACATGACCGACTACTCGGCTGACACCCAACGGCGTGTTCTAGACAGAAACAGTGTGTACTAATAGGATACAACTAACCCGTGGTGTTAGTGACATGTACGGGTATCGGGGCTAGACTATATAGAGTGTTCAAGGTGTACACAATGTGTCCAACTTAAGGTTTCCCCATCTGTATTTTCCATCACACGGGTACATAATTGGTCAACATAATATGGTGTGTTTAGCAGGTACACAACATGTTCTCGCAAGAAGCTCCCTATCCTGTGTCTCTGCCCATATGGCCTATGACACGGTTAGAGACTACATGACGTTTAAATAAAGTACATGGCGTAAACTTATAAAATTTTCACTTCTTCACGAACAAAAGAGTATATGGTGTGTACATAAAACTACATGGCATGTATTCAGTGTTTTTCCAGACAATATGCCTTAGAAACTACCCCGAATCCCATAAAAACATAGAAACTAACTAATTGCCAAATTTCGATATGTGTGGCCCCATAATCCCCATGAATCAATGATTGGAATCTTATAAATCTTATAACAAATTAAACACGTCGACGATCCACCAAATTCTGGTCATTGATGGCCCATACTCCTCAGGAACCCAAGTTTGGCGTTCAGTCTATCAACCCTCACACAACTATACACAGGTAAGATACTGCCGGAAACAGCTCATTACCAAATACCTAAGTCTATCCTATCCCTAACTATAGGCTCCAAACTATAATTCATAGAAAAGAAACCCCTTTGATACACTTTGTAACGTCCTGTATCCAGATGTCACACAACGGGTGCCCGAACCCGGTTGGTCACATGACCTCAAGTGCATTTCCCCAAATGTCAGAGGCTTCCGACTAGAAGCGAGGGCCAAGGAATGATAGAGGGGAAACTATGCCCTCATTTTTAATAGTGTAGCACAATAGAATATATATTTAAACATTAAACCTTCGAAGAAGTAAAAAATATATCCGAAAATGGATAACTGGAATAAATGATAACTAGTAGTTCTACATATATGATGATGAAAAATGTCACTAATTCTAAGAGAGGAGCCAAAAAAGGATATACTGCAATCAAATTCAATAAAACACAAGGTATAATGTACAACAAAAAAAAATAGTGCAATAAGTACTCAACAGCATCACAGGCCTAAGCTCAGTCCCATGCTCTCATACTCCTCTGTAACAATCCAGTACCAGTATAGGGAACCTTTCCCTTAACAACACCTAGAGTAATATAATTTGTATGGGATGAAGAGAAGAACCAAACAATGTGTGAGACATAAATCCCAGTAGGCATCCATCAAAATCCAATTCCCCACTATCAGTGAAAATGTGCCACAACAGTGTGAAATAATAAAATGCAGTAAACTAGGCAGTACTCAAAAGTAACTATCTTTACCAGTTCCATTTACATTTTAAAAATTATTTAACAATTAAATATTAAAAATCAACACATTCAATGTTCTATGTAAACAGTGTCCCCAAACATGAAAATCCTAACCCCTAGGTAAATAGAATCGAATCCCACAGGTGTCTACCCACAGGCATAGCGAATATTTCCCTCAGGAAAGAAATATATTGCCCGCAGTCACAGAAGGTATTGACCACATGCATAAGAAATGTTACCCTCAGGCGGACGAATACTGCCCATAGGCTAAACACAAAGCTACACTCAGACTACGAAATAAACCAGGCCAAATCTCAAAACATAGCAAGAAATATATATAAGATCCTCTAAAGAAAACTTAAAACAAGATTAAAATATGGAATACCCTCGGGTAGCCTGTCCAAATGGATAAATAGTGGGAACGTACCCGCGGGGTGGCCTTGGATCCAAGAAATGATCCCAAATAGTAGATTATATTTAATCATTAGACTACCTAAAAAATTTTAGGTATCTAAATAGACAAAGCCTTAGCAATTCAACACCCCGAACAAGGGAGAGTGGCACAACAGTACATAAATTCTTCTTGACAGTTGTAATAAAACACAATAACACCTACTTCGATCACCCCTGATCAATATATGCGAATGAAACCTCCCAAAATGACCAAGAACGAGGTAGATTTGATAAAAAAATAATCTTTCAAACCCAAATAACATACCTAAGAGGAGTAATTGGTAGGATAGACTCATAGAGAGGGAAGAACTCACCTGCATAGTTCTAACAGGTTCGACGATGGATGAATCTGATTCTCAGTGTATGTTCGGGAGCTCCCCCATACTCCGGCCTCTCTCACAGTGCTCAAAACGTGTCCACTACCTCCTCTACCGAATGAGGAAGCTACTGCCCATTTTAAGAGAAAAAACAAACAAACTACACGACATGTACTTTTCATTTTTTAACTGTTCCTCTAGAGGCTACTTTTCACCACCACACTATTCATCTGTTGACATGAGTACACTGCATGTATTTCTCAATACATAGTGTGTACTGTCACTCTGCTGGCGGCTACCTTCGTTGCTTTACTATTCACCGGCCAAAAGATTACACGGCGTGTATATACTAAGTACTCTACGTGTAGTATGTTTTACACCCTTCATCGCTGACAGTCCTACACACCCTGTGTACCCATCCCACACGGCCAAAGTACATGAGGTGTGGAAAAATAAACGGTGTGTACTGAAAAAATTGATATTTTCCCCAATTCCCTAATTTTTTTCAAAAATATTTTAGGAAAGAGGAATAGAAGAAACATGTACCTCAAGAATAAGAACGAGGTTCTTACACATAAAATAATAAAACTGTTGAAAAATAACCTAATATGATCTGACAGTTGAGGTTGAATAGAGAAAATTTGAATTTTGATTGTTTGTATTAAGGTAAACCATAATTTTTAATAAAATTGAATTACCAACATTTAAAAAATTCTGGACAAGAGAATAGAGATTATGAAAGTGCTTATTTTGAAATACTATAAGGATTTTGTATGTATTATAAGAAATCTATTGCGATTTTTAGATACCGATGTTTTCAATACCAAAATTTTCAAAACAATAATTTTCAATACCGAAATATTCAATAAAAAATTTCTTAGAAAAACATAAAATTGATAAGAATGAAATAAAAATTCTTAAGGAAGGAATGTGAAGGAAAAAACCAAGTAAATGTACTCCCCATGAAATAAGGAGTAGTTTAATGTTAGGAGAATATGTAAACAAGACGTAGATATGAATGATTACTTTACATAGATCATTCCTAGCTTCTGTTTGATATATTCAAATATATCAAAAGAAAATGGCTTCAGAAAAATATCATCAAGCTAATCTTGCATTCTGATGAATTGAAGAATTATATATCCATTATGTGTGTGATCCCTAAGAATGTGATGTCTAATTTATATGTGCTTTCTTTATTATCCTATAAAATAAAGAGTTGTATTTTTTAAATCCAAACATGCTTGGATCCAGAATTGTCAGATTTTATAAACATTGGTTACAATATTAGTTTAGAGAAATAAGATTTATGAAACCCAAGGGACTGGAATATATTTAAAGAACATTTTTTTCCAATGCCCACCACTTTGAAATTTAGAACAAAAAGGGTATCTTGAAAGAAGAAAATAATTATTTCTAAAGATAGGTTTTAATGAGTATAACCTAAACACTTCTTATTACCATGAGGTCAGATATGAGAATACATCTTTTAAAATTTTTCCTTATTAGAAGTAAATTTTTTAAAATGATTATTAAATGATAATATTTCAGATTTTAGACTTAGGACTATATTCTTATCCTCAAGAAAAATAGATTTATTGTTATGTTTATTCTCTAAAACATCTTTTTCTAAAAACAAATTATTATGATCTGTAGAAATTTTAACATTCTCAGAATTAACTCCATCAAGTTTATTTGAAAGTATTTTTAAAACATCATTGTTTTATCAGGATCTTTGGTAGGATCAGAAATTTCAATTGTTAAAATTGAATCTCTAGAGTTTACTTTTTCATGTTTCATTGAAACATTACAATTTATGTTTTCAAGCAACATATAAAATCTAGAAACTTACTCACATGAAAGAAAATCATTATCATTATCCAATTAATAGGAATCTTCATTAGAAGAAAACAATATATTAGGAAAATTTTCACTTTAAGACATATTGGTTAAGGATTCATCATTTCATTCCATATCCATTAGGCAATGATTCTCAAATGGAAATTTGGATATTAGACCAATATTATTTTTCCCAAAAAATTCATATTCTGAAGAGTCATAAAATGAATCTCCACCACTGGCACTCCAAGTGTCATTTTCATTCAATACATTCTTATGCTTTGATTTGTATATATTATTCTTGTTTCTTTCAAGATTATTTTCTTTCTTGTCTCTTTCCTTAAGAAAGGGACAATCAGGTATAATATGGCCAATTCCTCTACATTCATAGCATGTCACTTACCCATCTTTCATGACTTTTCCATTATTATTTATGTATATACATAGAAAGTTCGTTTGTCCTAAAATCTTGTTCATCCTCCAGGAAAGTGTTGCTAACTCATTTTCTGAATATTCACTTTCACTAGATTTAGATTGAATAACAACCTTATTATATTTAGATCTCTTAATTCCCTCAGGAGTCATGACATTCATATTATTTGAATTAGTTATAAATTTAACAACTCAATTACCATTCTTCTTCTTAATATTAATAGCATATCTCATTATTATGGTTTCATGTTGAAGAAGGGTTCGAAATAGTTCATCAAGAGAAATCAGTGGGACTTTCATATTTTAATCAATAACAGTCCTCTTAGATTCCCATTCGTTAGGCATGATGTATATAATCTTGTCTACAAGAATCTCATCATCTAATCCAATATCACCCACAGATTTTAAGCTATTGAAAATAGTCCTAAAACATTTCTATACAATACATATGGGTTCTCCATAAGGAAATCAAAAACCATGGTACTCACTTGTTAGCATATATTTTTTAGTTTCAATGGCATTAGATGTTCTGAAGTGAGTTCATTCAAGATTTTTCCAAAAACTATTAGCATCTTCACATGATGAAATTTGGATGTATATATTTCTATTTATGGAATAATGAAATGTATTATGTAACATAATGTTCAGCTGGTATTCAACCTTTCCTTGATTAGTAATGGTTCTAGGATCCTAATTAGGAATCTTATAATCTCCAGTTAACATAATGTAGTTGTCTACACCAGTGTTAATCAAAACGGTCTTCATTCTTTCTCTCCAGTACTCATAGTCATTACCATCAATGATTGGTGGTCTAGTAGGATTGAGATTATATAGAGATCTAACATGAATTTCTAACAAACTAAAAGAAAATTCCTTTACACAAAAAATATTATAAGTAAAAGTTTATTAACAAATTTGTTTATGTTAAGAAAAAGAAAACGTGAGTTAGAAAACGTATATGTCGATATAAGTATTTCTGTGTCCACCTCTGATACCAATTGTAGGATCGAATATTTATACCTAGATGCTCAAATATAATATGGGTGAATTGTTTTATTTAAAAATTCATTTGAAACCTTTAATGTTTAGTTTAACAAATTTAAACAAACAATCATAATACCTCTAGAGGATACCTTTTCATAAACATTAAAACCATAAGATAAAAACACAAGAATGAATTTATTAATAGAAATATTCAACAATAAAGTGTATAAAATAATTAATACAATCAGAGTTATGGAATTCGACAGTATAAAATATTTATACTTTCTAACTTTAACAAATTTTAGATTACAGCGGAAATAAAAAAACATTAAATTGAAAACAAGTACCAATAAGATTCATTTAACCAAAACAAAAGTTTATTAAAAAAACTTGGACAAAGGTTCCATTATTTATACTTTCAAGAAATTATATCTTACCCAAACCCAAGTAAGTGCTCAATATGAAGATTGTTATCTGTATTGATATCCATACAAGTCAATGATTTAGAAGGAAATGAGAACCTTTGACTTCCAAAGCCTGAAGCCCACGATCTGTATGATCAGAATCTACATGAAGCAAGTCTAAAAAAGTTTTTCACACACAAGAAAGATGTTGATGACATCTTTATGAAGCACTAAGAGTGGTAAGAGACTATCTCTCTAAAAATCACTTCACAACATTTTCCCATGCATCAAGTTCATCAACTCTCTACAATGTAGTCCATGTTGTCAAAAGTCATTGAAAGAACTTTTCTCATTCAAATAGACTTTCATTTATATGAAAAACATCCAAACGGTCATCTCCTCTCCACAGATCATATTTTACTTACATTTCGGAGGGACTTGGACACATTTCATACATACAATGATTAGTTTGTAACAGATTATATGATATCATTTCAAGTAATAGAAACGATGTTAGGTTAAATATGGGTGTTATGTATAACAAATATTAGAATCTGATAATATTTGAATGATACATTTGAACAACTCTAACATTATCATGAAATCAAATTCTTAAGTCAATGTAAATCAGATTGTAAAAATGGTATTAAATTTTAATTAGAATCTGAATCAAGAAAACAGTATTACTTATACACTGGAATCCGTATCATAAAAATGGTATCCCTTATACACCGAAATCGGTATTATAAAAACGGTATAACTTATACACCGAAATCTGTATCATAAAAATGTTATAACTTATACACCGGAATCAGTATCATAAAACAAGTATCACTTATACACTGGAATCAATATCAAAAAAATAGTTACACATATACACTAGAATCAGTATCTTAAAAACATTATCCCTTATACACCCGAATCAGTATCATAAAAATATTATCTCCTATACATTGTAATCGGTATCATAAAAATAGTATCATAAATCTATACGAACAACAAAATGAAAAATAATAATGATATATCTGTATTTGTAACAAAATGACAAATCATAATGATATATCAATAAGTGTAACAGAATGAAAAATCATAATGATATATCTGTAAGTGTAACAAAATAAAAAACCATTTTGATATATATGCAAGTGTAACAAAATGACAAATCGTAATGATATATTTGTAAATGTAATGGAATGCCAATTCCGGATCTTAAGAAAAAAAAGAATATAAAAAGATGAAAAAACAGAACATAAGAAAAAGTGTTTGTGATTTTCAATAAAAAACCATAAGAAATGGAAAAGTCATAAGGCATCCTTATTGACTCAACAATATTATCATATTAATTTTATTAGAGTATAATTAAATTAATTTTATATCATTTATTCTAATTTATAAAATTCAATTAAATTTCATACTGAAATTTGATATAAAAATCGTGTGAACATTGGGGCATGTTTCCATAAAATACTCATTTATTTGTTCTTCAAATGAATTTGTATTAAACTAAATATATACAATATTGAGTTTCTAATTTTTTCAATAGACATATAGTGTATTAATAAATATGATATTTATTATACAATAGGATCAAGAATAATTTTTTAAAATATGATTAGTAAAATCAATAATTTTTTTTGTTAATAGGTTTGAGTTTAAATAAGGTAATTTAATGTATAAATAATATTATAAATAATATCTAATCTCCTAAAAAATGTCCTAATATTATTCTATATTTTTTTTATACCAAAAAAATTATTTTTTATATTTTACATCCTTTGGAAGCCTCCTCGGTATGAGTAAGACATTAATAATATTATATTCAATAAGAAGACAATTTTTGTCACAACATTGTTCTTAACAAGTTGAGTATTTTTAATATGGGTTTACATAAGTTATAATTTATAATATAAATATTATATTGAAATATAATTTTTTTTCTTACATCACAAATATTTATATAATATTTTTAGGAAAAAAATAATTAAATTAAATTGTAACACAATGTTGATGGATTAATTTCATAATTAATGAATAAATCAAATTAATGATAATAATAATATTGAAATAAATATAATATGATTTAACTTACTCCAAAAAAGAACTTAATGGTTGAATTTTACTTGTTAGGGATCCAATATTTTTTTTTCTTTAAGTTATATATTTATTATGACATTTTTAAAATGTAAAATTTTGTGTAGTGTCAAAATTGCCAGTAGTGGTATTTTAAAATATTAAATATTTTATTAAATGATATAATTTTTTTGAAAACACAAATATGGGATATAAATTAAGATAAATCATAAAATTTCATCAATGAATCATGTAGTGGTATTATGTAATTTTGTAGTTATTATATTAACCCTAAATATATAAATCACGTGATATCATTGTATTAATTAATATAGGTTAAAACTAAATGATATGTACTAAAAAATAATAACAACTTCATAAATTTTTTATTGGATGAAATAGTATACAAATATAAAATTATATAAACAAAATAAGTAACTTTTGACCAATTAGGAATAAAAGTTTAATTTATGTTGATTAAATATTTTATTGAATTCCAAGAGTTCCCCTCCAGTCTCTGATAAAAGGGCACTCATTCATATATTATAATCACATTTACAAAAATATTTTATTTCGTTACAATCATCCCAAATACACTACTAAAATATCTACCCACATTATTGAGTTATTAGGATATGAGTAAAACCATCCTTAGAAGTGTTATTTTGTTAATTTAAGGAGCCCATCCAATTAAGAGGTATCATTTTTAATTAAGAATTTATATTTTATATCCTCTTACACATCCTTGAAATCATCTTCAAAGAGAATTGTATAATAAATAATGTACCCTAAATATAACTATGAATTATTATTTTAATATAATCCCCTAAATCCATGTGCACTTCTATCAATTGGTAAATGATTTAATTGTTCATTCGTATGTATAAATTAACACCTCCATGATAGGATATATTTTTAATAATTTTTTGTATCTCTAATAGTAGTTATATTAATGAAATTAATTTTTAAATATGATATTCATGACATAGTGATCTTTAATAATGAATTTCATATAATTTATGTTCTTACCATTCCATGAACATAAAAATTATAATGGTGTTCATGCGTATGTGTGAATTATCACCTCCACAAAGTGACGTGATTCAATTTTCTTCAACAAAAACATGTTTGATATATATAGGTATATTTTATTGATTAATGTCATATTAATTTGTTAATATAAATCTAGAATCATAAAATTATTATTACTTTATTTCCATAATGATCATTGAAAATGGAAATGTTATTCATTCATACCTACGACATACCATCTCTATTTTTATAACTTTGACCATACTTAAAAACAATTCATATAAGGTTTGATTTTAAAAAATAATTGATTTAAAAAATTAAATATAATTTCACAAATTTTATTTTGAATATGATGGAATGGTGAAATATTTTATTATTTAATTCATACACATTTTATTTCAGACTCAAGATTTGAATGTCAAAAAACAAAAGACATAAATAATGTAAATGATAGAAAATGATAACAAGAGATATAAAATAAATAATAAACATTGAAAATGATCTATTTAATGTAAAAATATATCTTAAATTTATTATTCATAATTATATGGATTTTACATTAGGATTTAGACTTTAGCTAAGGAAATTTCTTTTAAAACCCTTTTTAAAGGATACACTTTTAACTATTTTTTTACAAAATCAGACATTAATGTTTTTTAACACATACACCATGAATGGAATTTAGAGATGTAATATTAGTTTAATTTTTTGAGTATCATTTTACATGTTTATGATTATATGTTAAAATAATGTGTTTTTATTTATGAGAGTGCAATTTTCTAATAATGAAATGCGATTTCTACGTGGAAATGTTTATATTAAATTATGTTAGTGTTCTGTGTGTTGATTATATGGTGGTTACTTGGTATTATTTATGTATAAGTGTTGTACTATAATAATAATATTAATAATAATAATATGGTGGTTTATCCATTTATTTCTCTCCAATTCAACAGTTAATGAGAATGAGATACCCAAAAGGGATTATCCAATGAGATTAGTGTAATAATCTATGCTGGGTATTCCAAATTTAACCATGATAGTTACACCATATGTGACTGTTAATGTTATTATAAGAGTGATATGGATTTGATTCCACAATATAAATTTGTTATTTATGTTTTTAATATAGTTTTTTACGATTCATTTAATATCATGATTTAATATAATGATCTTATGTTTTAGGGGTAAAATTAATGGTTTTTAGAATATGTTTTAATGAATATAAAATATTCATAGAATAAAAAAATATTTCATAATTTTATGTACCATACATTGATTTTTGTTCTCATAAATTTTTTCTTAGTGTTTTTAAAATGGGATTTTGATGAGTAAGAGATACATAGAACTAATGTTGGTTTTGAATCAATAAAAATCATGGAAACTATAGGGAAGATACTATAAATACTAAGTACATTATCAAACATAAATAATCCTTTAATCACTGATATTGAATTCAACAAATAAGCGAAATATTTTCTACCATGTCTTGCTATGAATATTATGTAGAAAATGAGGAGAGATAAATGGAATATGAGTTACAATTGATTAATAGTATCCATTGTGAAAAGAAAATGCCTCATGATCAATCATACACTCACAAGTTAATTGATGAAACCCCCACAGATTCATTGGATTTCAAATAAAAATGTAATATATTGAATTATATAGGCATACTAAATTTACATAATAACATATAAAGCATTAATTCACATGACAATTGGATTTTTCATGTTACAATGCTCCTTGAATGGAATATCATGGTTAAAATCCCAATTTTTTCACACACATATCCCTTCGTCATCAAAAAATTATTATATGGTTATAATATGGTTTAAGACATTACTAATTATAGAATTAAATAATTTTTAAAACAATATATGTCACACCACACATCCCATACCTTTAATACCAACTTGATCAAACCTGGACTAATATCATCGCTCAACATAACTACCACATTTCTATGATACTGAAAGAGAAAGAAAGATTAAATCAACTCCCTAGGTATTCAAATTGGGCTAACTAAAACCAAAAAAATAATAATTACTTCTCATGAAAACATAAATAAACACCCCATGACCCTTCACATTTTTATTGAATACAGGTTTTCCAAAGTGGATTTATACATATTTTGAAACAGAAAAACATAGATTCCATTTTCTGTAATTATTATAATAAATATTTTTTTCATTTCCATTATAATGATGTTAGAACAATAATTTTACACGAATAAAATGCATGTTATGATGGATTATTAATAGTATTAATTAAAACTTTTGTGTCATATATCATGGCACAACCACAATGGACATTAAATAATAATAATTTAACAATAAAATTCTAAACTCCTAACTCTCATGACTTAAAATCCACAATTAAATCCAAAACGTATGTTATAGTCAATTTCTCATTGTTTGACACATATTAAAAAAACTAATTTTTTTCACCCTCACGGTTTCCAATATTTATTTAGACTCACTAAACATTAAAAAATAGAAATTTAATTGTTTATGAAATTCATTTTCATTACATTAATGTTTTTCACCTTACATTACACATATAAATCCCTAAATTTTATTGTTCGATCCAAATATTTTAATCCATTTATAATTATAATGATTATAATTAAATTTAAATAATTGGTGGTTTAAAATTAAATTAAACAAAAGAAGCCAATAATTTATTATGACATGTTCAAATAAACCATTCATATATAGATTATGTATTCTTCAATATGTCGTTAACATAGTTAAACCAATTCACCGCTTTTTTATAACAAATTCTCAGTGAGTATTATATCTCCAGGGAACCCCACTTTTTTATCACCATTTTACTTGGAACTATAAACTTTAACTATTTCTTGTATATTTTTTATTTTTAATAAAATAAACTACTTCAATAATTTAGTTTTATAACTTTTAGGATAGAAATAGTTTATGTATATGATCAATTATAATATGGGTTGAATTATACGGTTAAAACCCTTCATTTTTAAGATTAAGGAAATCTATTTTTAACAATGTTAAACACGGTAAATTCATAAACACTCTTTTAGTTATTAATAAAAAATCAAACTTGCATAGGTTTTGGAAATATAAATCTTAAAAAGAAATATAAGAAAAAAATTATTAGAGAATGATTCTAACGTAAAGCATATAGAATCTCAATTATCAAAGTATGCAAAAATACCAAAAAGTATAAGAAAGTTATAATTTATTTCATTAAATAAATATTGTAGAAATTAAAAATAAGAACTAAAATCAAGGATATTAGTAGGAAATATTTTATCACAAAGAGTAGGGTATCCAACAACCTTGGATAAAGGTCACTTGATTTGTAATTTCAATAATGTATGTCTTCCCCACACCAGGGTATGTCCTTGATAAAAATATCGGAATCTATCGTGAAATCATGTCAAGCCCACGATCATTAAGTTAGTCAACACATATGACTTCCTATCCTTGAAATCACTAAATTTTACTCAGAAACTGTCAGAGTCACACAAAGTAAGGGGAACATGATGTTCATGGCTGAACAAGAAGTTCATGAAACACACAAGGCACGAGAGTCTTTCTCACTCTAAAAATCACTTCACAATGTCATAGCACGTATTCTCTAGATTGATTCATTCTATACTTATTCAAATGAGATCTTATTTATTTTAAAAAAAAGTAACAGATGAATCCCTCCCCAAATAATCATATTTTTCCTTGAATTTCGGAAGGACCTGCACTTCTGTCACTAAAAGAACTATTAGAAAAAAATTCTATGACATTGTTTTATACGTGACAAATAAATTTTTAGAAAATGATGTATTTTATGTAAATTTAAATATCCAAAATATAAAGAAAATTATAATTCGTAGTATAAATAAATAAATGGATTCTATAAACATAGATATTTCGATTCATTTTTTCATATAATTCGGAGTATGGATTCTGAGGAATTCAGATTCTAAATTCTGAGGAATTCAGAGTATAAATTATATGGAATTTAGAGTATTAATTATATGGAATTCAGAGTCTCAATATTAAGGAATTAAAAATATATATTATGTGGAATACATAGTCTGGATTCTATAGATTTTGGAGTCTGATTAATGGAGAAATCTGAGTCTGAAGTTTTAGAGAATTCAGAGTCTTAATTTCAGAGAATTCATAGTCTGAATTTCATAGAATTTGGAGTCTGAATTTCATATAATTTTGAGTTTAAAAATAGAAATATTGGATTCTAAGGAACATATAAGCGTTTCAGGATTTAGATAATGATCCAAAATTTTGTCATAGTAATATGATGAACTAGGTTTTGAGAAAGAATAAAATATGAGAATGAAAACTATGTTTTGGGTAAGAAATTCCTTAGGGAAAGGAAATTTTCCTAAAGATAATAATCATATGAGAATGGTAGTTTTATATAAGATAAATTATTTGTGATTTTCAAAACATAAGGGAACAGAAAAGGAACATGGAAACCCGTTTAACTCAATAATATCTAATGTTTTGGAAGGCACAAACATCTTTTCAAAAAATAATATAAAGCAAAATAATTTGCTTTATGAACATTTAAATGAAAAAAATTATATCCCTTTACCTATGAATCATTCTGAATATGACAAAAACTCCATAAGGTTTTGAAATCTCTAAGGATCATATTCATTACATCCAAAGAGAAGATACACTTTCTTGTATAATAATGACTTATTTATATATATTACCCATTAATTAAGCTCCCCCTTACATAGGAAATGATATACATTATACTTATTATTAATTTGATCATTATTTTATACCCCTTTGTGATTTTAAAAAATGAATTGAGAGAATGAATGAAATTGTGCCTAAAAGATTATAACTGTGAAAATGAAAACAACTAATGGGTAGAAAAATTTTAATCATGAGATGAAAAATCTATACATAGTAAAAATACAAAAAAATATTATAATGACATGTAATTAAATCATTAAAATTTTCCATTGGCGTGAACATTTTCAAGGTAGCCTTATACATCATGAGATCCTAATGATCTTCCTAAAATGGGTTGAGAAACTATTCCCCATCCTAATTTTTCCATTCCAGAGCCTTAATTTTTTTACAGTGAGACTTAAATATTTCATCCTGATACTTCACTAATTCTTCTTAATTATTAGGATTTTCTTGAAAGTCATAAAAGAGTTTTTTTCCTCTCTTATGATTTAATTTAACTGAATTTAACATCCCATTTAGATATCTATCCTCTTGCTTCTAGGCTATTTTCTCAAGTTTCAGTTTCACAATAAAAGTTGTTGTCATATTTTTGATACAATCATCTGATTTATCAAAAGATTCTCTTCCTGAATATTGGAGGTCACCATGAATGATCATTTCTTTAATTGATCTTTTAAACTGTATTATAATTTCCATTAAATATCTCTTATGAGAATCATATCCAATAACTAATGTTTGTAAATTTACATCAATCTTACTGAATTCTTCGATGAGAATTATAAATGAATCTAACTTCTAATTAAACTAGTTTTAATAAAAATGAAATATAGAATCAATAAATGGATAAAAAAGAATGGTGTTTAATATAATATTCAATGATTGAATTACAAAAAATTGACCCATCGATGATGACGATTCATAATATTTTTCCTTTGTATGAGAAGATTATTTTTCTATCCTTACATGATTTCTCATGGGTTAACCACAAAAATAATTTATTTCAACCACAACCACAAACATTTTAGGTGTTTCATCATCCACCTATTTTCCATTATAAACTTTGTAAATATCCTTCTCAACCATTGGATACTCATGTAACTATATAAAATATGGATAATTTTATCATCATAAACCTCTTCTTTCTCAAAATCTTTCTTAACATCATCTTGTAGAATGAAATTTTGGTTGATACTTTCATAATCAGTAGGTTTTTCAACCTATTCATGTCAATAATCCTCATTTACCTAATATATTTTTTACTCAACCTATGATGTTTGGATTGAAAGATTTTCAGAGGGACTTTGTTTCTCCTAGTATTATTATACATTCTTCATTACATTATCAGTATCATATTATTCTACCTCTTGTTCTTCTTCTATTTCCTCTAATAGATATATCTCTTCATCCACATCTAGTTTCAGAATTGAAAATCTCTTTTCTGAAGTCTCTACTAGAACTGATTCATTGAGAATGGATTTATATACCTGAATCTATTTATAGGCTTTATTAGTTTCCTTGAGAAGTTTTGAAAAATATTGGCATTAGAAATTTTCATTTGCATCTCCTTATCTTTTTTTTTGCCTTTCATAGTCATCATAATCTTGAATTTTTTATTCCTTTTCCTCAAAAGGATCTAGGAAAAAACATCGATCTCATGTATTTTTATTCATCTTCTACACCATCAAAATCGCAACCACTTCATCGGGAATTTTTTTTGTTCATCATCCTTAGTGGTGCTCACGTATATTCTGAAACTCTAGGTTTTTATTGTGTTTCTAGTTTATTCTATTTTAAATTCTTCTCTTCTTTCTTGAAAGTTTATAATACATAATATTTCATAGTTAAATCTTAAATATCTCATTCATAAAGATCAATAAAATCTTCGTACATGGTATTGAAACCGAAATCCATTCTTCTCAAGGTATCATCACATAGAAACAATATCATGAATTTATGGGTTTAGAATTGTACAATATTTTGAAGGATTCTATGAATATGGATATACAATTCAATAATATGGTCGGTTACATGATTGTCTATGATTTCATAGACACATTATTAATATTGATGATTGTTAGAAGAATGTACTTCACCAGGATTTCTATTCTAAGGTTAACCAATTATCCTAGAATAATGATATTACTTTTCATTAAGGAGTCCTTATCTCTTTTTCTCAGAATGAGGAATCCTTGTACCCAAAAAGATATCATTTTGAAATTTTTTGATAGAAGGTTGATATTAGGTGACTTTATTCCTTTGAGTTTAAAGTACTCTATTTCCTTTTCCTTATTAAAACATACCGAATGATCTGGAAACTTGTGAGTACAGAAAACTTCCACACCATCATGTGGAATCATGTGAATATTTTCTACGATATTAAACAATAGAAAATCTGTTTTCCCATATATTTTATCAAAAAAATTATACCTTACAACTTCCTCAAAAAATACTGACTCATAGAATACTATAAGAATGTTGAGATAAATACGATGTTGAATTTTTGGTTTGGATACACAAAAATTCACCCATCCATTCAGATCAAGTTCTTTTGAAATCAAGTCATTATTCATTGTAATGAATTTTCGTTCAACCTATATTTCCTATAGATTTTACAATGCTTGATTTCCATAATTGAATAGAATTTTTTATGTTGGGAGGCTTCTAGATACAAACAACATCTATGAAAACATGGAAAAATTGAACTATCTACTTGAAGTGGAGGAGATCATTAGCAAGAAAAATCTTGAGAACTGATATATGATAAGGAATAGAGGGCCTTTATATGGGCATTGAATATATGGTTCAAATTTATAAAAATTATCAAACGAATGAAATATGATAGATCAAATCTGCTAGTTTATATGAATACTGAAGAAGTATTTAGTTGATTTTGATCTCTTGAGGTTTTAACGAAAAATCATATTAAAGGAAAGTAAATCCAAAATATTTTTCATAAAACATATTAATAATACCAAAAGTAAAAAATTAAATTTTCAAGAATTTTATTTAAGGAATCATACCTTCCGAATTGACCTATAAAATTTTAAGTAATTAAAAATAATATTTTCTATGAAATTTCGATTGTAAGAAACATTATCAATTAAATAAAATTGTTTTCAAAATATTTTTTATGGAAAAAAAATTTATTGAGAAAGAAAAAAAATTTGATAAGATTATTTTGATTAAGACAAAAAATAGGTACAAACTATTTGATTAAGAAATTAATTTTTTTGTGAAAATTTTGATTAAGAGATAAAGATTCAAAAAAATTGATAAAATGAAATTTTGTTTCAAAAACATTGATTAAAAAAATTTTTTAATGAAAAATAAGATTAATAAAAAAAATTTATTAAGAAAAAAAATTTGGTTAACAAGATAATTTATTCCCACTATGTAATTAATTTTCTTAATGTAAGGAGATAGGTTTCAATAATGTGTTAAAATAAAAAATTACCTTCTGGTTATCATTCATATTTTTTTTTAATTTCGTGAAATCTATCAAAGGATAATGATTTTGTAAAACTATCTGCATGTTGATCTTCTGTTCTGATAAATTGAGGAATGATATCGCCTTTAAATGTGTGATACTTAAGAAATTAATGCCTAATATCTATGTTTTTTTCACTTGAGTTATGTACATGGTTATTTCATAGAGAAATTTCACTTGTGCTATCACACAATGTCATGCTTTTAGTAAAACTCATTCCATAGTCGGTGAGTGTGTGTTTCATTCACAACACATGAGCACAACAACATCTAACTACTATATATTTAGCTTTTGTAGTGGAAAGTGATAATGAGTGTTTCTTCTTGAATGAACAAGAAACTATCAAATATCTGATGAAATTAAAAGTTATAGATGTATTTTTTCTAACCATTCTACATCCACCAAAATCAGAATTAGAAAAACTTTTTTATAAAAATAATTTCTAGAAGAATTGATATGTCATAAATCCATGGTTACCTTTAAATAGAGAAAAATATATTATGTACATTTAAATGAGATTCTGTTGGATTAGATTGATATAGTTCACTAAATCATAGTGAAATCATTATTTGGGGATGAATATCATTAAGGGATGCTTTCTTTACTTCACGGTTCTAGCAAGGGTTGGAAAAGGCACTGGGCTCACTGGTACTTCTGACTACTACATATCACAATCAGATCGGTGGGCAGTCCGAAGGAACTATACGAGTGTTAGAGGATATGTTATGGGAATCAATCCTTTATTTTGGATGATATTGGGAGAATAATTTACCTCTTGTTGATTTTACCTATAATAACATCTTCTAGGAGAAAATCAAAATAGATCTTTACAAGGATCTCTATGGTAAACTGTTTCGTTCTCTTTTATGCTTCTTCGAAGCAGTTGAGCCAGCTCTGTTGGGTCCTCATCTCATTCAGGAGACATCTGAGCAAGTTCCGATGATTCAGAATCGTATGACTACAAATCAGTCTAGGAAAAATTCTTATACCTATCGTCACGGTAGACCCCTGGATTTCGAGGTGGGATATCGAGTCTTTCTGTATGTTTCTATGTGGTTGGGTCACAAGAAGATCGGGAGGAAGCAGATGTTGTCACTGAGATACATTGAGCCATTAGAGATAGTAGAGAGAGGTGGGCCATTATATTATCGGTTACTGCTACCTCAAAGGTATTGTGCCATGCCCGACGTTTTCCATGTATCTCAGCTTCAACAATATCATATAGACCCTCTCATTATTTTGACCATGACGACATCAACTTTGATGTTGATGCATCCTTTGTGGAGAATATGATCAGTATCATCAATCGTAGCATGAATGTCTTCTGAGGAAAGTCAGTCCCACTGGTCCGGGTATTGTGGCAACACAAATGCATTCAGGACGAGACCTGGGAGCAAGAGACAGATATACGTGCCCAGTGGCCAGAACACTTTTATAGCACGTTACACTACCCTCAGAAGGGATACTTCGGGATGAGTTATCTTAAGGAGGGGAGGTTGAAATGTCCCAACCTTAATCAGGTTTAGACCATTTTTCATTTTTTTGCAGCATAATTAATTAAGTGACCCAGGGTGCACACCTGCACACCTCGTTTTGAGTACCAAGATTCTTTTTATTTAATTTAAATATTTGCAGATGGTTCATGAAAAATTCTATGTCACGCTTTAGCATGATATTCGAGTTTATATAATTAATTAAAAGTTGAAATGATTAATAACATATTTAGAGATGATTTAAATGAAAGAAATAAAGGATAAAATATTCTAAAATAAAATAAAATGGGGGTTATTGGAAAAATAAAAATAATCAAATTGGGGGGATTCTCATTTTTATTTATTTTTATTATTGACCTTTCCATTTTTTATTTTACCTTTCTCTTTTATTTAATTGTTTCCTTATCTTTTTTTCCCGATATTTTTATTTTATTTTCTTTTTCTTTATTTACCTTTTTTCTTTTTTTCTTCTCCTCTCTCCCTTTCCCACTCATCACGTCACACCTCTCAATCTCATTACACAAATTAGCACCCACTTTGGAATTTCATAGATCATCCGTCCGACGTCTGATCCCATCACTGTAGAGTGGAAAGTAAACCTTAGGGAAAGTCTAACATTGTGCAATATGAATCGTGCATTTTCATTGAGTAATCTGGGTGGAGTTTGTCATGGAATATTGTTACCCAATTTTGGGGATTTTATAAAATCCTTTTTTTATCCATTTTATGTAAATTCAAATCACTCCATGGATCATAGAGTCATCTGTGACTACAAAGTATGGTTCCTACTTTTTTTCGCTCCATTTTATTGAGATTTATAAAAAAATGTCGTTGGAGCTTTAGTTGGTGCCTACATATTTCTTCAATTTTACCCATTTTAATTTATTTAATGGTTCTTCATAATTTTTGTATCCATAATCAAATTAAATTATTTTTTTTGAATGGTTTCAACATGATCTGACATCCTTTTATGTGTGCCGACATAGTCGGTGTCTTTTTCCATTAGTCAGGTTATTAATTTAGTTAGTTGTGGGTATTCCGCAACCCCTCTTTGTTGTTTTAAATTAAATGAATAGTAGTTTGAATTATTGAAACAATGATGGATAACCCTTCCGGAATTCTGACATGATTGGTGTATTCTTCTATTACTCGAGTTTATTGTTTAATTGATTACAAATTTTTGTGAATCCCCTTTTTAATGTAATTAATTTAAATAAAAAGTTTCATTTAATACCAAAATTGAATTGGTTGATCATTGGTAATTGTTTTTTTGGATTGTTTATTTATTTTAAAACTCCATTATCTGCTGATGTTGATACGGTATATTTCCTGGTTAAGTTTATATGTTGTAATGTTATGCTATGCCTTGTAATGCACAGGTGTATTTGGTTAGTTTTCAGGATGCTACATTATATGTGGATTATTTCATATCTACTGATGTGAAATCATTAATTAAATTCAGGGTGGGGAAATAAGGTGGGTCCTACATTAAGGACCACACTTAGAACCTCTGTACCTGATGGGTTACCTCTATGTGTCGGTGGTGGTGTCATTGGATTTGTCGGACCGAGACTTTCCTGGGATTTTTAATACTTTTGAGTGATACCGGTTCCAAAAGGGCCCATTGGGATGGATCCGTTGGAAATGTGGCTAAGACAGCCTCAGATGACACTCGACCCCTTCTTGCAAGATTGGGATAGACTTAGTTTAAAGACATTCCTCACGTGAAACATGGTCTTTCAAAAGATTGCCATGGACTTGCTCGGTGGCATTGGATAAATTGACGGATGTTCTGTAGCGATACCTTTGGAATGGGATCAGACTCTAACTCTAAACATGAACCCTAATAAAAGATTAACTTAAGGTTTGATATCATTTCCATTTGATTTTTTCTTAGGAATTGAGATATCCTTATGATATGTGGTAGTACACCTGGTTGACACTCGACATAGACACCATGTCAAAGCACGGTCTTGGGGTATACCTCTTTCTTGTTTACCTTGTTTTCTGGGTTATATACATATATATGTGTTCGTGTATTTTGCAGATATGTACCATTTAAGAATACCAGGTTAGGATGAAGTAGCTGATTAAGAATGGGTGTCGTTTAGAACCCAATCCAACTTATTTAGTCACTACGATTAAATTAGGTCTCTAATAATATTATGTATGGGAACATTTCATTTTTATTATTGCATGAAATTGAATTGTTTAGACACCATGGGTGCTGGCCTACTGGTATTTCATCTCACACCCAGCTCGGGTTTCATGGACACCCGAGTAGATTACCTGCTCACATGTATTTAAAAATGGAAGCCTACTACTTCTGATACTTGACTGTTCATTACTACATAGGATGGACACTTGGGTAGCGGATCAAGCCTTTCTCTTGAGGTCGTTGCTGCTTGTGTTTTTTCATTTAGTTGATTGTGTGTTTGTGTTCTATTTTCTGTATATTCTGTTTAGACTCATATCATGGAATGACATCGTTTTTTGATCTTCTGCAGTTAGATATTATCTTCCAGTTGGATTTATTAATATTGATTCTGCTACAGTTTATTCATTTGCGTGCTTCCACTATTGATTATTTGTTGTTTTTTTACTTCCTCTGTAATATTATTTATTACCTATGAGGGCATAGTCTCCCCCTACAGACACAAAAGAGACCTCACTGCTAGTCGGCATCCTATGACATTCAGGGATATGCGCTTGAGGTTATGTGACCCACCGGTCCCACCACCCTCTTAGAGATTAGTCGGGTCGGGGTGTTACAAAAAATATTTCTCTAATAATTCATTATAAAAAGAGTTGGAAAATGAGTTCCCATAAAATATTTTTTTTGTAACAGTTATTCTATAAATCTTTCATTCTAGGTTTTGGGCGCTTGTTTAAACCCATTTAAAACTTTTTGTAAGTTTGAAAATATTTTTAGGATGTTTGTGGTCTTCAAATACATGAGGTTGTTTAACATAAACATCCTCTTGAACATATTTGTTATGTAATGAACACTTAAAATCCATTTGAAAATGATTAAAATTAAAATATGTTGTAAAGTAATGTAAAATATTAATACATTATAGTCTAGCTACTAGAGCATTCGTATCATCATAGTCTATTTATTCTAGTTGATTCTAGACATTAGAAACTAATCTATCTATATTTCATACTATGACTCCATATTTTTCACAATTATTTATGAAGAATCATTTTACTCAAATTATAGAAGATTCCTTTGGTCTTTCAACCAAGGTCCATACTTTGTTCCTTTTGAATTCATTTAGATCATCATTAATGTATTTAATCTAATATTCTTCAACTAAAGCCTGATCAATGTTTTTTTGTTCTAATTTTGAAATTTAATACAATATGTTATACATCATTTCATAAGCATCGTATAGTCCTTATAGGTTAGTTTACATCACCAATGATACTATTAATAGGATGATTCTTAAAAAACAAATGATTTGGGTTTTGTATAATATGTTCATCAACATACGATAGAAAATGTTATGTGTTAAAAACATTTGAATGCTTTTCTTGAGTATTTTAATTATTAAAAAAATCATCTTTCAAAGGGTGATAAACAGTTTTTGAAAACACATCCAAAGATATTGGATGGGTTTTTTTTAAAAAAATAATTGGTATCATCAAATTTAACACCCAATGTTTCTTCAACAGTACACGTGTTTTTATTAAAAACCCAATATGACATAGAAATAGTGTAATAGCCTATGAACATTACATCATCGTATTTATGTGAAATTTTATGTAATATATCATTAGTGTTCCTGATAAATACATTGCAACCATATACATAGAAGTAAGAAATTCTAGGTTGTTTACTAGTACATAATTTAGAAGGTGTTCTGTTTAGAAAATGTCTTATTAATACATTATTTATAGTTTAACAAGAAGTACTAACAAATTCAGCTAAAAATGTTTAGCTATAGAATATTTACTCAAAATGGGTTTTGTTATCTATTATTAAATTCCATTTTTTTCTTTCAACAACACCATTCAATTAAGGAGTTCTTAGAGCTGAGATGTTATGATTAATTCCATTCATACCAAAAAAAAGTTTCAAAATATGAATGTTGAAATTATCCTCCATGATCATTACGAATAGTTATCAATGGAATGTTTTTTTCATTTTTATCATGAGCTGTAAAAAATTTTAAATATTAAAAAGCATCAGATTTCTTTATTATAAAATAGACCCATGTAAATCTAGTGTAGTCATCAACTAAATCAAATCCATAATATTATACTCCAATAATTAATGTTTGTGTTGAACCAAAAATATGGATATGCATTAATAGAAATGAATTAGAAGTTGACAATTCACCGATTGATTTAAAACATTATTTACGTTCCTTTGAATATTAAGAGGTATCACCAACATTTGATGAATAAAATATAATCTATAGTAGAACGTTAACAAATATTCTCATTGAGATATTCTGTATGTTCCTAAAGTTACAGTGTCCTACTCTTCAATTTTATAACAAATATTTATCATCCATTACTCTAAGGAAAGGTAGATCATGGATCCTAAGGTCATCTATTTTTAATTTTTATACATTCTCATACCTATGAGAAGAGAGAATAAACACTTCATTGGAATGTTGTACAAAGCATTTACCATTACTATAATTCACAATGTAACCTTCATCACATAACTTGTTAATGATAATGATGTTGTTCTTAATACCGTTAACAAATAAAACATTTGAAATCAATGTTTTTCCATGAAGAAAAATGTTATGTATGACATAAATTTCTCACTGAACATTATATATGAATGTTCCATTACCACCTATCACCGTGATAATCTTTTCAAATACGTTTTTGTTACTAGTCATATCCTAGAAACATCCACTACACGTGCACACTGTATTATTGTTGGTAATTTATTTATTTTACTTAAAATTAAAAATTTAGACTTTCTGAATCTTAACAATAATACATATGGATGTTTTGGAATGTAAAATTTTAAGAATGAACATTTTCTTATAAAATTATGTTTTAGGAAAATGTAATGGTTGGGTTTTATTTAAAGGTAAATTTTTATCCTAATTTCCACCACATTGACATTTATTTCAAAATGGAGCACTTTGGGGAGAAAAATTATTATCAGTAAAAAAAGGTTTCGAATGAGTATAAAAAAATATAGAATAATACCTTAGAGGACGATGTTTTGAATACATATTATCAATTTTGTTCCTTAGTAATGTAAAATTTTGAAAATGTTCTTTAAAATGTATTCAAATTTTAGTCTGATGACTATACTCATATCCTCAATGTTATTTGTTTTAGAATTTGGGTTAGCCTCTAAAACATTTTTATTAGTAATAAAACTTTTTTGGTCATTAGTGATTTTTTATTTCTTATAATTAACATCCATAAAGATTTTGGAAACACACTTAAAATCAATATCATTCTAAAAAATATCCTTCTAATGATCTGGTACATATTTTGTTAAAATAAAAAATCTAGAATTTTCATTCTCTGTCTTATTTTAAATCTTATAATTTACATTTCCGACTAATTTAGAAAATTTAGATACATCATCAAATTGACGTAGGTTACTATCTTCTCATATGGAAGATTTATCATTTAATGATTTGTAATATTCTTGATATGGAAAATATAAATATAATTGTTTTTAAGTATTATGAATTATGTACACCATCCATAAGTTAAGGATTTTTAGTTGGCACTCTTACTATAAGACCAATATTCTTCTGACCATAAGATCAATAATTTGAAGATTCATCTAATGATTTTCTACCATGGGTACTCCTGGTGTCAATTCCATTCAAGTATTTCATACCCATATACATGTAATATGTATTTCTGTTTCTCTAAGAATGATTTTACTTCAGTTATTTTCTCTGAAGAATAAGAAAATCAGGTCTTATATGTCCTTCCATTTTAAAGTCATTACAGGATCCAGCTAAATATTTCATGTCCTTTCTATCTGAAATATTATATATGTACTGAAAATATTTTTCCCATAATAGTGTTAATCCTTTGAGAAATATTGTCTAATTCTTTCTTTGAATGATCACTATCAATATGATTGGATACAACAACAGATTTAATATCTTTATATCTAGTTACCCTTTCCGAATTAATGGATTTATAAGTTGTAGTGAAATATATAATTCCTTTACCATTGTTTTTTTTTGAAATCAGAATCTATAATCATTATGGTTTTATGCTGAAGAAAACTGTGAAATAACTCATCAAGAGTAATGTTATATACATTTCTATTATAATCAACAGCTTTCCTCTTTTATTCCCATGCATTGGTCATGTTGTCAATTATCTTATCGACATAAACATCATCATCAAGACCATTCTCTCCCATTTATTGAATATGATTGACAATGGTCATAATTATTTATTATACATTGAAAAATGTTTCTCCACAATGAAATAAGAATCCTTGATATTCATCTCTCAATATATTAATTCTTTTTTCTATCATGTTTGATGTTACAAAATGTGTAACTTCATGTTTATTCTAGATACAGTTGACAGATTAAGTAGACAATATTTGCAAATATGGATTCCTGGTCATAGAACACAACAATGTATTAAATACTTCTTAATTTTTTTATATTCTTGTTTCTATTGATTGGTGATGGTTCTGGCTTCCATGCCTATAATTTTTTAATCTCTAGTAAGCATGAAAATGTTATTTACTCTATTATTAATGAAAAAATACTTCATTCTATTTCTCATGTACTCATAATCATTACCATTTAAAATAAGTAGTCGAGAAGGGTTATTTTTTTCAAGGGAACCAATATTCATACCTTTCATTCTATAAGAATGTATCATTCCACAGAACATGTAAATAGAAAAATCTTATAAAAAGATAAAAATCATTAAGCATAATTTTCACCATAAAATTTACATAAGAATAATTGAGAACAAGGAAAAAATGATAATGAAAAATTATATGTGATTATTTCTATTTTAAAAACCTTATATTTTATAATTTCTAAAAAAAATTGTATGTAGATACTCAATTACATTAGGGTGGTGAATAGTATGTTTGAAAACATTAATTTTTTATCTTAAAAAAATAATTTTTTACAATTTTAATCATGGTAAATTCAAAAACCCTATTTTAATTATTAATTATAAAACAAACATTATTAGGATAAAATAAAAATGAATCGAGAAAAGAAAAGTATGAAACAATTTCTTAGAGAATGATTCTCACTTAAAGCGTATAAAATCTCAATTATAACCTTAAGTAAAAATATGAAAATGTATAAGAAATTTATACATTCATTCATTAACTAAATATATAAGAAATAAAAACATGAAACCAAAATCAAGTAAACAAGTAGGAAATCATTTAACCCAAAGAGCAGGGTATCCAAAAAACTTGGATAAAGGTCCGTTAATTGATACTTTTAAGAAAGTCTATCCTTCTTAGACCATGGTAAGCACTCGATAAAAATATTATAATATTTCTTGTTATCCATTCAAGCACATGATATTTAAGGTAGTAAGAATATCTATATTCATATCCCTAAAAGCCCTCGCTTTTACTTAGCAACAATCAGAGTCACACAAATAATATTGAACATTATATTCAAAGATGAACATGATGTTCATGAAACACAGAAGCCATGAATGTTTTTATCTATCTAGAAACAACTTTACAGTGTCAAGAATGTAATATCTAGAATGATTCATTATGAGTATGTTAAAATGAGTTCCTATTTATATGAAAATGATTAAAATTCGGCTCCCTTTTCAAACATTCATATTTTCCTTTAATTTATAAGGGACCTATACATGAGTCATTCCACTGATGGTTATTCAGAGTCTGAATTCTAAGGAATACAGAGTCTGAATTCTATGTATTTCAGAGTCTGAATTTCAGTGAATTCAGAGTACGAATTTCATAAAATTTAGAGTCGGAATTTCAAATAATTCAAAGTCTGAAAATATTAAGTCATTGTATCCAAATAACTTATATGTTTTTTAGGTTTTAGATAATGATCCAAATTTTTAGAATAGTAAGAAATTGAAATTGGTTTGGAGAATACATTGAATAATATAATGGAAACCAAGGTAAGGATAAAACATTCCATAGATAAAAAAATTGTTCCTTAAGAGAATAATCCTTTGAGAAAGATAATTTAATTTAAGATAAAGTGGTTTTGATTTTCAAAAACTAATGGAATGGAAATTTCATAAGGAAACCTTTTTGACTCAACATATCTCACCAAGATGGACATCAATGTATGCCAATATACACTCAAATAATTTATTAATAGTTATAAAAATGAAAATAAATGCATTCCATAAAGAATATAATCTATCAGAAGATAGTGATTTTGTAAAAATATCATCATGTTTATCATGTGTTCCGATAGATTGATGAATTATATCTCTATCTTGTTTTTGATCCGTAAGAAAATAATTCCTAAAAACAACGTTTTTATAGGAGTTATGTACAAAGTTTTTTCATAGGTAAATGGCACTTCTACTATCACACAATATATGTGTTTTAGTAAAACTCATGTCATAGTCTATTAGTGTGTGTTACATCCACAAAACTTGAGCCGAACAACTTCCATATACTACATATTCATCACCAATAGTGCAAAGTTCAACTGAATGTCACTTTTATGAATGACCATGAAACTAAAAAATATCTTAATAAATGACAAGTTCCAGATGTACATTATCTATCTATTCTTTATCATCCAAAATCAGCATCTAAATAACATTTTAAAACAAAATAATTTACAGAAGAATAGAAAATTCCTAAATACATGGTTCACTTTAAAAAGTGAAAAATTATTTTCAAGATATTTAAATGAGATTACTTTGGAATAGATTTATATCATTCAAATATACATATTTAAAACATTACGTATTGATGACTAGATTTCATATACAGTAATATTCCTATCCTACCTCTAATTTTTTTTTTGATATATAGGTTTCCAAACATCATTAAGATCAAGAGAATTTGAGTTACTGATGAGAGTTATTATAATTTTAGTGTGGTCAAATCCATACCATTTAAGAAGATATTTAATATATTTATATTGTGATATATATTTTCCTTTTAGTTTTTGAAAAATTCGAAACTCTTTAGAAAATGATAACTCACCCATAATACTCATTTCAAAATAATTTTTCTTTATATTCTCAAATGAATATTTTCAAGATTGCGGAGTTTATCTGAAAATAATGTCATAAACATATATTTGAACAATCAAATCTTCTTTTTTATCTTTATTTATAAATAGGGTTGGGTCAAGAGTTCTCTTTACATAATTTTTTTGTAACAACTGAACTACATGTCAATCATTCCAGGAACTAGACGCTTGTCTAAGTTCATTCAAACCTTTTATATGTTTGAAAACATGTTTAGGATGTTTTGTGTCTTTAAATCCAGGAGGTTTTTAAAAATAAACATCCTCATGAAAATATAATTTTTGGGAAAAAAACTTCACATCCATTTCCAAATGTTTCATATTAATGAAATATTTAATTGAATGTAAAATATTACTAGATTCAAGTCTATCTACTAGAGAATAGGTTTCTTCATAGTCTATTCATTCTTATTGATTATAGAATTTAAATAATCTTTCTATAATACTATGATTAAAATTTCATCATATTAATTTATGAAGAGCCATTTCACTCCAATTAAAAAAGATTATTTGGGTCTTTCATCTATGGTCCAGACTCTGTTCCTTTTGAATTCATTTATCACTTCATTATTGGATTTAATCTAATATCCATCACATAAATCATCATCAGTGATTTTTTTATTCTAATTGGGAAATGAATTCCTAATGTACTACTTCATTTCAGAAGGAACTTATAGTCCTTATAGGTTGATTTACATGACCAATGAGACTATCACTAGGATTGTTTTTATGAAACAACTGATTTGGGTTTTGTAAAACATGTTCATCAACATAATATAGAAAATCTTATGGCATAAAATCATTAGAAACATTTTCTTGAGTATTTTCTTTATTAATAGAATCTTCTATCAAGGGATGATAATTAGTTTTTTAAAAAAAATCCTATGATATAGATTGAGGTTGTTTAAAAACAAATGGATTGGTTCCATCCTATTTAACATGAACACTTTATTCAACAATAAAAATATTTTTATTAAAAAAACTATATGACTTTGATGTAGTGGAATATCCTGAGATCATTACTTCATCAGATTTGGGTAAAAATATGTGTATGTTATCATTAGTATTCAACATGAATACATTACATCCGAATACTTTGAAGTATGAAAATATAGGTTTTTTGTAGTCTATAATTAATTATGTGTTTTGTTAATAATTGTATTATTATTAGATTATTTCTAGTATAACTAGAAATACTAACAACCTCAGCCAAAAAAATGTTTAGCTATAAAATATTCATTCAAAATGGTTCTATTTATCTATAAATTAATTTCATTTATTCTTTCAATAACTTCATTCTATTGATGAATTCTTGGACCTGAGAGGTTAGGAGTAATTCATTTCATACTAAAAAAGGATTCCAAATCTTAATTTTGAAATTATTCTCCATGATCATTATGAGTATTAATCAGTGGAAGGTCTTTATCATTTTTAATTTGATCTCTAATTTTTTTTAAATAATAAAAAGAATCAGATTTCTTTATTATAAATAGACCCTACTAAATATAGTGTAATCATCAACAAAAACAAATACATAATATTTTACTCCAATTCATCCAGTTTGTTTTCAACAAAATAACCTATATGCACTAACTATAATGAATCATAATTTTATAATTCACCAATTCATTTAAAATATGATTTATGTTTCTTTTCAAATAGATATGAATCACGAACATTTGAAGAATAAAATCTATGCTCCGGTAGAACCTTAAAAAATATTTTTATTGAGTGTTTTCATAGGGTTTTATAGTTACAATGTCATAGTCTTTAATTCCATAATGAGGATTGATCTTCCATTACACTAAGGAAAGGCAGATCATGGATCCTAAGGTCGAATATGTTTAGTGTGTATAAATTATCATACCAATGTGCATAGAGAATAAAATCACCCTTGGAATTTTGTATTATGCATTTATCATTCCTATAATTCACAAGGTAACCATCATCGCATAATTGGTTTACGATAATGATGTTGTTCAGAACTACTTTAACAAATAATACATTTGAAACAAATGTTTATCAATAAGAACAATGTTACCTACATCAACAATTTCTCCCTGAAAAATATATCTGAAAGTTACATAACCTCATTTCACCTTGACAATATTATCAAATACGTTTTCACCAGTCATATAGTGGGAAAAAACACTATCCATGTACCATGTATTATTGTTGACACTTTCTTTAATTTCCTTAAAATAAAAGAGTAGGACTTTCGGAATCCAAAATATATTGGATCCAGAAATTTCAGAATGTAAAATTTTAGAAATCCTCATATTCTTATAAAAATAACAATTATGAAAACCTAATGATAGTGTTTTATTTAAAGATCATTTTTCTTATAATTTTCACCACATTGGCATTTAGTACATAAGGGAGCACTTTGGGGAACAAAATAGTTGTTAGTAGAAATAGGTTTCCAATTAGTATGACAACATCCAAAACTATTCATTACAATAAAAAGTTGTGAATACATTTTATCAAATTTATTCTTTCCTAATGTCAAATTTTATAATATATTTATAAAGAAAAAAATCTCAAATTTTTATTTGAGGACTAAATTCTTATCTTTAATGTTATTAGTTTTAGAACTGCAGTTAGCATCTAAAACATTTTTCTTAGAAATAACACATTCAAGGTAATTAGAGAGTGTATACTTCCCCAAATTAACATACACAATGTGTTTATAAACCCTTTCAAAATCAATAGCATTCATATCAAGATCATTGGAAAGATCTGATACATCTTTAGTTAAAATATAAATTATAGAAACTTTTCCTCTAAATTATTTGTTATCTAAGAATTGTTATTTTTGAGTTATTCTAAAATCTATAGGCTTCTTCAAATTATGGGATGTTATTATATTCTGATGAGGATGATTTATCATATTAAGATTTGTAATATTCTTGATTTGTAAAACTATAATTTTAGAAAATATTGTTTAAGGATTAAGCATTGTTAACCATATATATAAGAAAGGTATTTTCAATAGGTACTCCTTTCATAAGACCAATATTCCTCTTACTAGAAGAATCATAATTTAAATATTTGTTTAATGAGTCACCATGAAAAGAACTCCAGGTGACATTTCCTTTAATGTATTTCTTAGCCTTAGATGTGGAATGTGTCATTCTATTTCCCTCAGAATGCTTTTCCTACATATCTTTTCTCTTAAGCATATTAAAATCTGGTCTAATGTGTTAAACCCTTTAAAATTCATTACAGGTTACATAAAAATCATTATTTTCCATTCTATCTTACTTTTTATATATGTACTAAAAAACTTTTTCTCCTAATTGTGTTAATTATTTGGGAAATATATGCTAATTTATTCTTTGAATGAACACATTGTCTTTATTCAGATACAACAATATCTTTCATATCTTTAGATCTTGTTTACATTTCTGGAGTCTTGGATTTATATGTATAGTAAAATATACACTTCCATTACCATTCTTAATTTTGTGGAAAGAATCATCTATTTTCATTATTTTTTAATGCTAAGGAAGAGTTTCAAATAACTAATATATATTAATGTTACATACTCTTCTATTCTCATCCATAGTTTTCCACTTTGATTAACACTCATTGGTGATGATATCAATTATCTTATCCAAAACAAATTCATCCAAAATATATTTCTCTACCATTGATTTAATACTATTGATAAGGGTCATAAATATTTTTTTATACTTTGAAAATAGGTTCTTCATAAGGAAATAAGAATCCATTATATTTATCTATGAACATATATCTTTTAGTTTCCATCATGTTAGAAGATCTAAAATGTGTAACTTCATGTTTCTTCCAGATGTAGTTGGAAGCTTCACAATAATATATTTAAATATATATATTCATGGCAATATAACAGAACAATTTAATTTATACCTTGTAATTTCATTGATATTCATGTTTCTCTTGATTGGTGATGGTTCAGACCTCCTTGTATATAATTTTTTAATATCTAGTATGCATGATAATGTAATCTACTACTGTGTTATTGACAAAAGTCTTCATTAAATCTCTCAAGTAATCATAATCATTACCATAAAGAAATGGTAGTCTTGTAGCGTTATGTTTTTCAAAAGAAAAAATATCCATATCTTCCATCCTCTAAGAAAGTATCTTTCCAAAAAACGTGTAAATAGAAAAATATTATAAACAATTATAAAAATCACTCAACATAAAATGAACATGAATATTTAAGTAAGAATAATTTATAACAAGGAAAACATGAGAAAGAAAACTTATATGTGAGTAGATGTATCTTAAGGACCTTCTCTAATACCAATTGTAGGATCAAAATTGTGTATGTGGATGCTCAATTACCATATGTGGGTGAATTGTAAGTTTAAAAACATTAATTTTTAATCATATAAAAAAATATGTTTTACAATGTTAAACAATTTAAATACACAAACCCTCTTTTACTTATAAACTATATAATAATATTTCTTAGGCACTAGAAATATAAATATAGAATACAAAATTATGAAATATTTTCTCAAAGAAATATTCTACCTTAAAGCATATAGAATCTCAAATATCAGAGTAAGTAAAAATAAAATAATGTATAAGACATTTATAATTTCATTCTTTAACAAAATATCGATGAAATAAAAACTTGAAACCATAATAAAGTAAAAAGGTATAATATAAATAATCCCATAATGTTTGGTATCCAACAACCTTGGATAATAGTCCCTTGATTTATACTTTTATGAAATTTGTCCTACCCACACTAGGGTAAGCGCTCAATACGAAAATCAAAATCTATCTAGATATCCATTAAATCCCTCAATATTTGATGTAGTTAAAAGCTATATATTCCTATCCATGGAAGGCATCAATTTTACTCAGGAAAAATCAGAGTCGCATGAAGAAATATGAACAATAAGTTTACAGCTGATCAAGATGTTCATGAAATGCACAAGGCACAAGAGTCTTTCTCTCTCTAGAATTCACCTTACGACTTGAAGCATGTAATATCTAGATCAGTTCATTGTGAGCATGTTCAAATTAGATCCTATTTATATGAAAATCATAAAGGGTCATCTCCTTTCTCCAATAATGATATTTACATTGAATTTCTAGGGGACCTTGTACCCGCGTCACTGAACCAATGATTATTTAGAACCATATTTTATGACGTCATTTTATACTTACAAACGCATGTTTAAGGAAAATAAAGTAGCCTAAGTATATATAAATATCCAGAATATAAGGGAAAATAGAATTTGAATTCTAAATTTATGAACAATAAAATTCTAAAATCATGTATATTCGAATACTTTTTTTCAAAGAATTCAGCATCCAGATTTTGTGGAATTCCGAGTTTGGATTCTGATGAATTCAAAGTCTGAATTGTGAGGAAATCAGTTCCTAAATGCTAAGGAATTCATATACTGAATTCTAAGAAATTTTGAGTATTAATGATAAGGAATTAAATGTATCAATTCTATGTAATTCAGTGACTATAATATGAGGAATTGAGATTTTTAATTCTAAGGAATTTTGAGTCTGAATTCTATGGAATTCGGATTCTGAATATACAAGAATTCAGTGTCTGAATTTCTGAGAATTCGGAGTCTGAATTTCAGAGAATTTGAAGTCTAAAACTAGTAAGACATGGTTTCCAACAAACTTATAAGATTCTGATGTTTTACATAAAGATCCATATTTTCAACTTAGAAATAAAATGAAATTTGTTTTAAGAAAAAATTGAACAACATAATAGAAAACAAGGTAAATGAAAGACATTCCATAGAGAAACGAAATTTCCCTTTAGATAATAATACTTTGAGAAATATAATTTTCCTTAAGATAATTTGATTGTGATTTCCAAATCATATAGGAATGTAATATAACTAAGGAAACCTTTTCAACTCAACAAATCTCACTTAGATAGACATTCATGTAGGCCAACATACATTCATATAATTTATTAATATGTACAAAAATGAAAAGAAACACATTCTATAAAGACTCATCCAATCTCTCACATTGATTCTCTATAGGTTAAATGAAATTTTACACTCAATTATATACCAAAATTAATCTCAGATAAAACCCTAGATTTATAGTCTCTATATTTTACATTTCATCATAACCAATAGTTTTATATAGTGAAAGGTTTTAACAAATTGTGGAAAAATCCTCAAATTTTTATATCTCATCATTAATCCCATTATAGTTTATAGAAGTTTTATTATCATAATAATAATAATAATAATATAGTGATTTATTTATGTTGTTATTTTTTCATGTATTTTGTTTTTATTTAAGTTATATTGTTAATAATTATTTAATGATTTGAGTTAATATTATATAATACAAAAACCTTGATTATTATATAATGGTGTAATCCATGAATTATAATTTTTTTTATGATTCTTAGTATGTGGGATTAATGATAATATCACCAATTGTAATAAACATAAGGATTTTATTTTATAAATACATTTTCATAACATTTATAAAAAAATATAAATTTGAAAATGAATAATTTTCTTATAAAAAACTTTGGATTTAAATAAATATATTTCAGGATTCAATTTCAATAATATATCAAGTAATCATATACATAACCTTGATTTTAAAACATTAATATTATATAACCTTTTCGGAATAATTAAAATTAATAAAATAGATGTTCAAAGATGATAATTGTTCTACTTGTTTTTGAAACAATGATATATAATAATTGGTACATATTTGAGCTACATCTTCTCCGACTAGGTTCTTCATTCCCATAACCCTTCTTAGACACCTCAAACATAATACATATCAACATGAAAAGGAGTAATGGAAACATACAATGGGGTTAGTTAGATTCCCAATAAGTATAATCAAGGGAGACTTGTAAGAAAAAACATAGGAATAAGGGTATGAGCAAGTGATCATTAAAATAGAAGATCGTATCATGCATATCAAAGTTCATTACAAGATTCATGACATAAATATTGGCAGTTCATTAGACATGAATCATAATTAAATAAATATAATAAGACGTGAAAGAATATGTTATGAATAAATTATTGAATTTTTGAATACATATAATCATATAGTATTATTTTCATAGTATCCAAGGAATAACAATCAATACCACTTTGGAATTAAGGGTTCAATCTGAATAGCATCTTGGATTTAATTATTATATCCCATGGCCATCATAGTAGCACGAGTTCACAACTAATTCCAACACGGTAGTCATGGTTCAATATTATATCAATCATAGTTTTCTACGTTCATTACCTAGTTCATCTTAGTATATATGATGAGATATAAATTTTTACCCAATAAAATGTATGGAGATATAGGTCTCGCCCATCTTAGTGTGAAATCATTCATACATGTGCGAAAAGAACACAAATAGACATATCTTAACCTAAGAAATTAAATGGGTATATTAATCATGTTAACAAATCATAACCTCGGTAAATATATAGGTCTCATAATCATTTCATCCTAAATATAACACGTTAAAGAAGTGTATTTAAATGATATATAACATAGTAAAGAGAAACATGTTCCATATTCATCATTTCATCAATAAATATTATATTCATATAATGAATATAAATGTAAAAATTGATAATTATTCCTAAGAGGCATGATTTACACCAATTTATGTAATATTATATAGAAAAAAAAATTAATTATCTTTAAAAACATTTCTTGACAAAAATATATTTTCATCTATGAAAAAATAAATTCAATAACAAAAATAACATTTTAAAAACATTCACATTGAATATATCCTCGAAAACATATAAAGTAATATTTGAAAACAATAAAAAAATTTAAAACCATTTTTCCATGAAAATGTTCTTCAATGATCTATTGAAATGGAATTTAAATAAAATAGAAAACATTTTCAAAAACTTGGTAGTTGAATAAAATTGATTCTTGACATGAGAGGTAGATGGTCATATTTTATATAAATCATTTATCTTAAGTAATATAGATTGGTAATGTGGTAGTAATTAATTCAGATATCTTTAATACACCTAAATGTAGTTTTATCCTGTGTATTCATGATATATGGATCAAAATAGATGAGATTGTCTCAATAATCTCTTATAACATGGTAATATGGGATCATATTATCCATGTATTAAAATAAAATTACAAGAGTCATTAAATATCATGAAAATTAGTATATTCATTATATATCATGTAAAATATATGTATATACACCTAAAAAATAGTTTTTGTGCACAATAAAACATGATTATCAAAGAATTCTAATGAATTCATGGAACCTATTTTGAATATGTATATGGAGAGATGTTCATTACATTAAAATTAAATCTTGTTTCTTAAATTTAAAATGAATGAAAAAAACATATTTTATGAAGTCTAATTTTAAATATATCATGTTTTAGATTTCATATAAAAGGAAAGAGCATAGGGAATTATTGTATAATGGGATTCAGACTGATGATCTCAGTTCTCATGACTACATTAATTTTCAGTTTCAGGTTCCTATAGTTTTGGATCACTTTTGGAGTGAGTGTTGTTTGTGTTCCTTAGTGACCAATAGGTTCACATGAGGTATGTCTCGTTGCTTCGTTTAATCATTTTTTTAAATGCCATTTTGTTTGGTTTATTTTATATTGTTTATTTAATTGTCCAGTTTATGATTATTTATCTATCTTTGTTATGGTCCTAACCATTTCCAACAGATTTATCTCAATTCCCAAAACAGGTTTCTAGCTCTTGGGGATCGAAACACCCTTTGACTTATGTTGTGGATCAGCTCAGGTGACTGTTTTATTGTATACCAGGCTTTCTTCGTGAAAAAAATGGTATCAATTGGACCCTTATTATTTGGGGTTTCATGTAGCTTGGAATTTGGAATGTCGATACCTAATAGTAAGGCACATGAAGGATGTCTAGAACTCTTTCTTGTCCTGAGACATTAGTCTCTAGGGGTAGTCTAGGATTTGAATTTTCTTCTTTATCATGGATAGAGGGGATGTGGGATGAAAAAGGAAGTGATTTAGTGTTATGCGATGAGATTTCATTGAGTAGAGGCTGATTTACATCGCATGTTCATGGATCAAGTTTCTTCATTGGGTTGATTCTCGATTAGATCATGGCATGCTAATCCATATTGTTAGGTTGGTGAAGCCACTAGATCCTTATTTTTGGTAATTTGGATGTGAGTTATGATTGAACTTCAATTTGGTTGGTATGAGTGGATCACAAAAATTAATATGGATTTTAGTGAAATGGGTTTTCAAAATTTAAAATGGTTGTTGGAGTGGAAAATGGTTTATGAAATGGAAAACAGTTTTGAATGATCTATTTTGAAAATGATATGTGTTTTTAAATGACCCATGGGATTCCTATTAGGGGTTACATATATAGAAGTATGCATGTGGCACAAGGATAATTGGTGTTATTTGTGGATGGGTTCAAAATCTAGCACAATGGTATATTTATATGCAAGAAATCATGGAATAACAATGATGAATATCTATGTTTTTTGGTTTGCTGAAAAATGTTTGTAAAATAATGTAATTTAAATCTTTTGAAAAGGGATTGAGAAATTATTTCGTGTTCATTTTTCGTGTTTGGCATCCTTTTTCATAGGCTCTTGGTTTTGTCATATTGAATTGTGGGCATCATGGTGGTTTTAGTTTTATTTTATGTTTTTGATTGAAGTGAGGAATCTTGATTTTTGATGAGTTTGTTTTTTCTTGTTCATCTTGTTTTTTATTATTCCTCCCAGAAAAGTCCTAGAGGGTTCTACTGAATCTATTCTAGTTGATGGATCTACTTATACTCTTAGAAATGTGGTGTAATTGAATTATTTTTAGTTTTTGTTTTTCTTATGTGGTGATCATGATCTATTAATGGTAGAAGAGTGGCATGAAAAATTTGTTGGTGTTTTCAGTTTATTTGGAACTTCTAAACCTATAACAGCTCATGCTGGTTTTATTTCATTGGAGGGTTCATCGTTGGATTGGTGGAGGATATAATCCCAGCTTCGTTGCATGACGAGATGTCTTGGAAGGTGTTTAAGATCACTCTTTTCTGACGGTTTAGACATGAGGTAGTGAAGGTGAGGAATGTGGAAGAGCTCGTGATTGTCTATAATGGTCAAAAAATAGTAAAGTCTTACATCGGAAATTTCAAGGTCTTGATTCCCTATTCTCCATCGGTAGCATCGTGAAATCAGTTAGATTTTCTCTTGTGTGAGATCCTCATCTATGGTTCAAGGGATGATTATTTTTGGTGTTCTGAATGGTTCACCATTCTGGGTGGAGAGCGGTTTGGAGGAACCCATATCAGACTAATCATCTTTTCAATTCCATCTTCGATTAGGTGGGCCAATCTCTTGTTAGCTTCTTGTGTCTCTGGATTGTGTACGTTAAGTCGCCTTGTCATTATTATCTGATAGGTTTCTGTCTGTGTGGACATTTGTGGCACATGGAGGGGTTCCTCTGGCAACAATGTAAGAAGGATTTTCGATTAGAGGATTTCATATCGTGAATACGGGGAAGCCAATATATCAATTCATCATAGCTCCAACCACAGGTTTTAGATGAATCCATTCAGACAACTAGGACTCTTTTAGAGTGGGGTACCTTGGTCTAACATTTCTCTTTGGTGATGGAATGGTGATTGATTAATTTTCTCTATTCAAGCTACCTTATCTTTGATGGAACTATTTTGATGTATGTGGCATAGAGGTCTCTTGATCTAGTTGTTTTATATGTTCTTTGAATACTCCACATTGGTTGTAAGAAGTCCTAGTGATATTGTTTTATTGTAATTATGATAGTAGTGCCTCCTCAAATTTGAGCATTGAAGGCTTTTTTTATTTCAATGAGTCTCAAGATAATTATCTCTAGTGACGATATCTCCTTTGGTGAGTCATTCTGGTTTTAGGATGTGCTCTTTTTTGAGATACATGCATCTTAGGAAAGAATTCACAGTGGATTGGTTCGTCGTTTTGGATGGGGTCCTTCGTTAGGGACCCATGTGGTGGGGTTTTGGATTATGTGGAGAGTTCATGGTTCAGTTTGTATTAGGAATCTTGTTTCGGTATGTGCTAATTTTCCTAAGCTGGTCAGTTCATAACTGGTGGGAGGACCCACCTGGGATTTTTTCGAGCCTTCTTTAAGAGTTGGTTTGTGTGGGAGTTTTTTTCTATGATTGTGGTTTCTACTTTGGATAATGTTAGTAGTTACAGAGTTACTCTATGCTGAGAGTCTCAATGTTGGTTGTTCTAGTTGGGTTCTTGTGCTGGGGAGAACCCACCTCATGTCTTGATGGATCTTATCTTTATAGTTTCACATAGAGATTATCAAGATTGACTGATGGAGTGAAAAGTAACACAAATTTGTGATTTTTTTGGCCTCATTCAGTTTCGAACTCGAGTTTTAATCCTTGTTTAGCTGAGTGAATTTTTGGAGGAAGAATGTTTTTATGGTGGGGAGAATTGTCACACCCTGACCATGATTTATTAACTATATAATTATATCTACTTTTTCTTTTGAGTACCGAGCCAAACTAGTTTTTAAAAATTTTAAATGATTTTTGTCTCTGGTAGAGGAGCATGGGTAGCACCTGTTTGTCCAATCATGCATGCAAATTGTGTTGGGTTTTCCAGGCTTTTAAAATAAATATTATAGAAATAAAATTTAATATACATAATAATAATGATATTTTTTTTATTATTATTATCATGTTTATTATTATTATTATTATTATTATTATTATTATTACGTTTTGTTTTATTATTTTCATTTTTCATTTTCCCTCACTTTTCCTTACCTTCCATCCTCACGTCGCAGATCAAGTCTTGTCCCCACCACACTCTTCCCCTCTCACGACCTGCCGACAGTCTCACCCCCCACTTGAGCATAGCTCCCCTCCTCATGTGTTCCCTCGGATGGACCACCCTTTGGGGGATCTCATTCATCACAACCTCATCTCAATGAGACCCCCCTGTCTAATCCCTTTCTGATCACATTACTAGCTCCAAATATCCCTCCGCGACTCAGATTTCAACCGGTTTTCCACTAGACTATTTGTACGATCCTTCAAGATATGGGTTTTCCCCTCTTATCACTCCACTTCTAGTCGATTTCACATCACAACATCCCCCTAATTAAATTTTTCCAAACCCTAATGTCACTTTGGTTTTTCATTTGATTGAATCTTGTTATTTTTATGTTTCTCTAGGTTCCTTGATGTGCAAATAGTGCATGATCGATGTTTTGGGTTGGAATTATATGTCTCGACAACTAAGGTAAGTGATTCCTAGAATAAGTATTTTTTGATGAGTAAATTTTCTTATTTAATTATTTCCTCATATTCATTGATTAGTTATCCGGGATAGAATATAGTTTTACCTGAGGTTTAATATGATTTCAGTGCGTTTAGTAGCATTTTTATTTGATATGAATATTTTGATAATGTGAAAACATATGTTGATCCATTCGTAGTGTTTTATGAATTCATTTTGTTTGTTTATTATTTCGTGCATGTGCTTTAAATTCTGTTTTGACATGTTATTATTGTGCGTTGGGCCTTTATGGAGGTTTTTGGGTGTTCATTTGTTTTTAAAGTCTTGTGATACCACATGTAGTTGTTTCGTGAAATTTTATGTGGTTTATTAAATATTAGAATGTGTGGGAAACGTGTTTGGTTGTTTTATTGGTGTGATTATGTTTTCAAAAGTGGGATTTAGTATGACAATGGGGGTATTTGTGTGTTTGTGCCTTATCATGGAAATCATTGGATGCGCTTAATTAATAATTTGAGTAGTGATAAATGTGTTTTTATGGGTACTTGATATTTTTATGGTTGTTGAAAAAGGTTTTTTATGGGAAATGTACCCCTTTGAGCATGTTAGCCTTTTTGTGAAGTTCTCAATGTGTATTGTAAATTATTTTAAAAGATGGAATGCATGTTTTAATATAAAATTATAGTATGTTTGGTTTTAATGTAGATTTTATTAATATAAATTGATTATGTTATTGGTTAAAACCATTGGTGTGTTATTTTGAAATGTTTTATAGATTGTTTTATTGTTTAATTGTTTTATTAACTTTTATTTCAGTGTGGGGTCCTTGAATCGTGTTTTGGAGTCGCTAGGTCTATGGTGATTCACCGAAATATGCATAGGTATATATATATATATGGTTATCCCTGTTACATTTATAGTCATATATGTTAGTGAATATACATGTATGGGGTTAGGTGTGCCTAAGTAGATATATGAAAATTTATACATAGTTGAATGGAGACTAGTATATGTATATAAGCATATATGTAATAATTTTCTTTCACATGTTCATGGTTTTGCAGGTGTGTGAAAACAGGATCGGTGTCCTTACATGTATGTGATAGTTCATATATTTAGTAGGTGACAAAAAACATTTAGTTAGAAATCGCTAAGAGTCAAAGTGGAAGACTTGGTTCCACTCTAAGGTAGGTCCCATATACCCAGACATTTAATTAAAACCTCCATGATTTGTTTGTTTCCTATTAAATGGTCTTTTTATTTTTCCACATAAAATACCAATGATATATATATATATGTATGTATGTAAATGTTTTTTTTATTGAAATAAAATTATTTTAAGTTTCGAACATACAGAGGGTATTTACATAGACATGTGGTCTTTCAGCTAATTTTTTTTTGTAAAAGTGAAATGAAACATTGTTTTCCAATAATGTTACAAAATGATATTCAAAATTGGTTTTGGGTGAACATTTTTTCTAATGAAAATTCATTCTTCTAGAGTAATGGGGCTTGTTTGGCACCTTGGAATGAATTGTTAATGTGTATAACCACTATTAAGGCATTCCCCATTATTTTACATACCTGATGTGTATGTTATATGTGTGATTTATGATATGTACCTAATGAGGAGCCTTATGAGATATTATATGACATAAAAAGTGTAATAGCACTTTTGCAGGGAGAATGGTGGTAAGAGGTTGATTGTATTATGGATAAAGAAAATTTTTTTGTTCAGTTATTTTCTATGATAAAAACTCACCACCCTATAATATAGAGCACATGGGAAACGCAAGGTACCTAGGTGCGAGGACTAGGACTAGAATGTTATATGTTATAGAAGTGGTTTGTCCCAGTTTTTTCTAGTATGATTTATTATTGCATCACTAAGTAGACATTATGATGTTTTGATACCACTAGGTTATAGGTGTGTTCCCTACTAGTGGCTCATACATTAGAATGGTGTTTAGTCTGGACACTATCCCATGTTTCATTGAGCTGTGATGTCTCTATGGTCTAATATGTGATATTACCAATAGGGATTTCAATGGTTCTCACTTGCGACATGATCCCTGTGACGTGATTTCCATTTCATTTATCTCATACTAGATGTTTTATTTTTGAAAACCAAAATTTAATATAAATTTGATTACATTAATTATGAATTTTTAATACATGCATGGAAAATATTTTGAATGTGTAGTGGAGAGGAATGCTTTACATGAAAAATAAAACTTGTTCATTAATTTTTAAAATTATGGAAAACATTATTTTATTGTGTTCTATTTTCAAAATTGAACTTGTTGGATATATTTTAAATGGAAAGGGCATAGGGAATTGTTTTATATTATAATACATACTAATAATCTAGGTGAACATGACTAATTATCATTTTAGTTTCAGGATCCTCTATTTTTAGATTTCTTTTAGACTGAGTGTAGTTTATTTTCCACATTAACCGATGTGGTAACATTATCTATGTCTCATTGCTTTGTTCATTATTTTTTCCATTTCAAGTGTGTATGGTTTATATTATTTTGTTTATATATTAATTTTGTTTTTGATTATTTATCTATATTTTTTATGGTCCAAAATTTTATGAATAGGTTGATCTCAATGCATGGTACTAGTTGGTAGAGTGTGGGGATTGGGAACATCGTTCACGTTATGTCAGAGACTTGCATGGGTGACTGGTTCATGGTCGACCCGGGTTGGTTGGTCACAAAGAGGTCTCCTAGTGATTTAATCATACCAAGTTATGGTTCATAAGTGGATCAGTGTGATATTATGAGATTATTTGAGAATGTTTTTTAGACCATGGGCTTTAGAGGAGTGTGGACGTGGGTATAGAAATTGGCCTTTCATAGTGATGGTAAAAGCAATACATGGTATTTTGGGAAAAAAAGTTAGGTGTAGAAACATTTTCATCTTATAAACCTAAAAACCATCCAAAGAGAATAATGAAAGGTTAATGGACGAATCATGACAATAAAATTGTTTCTTGGACAAATTTATCTATTTTTGGGGTCTTATATTAATGTGTTAACACATTATTATCCCAATTTTTATCATATGTGATGTAAATAATTTTTTCTCATTCTATATTTTTTTTGTCAAAAATTTATATTACATTATTAGACATTAAAAAATATTATTACTCCAAATATACAATCCATTTTTCCAAATTCTAATAACATATGTGGAAGAAATAAATATAAAATTAATCCCGCAGTCGGGTCGATAATGTGGTTTTTCAAAGACAAAATGATCAAATTTTTACTAGGATTTTTATATCCAATTTCATTGTCATATTTGTTATTATAAATATATTTTATTTAAATGAAATAGTTATAATAAAATATATTAAATTATTATTTTACTAATAAAATAACTATATTTAATGTCATTGTTATAATTATTTAATTTAAATGATTATAAAAAATATGATTCATAGAAACTCAGTGTTGTGCATATTGTATGCCAATATTGTTTTGTGTGTATCGTATTACAAATTGGTGTTGTGTGTAATGTACAAAAATTAGGTTCCATGTGAATAGAATGTTTGATTTTGTTCATTGTAATGTATCAATGAAAATTTAATTTTCTCTAAAAAATATCCATAAAAACTCATGGTGTTACATTCTACAACCGTAAATTATATATCTCCATTATAATTGGTCACTTACAAAGAAAAAAATGAGGATAATTATTATTCATGATATCATATTGTTCCCTTTTATCTTCCTATAGCTAGTGATTTTCCATATAATTTTTACTAGGTTGTTGGCCTTCTTTTTCAAAACAGTCATTGATCAGTCTAGAGTTTCAACATGCTGTTCCTCATAAGAAATATCCTACTCTAGTAGTATGACCTCTATGTTTTGTACATGTGAAGGGTCAGGTTTGTAAATACTCTTGATAGGTATATTTAACACATCATTTACATGAAATATATTCCAAAATAGTCCCATGTGATAGGTTACATTCCAAATATGATCATGAATTTCAAAGGGACCAATATACATAGGTCTTTGTTTCCCTTTCTTCTCGAATCTCTTATTATTCATCCAGGATGAGATTCATAGAAACATATATACACCAACTTAAATTTATTGATCACATCAACAGTTAGAAGTATAAAATATCTTCCATATTTTAGGTTCCTTGATATGATGATTAATAGATCTAATTATCTTGACCATTTCTTTACCGATATGAATCCCCAATATCATTCTTTATCCAACCTCATCCTAACATTTTTGTTCTCTAAATTTACTTCCATATAGAGATTCATATAGTACCATCTTAATTATAAAGTGGATGATATTATTTTAATGAAATGAACCTATAGTAATGTGTTATTCCTAACCACCTTTGAAATATAACAAACAAGACCACAACTTATCTTCTATGGTTTGAATTGATCTTTTAATTTGACAAAATTTCTTAGGGTTTTATGTAGTGATATAACTCATTTCTATATACATTTCTTACTGAAACATTCACCATAAAATTGAGCTGAACCTCATATACCAATCTAATACAATCGAATGTGGTAATCTATTAAAAATTACAACTTCATTAATATATATCCTGGAGAGATGATCTAATGAGATATATACTTTGATAGAAATGATGTCTGCTAACTAAGTACAATGATTGAAAACCACCCATATAGAATTAGTCCCTTTTATTTTTTTGGTAGTCCAATGAAAATATCTATAGTGATGTTCTCCCATTTCCATTTTGATATTGTTAATATATGAAACATCAATTTATACTATTGTCTTTTAGCATTAACTTGATGGAATACCAAACACCAAGATACAAACTCTACAAAATCTATATTCATGACATCCCAACAAATTAACTCCATTAAGTCCCTATATATCATCATAATTTTAGGATAAATAGTGAATGAAGAACTATGAGATTCCTCTAATAGCCCCTTATTCAAATCTATTATTGAAGGAAGACATAAATAATTCTTAAACCATACCATTCCATCCTAATCAAGGATAAACCCATTAATATTTCTGAAATTATTCTTCACCTCTTTTTCCAAATTTAGTTTCCCTTGATTTTTACAATGATAGGGGGTTGGACATTATGTTTAGAAAGATATGAGTGTCCCATTCATTCAATATTTCTAGGTAAAAACATTGTAAATCCAGAAATAGTGGTTGTAATGTGATTCTAATCATGTATAATATAGCATGATCCTTCTGAATCAAAGCATCGTACACCTTGTTCTCTTGGAAAGGGTTGTAATGTATTTAGAATTTATAATACATTATCAAAACTAATCATCTTTTCTTTCACATTTTCAACCCATTCTACATGAATATATATTTTATAGTTTATTGATCTATAATATATCACATTTTTCTCGTTAAATATAATAGCTCTATATCATTAATGAAACAATTACCCATGTTAACTCCATATCATGAGTTGGGTTATTTATCAAATGATTCATTATCTACCATGAGGTATAAGCGATAAAATTTAATTATTTTTTAAAAATCATAATCCATTATTGTATGAATCTCTAGAGATTTAAAATACCTCTCCAATATTTGGAAATGAAATCATATGAACACCAACCAAATGTTACTTCAATTCAATGAAATTTTCCTCACATTTAACTATCAAGAGTAACATGAATCCCTTCCATGTTTACATGGTAAGAGGTTTATATATTTTTTAGAAATTCACCACAAATCATATATAATACCCAACTAATCAAAGTATGATATGCATCTGAGTCTCAGTGGTGTGTCCATTCCAATATTGAATTGACTCTGTCTTGGAATGATCTACAACTATATCATCTAATGAGTTTATATGACCCAAAAAATGACACCATTTTAAGAAAAAATATAACTTTTAAAGTTTTTATATACCTTTTCCTCTTTACGATCCATAGTATAATTCTCAAGTGATATCCATTCTCTTCCATTCTCGTTTAATATACAATAATATTATCTATAAGGAGTACCACAAGAATATCTAGGTAATCGTAAAATAATCTATTAATTAAAACCATAAAGACACAAGGGGAATTTTTAAGAGAAAAAGGCATAACTATATATCAATAGTTCCCATACCATGTATTGAATTTTTTCTTTGGTATTTCCTATTTCATGACCCTTTATTGATGATATCCAGAATGAAGATCATTCTTTGAAATTTATTCAGCTCCGTACAGTTCATCAAACATTACATCAATACGGAGAAGAGGATTATTGTTCTTAATTTATATCTTGTTCAAATATTGATAAACAATTTAGGGAAAGAATTTTGGCATCATTATATTTCAAAAAAATAATGGGTTTTACATGAAGGTTACACATATAGAAGAATGAATCCCATATCAAAATTTTCATGCATTTTCTTCATCAATTTTTCAACTCAATCAATGATTTTCTATAAAGAGCCTTTCAAATTTGTGTGCAACCAGGTTTGATTTTTATTTATAAATAAACATAGAATGTTGGTGGATGTATAGTCGAATATTATATACATATAAACACAAAATCCAAAAATATTGTAATATCATCGATGTTGATCTTCTCCCCTACCATTTCATAAAAACAATATTTTTAATGGGAATTAATTCACTCACACTGGATGTATTATCCATAGTATTTTCATGATTGTCTATACATTGATGTATGATCATAGGAATATTTGATATGTTAATAGGAACCTCAATTCCATGAAAATTAATGTGTGATTTATGTTGATAAATACAATCCATTTCTTGGATGACATAAAATTCAATCAAAGAAATAGTGACATGATTTTCAGGATGTACAATCCCAAAAATGTTAACTATAAAGACATCATAGACATGATATGATGTAATCATGATATTAAGGCTTTTCATTGATAATTTACCATTTATTTTTATGGGTGGAATATTAACACTATCATCAGATTATTTAGATATGAATGAGTGGGTGGATCTAGAATCAAATATTACATTAGTAGTTATATAGTAGATGGAAAATGTATCTTTCATCCCATCATTTTTTCAATCCTCATTAGAAATATATATTGAATTAAATTTAAACTTTTCCATCAGCTTTAATGGCTACTGACAATGATCATCTTTACTATCCCTAGGGTTTAGGTAGCCCTTAACATAATGAAAATTCTCCTCACAATTTTATAATTGAATTGTGGGTGTTGTATTTTTTTTGATTTTCTCCATGAAAATTTTAAACTAACATCATCACATCCCATAAAAAAGAAAATCCCTAATAGACATCTAATCTACACTTAAAACATTTATTAGATAACTTATGATTATTTCATTATCGATTCATCCAACATAAAGATACTAATTTGAAGCTCATATTCAACTCTTCGTGGTTTTTAGATTTTTCATTTAATCCTCATATTCATCTTATCGTAAAAACATGAAATTTATATGTGACTCCAACCACCATTTCAATGATAATTTTACCAAATAAATTCACTTGGTAGACACTAACGTCTCTTAAGGTCAATACCTATTGAGATATGGCATTAATACAATATTGAACCTACCAAAATTAACTTCATGATTAATGATAATTCATAAACCATACCTCTAATGTTTCAATATATTTTCCTCACACATACAAACATATTCATCCTCCCTTTTGAAAAACTCGGGGAACTCTTTCTCCATAATCGTATGACTTATTTGATGAATGCAATTATCAATATATATATGTCCTTGAACTCACCAAAATATACGTATTCAATATCATATTGATGCCTAATTTTTTTTAATTAGAGTCATCCACTGATATGCTTTTTCTTTTAGCTGGTAATATATGAAAATTAATTTCAGATGCACTTAACACAAAAAATTAGAGATGATCTATTTAGTAAATTTGATTCATTTTTCAACAAAAATTGATTTAAAAGACTCTCTAAAATAAGGTGGATGTTTCCTCATGAATGGAACAGTAGAATGGTGTTCCCTACCTTTCCCATGTAAATTCCCACCTTGTGTCATAGCATGATATTTTTTTGTGGGCATAACAATGAGGTTTTTCATTTTTTCTCCCTAAGCATTCAATTTTTTAGGAGAAAAATTGTTTCATTGTAAATCATAATCACTATTAACATGATACCATTTGGTTACAATAATTTACTAAAACAAAAAGCATAGATGAAGAAATAGTTTTCATAATGACGAACTACATAATTAGGAAAATTTACATATTGGATTTTAAAATAATGAAACCTTAATCATTAAAACATTATTTATATACTATTTTAGGAATAGCCAAAAAATAATTTAATCCTTTATTGTGGTTCATGAAGTGTTTCCAAATTCTAAAATAATATCCCCCTGGAGTGTAGAATTGTGTGTGCATCATTACCCATTGTGATGTACCAAATTACCCCGAGTCAGGACATGAACATCTTGTAGGAGTTAGTACCCATAGATACATCTTTTCTAGTTCCACATACACTTTTAGTATTCATATGTTGATGTATTTCTACAGAAAAACTCATTCAATCCTTCACCAATATTCCATGAAATTTTCTTGTTCTTTTCCTTATCCTTCTAATTATTTTAAGTCCTATTCATAAGGTTCTTGCTATGGATTTATCATATTAGAAAACAAATGTTAACATTAATTTTACATTGGTACTAACAATATTGACCATTTATTTTAAAACATTAACATTACATAACATTTATGGAATAAATAAAAATTATACAACATATTACAAAAGACTCTAATTTGTCTAGTGCATTTGGAAACCTAGAATCATAAACATTTTTATATAAATGAGCTATATCATCTCCCACTAGGTTATTCATGACTACCACCCCTCTAAGAAACCACATAAATAATTCATATCATCATAATTTGTGGGAAATGAAACATAAAATTGGGTGACCTTAGATTCTCTGTAAGGGTAAAAAATATAGACATGTAAAAATAACCATGATCATAGGAATATGATAATGTGATAATTAAAATAGGTGGTAATTCCCTATATAATAACAGATTATAACATGAATCGTGAAATAGAGATTTGTAGTTCATAAGTCCAGAATAATATTGAAATAAATATCACAATCCATGAAATCATAATGTTGGAATAAAATATCTAATTTTTACAGAAAATAATCATATATTGTGATTTCAATATTATCCAAAGAATCACTAGAATGAAAATATTAGTAGTATTGGTGCACTCCCCATACCATCATGTTTGTCATGGTTCACTCGAATTCCAATATTATTGGAATGTATTCACTCTTGATATCATATTGGTTGTAATTATTCACACTCATGGCCATTTATATAGTCATGTTCAATTCCCCAGACCATATCATTTAATATTGTGAGATATAAATCTTAACCCAATGCATTGGAAGTAGATATAAGTCACAAATATATCATAGTTATATTATTCAAACTTGTGAAATAGGATTATTATTAGTCATATCATTACTACTAAAATGTAATGGTTATTATAAAATGAAATCATTTCATTGCATGTGAAAAGAGACATGATTCAAATTATTTTATCATAAACGTAACTAGTAAGAAGAACCAGGTTTCAAATTTAAATAACCATTGAAATAGAAATTAATTTCATAAATATCATGCCATGAAAACAAAAAACATTAAGAGAATGAATATTAATGTTAACATTTAATAATTCCCCAAAAAATGCATGAGTAACAACAATAGATGTTTTAATCGATGGGAAATAATTTTAAACTATATTAAAAAACATCTCTTAAGGAATGTAACATTTCTTCTTTGAAAAAATACATTCCATAACATTTACAATATTCAACAACATTCTATTTGAAAATATTTTTGAAAATATTATATACAAATTGTTTTTAAAAATAAATTGTTTCCATGAAAATGATCTTCACAGATCATTTGAAATCATTTTTGAATATATTTTTTAAATCATTTTTGCATAAAATTTATTTTCCACCAGAGAGAGATAATAATATTTTAATTAAAAAAAATAACAGAAGTACCAAATATTTGAATAATTGAACTAATAGAAGATAATATCTTGAATTAATAGAGGATAATGAAGCTCATGAGTATTCATAAAATATGTATCAAAATCGTCCATCAATGGAAACATAAATATAAATAATCATACAAGGTGGTGAGATTGTATCCATAATCTCTTATAACCTGGTTACATTGGACCATACAATCCATATAAGAAATTGAAATTATAGTGATAATAAAATATCATGAAAATAAGGGGATTCCTTATAAAAAATGTAAAATTGTTGTATATACACTTCAAAAAATTGTTTGGGTGTATTATAATACATGAGTGTCAAATAAAAAAAATTGAGACATAACATATTTAACCAATTCTATAAATATCAAAATAGCAAACCAATGAATGAATGTTCAGAAAATGGATATTTTGTTTCTAAAACATTTATTTATAAGATACATAGAATACAATCATGTGTATTACATAAACCACACAAATGGAAATAGTTTAAAACATACTGTGTATCTTAGGGGAATTAAAGTCAGATAAAATAACATTACCTTCTTTCATGAATGTCATCACATTCAAAAACGATTTTATATAATAAATAACATATTATTATAAATATTTTAATGAAAAATAATATTATAAATAATACCATATATCTATTTATTAATAAATTAAATTAACATCTTGTTAGAAATCCTATGTTAATGTTTCATTTCAGGTAATACTCACTTTGTTCTTAGAATGTGTCTTAATTTGTTATTAAATTGGTAATCATACATATATCACGATTTTAAAATTTAAATAATGATACAAATATAATTAATATCTATTATATTTATATTATAACAACATATATTATAAATATGTATGAAATGGAATACACATTTCTGGGAGATGGTAAGTCATACATATGCAAGAACAATGTTTCCCATTTAATTATCATATTGAAAGAAAGAAAAAATGAAATATAAGTATATATATATATTATATTTTTTTATTATAATTATATGTTATATAAATAATATAATTTTACTAAACCCATATTTAATACATTCTTGTCTTGTGTCCAAAAAAACATCGCTTTGAAGGGGTGATTGTCCACACTTCATCAAATGAAATTATTGTAATTAGACCAAATTGAAAGTAAAAAATATATGTGTTATAAAGTGAATAAATAAGAATAAGTAGTATTATATATAATATATTATACTTATAAATAGTTTATTCATCATAATACGAAACATCAGAGTAGTAAAGGAAAAACAAACAATCCTCATTAAGTGATGTGACAGTTCCCCATACACATAAATATAATGTTCGAAATCAAATAGATTTATGTCTATTTAAGGTGAGGTATAAACCATATCATAAAATAATAATATTATATTGAGGTCTAGGTTTATTCATAAAAAAAATTAAATAATTATATTGGAGGTGTGAATAAGGAAAATAATGGAATGGGCCTTAATAGTAAATGTTAAATATTAACTAGGTAACTCCATTTGGTTAGTGCCAAATGGAATCCTTGAGTTTTATTCCCCCATAATTAAGGCTCCTAGGAGAAATGATGGGATTTTGGAAGATTTTTTTAGTTGATTTTGTGGTAGAAAATGTTATTTATAGGCATGAAGATATAGGTAGTTGTTGTGGATTTTATATAAAATGGGAAGGAAACATGTGAAATTTTGTAATCAATTTTGGTGTACCCATGTTTTTACCAAAAAAAGATATAAGAAAATAAAAAAATAAACAATGTTAGTTTAATGGTTGAATAATGTCATGAAATTTTGTTTTTTAAAAGTGTGTAGTTCATTTTAGGTATTATGTTTTTGGATTATTACATTATTAACATTATTTTTCACTTAGATGATGTAATTAATATTTACAACATTCACTAATTTTGTAGGTCAAAAACATCATTTAAAAATAATATATTATAAATTATTATGATTCCAAATTAATTTTTTCCCCAACATCTAATCACAATAGAGGAGGAATTATATTTAATATTAATCATAAAGTTAGGTCGACAATGCGTGTTTTCAATGTGAAAATGAGCCAATGTTGGATATGGTTTCAAATCCCTATTCAATGTGAATTGGTTATAAATACCATAATTGGATTAATTGATTACAATAATATCTAGTAAAACATAGATATAAATTTGAAATATAACTTATCATTATAAATATATTTAATTAAAAATTATTCGGGAACTAAAATTTGGTATTTTTCAACATTCATCAGAAATATATGATTGTCAAAAAATTCCTAGAAATTCACCCTACGATGATTCTGACATTTTAAAATGATAAATTAAGAGTATTCTATCAAAAATAAATTCTAAATTTATCAGAAATTAATTTTATTTTTTTCACAATAAGACAATAAATGAAATTTATTCGAGAAAACCTTAACTTTAAACATACCAAAAATCATATCATCTGCTATCAATATGTTTTATTTAAATTATCAAATTAAAAAAATGTTTTAAAATTAGTTATTATTATTCATATAACTCTGATTAATAGAATGGTTACTATAATATCATTTAAATTATTTTAAAAAATGCATTTCTTAGAAACTCAGTGTTTCATGTTTCTCACCCCAATATAGTGTTGCAAGTATTGTACACCAATTATTTTTATCACTTACTGGAAAAAAATTTGATACAAGAGAGAATAATGTTTCACTAAGTAAATTGTAATATATAAATTAATATTTAGTTTATTAAAAAAAAGGTCCAAGAAAACTAGTGGTGTTATAGATCATTTTTATAATAGTCATGTTATTATTCATGAGATGTTGATGTTATGAAAATAAACTATTATTGATTTAATAATCCTATGAAAGGTAAATTCATCTATAAATTTAAATACCAATTGATTAATACCATATTATTTCAATGTTATATAATTATAGGATGAGTGAAATAAAGTGTTTTTCATTTCACATCATCATCACAACATTAGAAATAATATAATTTTCTAGTTTTTTTTAAAATATTTAAATATAACTATGAATTAAAAAGGATATTGAAATTTAGAATCACAATTATGAGATTAATTGAAATATTTTCATCCATGAGTATATGTTAACATATATTTTTTTAATTGGTATTATTTATATCCCAAATTTTTTATGATGTTTCCTTCATTTTGGCAGTTTATATTAATAAGGTTAAATAAAAAGTATTAAAAAAATAAAAATTTTGTTTATTATAATTTGGGTGAAATAAACCTCAACATTTGTGGGGGTGTTTTTTCAAATGACAATACATGAAACTATAAATATTAGTAAAAATTAATAATTATTATTAGTTTGTTTCTAGAATATTTTTTTAAATTTATCACGTGATAGGAGACATTACAATGATACAAATAAAACATGTAGAAAACCATTACATACTAATAAATAGATTGGAAAATTTAATTTTAATGTTAACCGAATGATTAAGTAACACATTTCATAAATAATTTGGTAGAATATTAGTCATGTTAAGAAAATGTAATTAATCTCTAGGGGCAACTGATATGGTGAGATTCAAATTGAACCAGGTCACACTATTCATAGGATATGAAACTTATAATAAATAAAAAATTGAATGATGAACGATGACACATATACAAACAATGAAAAGAAGTATAATCCTTATAAGTCATGTAAACTTACCAATATGGTCATGGGAATGTGTGAGAAATCTATAGTTCACATTTTATATACTCATCCTAGTCATGGAAAAAGAATCATGGGGATTTGAGATTTTAAAAATGTGTGGGAATAAAATATATGATTGGATAAATGAAGTAAACTATTAAGTAAAGAGGAAATCGTAGAGAAAAATATTGTTTTAATTAGTGTTGATAATGATTCAAAATATTTGGATGAACCTATAAAAATGTAAATATTAGGGAATTTCTCAATATAAAAAAGTTGTCTCAAACTATTGATATTTTTAAATGTAATTAATTAAATAAATAAATATAATATAAATACAATGTCGTTGGTTATAGAGATTAAAGATAATAAAAAGATATAATGATTGAAAGAAATGAAGAGGAAAAATAAATTTTTATATTAATATATACTAATATAAATATAGGGGTTGGAATTAATATGTAAATCAAATAGATAATATATGAAACCCATTATAAGTGGTAACTCCTCCATGAAATTAATTTATTTTTTTGAATATCAAATAATTTCATAATTTATTTACTTATTCATCCATAGTAACTTTATTAAATTTTAGTAAACCTGATTGTTTTCAAATTTATGAGCTATTTATTTTTTTATATAAACTTATAAACAAGTACGTTATATGTATTAATTTATTATGAGGTAAAAACCAGTAATGTATTGTCAAGACATGTCCTTATCTCTAACTTTTTTTGGATATGTTTATTTTCTAAATTATTTATTATTTGAACAAATTTATTTATGGAATATAATAAATATTATCAATCATCTTAATTTATGTTAGTAATTGATATAATTTTAGGAGGAATTTACTGATATAGGTTATATATATTTATAATTACAAGAGACAAATATAAGTTTTACTAAAGACATAAAAATTACCTTAATACAGTTTTAATGATTGGGAGGTATTATGACTATATTTTTCAGAGGAGATATAGTGGGAAATTAATAAGATCCACCTTATTTAAATTATATTAATTGTAGATGATTTTAAATGAGTATTGAATAATTTTATTAAAAGTAAACAAAAAATAATGGATAGGTTTTTCAATTCTCTAATTTTTATGAAAAATTAAATAATGTGCCTTCAATTTAAATATAATCATTTAAATATACTATATGGATGTATAGGTATATATTAATGGTAATGGTTGTATACCCTATACATTAACCTTTAGATTCAATAAATAATGTACTAAATATGGATTACTAAAAGGTCATCATTATTTAAGAATGGTGACAAAAAACATTATTAATGATATTTTAGAATTTATATTTATTTGTAGAGGGATTAAATATTCTATATGGGATTATAGAAATTAAATATTTAGAATAATGGATGATAATATTTGGAATGTCAAAAAAGAGAAGAAAATATCCAACAAATAACTTTTTTGAAATACAAAGTAGAAATAGAGGTTATTAAAAAATAGTAAGGGAACCAATAGATCTAATGATTTAAAGAGATTATTATAAGGATGATTATAACATGAGTTTGATAATGGATCACATTAGATATGAAATATTATTTGATAATTTTCATTAAATAGTATATGACAAAAAATTTGTAACAGTAAAATGAAATATGTAAAAGAATTTTTATAAAGATAATGATTCTAGGATATAAATTGAAAATAAACTCACAAACATATTATATGAAAACACATCTACATTATATGAGTTATAAAATATTTATATTATTTTCCAAAAAATATGATATATAGAATTCCTTCATTACCATCATTCTAACTAAGGAATGTGTTAGTGATTTATGATTCTATTTGAATATAAATGGTAACGATATGTCAAATGGTTTTACCATAATATTAAAAAATACATCAGTGAGAGATTATTCATGATGAATATTGTCTAGCACTAAGGGTAATTTCCAAAAAAAAATTATTTGTAACATATTATAAACATTATAAACATTTATCATTTAATGATTATAATTGTTGTCTTAATGAATTTAAACTCATTTATAATTGAAAATGATTATAAAAGATCATTAAAAAAATCTTTTATCGTGGTATTTGAAAAATATTTAACAAACAGTTATCTCAATATAAGATTTCTCTTATACCTTTTAGTTCAATTTGAGAGTACATTCATACTGAATCGTAATGCGTGAAACAATATATGAGATATTAAGAAATTAATATTTCCCTAATGTGTTAAAATTAAAATTATTTGTACAATCATATGATATGTTTTGTTTTAGATATCTTTAAATGATATTGGTTTTAAAGAATGATTCAAAACATTACATATTACATACATCATATTTATAATTCCCCTAATATTAAATGGACATCTATATTTGTTTTTGTAGTTTTTATTGTATTTAGAAAATATAATCGTCAATCAACACATTACATTGGAATATATGATGTTTATTTTAGAAAATAAAATTCGAGACTAACTAAAACTAGTTATCATTATGTAATAATTATTTATTGAAATATCAAGGCTCCTATAAAATATTCATAGGCTGATGTTTTACTAAATTTCAATGATATGGGTTTAATATATTATATAATATTAGGATATGTTTAGGAATCATGTGGTTATCATGGAATATTTTTCCAATTTGAATGAATATTTTTTTCTCTTTCAGATTGAAACCAATTGAATAATATATATTCATCTCATTAATTATTTAAACATTAATAATAGAAAATTTATCATTATTAATTTTCATATTCAAATACTTTTCTGAAAAATAAATTCGTTTTATCATCAAGTAATTTTACTAAAATTATAATCTAAACCACCTTAATGTAATGTAATATCATTTTAAGGAATGTTGATTTATTTTATAAAATTCTTTTAAAACACTATTTATTTATGGGTTTTACATTTATAAATTTCAATAATTATATTTTCAAATTCATTAAAAATAAATGTTTTAATATATTAGAGATAAGATATCTTCATTATAATTATTTAATAAATTTATGTTTTAATGTATTTTAATAATACATTGTCATTTTTTGGAATAATTTTTAGTGTTTTTGGTTGAAAAATGATACATTTATTTTTAGTTATCTTTATAGTATTCTATGTAGTGAAAATGAGTATTAAAGACTTATTATTAGTACAATTACATATAGTCTACTAAAGGGTAAATGAATACACTAAGTGTCTTCAATTCATTAGACCCTTCAAGATTCATAAATCAAATCAAACTGATTCCCATAAGAAAATAAAATATTGACATTTAGAAAATAAAATTGGAGAAAATTTATTTTTTCATACCAATGTCTCTTTAATTTAGGAATAGATTTGTTTTATACAATATAATAACTAAAATACATTTCTCCAAATTTGGTAAATTATTTCTAAAACCCCATGAATAATAAATACCTTATTTTTATGATAAACTTTTTAATAAAATTTTATAGGGTTTTTCTATTCTATCAAATAACTCAACATATTTTCATTTTACTAATATCAATGGTTAGTGGATGAATATCCACTGATATTTATAAAAAGAATTTGGGAAAAAAGCATCCATTTATAACTATGGTTGTTTCGGTGTTTTGAAATAATAAATTGTCTTTTCCGGAGAATCCATGTCATTTTTGGCTATATTTAATTCCATTTTTCACATTATATTATAATAATCGAAATGATATTAAAATATATAATTTTATTTAATATTTTTTATAGGTATCTGTTAATATATTTCACTAATTATTTTCATAGAATTTCAACAATAAACAGTAGTACAAAAAACATTTTTTTCGTCGGTTATTTATAACCGACGTGGAAAGCCGTATAAATGATTTACAACATCGGTTATAATATAACTGACGTTAAAAATTTAATACGTTGATTTATCAGGTCTGTTATTTTATAACCGACAAGATAACTCAAATATATCACTTTATCTCGTCGATTATAAAATAACGGACGTGATAAAGACAATTTTTTATGTCGTTTATATAATAACCGACATAATAAATTAGTTTATCACTTCAGTTTTAAAAAAGCCGATGTGAATGTTAAAATTTTGAATCGATCCAATAAAGAGATTAATTTTTTTACAATACGGATTTGAATTTTTCAATTGTCACCTAATATTTCTTATACTGTAAATTTATTTCCAAGCGAATTTCGCTGATTTTTCACGTCGGTAATTATATAACCGGTGTGAAAAACAAATTTTTATAACCTTTTCACTTCGGTTATATAAGAACTGACATGAAAATTCATTTTTATGACTTTTTTCACGTCGGTTATTAAATAAACAACGTAAAAAATTGATAAAATCATGTAGTTAATTTCCTAATCTTATATTTGATAGGTCCTAGACCTCAAATGGAGTTACAGATCAAAAGTTATAGCCATCGAAATTTGATCACCTCTAAAAGAAGTCTTAAAAAATGTCAACTTCTGATGGCCATAACATCTGATCCGTATCTCCGTTTGAACTCTGAGACATGTCAAAATGAAGATTCTAAAATTATATACATGTTTGTAAACATTTTTCACACCGGTTATTTAATAACCGACGTGAAAAATGATTTTATTGTCGGTTATTTAATAACAAACGTGAAAAATCGAATGAAAGCTGATTTTTCACATTGGCTATTAAATAACCGACTTGAAACATGTTCCAGACATGTAGATAAATTTCTTAAGCTTCATTTGGAGTGGTCGCGGAGCTCAAACGGAGTTACGTATCAAAAGTTATGGCCATCGGAAGTTGACATTCTTTAAGACTTTGTGTAGAGCTAATCAAATTTTGTTTACAATAACTCATGATCTGTAACACCATTTGAGTTATAGGACTAATGAACTAGAAGATTAGGAAATTAGCTGCATTTCTGTTATTGATTTTTCATATCTGTTATTTAATAACTGACATAAAAAAGTCATAAAAATGTATTTTTCACTTCAGTTCTTAAATAACTGACGTGTAAAGTCATGCGAATTTATTTTTCACGTCAGTTATATAATAACTGACCTGAAAAATCAGGGAAAATCTATTGAAAATATATTTGCAATATACGAAATATTAGGCGGAAATTGAATATTTGAATGACGTGTTGTAAAAAATATATGAAATATTTATGCGGTAATTGAAAATTTCAATGCCGCGTTGTAAAAAAATTGATCTCATTATTGGAACGATTCTTAATTTTAACTTTCACATATTTTTTTACAACTGATGTGAATGATATGTTTTTTATCCCGCCAATGCGGAATTTTAATTTTTTATAGTGCGAAATCGAAATTTTTGATTACCGCCTAAAACATTTAATAACACATTTTCTTTTACCATGTCATTTATATGTTTTCAATATGCCCATATGGTTATGAATTTTTATGATAATTTCTTTCAACCATCACCATCCAACCGAGTCAACTCGTATGATCTTCATCATGAATCCATTATTTCTTATTTTGGGGATCTTATCAAGGTATTTGTTATTATTTTTCCATGATTTAAGGTTTTTATGATTAGTTTTCTTAATTATTATACCATTTAATGATTTTTATTTTATTATAATGAATAATAATGTTTCGTGTCATGGTAAAACTACAATTAATTCTTTGGATTAAATTTTATTTAAGACGAAGGTCTTCACTCCGCGATCTCATCAAGGAATTCGTTATTATTTCCCCATGATTTATGTTTTTTATGATTAGTTTTATTAATTGTTATACAATTTAATGATTATTATTTTTTATAATGAATAAAAACGTTTCTTATCAGGGTAAAACAACAAATCATCATTCGGATTCAAAAAATACTTTTAAGATGAAGCTTTCGTTGGCTCATTCGATGTTTCCTCACCAAAAATTATGAATATTCTAATAGTAATAACCTTCAAACTGTAACACTATTTTAGTTCTACGACCTATCAAATCAAAGCTCGTGAAATTATCTAAAATATGGTTAACATTTATTACATCGTTTATTAAATAACAGACGTAAAAAATTCCTTTGAATGACTGTTGTTCAAAAACCGACATGTAAAATTGAGTTCAATCATCATTTTTTTAAAACAAATGGCCTTTCACATCGGTTTTTAAATAAACGACGTGAAAATTCAAAAAAAAACACATCGGTTATTAAATAACTGATGTGAAAATGTTTTCTTTCATGATTTTCAAGTCAGTTATTTAAAAATCGATGTTAAATATAGAGTTTCATCGTCATTTGTTTTTTGAAAAATAGACAGTCTTTCATGACTATTTTTAAATAACCGACGTGAAAAATCATGAAACGATATTTATAATGTTGGTTAATAAATAACCAACATTAAAAAAAATCAACATCTCTCGCAAACACGTCAGTGTAAAACTAATGTGAAAAAGAAAAAAAACCGACGTAAAAACTGTATTTGTACTAGTGAAATGATCTATATTCATACATGACTATAACTATGAATATTAATTTTATTTATTAGATCTTCAACATCATTATAGATTCCTATATAATAAAATTACATCACATTTCTTCATATAGTATGAAATTCATAATTATGGGAATGTTTATAAATATCAATGCGATCATTAAATCTATAAAAAGATAATTAATTTGAATCTAAAGATCAGTCTAGTCATATGAATTATTTCATAACTCTCTTGATTATTATAAAAACTATTGTATTTTTGGGTATTCTATAGAGGATACTATTTTTCCACATGTATAAGTGATAATTTTCTTGATTTATAATAGAGAAGATGGTTGAGATGGGGCGTGAATGTATATTTTACAATTTTAAAGGTTAATTATAATAATAAAAATGAAATATTTTATTCCAAAACAAATCATAGATAATTGTGAGTGTGGTGTTGAAATAGTTACACAACATAATAAAAACACTGAAATAGAACCCCATGTGTTTTATACTAGTAAAATTCCTTATGAAGCTATATTACAGTTTAATACATTATATTTGTGAGAGCGGAATGCTACTCACTATAACAAAGGGAGAAAGAACAATCTTTTTGGTGAAAAATCAAGCGATATAATTATAGAAAATAATAGAACATTTCATTTTTCATGTTTAAGAAAAACCAATATCTTATCAAGAACAAAACTAATAGATAATGCAGCCTTTTAATGGTTTAGGTATAACCCATCCGATTCTAACACACATATTAAACAAATTTTAGTGATGTTTAATTTGGTAATAATAACCATAAAATCTACTTTTAATATAGGTATAAAAATTTTTGAAATATGAAATAAAATAACTTCTAAAAAAATAAAAATAACTACAATATCTGAAGATGTCGGCGATGAAGAATGGTTTGGAGTAGTGATAATCAACCTAACATGAATTGATACAAAATAAAAGAACCTTAACACTAACCTTCACTCGATAAATTAGGGGAATATTTAATTTTTCACTTTTTCAAAATATTTATATATCTTTTCATCCGCATATAACTATATATATAAGCCCCAATACAATTGTACATAAAAATAAATCAAATTAATTTTCTTCGTAATGATGTTTTATATTTGTTCAAGATATATTAAAACAAGAAATTATAAATAAAGTTATAAAATTTTATATCCTATATTTTGAAAATGTCTCCCAAATTAAATAATTTTTTCATTATACATCAAATATAGTAGTTGAAGGATTCCATTTCAATAGGGGAGGTAAGATGATATTATTCAGAAACATGAATCCCATGTAATGGACATATATAAATTCTATATATAGTGTAAGAAGAAATATAATTTTTCAAATTGTGAATTAGTATTATATGATGAATTTATAAATATACTGAGTCATATATGGGTACACTAATAACCAATGTATGAGTAATTTGAGATTTATTTAAGTTTTATAACTCATGTTAGGGAAATTTAATTAGTTTACATAATCACATAAGGGTCCTCAACTAAACTAAAATATATTAATCATGAAAGGGTTACCAGTATTGGAATATAGGATACTCGGATACTAAGAAAATAACTAAAGGTAAATATAAAATAGTGGAAATGTAAAACATAAATTATAAGCATCATATAATGTTTTATATTCTATTATTATGTGTAAAGGTAAAAAATGAAATCATATAATGTTTAAGGGAAAGTAGTGGAAATTTATCATGTAAGGGTATTAAAATATTTTCTAATATTAGTATAATAATATGAAAATCTTAGTCGCAGTAAAAATCATTTATGTAAAGGTATGTATGTAATTTTAACTAATTATTAAGGATAATAAACACTCTAATAAGGGTATTTCAATGTTACATAAGGGTAACTAATAATTTAAATGAGATATATTAGGGTAAATCATTGAATAATTAAGGCTATACCAAACTCACGTATGGTAACATGAATAATCTAAAGCTTACATAATATTAAAAATTATCATTGGAAAATGAAATATTCAAATGATTTAAAAAATATTTAGAAATAATAATAAATATAATATTAAAAAATAATCATCATTAAATAATAAATAGATTGATTTTTTTAAAAAAAATAATAAACCATTCATAAAAATTATAATAATAACATAGTCAGTAATATGACCAGGATAAAACAATCCATGGTCTAAAAAAATAAATTATGTACTAAAAGAAAATAAATTTAATGTCAATGATACAATTAAACTAATATAAAATTCCCAAAGTTGCTCATATTAAAATATAATTTTATTAAAATATACAATTCATCATAAAATTTGAAAATATATAGATATTAGAATTATAAATATTTACTTAATTTTTTTATTCCCAAAAAAGTCATTCAATAGTAAAATAAAATCATAATAATAAAATGATTGGTGGTTTTCAAATTATCATATTAATAAAAATAAATTTCCCACAAAAAAGTGTGTCAACACAATTAATCTACCAAATTTTCCAATATCAATAATGTACATTAAAATCAAGAAAAAAATCTTCTCATTTTTAAATTTTAAATAAAATACATAAATAATTTTTTTAAACAAAATTCTTCAATATTAAATTTAATTTTGTTTTATAAGATGGAATATAGAGATAATTATTAATTACTAAGTAGTGCAAGATAATATAGAAATGTGAGAAAAAAATATCTATACACGAAAATTATTATATTAAAAATGTAATCTACATGATTATATAATACAGAGGATAAAAAATATATTCTATAATCCCCTTCAACACATAAAGAATTATAGTGAAATTTCCAAAAATCAACATCCTAAAATTAACATCACTTTACTATATGCATTTTTTCTAATAAATAAAACATGTTGAAAAATATATCATATTAAGGGGAAACTCTATATAAATTGATGTAATTACACATAGTTATGGTCAACGATATCTCTATAAATATATATTCTGTGCCTAAAATAATTAGTCTCTAAAAATTATATTCCATGAATTTTATATAAATTTGATAATAATTAAAATTAATTTATCCATATTTAAGTAAACAAATAACAAATTTTTTGACCATGATAAGTATCCAAAAAATAATCCAAACTTGTTAATTCATTATATATTTAATGTAATTTATTTTTAATATATATTAAATTATTTTTTTAATAATTATTTCTTATTTATAATTCTAAAAATAGATTTAAATTTCATAACTACACATTTCGTAATAAATTATTGACATCTAATTTAATCTCATGATAAATATAGTCAATATCAATATTTAAATGTTTATCATGGATAATGACATTTTCAGGAAAAAAATTTAAAAACATATTTCAACTCTTATATACATGAAGAATTTATACCTCACCCTTGCGGTGGAAATGGAAATCAAATAAAAAACATATTTAAATAGAAATTTTAAAAAATTCATTGTTATAAAAATATTTAATTAATTATTAAAATAACTAAAATAGTTACAACATATTTATGAATTTTAAATCTTGTTTAAGAATAATTTAAATATTTACACCCATGAATAATTAAATCTATTTTAAAATATATTCATTGAATTTCATTGGATTTCCAATTAATTAAATAATGTAATTTAAATTATTTATATGATTTGAAAACAAAGGGAATTAGTTATTAGACCACAAGAATAGACAATATATATTCATGACTATACAATATTTTAGAATATATTAATGAGAATTCATTTCAACTAGAAAATAAAAAAATATGTAATTAAGAAATATTATGAGATATATTATTTGAATATTAATCTTTGGGAACCCTTATAGATTTAATACCATTATTGTGATGTAATATATATGATAAATCCATAGAAATAAAAGTTTTAGTAATTGAATAATAATATGTAATTAGAAGAAAAAATTTATTTTCCAAACATTATTTCATAAAATTCATGAAACATGTGGATGTGAATATTAATGAAGTGCTACTGTTTCAAAAGTATTGTACATCATGGGTATATTATTATTATAAACAAAAAAAATTGTCATTATTTTTTTACTCATATATTTTAGCTTGTAAAATATTTATTGGCATTGTAATAACATCTAATGTGTTGATTAAAAATAAGAAACATTATTTTTAATCATTTAATTATATTAACTAGAATTTTACACGTGTTCCCTTATAATAGGTATGTATTAGGATATGGAATTTTCTAGTTTTTATAATCTATATGAGTCTTCTTACCCTCAATTCCCACATCATCTAATTCATCTACTATTTGGTTAACTCTTCTCTATTGATCCTCATTATGTATAGATACAAATTCAATAATGTTTTTCATTAACTCATTATATTTTCTTCTAATTATTTAGTATTTTTATCATTACAATGTTTAACTTTATTGTTTAAAATTTCTTTTTATCAAATTAACTTCTTATATACCTTCTTCATATTCTTATGTATTTCTTTTAATCCATCAATCAATTCAACAAAATTAAAAAATCTTATTCTAAAAATTCACTATCATTTTTTAATTTATTGTAACTAGAACATTAAATGCATATATCATCATAAGTTCATAAATATGAATCTGAATTTGGGTCATTATCGTGAATATTAATAATAAAATAAAGCTTTGCTAAAGGTGAAAATAATTATTCAACAACTTTATCATGTGTATCCAACAAAGAAGTATCTACTGCATTCTTTTCCAATTCAAATTCCACAGATCATGAATCCGACTCCTTAGTAATACTCTAACCAATATGATAAGATTTCATAATCTCATCCTTATATTTCATTATTATTCCTTCTTTATTTATTTTTATAAAAACATTTTTAGATGAACATTTTTTATATAATTAAAAAATTTAACATTATAAATAGTATTTTATTTATTATGATTTATTTTATTTCATTTTCTTATGTATTTCTTGTAATCCTTTATTATAATTTTTTAAATCATGTTTCCTTTCATTAACATGTAAATACCTTTTATTATCATTATTACACACTCCTTTTCAATTGTTGGAAATAATATCTCATTGGTGCGAAATTAAATATTATTATTAGATTTTAATATTACCACTATCATTTTCCTAAAAAATGACAATATCATTTCATTTATATCTCATAATCTCATTAGTTTATGTGATGTTTCCCAAGTGGATGTAAGACATTAATTTTACACATTCAATTATGAAATACAATGTTTATATTTTTCATCATATGGTAGTTTATACATGATAAAAATGATATAATCATAATATTCAATAGTGTAAATATATATTTTGTGGAAACATAATTAATACCAATTTTCATTTTAGAGACATCAAAGGAAATATAGAATAAAAGCGTGGATGAATAGTCATTTTAACCTTTTTAAGAATAATTATGTAGTGATAAGGGATATATTAATACAAAAACAAAAATAGATTAATTTGATTATGGTGTTAAAATAATAATGAATTGGAATAAATAAATTGAATAAGAATAAAAAAATTAATAGTAGTAAAATTCATCATGGTATTAATACAATATTAAACCCCCCTAACTCAACAAAATGTCTGGTAATCTCTAAATCAATTTGAACCACAATCCATCCAATGTTTTTCACTATACCTATTTTATTAAATAATAGACTAAACCAGTTATTTTTCATTATGATTCAAAAAATTAGAATTTTACAAGAAAAAGCATAGCCCTTACAACTAGTATGTTCCATGTGTAGAAAGAACCCATGAAAATATATAGGATAGACTAAATAATTTTTTTACTTTTGAACAGGTAACCATAAACATTCAATAAATATTGATTTTCAGTGTATACATGATTGATATATGAAGTGTAGTCACATCTAAAAAATTAAATAACCAAAATATCACAATTTTTTGTTTAATAATACATGATTTCACAAGTTAACTCCATACCTTCATTAAGAGATGGTTAAAAAATAACATCAATAAATGAGAAATTTATCATCAAATAATTATATTTTATAATGTTTTACAAAAATTTCTATATGTCTTCATAGATTTTCCTTAAACCAAATTTATTGAATGAAAACAAATAGATATGATTCATCAAAGTAAATAAAAATATATGCTCCAAAATTTTTTATTTTATTTTATAAATATACATTAAATTAAATGTTAATATCTATATATTGAAAATTGTATACCCTATAATTTCTATTTTTAAAACAGATATGAAATTCTAATCCTCATATTTTAATCTTAGTAGTTTTAGAGAGTTTTTTAGATGAATGTTTATTTACGATTATTCATACAATGGACATCCATGTAAAATATAGAAGGAAATTCAATACCCATTATATGAATTAAAAAGTTATTTAAATAATGTATAACTGTAATATGTAAACTATGTAAATATATTAACTCATGTATATTAACTATATATTTTTATGTATGGCTAATATGAATATCACATATGTGTACAAAATCATGTAAGTGTACTCACGTAAGTGAAACCAATCTTGTAACTGTAAAAATATAACTCAAATATAGGTTAGTATCACTTCTGTAAAGGTTTAAAGGAGAATATATACAAAGAATAAGGGTAGATTTAAATCATTATAAGGGTAAAACATAAATTTAAAAAATTTAATAATGGTAACATTATTTTTCATCATATTTTTTTAATGGTAATAAAATGATTTCATAAGTTAAATAATTATAACCACTTGTCAATCAAGATTATATTTTAGAAATTATATCATTCATTAAGGTAATAATTTAATTAAAAAATAAACTTAAGAGCAATTAAAACCTTCATTAACGTAATAATATAATTTGTAAATCTATGTAAGATAATGTTTCACATTCATAGGGGTATGAAAATAGTAATATTATAATCTAAATTAATAATGGAAAAATTCTATGTAAGTGTAAACAAAAGTCATGTATGGGTAATATGATCCTATCAAAGATTACATAAATGTATGAAAAAGTTTTATAAAAACCATCAATATATTAAAATAACGACAATAAATTGGAAAAATAAATAAATAATAATAAATTATGATAAAATAAAAAATTATAATCGATAATAATTTTTTATTATAAACCAAATAAAAAACATGCATAAAAATAGTTCAGATAACACATTTAATAAGGATTAATCTACAAAAGAATACACATGATCATACTATAAAAAATAAAAAAATAAAAATAAAAAATAATATTTTAATCTAATTGATACTATGAATATAAAACCATATATCAAAATAATATTTATTCAAATGAAATTTAATTAAAATTTCATTTTTGTAATGAAAATAATTAAGGGGCATATATTTTAATTAAAAATCATAAACTAAAGATACTAAATTATTCCCCTACCAAATTAAAAAATATTTTAAGTGAACTGATTAATAAAATGAGGGATTTTTTATTTTATTATACTATTATAACTCATTTAACCACTAATATAGTGCCTCATCTATAAAAATGGATATATCCTTTTTACTAGATATAATTTTTACCTTTATATGGATAAAAAGGTGGATAAAATCTATTGTTATGTGGATATGTTTTTATAAAATTTCATGGAATCACCAAAGGCTCTATTTAATAATTTCATGACATATATATTTCTAATTAAGAAAAAAATTAAATTGGCTTTTCAATAGACCTTATAATGAATAATTTTATCATAATATATAGATTTACATGAATTCATTTTTTACAGGAAAGTCTCTTCAAACCTATAATAAATAGTTTCATAAGAACTATAATTATAATGGTTACAATTAAAGGAATAATTTTAGGGTTTGTGTGTCATAATATTTTAAATATAAATTGATGAATACAACGTTTTTAAATATATACCAACTCAGACCTTGTAGGAATTTACATTTATTACCACAAAGACTATTGATAATTCCTTATATATTGAGATAATTTAAATATTTAAAGAGATGTATATACACACCTTCAATAGTATCCTTTATAGAACTCTATTTTCACTCATCAAGTTTTATAAAAATTTATCCCTAAGAACATTAACCATATCATATTCATCATAATTAATTTAAATTTTATTAATTAAGATAATAAAATAATAATATTATTAATATATTCATTAGATAAATTTGATACCTGTCATTTATAAATTCATAATATCCATTTGAAAATCCAATTATTTAATAATCCAAATAATTATGATTTTATTTTTTTTGATTATATATATGTTATTTAAAATTATAAGTTTTTTAATAATTTTATGAAATTAGATGTATTTTATTCATCATCCTTTTTACCATCAAATTATTAATTATAAGTTTCAACTTTTAATAGGGTCCCCTGGTTGGAAATGAATCTCTTTGAAATTGATTTTCCTTAATATGTATTATTTTTTGGAATATTAATGTAATGAAATGAATCATTAATATTTTTTATTTAAATTTCATTATTTTATTTGTTTTGGTTTACCATTTTTATGATTATAAAATATTTTTTACATTTTATAATGATATGTGTTATATATGTTTTCTAAAAAAATTGAAATTATAAGGAAATTTAAATTTCCCATGTCCTAAAATATTTATTAGGATTAAAGTAATGCTACTAAAATATAATATTTACATATGAAGAGTAATAAAAAATAATAAAAAATGATGTTATCAAATGTTAATTCCTGATATTTTGATATTCATAATGAAATATTTGTTAAAGTAATTAATTACAAGAAACATCAACATACTATTTAGATATAAATTCAATAAATAATTATTATTTTTGACTGGTAACATCATGAACTGATTTTTATCATATATTATCAAATTTTAATATAAGTTTATTTGAGAATAAATAAGTATAATAAAAATAATCTATAATTATTATCAAATATGTATATCTGTGTTGCATCATGTTATTGGTTATTTAATCATATAAATAGTATGAATTATTTGTTTGGAAAAATTAATATTTATTTGCTATCTAAAGACATGACCATTAAAATTGCAAATTCTCGAGGTATGTCATGAAAATTTTGTTATTTCACACTAAATATCTTTTCATATTTATATATTTAGAGAAATATCTCATAAATCATACAAAAAAAGAATATAAAAATACAAGGTGAACACTTCCAAACTGTATCAATTTTTAACAAAAAGGATCTAGTTTAAAAATAAAGCATCATTTATATTCAATACACATCATTGTTACATTAATCATGGAATATTATTTTTCCTTAATAGTCTTATTAATTGTGGAAAAAAATTTAATACATGGGATGAAAACAATAAACTCAATAATGTCCATAAAAGAAGGAAAGAATCTATTATTACTTGCAAATTTTAATATCTGGAAAACAACATCCCAAAATCATACTTTTCACCCATAAAACATAAACCCTATATTATAACAATTAATTCATTATATTATTATAAATATCATAGAAATCATAAATCATAAAGATAAATTGTTTCATACATATCATACATACATTGTATCTTTTACAGCTATATAAGATGTAACCTTCATAGTTACATTTCGAATACCCATTCTAAAGTATTCCATAAATATACTATAAGAAACCATACAGAATAACTAGATGTCATTACCCAATTCATTAGAGAGGTATCATGGAATCGGCCACCCTCATGTTATTATGAAACATCCCATATACATAAAAAAATTCCCAAGAACCAAAAAATAAACATAACATTTAAATTAGAAATATTAGAAAAATAAAATTACATAATTTCATTAATGATTTAACAATTTAAGATTTTAATATAATCAACCCATTTTCAATACTATTTTCAATTCCAAAATACGTGAATAGGGAATATGGTATTTCATTTTCGTCGAATAAAGATTATTACGTGTAATGGATGCCAAATATCAAATAATAGACATTGCGGGTATAAAGTCATTTTCACTGTATATGGTAAAAATTTAATATTTTAATTTTGTTAAAAAAAATTTATATAAAAACATTCCTTTTAAAAATATTTAATGAAATTAAAATTTAATGTGTTTGATTACACACCATAAAAAAGGGGGGTGTATATTATAAAAAAATACCCTAATTAAAGGAATTTGAGAAGCGGTCCATAAAATTGTTTCTGAGTCGTCACATACAATCATTATATTTATAAATAATAAAATTATGTTAATTATAAATTTCATGATAAATATTTTTAATTTTGTTATTCTTTTCATGTATCGTATTTCCATTTTATAATAATTAAATTATTATTTACATATATATTTGATGTTTTGTCGATATTTGGTACATCAATCGAAAATGATCATGGTATGACATTAAGATACTATGAGGTCATAATTATAACATATCAATATTAATAATGATATAATTTTTATAATTTGTATTCCTAAATTATACTGTTAAATAAAACCATTCAATATTGTTATAGAATATTAATAATTCTATAATCATGGAGAAGTTATGTCGTACGTATGAATGAGTAATGTTTTTATATTTTCCTTGATCATTTTCGAAATAAAGTAAGTGTTATTGTACATTTCCAGAATGATAATAACATCATTGATATCATATTAATTATTTAAATATATTTATATATATATCAGTCACGTGTTGTAGTGAATAAAAAATCACATCATTTTGTTGAGGTGATTGGTCACATGTATGCAGAAAGGATGTTATCATTTTTAAGTGCACATAAAATAAGAATATAATCCATATATAATTGTATTATAATTATTAATATTTCAATAATATCACAAATTAATAGTAATTTCATCAAAATAATGAGTCATGTGAGAAGGTTTTGGAAGATGAACTATATCAGTTCATGATGTGATAGTCCACTGAACACACGAACAAAATGTTCATTTCCTATTTTTAAAATTGGAGATCGACTAAGTTATGATAATAATGTAATAATATTTCACTCTATTTAGGATACTAGAGTTGTTATTTTATCATGGTGGAATAATATTTTAACGGAGATGAAAAAGAAACGAAATACAAATATGTAATTAAAAAATTTACCATTCACTCAGATCATCAACTTTCATAACACCATAACACCACTTAAAAGGGTATGGTACCTAAAATTTTACATTTATAATGTGTGGAGGTATTTGAAGAATTTTTTTGTATGAAATAGGGGAAATAAAATGATTTTGAAGTGTGATTAATTGAGATAATCGAGTGGCTTCTATATTAGATTGTCGGGGCACACATAGAAATTCTTAAAATATCAAATTATTATATATTATTTTGAAACACCAAATTAATCCTAAATATTTTAGTTTTAATATATTATGATAATGGATCTAAATACTAATAACCAATAATTGATAGACTTGCAATGATTTTATTTTAAACCTTATATCATTATTTTAATCCCTTTTAACTCTTAAAATTTTATCAAGTAATTTACATATCAATGAATGAGTCATTAATTATCATTGTAAAATTATCGTATAAATTTTAATGAATATAATATTTTTATGAATTTTATTTCATTTATTAATTTATTTTATTTTAAAAAATATTAATAGTGTCAATTTTGATTCTATTCATTAGTTGGATTTTTAGAAATATCACCATAGTATATTAAGATAAAAAACTCATTTACATCATAACTGACATGTAAAAGTAATAAATACAATTATTATATGGTTTAACATCCTAAATTTTTATATATATATTGGTATTTACAACATAATATATTATATCTTTAATTATTTATGAAATTACTAAATCAACAATGTGAAATAATTTAAATGAATTATTTTTAAAAAATAACAAATTACCGTGATGTCATTAATGATTATATATCTATTAATAAAATTTAGAGTAAAATATATTACCTATAATACTCCATATAAAATTTTTCTTATTAATAATAGAAAATACTATGACATTATTATATTTACTTTACACAAAATGTTATAAGTGTCATACTCAGAACCATGTGGCTTCCAAAGGCCTCAATTTTTTCCAAGGAATTAAATTATCTATGATAACTCATAAAATAATATTATCACAAGTTTAGGGGGTTTTTTCTAATATATTTAATATTATTTTATCCTTTAATTACATGATTTACACCAAATAGTGGTAATTTAATGAATTACTAAAGTTTCTATTTATAATTTTCAAATGTAAAAGGGAATTATTTCACAATTTTAATATTCTAATCAAAAATATGAAATCTATTTTACAAATAAAAATATATATATGGTCAAAAATAATTAAAAATTATTCATAATTATTAATATTAAACAAGTGAAATGACATTCTAACTATATAAATAATTAATTCCAAATCAACAATTTTGAATTTAAATACAGTTTTTTTACTATTCATAAAAATGATGATTATCATAATAATTACAAAAATGTATCCAAAATTTAATTTTTTTGTCCCAATTAAAATTAATAGGTTTATTTTTTAAAATAATATTTATTAAATTTAATAAATGTACATTTAAAATGTGGATTCCATTAAAAGGAGCTAAAAATAATTTTTTTTGCAAAAATACTCCTTTTCTACGTAAAATTGATTTTTGTTCTTATATATGGTATAGAAAATAAATGATATGAATTTAACACATTATATTAAATTTATATTTATCTAATATATTCCATAAAGTTTGATTTTATTACCTTATGAACAAAAAAAATTTCATTAAATTATTTTTTTTAAAAAAAACAAAATATTTATATTCAATGGTTATTTTTTTAATTTAAAAATTAATTTGGTTACTAATGAATCATTATATAATAATTTTCAAAATAAAATTCTTAATTAATTGAACAATTTTTATTCATTCCATTCTATCAGATAGGTTATAACTATCATATTATACAATAATATTATGTTATTCATTTAAGTTAAATGTTGTGCATCATATATGATTTCGAACATAATGGTTCCTTCTATAAACTCTTTATATTAAATTCTACCCCCTATTTTATATTTCATCTTCTAAATTTTAATTTGGGTTCATAAATTAATGAATTTATATTCAAAAAAAACTTTTTTTCAATCGCACATCAAGAAAAAGGACTAATAAAACATCCACATTAAAATAAAGAATAAAATGTTTTAATGTCACTTGAGATAACAAATACGGGTGTTCCATATAGGAATGAATTTATTTGAAGGTAAAAATAGTGACAATGATCTGAATGAGAATAATATAAAATATTTCTCGTAGAAATATAACAATCACAAAACCATAAATTTGTGATGGGTTTAATAGACATTGATTTCATAGTAAGAAAAGTAAATGTTTAATTTTATTGTCGCAAGATATTTTTCAATCAGTTGTGGAATTTATTTCCCACCTATACTAATAAAATATTGAAATATACTTACTTGACATGTATATTTTTTCTTTAATCAAATTATACTACAAAAATATTTTTTTTCCATATAATGAGTAGTTATGTAAAAAAAATTTCACCCATAAAACACCAGAATAAACTTATAGAGAATCACATAATCAAAAAATATTAACTAATAATTCTTACATTATTGAAAATTTAACAAAAAAATTATGGGACAAAAATTGAAAAATCATCAAATATAGTAATATTTTAAGAAGAATTATTATTTATATTATACAATATCTAAATGCAATACCAAAAGCCCATCTCCGACCATTTTATAAATAACTGTCCATAAAATTACTCAATATAATAGAAACCATTTTTTAAACCCGAATATCAAATGAATTTTATTACATATTATTTAAAGAAAAAATTTAATATTTAGCTCCAAATAACATCAATCACTCATAATTTCTCATACCAAAAAGTAATTGACCTAATCACATATTATCCATGTTAGGTTAACCATTAAAAAAACAACTTTTCCATAATTCCACAATTAATATCATAGATTCTACTAGAATATATTTCAATCATTATTCCTCAAATAAATACAATAGTAATATATTTACAATAATCATATAATGTTCCAATAATAGTGAATGTCTTCCAAAATAACATTTATCACTTAATTACCAAATCATTATCCATTACAAAGGATATCTATATTATAAAACAAAATTTCCCAAATTCAACTCACTATTATTCCATTAAATCTTTTAACTACATATAAAATTTCATACAAACTGGGGACATCTTGTAGGCTAGTGGTATGTGGTAAATTCATTTCTAGCTTTAGTTGTTTGATTGATTCATACAGTACTACCAGATGTGATTGGTTTGTCACATATTCTATAAGTTTTACATTTTATAAAACTATATAACTCTTATAAAATTCCCAAAATGAGATAAAATAATCAAAATAACCAAAACATATTTTATCACAAATATTTATCTCATGGATTTCCTTTTTCTTCAAAAAATTAAATATCCCATAATTACCTCAAAATAAAATGTCAAATAAACCATATCTGTTATCCATATATTTATAATTATTTCCACACAAGATAGTATAATTCTTATTGAAATAAAAATGTTATTTAAAAAACTATAGGGATATACATACATTAAAATATTCTTCGTTAGTGAAACCACCATCAAAAGAGAATTAATACTTTTAAACATTTCATCATTATATAGTCTAACATAACTATTGATTCAATTATGTCTATACAAAATGATAATTAATCATTATTTGTGATCCTTTAACAATAATTTTCCATATTATTCCATTATAATTATTTCATTCAAAGAAACATGAGTCATATACTATGAATCAACAATGTCAAAACAAGCGTCCAAAAATAATCTATAAATTTAAAATGCCATTTGTATTTTTTACATCTTCAATTGGAATGGAATTATGTATTTATAAATTAAAATATGTATACACTCCTCTTGACCCAAATAACAATCCTTATTCAAAGGACATTGAATTTAATAATGATCATACTCCCTATATTTAAAAAATTAAATTTATAACTCATAAAGAACTTATTTCTCATTCCCAGAGTCAACTAAACTCTTCTTTTTTTAACGGTAATGTTATCACCTTATTACATTCATTACCACATAAATATCATCTTCACATACCATTATATTATTTTACTTAGTGCTTCATTCCTCATCATTGACATAAATGTCAATGAATATACATGCCTTTATGATTATTATATGAACACTCATAGGGATTTATTTCTCCAATATGTGATTACATTAAAAAATCAGCAATTATCAATTCGTTTATCATAACTTCTAGATAGTTTGTTTATTACAATCAATAGTTTTCTCATTGAATAACCTATTTCATTCAGTTTCTTATTTCGATAACCACAATATTTTCCTTCACATTCATTATTACATTGGTGCCTTCTAGATTCATCCATTTAGTAAAACCTAAATGGTTATTGTTAGTAAATAAAAAATCAATCATATAAAATTTTATGTTGAACAAAAATAATTTATACATATTATTATTATCTAAAACTAATTCAATTTATATAAAATAACAGTGAATATTCAAATCCTGGAATCCAATATGGAAATATGTATCTTTTATTTTTGATTAATGTAGACCCAAATCAATAAATTTATATAACACTTTCCTTTAATACGAACTATAAGGACCCATCAATAAAAATTAAATATTAAGGATATATTTCATGAAATACTATTTATTTCACATTTAGAGTATATTAAAATTTATATCTTTAAAGAATTTGGTCAAAACACATACATAAGAAAACCATAAGAATAAAAAGTGAAAACATCTAAAAATTATCTAATTTTTTCACCAAAATAAACAATTTTAAAAATAAAACATGAATATTTTTAAATAACAGTATTCAATATGTTAATCATACAAAAATATGTCCCCTTAACAATCATAATTCCAATTACTTGTTTTTTAAAAATAAATTATAATGAGCATAAAGGATCATTAAGGGGCCTACAACCAGGAAAGAAACCGTTAGTTAATAAAAATATTAAACTTTTGAAAACATTTTCTGAAATAATACATTTCACCCATAAAACATAAATACATTAAATTAACTCAATAAATAATTAGATTACTATAGAACTCATAGAAATAATAAATAATAATTGTGACATGTAGAATCTATATAATAATACTATTATAGCTTTCACAATTACATATGGAGTAACCTTTATATTTGAATTTGTAATATAAATAATAGTATATTTCATAAATATCATTAGAGAAACCCTCCCTTTTTACTATGTATCACATTCCAATTCATTGTAGATCTATCATGGTCCCACCTTCCCTTGTTTTATAGTGGAATCACCCATATACATTAGAAATGCCTAAGAACAAAAATAAAATCACAATAGTTAAATCATGAATAAAGGATGAATATCATTTCAAAATTTCATTAAAAATATATAATTTAATGTTATCGATATAATAAATAAATTCTTAAAATCATTTTAATTTATAAATTTTTAAAAAGTGAATATGGATTTTATTTAAAATAACATTATGTCTTATAATGGATGCACAATATGAAATAATGGTCATACCGGTGGAAAATTCATTTTCATAGTATATGTCAGAAAATATTACAAATTTCATTTAGTAAAAATATTCAAGATGAAAAAAAATTAAATAATTTAAAACTATAAGTGTTTGATTAAAATACATGTGTGTACATTATAGAAATATGCCACAATGAAATGTGATTGAGATGATGACCCATACCATGAGTCTAAATCGTCGTGTGTAGTCATTATATTCATAAATAACTAACATAGGTGAATTTATACATTAAATATATCCTTTTTAATGATTATTATTCATATTATATCACTTATTATCATGTTATAATAATTTCATCATTATTTTTTTTTCATATTGTACAGTTTTTCTATATTATGTAATTGAGTCGAAAATAAACATGATATGATGGAAATAGTCCATTATTCATAAGTCCACATATAGAATAATATTAATCACATTATTATCATTTTTATACATCAATAGTACATTTATATAAAAAATAAATTATTTTATTAAATTAAAAACATTATAATCATGGAGACAGTAGGTCAAACGTATGCATGAGTAATGTTTTTCCATTTTACACTTATCATTCTGAAAAAAATATAAGTAATATTTTACCATTACATAATAAAAAAAATCATTAATTTCATATTAATCATTTAAATATTCTTATATATATCATAGATTTGATGTAGTGAATAAAAACGAATCACATCACCTTAAGAAGAAGATTGATCACAAATATACACGAACAAAGTTATCATTTTTATATGTAGGTATAGTCTAAACATAACTAATATATTATAATCATATATATATATATATATATTGAAAATTCATTAATATTACTTATAAAAAATAAATTATATCATTATAACCTGTTAATAATGATAGTTATGGAAAATGTTCTATATCGGTTCAAAAGTCAATATTTTGTCATACATGTGAATAAAACCTACATTTCCCATTTGATGAGATTGTAGATGGATTTAGGTAATGATATGAACATAATAAAATCTAATTAAATTTGGGATACTATCTTTATTATTGATCATTGTGGAAGAATATTTGATGTATGATGAAGAAGAAAAAAAATAGAAACACAAAATAAAAATGTTACCTTTCCTACAAATGATCAACTTTCATAACAACTTAAGACATCTAAGGAAGATGTTGTGCCAAAACTAAGGATTAAATAATGTGGGAAGGTATTATAAGAATTTTTTTTGGGTATGTAATGGATGATCCAAAATAATTCTTAAGTGTTATTTATAGGGATGAATGAGTGACTATTTATAGGAGAGTGAGGGGTACCCTTGGAAACCCTTAAAATATTAAATTAATATAATTTAAATTTTTACTCAAAATGAGTCCATATAATTATATTTATAATAAAATCTTATTGTGGTATGAATTAGTTTCAACCACTAATTTTTATACATGCATTTATTTTATTTTAAACATTACCCTTTTGTTTTAACCCCTTATAACTCTTAATGTTTTATCATGTAATTTATACATTAAGGGTAAATTAATTACCATAACATTACAAAATTTAAATTAATGGTTCATTAATGAAAATTTTATAATTATTCTAGACATTTATCTAAATTGTATTTTTTTGGAATTTTATATCATTGAACAAAATATGTTATTTTTTAAAATACCAATATTGTTAATTTACACATTATTAATTAGTTGACTTTTTTGAAAATATAATAAAAGGAATATAAGTTTGAGAAAAAAATTTAAATCATCACCAACATTTCTAATACATCAATAAAATTATTTTAATGCTTTAAGTCTCTAAAATTTTATTTATTGTATTATTTATAATATCATTTATTTGATCCTTTCATTAGTTAATCAGTTATTTTATTATCATTATATAACTATTTCTTTTGATAATTTGATTCCTAAATGTTTTAAATAAAATTCAATGATTCTGGTAATTATTAAATTTTTATAAATAATATTTATAGTCTTATATATCACTTATATATCCTCATATTAATACTTTTTTATTAATAAGATAAATGATTATGAATTGTTTTTCTTTAAATTAATGTTATAAGTTATATAATCATATCCATGTGGCATAAAATGACAATATTTCCGCCCAAGGATTTTCATAGTAAATAATAACTTATCCAATTATATTAATACAAGTGTTATGGAAGTTTTATAATATTTTTTGATTATATTTTAACATTTAATTACCTAATTTAACCTTAACCTTGGCAATAAAAAATTACTAATGTTACAATTCAAAATTAACTCAAATAAAAGGAGACTATTTAAATAAATTTAACATTATTATTATAAATATTAAACACATTATTCCAAATTAAATAAAATAAAATTGGCATAAATTAATTAATACCAAATCTCATTAACAGAATGAGAAAGCACGTTTTTAATGTAAAATATTCAAAAGTTCACATATTTTTTATATCCAATTTAATTTTGAAATTGATTAAAATTACATAAATTGGATTAAATTATAATACCTAAATCTAATTATAAAATAAAACCATGAAATGTGACAATATAACTATATAAATAAATTATATAACAAAGAAAATGTGAATTAAAATGTCATATTTTTTACTATTCATTAAAAATGAATATTATTAGAAAAAACACAAAATTTATCCAAAGTAGAATTTTATGTACCTAATCTAAAGAATAATATCATTTTATAGATATAATTTATAAAATTGGAAAAACTATATTCAAAATGGGAACACCGTGAAAATTAGTTAAAATTACTTTTTGTGAAAATACTTCTTTTATGGTTAAAATTGTATTTTTTATATCATGGGTCTAAAATACAAAAGTATAATATTAAAAATAATATTAAACTTATATTTCATTATTATATACCAAGAAGATTGATTTTATTATTTTAGAAACATAATTATTCACTTTTTAATATTTATTCATAAAAACACACTATTTATATTCAGTTGGATTTTATTTAATTTTCTAATTAATTTTTTACCAATGAATAATTATATCATCTTGTGTAAACAATATTTTCATAATTCATATAATCCATTACATTCCCACCATTTTAATGGCTATGTAATTACAGTCATGTTAAATAATAATCTTAATTTTTTTCACTTCAACAAAACATGGTGTATCATGAATGTTATAGAAAACAATGTTTCCATTTAAAAACACAGGACATAACATGGTAGGAAATGATTGTGGAACAACATCTACATAGGTTTTTTTATATTATTATTACATTTTTTGTGATAATAAATTGTAAATGTAATATTAATTATCTCTTTGTAATGGATAAAATTAGAAAGTATCCTCTATTTATGGATTTAAAAACAAAATTAAATGTGACAAACAATAATGAATTAAATTTTAATATTCATTTTACAGTTATAGTTTTCAATAACAATATATTTACTTTTAATTTAGGAAGAAATATAAATTTATAATCATGAAATAAGAGAATTGATATAGAATATCATTTTACCATGTTTATAGGTTCTTATGTGATGAATAATACTGGTCATATTTCATCTAATGATATTATCAATTTAATATGAAGAGCAGGAATATTATTAAAATAATTTGAATCCTATTAATTTTTTAGTTTATATAAATACATTGTTTTGAATATTAATTTTACCCCTTACATTGATATTGGATTTAAATTTACATTAAAATGATTATATTATTTATATGGATTAATATAAATATTTATTCAATTGATTATTTGTGTTTTAATCCAAATATATGTCATTATAAAATACTATATGTGTACTTGTACATAAACATAAATTATTTTTTAAAAAACTATAGTAATAAAATGGGGTTTTCTTTTAGTTTTACAGATATAATGATGACAAAAATATGTCAATAAAATGGGATATAAAAGAATTTTTCTGATTTTAGATTCAGTGGAGAGATTTCTAAATGAAATATAATGTAACAACAATTATATTAGTTATAAATTAATTATATGAAAACATAATTAATAACAAAATTTTATAGTTCTTTCTTATTTAGGTAAATACTAAATATCAACAAAAATTTAAATATATAATTATTTTTTAATTTCATCATATATTTTTCATAAATTTAGGTGTATATTGTCATATTTACAAATGAATAAACAATTTTATATATCCATAATGATTTTAAAATTTTGGTTTAATTATTCTTTTCTATTATAAAATAAACCAAGTAATTATTATTTTCCATATAATAATTTTAATGATAATTTTCAAAAAAACAAACATTTTCTGTATTTCTAATATTCAAGAATAATATTTAAAATCCAAAAAAGTTTCATTAATCAAGATGTGATTTTTTAATTATTTTTTATGAATAATAATGTATCTCATATATATTTTTATATAAGATTTATGAATACATAAAAATAAAAGATATAATTGAATTAGAAAAACATTTAATGATGTTTCATGAAATAAAAGTATGTTTTCAACTCAAAAAATTAATATTCAAGAAATTATAAAATTGTTTCTTGAGATACATAATATTTCAATATTTTGAAGTTACATGGTTTCATGAGATAATAAATATGTTATATTTGATAATTAAAAATTTAATAAATGTTTATAATAAGGTTTTTTGAGACATTTACTATGTTAATTGAGAAATAATTTTTTTTTCAAAATACATTGAATATCTACAGTGAAGTATACTTTTATAAGAATTAAATACAATATAATACTTTAAATATTGATGAAATAAAATATTTCCTAATGAGAATAAATCAAAATCTAATATATATATATATATAATGAATGTAAAAAATAATTCAATATTTATGACCATTCAAAATATGAATTTTAATTAATGATGAACATTATAATTTTTTAAATTTTTAAATATGTAATATTTCCATGTTATCTGAGATGTAGGTTATGTATATATAGTTTAAAATTGTTAATTCATATTAATTTTCATCAACTGAATAATTTCATTAGTAAAGAATGATAAAATAAAATGTTAATGAATTTTATGAATTATTTATATATTAGATTATAAAATAATATGGTTCATTTCATTCATATAATCTATACCCTTAATCATTTATTGTAATTTTATTAATATATTTTCATTGAATAATGATTAAATACAATTTTATCAATATATAAATAGTTATGGAGGGGAGGATATTTTATTTTTTTAAATCGATAAAAAAAATTTATCCATTCAAAATTTATGGATTATGATGTAAAAAAATTGGAGATAATTTCTAATAAATTATTTATATTGATTAATTATGTGCTATGGGTGATAAAATTATATAAATCATTAAAATTTACATTCTTGTATTGGTTTAATAATATATTCCCAATATAATATAATTTATAGTAAATTTATAGTCACACACATTGGTGGTGGAACTTGTAAACTATTTTGTTAATTATAATTATATTTTCTTTTTTTTAAATGGGTTATGTGGAGTAATTTGATAATGATAATTAAATTTTTACACAAAAACATTTTTATAACATGATTTAAGGGAATATAATATAGTGATTAAAAAATATTAAAATAAATATTGTAGATAAATTTTATTCATCAGAAATTTGATTAAAAATATACCCATCAAAATATTATATTATAGTATATTGTAATTCATTTAATGATTTTTTCACATTACTATATTAATATAATGATAAGAGACTCTTTATAATTTTTATTTTATCTTATTTTTCTGTAGATATTAAAAAGATACACATTAATTGGTCAGAAAAATATACTACTAAATAAATGACGTAACAACATAGAAAATTTTCAAATTATCATAGGATTAATTATAAATTTCCTTGTTTCATTCACACATCATATGATCACCTCGATACATACATAAAATTTAAATGGCGAGATAAAATCCATAATAGGAAGCGAATTTAATATTAAAATAAATGAAATATTTAACAATATATTTCATCAAATCGTCCTATATATCATGAAATTAAAACATAATAAAACTTGTAATTCCAAATGAAGGGAATACAAATATTTGTGAGGAAATATATTTTAATTTAATATCTATATTCCAAGGCACACTAAAAATGTATTATATCATAATTTAATATATTTTATTGTCAAGTAACAAAAAAATTATCTCATGTTTTGTAAATATTTTCTAATAATTTATGTTATGTAATATTATAATACCATATAAAACATGATAATAAATAACTATATTTTCATTTAATATATATAAAAACTACTTTTGAGTTATAATGAATTACGCATAAAGGGATAACATGATACCCCTTTAAAATAAATGGGGATAGAAAACCAATATTATAAGAACATATTAGAATGGAAAAGGTTTTGAGAAAAATATATTTTCCATATAAATAACAATAAAGTAATAAAATTATGACATATATAATATAAGAAAAAATTTATAAAAATATTATAAATAATAGAGAAAGGTATAATAATATTTTTAAAGTGTAATAATAATCCCAATAAACACAATTCTATATCTAATAAACAACCCTAAATTTAGGTATAACAAAACATGTATATTAGATATATATTAAATATGTTAATTAATTTATATTTGATTTATAATTATTCATTACATTTAATATATTATTCAATTTTCATTTCTTTAGTATTCATAATATTCTAATGATAGTGTCTTTTCTTATGTTTCAATAGTTTCATTTTTATGGAACTTTTAATATATTGATTATATTGATAGAGTTTATTTCATTCTTTATTTTATTAATTATTTTTAATTAATATATAGTTTCATGAGTTAAATAGTTTTTAAATAATATGAATGGCTAATTGTTATAATGGATTTATTATAGAGTTTATTATTATAGCATGTTTTACTATCCTCAATTAATTATTAAATTATAAGTATTTTAGTCTGAAATTTTTCACTCAAAAATGATATTCATTGAATGATTTAGTCATTTACTTTAATTTAGTTATAAAATTTATAATTTAAAAAATAAATATATGATGGGGATATAATTCAAATATAATTTTATATAATTTTGGATTATATTAACCAATGGATGTAAAATATTAATAATTGTTTAGAGGGAATGTGTTGATATTTAATATTTATATTCTGTTTGTAAAATTTTAATGGCTTAGACACCCATGGTCCCTTAGTTTTTTAATAATACAGTGTTTGGGGTGTTCATGGAAGTGAAAACATATTGTTGAAAGAGATCCCCAAATTTTCTCGTTTTTCTATCCGTAGGTTGAGAGTGTCGGTTGTTCGAAGCATCGATTACTTGAGGCATCAATATGAAGGTGAATTAGTATGTTGACAATGTTAGTACGCCTATGAATAGGCTGGTCAAGACATCGATAAGACAGGGTGTTGGTATATAAAGTGTGTCAGTAAGACGAGGCATCATTTGGTCGAAGGCATCGATAGGTTGAGGCCTTAGTAGGTCGAGGTATTGGTAGGTCAAGGGAATCAGAAGAATAAGGCATCAGTTCATAGAGTGTATCGGTAGTTCAATGTGTTCTTAGGTCAACATGGTAGTATTATAGAACATTGTTAGGTTAAGGGCATCAATGGGTCGAGGCGTCGTTAGGTTGAAGGGGTCAGTAGGTCGAGGCATAGGTAGGTCAAGGAATTAGTAAGTCTGGGCATTGGTAGGTCGAAGGGGTCGGTAGGTCGAGGTGTCAGTAGGTTGAGGAAATCAGTAGGTTGATGGAATCAGTTGGTCGAGGCATCAATCGTACAAGGAATCTGTGAGTTATGGAATTGATGAGTCAAAGCATCAGTGGGTCAGGTTTCCAGTGAGTCAATGTGTCACTGATTCATGGTGTTGTTGAGTTAGGGTGTCGCTGATTCAGAGTGTTGGTGTCTCAGTCTTTGGTAGGTCATATCGGGGGATCAATTTCGATAACACTATGTCGGTAGATAAACATTGGTGACATGTTGTCGGTAGCTTGTTGTTGGATTCTTGATTTCGCTGAATCACCCATCGGTGTCTAATTGAAAATTTTCCCATTTTTTTCTAATTTCACACATATTACGCTTTATTTTATGTAAAAAATGTCTAAATCCATGTTTTAGTTTTTATAAAGGTGTTTCTATAAATTTTAATTTTTTATTTATATAATAATGCTATGGGGAATTTTAAATAATCAACCCACATGGTCTTGGCTGTGATACACCTTTAATGTCCTTTGAAACTATTTCCCCATATATTTAGGATTTGTCCTTTCTAAAGCCAAATATCACATCCTTTCAACCATTCCATTTTACCATGTTTCCCCAATTAAAATTTTCCCCATGATTTTTCTTGCCCTACTGTTTTATCCACTAGTTCTGTTCTTCCATGGATTCCTCAACTCGCGTGATCCTCTATTTTGGAAAATGGAGGAGTTTTTCTCACCTGACATTTAATGTAGGTAATCCTATCATCCCTCTTTATTTTTACATCTTGCAGGGTGGGTATAATGATAACTATTTGAGAGAATGGATGAATCCAAATTTAATTAAGGTAATAATAAGTAATAAGTATGGGTATTGGAAGATGATTTTGAAAGAATTGTTTTATATATTATCATTTATCCACTTTGTCAACACTTTTGATTGTATCCATATAAAATGGACTAAAATAGTTGTCTTTTCTTATGAAACTGGGATGATTTATATTTACTTTTTATTTTCTCTTGAAATTAACATAGGCATGAAATATAATTTATAACATATAACTGGTTAAATGAAAAATATTCCCCATGATCATAATTGATTTGTGATATCCCATGACTATCATTGTTCAATTAAATAATATTTTTTGGATAAAAATAAATATATACATCTTGTTTGGTGGTGGTTGTGTGTTGTGTGGGTTTTGATGGGTTTTGTGAATTATTAGGCTCATATGTTGGTGATGTTTGTAGTAGGGTTATGTGAACATGATTGTATAGAGTGGTTGGTTCTCTAAGAAGGGTGTGTTATGTGTGTTCATAGGGTCTGTGGTCTTAGTGGTTATTCTTGTGGGAAATTTTTAGAGAGTGGTACGGGTGGTGTAATAGTATCTTTGGATGAGAGGTTGGTTGGTTTTGGAATAGATGGACTTGTCAAGAAGTGGGACTAAATATGTCTATTGGTTGGGTAGTGGGGTTGTAGGACTGTTTTATGTCATAATTTCATGTTAATGGGTGGGATGGGTGTGGTGTTGTTGTTCATTGGGACTCCAAGGTTGTTGATTCCAAGTATTTTTATGAGTTTAGGAATTTAATCCTTAACCATTATCCCTTTTTTCCATGTTTGTATTTGGAAGTGGTTGGTATGGTTCCTTCCCAAAAAAATATTTGCAGGGTTTGATAGTTCTCTGTCTTGGGATAGAAACAAATAAAAAATAAAAGTATAATGAAAAATTAAAACTAGTTAAATGAATGGCGTGGGATGATATTTTTGTTGTGGATGTTATAAGGATATGCATATAGGGTTAACAAAAATGGAAATTTGTATATGTGGTCTGGTTGTTGATTGGACCGGAAAATATGAGATGAGTTTTTTTTACCAATATGTATAAACATGTAGTTCCTTATGTTTTCAATATACACCCACCCATGTTGAACACTATGGGTCGAACACCCTCATTGTTATTGTGGAGGGGGTCTTTCCTAACATCCCATTGGTAGGATGGATAGATGGTTACATAAATTTCCCTGATCCCTCTTCTAGGAATTTATTTCACAAGTCACTTTGGCCCTACTATAACAACTTCAGCATTAATACCATATTTATGGTATTGGATATGTGAGAGGTGTTTTTTTCCTAGGTGTCTTTGGGATAACACACTGGTGTTTTCAGGTGATTCGTGTGGTGATTTTCCTAGGTATTTGTGGATGGAATGTGTGTGGCTTGTTTCCCATGTATGTGTGGGTAGGTTTTGACTGTGGGACATGGTAAGAGTGTGGTATCATCTAGACATCCTCCACAATGGATGATCATTTAACCACTAGGAAGTGGTATGAGAAATCCATATATAGAAGTTCATACTACATTAATTTTCTTGACTTCCATTATTTGATGAGCAAGAAAAGGTGAGATTATTGTTGATAGTTTACTATGTTAGGTTTTTTTGAGTTTCTGTTGTTATCTCATAGGGGAATTCGTATTATTCTCCTACTTGTGAACTAGTGACTTTGGTTTTCTACTACTGAGTATACTTATATGATAACCCAACATATATAAAAATTTTATTTGTTTTCTAAAGAGATTATATAGACCGTGATGTAACATACTAGAATGGATTTTTGGGATGGTTTATATGTCACTTATTTGATTTATTTTGGTACTAACATTGGAGTTTTCATTTTATTTCAAAATATTTTTACATTAATAATAAATGTTGAATGGATTATAGGTCCCTTATTTATATCTGTCTTGGAGTTGTTTGTGGTTGATACATCTTATATTCTAATCTTGGTTAATATAAAATGGGTAATTCCTCCCTTTTTTTGAAATTTATATAATATTGGTCGAGGTTTCCACTTTGGGACCTATTGGAGGTGGGACTCAGGGTCATTATATCTCTTTCATATTAAGTAAGGAAGATCCCGTCATATTTATATCCCTTCCCTCATCATAAAAAAGGAGGCCATGATAGATTGGTATAAGAGGTGATGATTGATATTTGAGATTGATATTGGACTTAGGAACATTGAGAATTTCATGGGTTAGTAGGAAAAAAAAGATAGGTGATCTTCGTGCATGACATAGGCCAGAGAAGACCAGATAAGTAATGGGATATTATGGGACCCTATGATATGATTCATGGACTCTGAGATTACCAAACGACCATGAGAGGATAAACTATTTGTAGGATTGAGACCTTATAAATAGTATACCACTCATGATGACTACAATTCCAGTTTGTTTTCGATGTTAATGGGAAATTAAAATAAATGAATAGTAAAAATGAATCTGAATAGAAAATTAAATACTACATGGGATTAAGAGTTCCTTGTTTTCCATTTATCTATGGATCCCAGATGTCGCCCTTTTGTGGTACGAGTAGTGGAGGATTAGTATGCTGACTTGGTTGATTGGCATAGGGTTTACGAAATGCCGAACGATAATCATTGGTAGAAGACACTTCTTTCTTTCTAGCATTTGACTTTGAAAAATTAAAAGGGTAGTGTCTCAAACATGTATATGGATAGTTAGCTTGAGGAGTATGTGATCACATTCAGCTTGATCCGGGCTCTGATAGAGTACTCGGATCTTATTTTAGTGGGCTAGATGATAGGAGCAGTGCGTCTATAGCTTATTAGTGTGTGCTATTGTATTATTCATAGAGTATAATACCATGGATGCTTGGGGTTTTATGTTTATCCCTCCATTAAATAATTTCTTCCACTAAATTTCCAGAATAATACTTCATAAAAATATTTTAGTGGTATCTTTTCATAAGTTACTCAGGTTACCACATTTCCTCCTCCATCTTGTGGTTTCTCTATATAACTTTGACGAGACAATTTGTTCTGTTTCTAAAATATTTTTCTATGGAATCAAGAAATCTGATAGGATTTTCACTATAAGATAGATTAGGTTCTACATACAATTTTTAATAGGTGAGTACATGTTTTGGGTTAGGCATGTGTTTTCTCAAAATTTATATGTGGAATCCATCATGAACATTGTATGGACTTGTAGGCATTACCAACCGATAAGCTACAACACCAATTCATTCTAGAATTGTGAAAGTTCTGATGTACCTGGGACTTAATTTTAACATCTTATAGAATCATATAATTCCCTTCCATGGACATACCTTCAAGAAAACATGATCTACTTCTTGAAATTTCAAATTTTCCCATCGGATATCGGCATAGCTCTTTTTCCTACTTTTAGCTTCTTTGATGTGGGTTTAGATAACCTTCACCTTTTCCGTTGTATCCTCAACATGTTATAAGCCTATGAGTTTTCATTCACCAACATCATCCCAAAAGTTGTATTTTGACATCTCTTTCCATATAATGCTTTATATAGTGCCATATGAATACTTGAATGGATGATATTGTTATCGCATATTTCAACTAGAGGTATATATTAATCTCACATACCTTGAATGTAAAATGGGCAAGATCTCAACATGTGTTCTAAGGTTTAAATATTTTGTTCTAATTTTCCTTCAGTTTAAGGGTGGATAGAAGTAAACAAATGAATTAATTATCCAAGGCCTTCTGAAGACTTTTCCAGAATATATATATAAAATGGGGATCACGATCAGAAACAGTCGATAGGGGTACTCCATGATGTATTACAACTTCATTAATATATAGTCTTGTTAATAATTCGTGGTGTAAATATTTTCTTATAGAAATAAATAGTGATTACACGGTAAGATGGTTAACAATGACCTTTATTGAATTGTTCCTTCTATGAGTCTTTCATACCCCCATGACAAAGTCAATCGTAATATCATCCCATATCCATTAAGGTATGAGAATATGTTGCATAACTCCTCTAGGATGTTGTCTTCTAGCCTTTACCTGTTGAAAAACCATACATCATGACACATATTCAGAAATATACATCTTTATTTCATCCCACCATTAATTTTCCATCATAACTCTATACATATTAGTGCTACAACAATGTATAAAGAAATTGGAGCTATGAGCATCATCCAACAGTTCCCTTTTTAGATCTGGTATATCGAGAACAAAAAGCATCATCCCAAATTCCAAAATTCCATCTTCATATATGATGTCGTTCATTATCCCATCATTCACATCTTTAATTTTCTTTTCAAACTCCTCATCATCAGTCTGAGATATTTTTATCCTTTCTTTAATGATGAATTGGAAATAATTTGAAGAACTATGGATGATTTACCTTCCATGATTATTCCAATATCCATCTTTACTAGATCAATGAACATATGACCCCTTTCAACTCTCATCATATTCAAAAATCCATGATAATTTATTCTTAAATCATATCCCACCTTATTTTTCCCCCTTGGTGTTAGTGTTTAGTGAAATCATAATCATTGAGCAGTTCAAGTCATCACCATTTCCACATGTTTAGTTCTTTTTGTGATAAAATATACTGCAAACTCTTGTGATCATTCTAAATCATACATTTTTCACTATATATATTCTTTCTCTATATCATTAAGGAAATTATTACAATTTCTAAATCAAGATCAGGATTGGGATAATTTTTTTCATTAATTTTTAGACACCGTGATGCATATGCAGTAACTCTATCATTCTTCACAAGGACACAACCATGTCTTTTAATTGAATAATCACTATAAATAACCAACCCATCATTCCCAGATGGTATAGACAATATAGAATAATTGAATAATATTTTATTAAATTATTAAAAACATTAGTCAAAATCATTTTCCCAAATTAATTTAACCCCTTTTTTCCTGATCGTGGTTTATGTGTTATCGAGTTGGGACAAGTTCTGGACGAAGCACCGATAATAACCAACTAAACCAATATAAATGTTTACCTCAATTATACTCTTTAGTTGTGGAAATAATTGTATAACCTTGTTCTTTTAAGGATCAATATAAATTCCATCCATAGAGAAAATATTGTTCAGAAAAGAAATATTCTAAAGACAAAATTTATACTTTCTAAACTTCCGATATAATTTAAATCTTCTAAGGTTTTTTAAAATAGTGCAAAATTGGTTTTGATGATATTTGTAGCTTTTTGAGTATACCAAGATACCATCAATAAATACTACTACAAAGGCATCAAGATATTCATTGAAAACACTATTCCATGGATACATGGAATAAGAGGGCGCCTTTGTCAGTCGAAAAGGCATTACCGTAAACTCGTAATGCCCGTACCAAGTTCAAAATGATGTTTACTGAATGTCTTCCTTCTTCACATAGAACTAATGATATCCTTATCGAAGACCAATCGTTGAAAAATATTTATCTCTATAATATTGGACAAATAAATCATCAATTTGAGGTAGGGGATACTTATTCATTGTTGTTATAGAATTGATATCCCTATAGTAAATGCTCAACCTCATAGATCCATTTTCTTCTGAACAAAAAGAATATGTGATCAAAATGTAGAAACACTAGGGAGAATAAATCCAATATTTCTCAATTCCACTATATGTTTCTTTATTTCAACTAATTCCAATGTGTCCATTCTATAAGGGGTATTCAATATAGTCTTTTCACCATGAATTAAATCAATTGTAAACACAATTTCTTGTTTCGGTGGATGTCCAGGTAAATCCTCTAGAAACACATCAACATATTCTTGCAATATAGGTACATCCTCTATTTGAACATTGTATTTCTCACCCATAGTTAGTTCATTCTCTTCCATAAAAAAATTGAATTTATGAGAGATACTAGGGGTGGGTCTATATAATAATCATGTGGTGACGTTTCTAATCAAATGATAAGGTACTTCTTATCATCATAAAAAACTGTAACCTCTTATTTAAAAAAATAAATTTTTTCATCATGATCTAAACGCCAATCCACACAGAGGATTATATCAAATTGAATCATGGTTATGCTGATGATATTAGTGGTAAAATTAAATTTATATTCCCTAATGGGGACCGATTCACTGAACATTTTTTCCATTATACTTCCCTTATGATGTTTGACTAACAAATCCCTTGTTAAAAAAATTAGAAATATATAATTTTCATAGAAAACTAGGAACATATGAATCAATGTGATGATCTAGAAACAAATAATGCATTGGCTAAACTTGTGGAAACATTTAAATTACCATCTAGCACACCTTTAGGATTTTCATCCTCAACAGTAGTGATCGTATATGCTTACCTTTTTTCCCATTTCCATTACTAATGTATGTTCACTTGGTGATAAAACATTCATTTTTATAATGCATCATTTCGAAGTAATTTTAGCATTCAAGATTGAAAACCTCTTTTTTTCCTTGCAATCAAGATCATGGTGGTCCTTTCACAACACTTGTAACAGAATCACATGCCCTTCAGGCATGTACCGATGTGTTTCTTCCCATATTTACCATATTATGGATATTAAAATTACCCCTTATTCCCATTATTTCCATTTCCAGAGTGTTCAGCGGATATATTCTTCTCATAATTTTCATTAAATTTGTAAGACAAAAAGAATAGCTTTTCTTTCTTGATAGCACATGCGACAATATAATTGTACGATTATAAGGATTGTGAGACTAATTCTTCTTGGAGAAATGGTTTAAACCAATCAAATAATCGATCAATATTACTCTTTGGGTTTTGTATATAATATGTTTCATTCCTTTCTAATATTTTAATGTTGGGCGGATACTTTGCGACATTCTCATCCTCATGTTGCCTCTGACTTAGAAACTGTCATTCAATTTCTGCTCGATGGTAACGAGGAAAGTATTTTTCAAAGAAAATATCGTTAAACACCCACCATTCATTATTTGATACTTCGTCATTTTCATTGTTTTTTGAATTAATGAAAGCCATTGATCTGCATCTACTGTGATGGGATAAATTTCCATGAACACGTTTTCTCTTTCCCTACTCCCCAACACATGAAATATTTTTTCAAGGGAACATATCCATTTCTTAGCTACACTTGATTTTTAGTCCCATTGAATGTTGGTGGTTGTTGTATCATAAACTGGTCTAACATTTATCCTCTACATTGTGGATCAGGATTCTCCATAAGAGTATTGTTATTATTCATAACCTGAGTGTGTTGTCCTGGTATGGTGATAAGATGATGACCATTAGTTGCATCACCAGCTTCACTATAATTATCTTGATTAGGAGGGATATCCCTACATGGATTTTGTGCATTGATATTGTTTCCATTCCCTCCGCTAGGCACCATTTCTAAACAATAGAATACACTAGATTAGTTTATGAGTCACTATACATAATTCAATACATGTAAACAAATTACATAAATTGAATAGCTTATGGATAAAATCCATTATCATAAAAAAAATTGTTTGAGAAGGTATATACTCACAAATAATTCATAATGTGTTTTAATGAAAATGTGAATTATCTAAGAATATCTCCCGAGTGTGTCATAACCAAGAGTGCCGAAAGGCCCATTGTCATGTACGATGATACCCTAAGTCATGCTCGAAACACCATGTTGGTGTTTTTAGACAAAGGAATATAGGTTCCAGAGTCTCCTCTACCTGCTCGTATCCAGAAAAAGATGTATTTCTTGAGAAACTCACAAAATATATACATTACCAAAATTCTAGGATGTTCTTCTATACTAATCCTCAATGTTTATCTTAGGATAATGTTCTCTATTCAGATTTTTTCAAAATCTAGTTTCCAAGGTTTGTACTAAACATCCTCTGATACCAACTGTAACTCCATGACCCCATTTATCTAGATTTGGTGCATTATATTAATACATTTTAATGATTCATGGAATCATGTCACGAAAGACCGATTAGTTTAGTATCCTTGGAAGTGCTGGATACAAGAATAAATTGTACATTACATTATAAAATTAAAAACAATGACAACATTTTCGCAAATGAACAAATTCATATCCCTTAGCGTATACCAGCATGTCAACCATAAAATACATTGTCACATCCTGGTAAAAATAAAACATAGAAAGGGGTGAGCATAGATGCTTGGTAAGGATAACAATATATAAGAAATTTATATAAATAAAAATAAACATTTAAGGCAACGTATAAGGCTAAAACAAAATCCTTATTAAACATAAACATCATAATGATATGGAAAATATAAATCAAAATAATTTCATTTAATTATTCACATAAATGTTTTACTAGTCAAATAATCACATGTAATTTCAATAGGTAATTTCATAATGATAGAATGCATAATGCCGGGAGCCATAACCACATAGTCAAGTCCTCGTGCCAAGACATAAAAAAATATTATGTCAGTGACATGTGAAAAGAAACTATTTTGTCTCATGAGACCTATCGATGCATCAAGGAGTGATAGATGGATCCACTCGTCACTTAATATGTTCAATGCATTCTTCATATGAAAAGGTTGAAACATGACATAAACATCCGTATTAAAACTATCATATGTAATATCAATACTTTAACTATAAACCATAAATGGTATAAAATTTCACATATATATTCAAACGCATCAAACACCTCTAAATATAATATGGATCGTTTAATCATAATAAATCAACTTCAAATAAGTGTAAAATAAATCAAATGATGTTCACTAGATTAAATCAAAACTATTTGAGAAAAATATATCTTTATACTTTTAAATAACTTAAAAGTGACATAGTTAAATAAGAAAACATTTATTTTTAAAATATTTTTATAATATTTTAATGTATCATTCAATTGTGTTATAAGAGCGGAAAATTTCCTCACTCACCGAATAAGTTAAAAAACATTCTTTCCTGAATTTTGTCGAAAAGGGTGTAAATGACCTTATTTGGAAAACAATAGAAATATTCCATTATAAAAAATTTATAACAAGTAAAACAATGGTATAAATGACATTAACTCATTGAATATTAAATTTTAAAAATGTTCTGAAATAAATTTTTGAGAAGCACATGTGTTTATGATAAAGAGGCCATAGTAGATACTCACGTATAAACAACCTCAGATAGTGAAGAAATTGTAGAATTAACCCTTACCTTGTAATTTTCCTTAATATAGGTTTAATTAAACTACTTTATGATAATTAAATAATTGTTATTAATTTATAATAGAACCACATAAATAAATATAATATCATATATGATCTTCCAATATTTCAGTGTTAATAATATTTCAGTAGATTCATTGCTTTAGGTGTTAACTGATTTGTTTTCCTTTATAATATTTGTTAGGAAAGACATTTTTCCTATGTATAGGATTTATTTTATTCATATCCATAATTATATGAATTTCATAAATATCATTTTTAATAATACAATGAAAACTATTCTTTAATGGTTATGAAGGGGACTGAATATCATTGCGTTTGTGGAAACAAAAATCCGTACATACGCACAAGCGACGATATCATTTTACTAATGGTCAAATCGTATGTAATTGGAGGGAATATCATATATAAATAATAATTAAAATGTTATATTTTTTATTTAAAACATTTATACTCATTATTATACTGATCAAATTAATGAAATTGTTGATAACAAACTACACCACGATGGGAGACTGTAATCTGTACGTACGAACGTTTGGTGAATTTTTATTCATAGGATGGATATAATAATAAATATAGTTGTACCATATTTATAATAACATCATAGTATTTATAAGATATTGGAAATATTAATTTTTAATAGAAAAAACAATGAAAGAGGAATTAGAAGATGAAAATAACATTAAAAGAGGTGGTGAAATTATTACATCTTCATCGGGTGTTTCTTTTTTTAGGTGATCAAAAGGGCTCCATAGTTTGGATTTCTGATCAATGTAAGAACTTTAGGTCTATCTGAGGGTAATTTCCTAGATATTTGAGTAGGTTTTGGCTGATCAAAATGGATTTAGAGGTGTGATTTATTGAGAGAAGGGGAAGTACCCCTTTATAAGAGAGGTGAGGGTCACATAAGAAAAACATGATATATTAATTTATTATATTATAATAATATTTTTAAAATGGATCCAAAGGGATTTATTTCGAGGATAAGGTGTGTCTGGTTCGAAAACCTCACAACCAATAGGTTTTAGACTATTTTATATCACTATATTATCCTTATCATTTATATTTAACTCTTAGTTAAATAGTTTAACTTTTACCATGTATTCTTGTATTATTATAATTAATTGTTAATAAACATACTATAAAATCAATGATATACCCATGTAGTTAATTATTGATATATATAACCTTATATATGTCCTTTTTCCAAACCATAGATTTTTAGGAATATTATACCAACTAATAATATAGGATTTGTTTTAAAAACTCGCGTATGTCAATTTTGAAACTATTTTTAATTTTTAATTTTTGAAAGTCATTACATCTTTATCACATAAAAAAAACTTATTTAATAAAACCTAACATTTATTATTAACCTATAAAATTATTTGAATTCATATAAAGTCCTTGTTTACATTTATTAGGATAATTATACAATCAATTATTTTAATCAATCATTAATAAGGTAATTGCAGCATCATCATTGTCTCATAGATAATTTTTAATATTTAATGTCTAAAAATTATAAATAAAATACCATTATATAGGATATCATTTTTTATTTGTAATAAATACATATATTTGAATATATATTATGTATAATTCTTTATTAAAAATGGTTTAGTTATTAAACATTGAATTTTATACATTTAACTCTTAATTAAATAAAATAATAATAAATGTCCTAATCTAATCCATGTGGACCATAAGTATCATATTTTATTCCTAAAGTTGTTTTCGGTCTAAATAAACATATCCAATAGAATTAGAACATTGTTAGGGTAATTATAAGATCATTTATACCATTAATTATCATATTTACTTTTAATCGTGGTAAATAAAAAACAAAAATTACTATTCATCAAATATTATTTTCATATTATTGAACAAAATATTACTTATTGATGTCAAAAATGTCTCTCTGATTTTTGAAATTAAATTCACAAAAGTTTTAAAATTACGTTTTATGCAAATTTTCAAATGCACCTAGAAGGTGGGTAAAAGACGGTAAAATGTTCAATAAACTTTTATATAAATAATATTATTATAAAATGACTACAATAAATTAATTTGAACATATATAGTTATTATATATCAATTTTAACATAAAATAAATTTAAATAATATAACTATTTATTTAAAAAATAATTCAGTTATAAACAACAACTTAGTGTTTTTAACTATTCATCAAACATTGAAGGCTTTCATAAAAATACATAAAATCAACTCTAAGATAATTATGATATTCTGAATCAAAAAATGAAGTCCATTTTGAAAAATAAAATTTATAAAATTTTAAAAAGTGGGTATTACTATTCCTAATTGCTAGTTTGATTGGTCGTTGTGCGTTTGAACTCTAGGTTGCGTACAACACATGCTATTGTATTATTCAAAGAGAAGAGTACCATTGAAGATTGACGTGTTACAATAATAAATTTTTTAAGGATTAATATTATTACAAAATCACCAATGGTGTCACTAATAATAACATGATTATATATCCACCCATGAACTGCTTTAAATGAATGTCCTAACTATCGAAATCATACCCAAATAAAACCATTTTGTATTCTCAATTCCCCAGTAATAGTTTACAAATTACAAATTTTTATAATGATGTAATATGTTTGGAACATATATATTTTCATAATAGTAGGGGATGAGTAGTATATTATAAGATGAATGTATAAAAAGGGATAATATATTCCTATAACAGCCTAATATTTTAGGAAATATTTTTCTCTAAATAAATTTTATATCATTAATAGATTACTTTACATGAAATACTATGTTTAAATGAAATGTGATATCACCAAAACAGTAATATTTAATTTGAACGTTTTCACATAGTATTTTTATTGGATGATATGAATAGGCTTAACTATATTTTTTAAAAAATTATACATTCTTAAGTTACGATAGTTGAATTTATTAATTAATAAAATTGGTACTCAATGTTAAGTAATTCCATTTTATACATCAAACAAAATATTTCTAAAAAATGTTTTCTTTTAATTTTTTTAATTAATATTATAATTAACATTACTCACTTTTATAAATTTAATTTTATAAAAAATCTTTCTTTTTTTAAATCATCATATCAATGTTTTCATACAAATATTTTTTTGTAATTTTATGAGTTGATAATTTTTAGATGAATAACTAAGATGTTGATTTTCATATAATAAGGTGGAATTAAAAATAATACATGTATTCCTATTACACTAGTTAATTTTGTTTTAGGATAATTATCTAACTTTTTTGGTGAAAAATTATTCCCAAATATTCTTATTAAATTTATAATTATTAAAAATTAAAGAATATTGTTGATACATAATGTCATAATATGGGGTATGAAGTATTTTTTATCTGGAATTATCTATAATCACAATATATTTATCACTCATACCATTCTATAAACAACCTTATAATTCACAATTTATTTTAAAATATTCATATCTATTCCCATTCAATATAATAATTCATTCATTGAAATTATTTTCCCGTAACATATCTTAATACTAGTCATATGATTTAATTTACTCATTCTTCAATTTAATATCTTTATTTCTATACATAATAAATTTATTTCAATTATTTTCATATCCCAAGTGATTCAATAATTCATTTATAGTGCATTATAAATTTCATTGCAACCCAAATACTATTAAGACATGAAAATATATATTTTAATAATAATACTTTTAATCAATTAATTATTAATATGTAATAGTAAAAATATTTTATACCCATATAAATGATTGTATACATTATTTGTTACATATTGTAAACATTACCATAATTTATTGAGTATAATTTTTTATTTGAAACATCATAATGATTTAGTAAAAAATCTCAATGTATTTATTTTATATTGAAACATATTCAATAATTTCATAATCATTAATATTCATATATAACTCGGTATGAAGGTTAATCAAATTAATAAATGTAGATTAATCATAGTGACATATCCATGATTACATACTTATAACACTCTTGAGATTATGTGAGTTGCGTATCATCGTCGACATATATCATCCATGAAGTAATCATATTAGTTCACTATGTGGCCTCAAGTGTTTTTTTGGTAAATGATAGAGTCCACCAAGTAGAAGAATGGATTAGATAAATTCATGTGTGGAAACTAAATATTTATTATGATTCCATGATATTACAAATAAATATTTTATTCATTCAAATGTTGATAAATAATAAAAGTATCACATAATTACATAACAAATAATAAAGTAAAAATATATCTTATTAACTCTATTAAAAAATAAAAAACATGTAATAAATAATGTAATATATTGCAATTGTTATTTTTTAATAAATATATCATCAAAAAAACTGAAAAAAAAATTTAATATAAATAAGAATAAACCCCAAATTATCAGCATATCCACAATGAAGTTAATATGTACCAATTGATGTCCTCTTTCCCACACTTGTATAACATAAAATTATTGTTGAAAAATATTACATCATTGATTGTTCGTATCAACAATGAATCAGGGCTAGGGTTTTATTAATACACTATATACTCGATTACTAATTGTGTCACTATAAATTAACACTATATATTCTGAATAATTTACAAAATGAAATTCTTTTTTCATAACCATCACCACAATACACCTATCAAATCAATGGGTACTCAATAATTCTCATTAATGGTTCACTTATTACGCCTTTTAACAATGTCATAATATGATAGTAACTCCAATATTTTTATAATGGATATAGGTTAATATGTTACCATCACATTTAATATTAACATTGTGGAATAATATATCTATAACACCAATATATTTTGAGATATACATTTTATTATATAAATTTTATTTCTAGGGTAGGTTTTGATACATGTAAAACGATGTATAAAAGAACAATGATATATTCTTAAAATGTTATTATTTAATGTTTGACTTATCAAATTTACGTTGGATTTATATTTATATATATGTTTCACAACATTATGAAAAACATTATAATGGTGTAACGTAATGAAAATACGTTGATTAATTCATAATAAATAAATATTCAATTTTATCTTCACTCATTATACAAAAAAAATTATTCCTAAATAGTTTATCACATCGTGTATGTATATTATAAATACATTAATCCACTATTATATATTTGTTTCTATAATAATTATGTCAGTTATGAAATTATGATATAAAGATTACATTTCAGTGATTTTTATTATATTTATAAATAAATTGGTTTTCAGGTGAAATATGAAAATACAGATTTTTATATGATAAATTGAAATCAATACCTTGGACACAACATAAAAATACATTGGATGTTTGAATTTTATTATAATAGTACAATACCTTTGATGGTTAACAAAGATCAAATATATTGATTAATTTTATAAGATAAAAAATTTAAAAAATTAATATGTCAATTAAATCATAATTTTTTTTATAACTTATTGTTGTCTATAAATATAATTTCTTCCAATGTTTTTACAATTTTTTATTTTTTCACATTAATAATAAATTCACTTCCACCATAAGAATCTCTATATCTTTTAAAATTTAATTTTTTTATTATTTCACATCCACTGTTTTTTATAGAAATCTGATAACATGCCATGAAAGGAAATATCCGTTTATTAGAAAACAAACTTACACAATTCTGAACGTAGAAGATATAAAAAATCACTATAATTTTTCTACATAGTAAATTTATTTTCAGTATTTTCATATACACTATATTTTTCTACATCATTAATAGTACATTCACTTTCTATTTAGAACTCAAAAACTCCTTCAACATACACACCACTATATTTTACAACAACAATAATATTCTTTTGATTATTAATATCATAAAATAATTATAAGTTTCACTAATATAAATAATTATATATATAAGTCATTGGCACATTTTCAACATTATCATCTTTCATTGGATATAAATTTTGATATAATAATTTCATTATGATTTTAGTTAACATCCCTAATTTAATGAATTTTACTTTTTTTACATTATAAATTATTCTAAAAATATATTATCACTACTATTTCTATAGAAAATTGTTCTAAGGTTATTCACATTAGAACAATATAATCCAATTATGTGACACCTCCCATTGAACATCCCTATATCTCTATTTAGATTACATTAAATTTTTAATATCCACAACCCTAGTAACCAAATATGTAATCAAACTCAAAAAATATGTTACCTCTATAGTACATTTTTAAATTACAGGGGATACCGAGTAAAATAGAGGTTAATATAAATCCATTTATAAAGAATAAATCTTTATAATAATGGCATAATATTAAAAATAAAATTTTTTATATCAAATCCCTAGTATAAAATCATAGTATCCCCTATTTATATTTGATGGAATATAGTAAATATATATCATCATATTGGTATAATGATATATAAATATTATTTCTTATATATTCATATATCTCAAGTAATAATTTTTAATAAATTGATCATACACAATAATTAATAAATAATGAATAATTATAAAGTGGATACTAATAACCAATTATTCAATATGTCCTAAATGAAAATTTTATGCTCCCATTTAAATCCTCCAAACCACTCTCTTATAATATTGACATCTTCAATACTTACATTCCACCAATTATTCTTCATAGGTATAGAGACACAATTATAGGGTGTGTAAAAATATATTTTTATGACATCACCAATGGTGTAACTTATATCAACAGTAACAAATATCCATGGATGTAACAAATGAATTGAAATTCTAGAATTTCCCATGTATAAAACTATTGAAACACTGGTTATTGAATAATACATATTAAATGTTGACATATTAGACTTTAAACCAATAGTGGAAAATAATGGGTACTCAAATATTTTAATAATAATTAGAGGTTAATAGGTTATCATATTGTAAAACAATAAAATACGTGAATATAGTATATATAGTACCCTCATATTTTATGATATATTTTTATTGAAATAATTTTGTATTATTTAATATTTATATATACATGAAACATCGAGTTTAAATTAACTATGATTTAATATATAAAATGTATTTTTAATATGATAGTTATTTCCATGTTATTGGATTTGAGAGTATAAAAAAGAATAATGTTATTTTGGAAAATGATTATAATGGATTTAATTAATGGAAATGAAATTATTAATTTATTATGAATATAATATCAATTTTTAATAAACTGATTTTATGTTTCAAAAATAAGATTTCTTATAAAGATGGGTTTTTAATTTTATAAATGAATATTTCAAAATATATATTATAAATTATAATAATACAATTTTTTAAAAAATTCATCCATTTTACTTTATGAAGTAGAATTATATTTTAGTTCCTTTTTAAAATTATTTAAAATAAATATATTTTTAGAAGTGTAATGAAAAAAATTTATATAATGTTTTCGAATCAAATTGTAACATACAACTTCCCATTACATAATATTTTTGGCTTCTATGATAGTAATACATTTTCTTTATTTATAAAGAAATACCTTATAGAAAATTTTATTTAATATTGAAATATGTTTAAGAATGTATATGTCAAATTGTGTGTTAATTTCAGTATCAAACCAATTTTTGTAAAAAAATATCTTTATACCCAATATTGTTATCATTCATAACTTTTTAACTCATGCCACTTAAGTCAATTTCAATTTGAGACACTTCATAGTTTTTCACATTCAATATTATTATTTTTTCACATACCTTTTTATCCATCCACATTTATAAAAACATATTTAAATATATCACTTCCTCATCTTTCAAAATAATACATTTATTTTACTACCTATGTAATGGCCCAGAGCTCTTCGGTCCATTACTTTGTTCAAATGTGGTGTAGGAGGTGTTCCGGGAGGTCATGGTGATTTATCCCCAACACTTTTCCAAATTTACTATTCTATGAATATTTTTTCCAGTTTTTTGAACAGTATTGGTAGGTGTATAGTGTTTCATAGATCGGTAGAACAGATCGATAGCACTGATCAGTATCACATATCAGCAGCACAGATCAGTAGCACAGATCAGTAGCACAGATCGGTATCACAGATTGGTTTCACCGATTGGTAGATTTACAGTAATGGTAGGTGAATGGTGTTTCTAGATTCCTTCAGTTTTTCCCCTTTTTACGTTCCCTTTGATGTAAAATACATTTATAGCGTTATTTTAAAGACTCTTAAGGTCGATTTAAAGGCCATAAATTCTATATTAATTTTTCATAAGGCATGGGATGTTTTACTTGGTCAAACCACATGGGTTAATCTGATCCTCTTTTAATCGAAAATTAAGCGCATCATAAACATTTACCCCATTAAATCATCAAAAAGGAACAAGATTCATCCTCCCTTGTTCTTCCTTTTTTTATCGGCTAGGAGATGCTAGAACCTTTCAATCCTTCATATAGGAGTTTCACAATCAAACATTACTTCTGGGATTGGTTCTGCTCTAATTTGATGTAACCAAGTTGTGTCGATCATTCATCAATATAAGGTTTGTTTTATCATAGTTCCTCCAGGGATCATCTTCTCTTGTTCTCCTTTCCATATTAGCATGAAATCTCCATGCTTCTAATTGGGGTTTCTTGGGGTTTGGTTGGGGCAGACGTACTGTGGCATCCTCAGGTGGATGCAGTTGTGGCGAGAGGAGGATTGTGACCCGTTGTGTGGATAAAGAACGTCAATAACTCTTCTTGGTAGGGGATTCAGGGATTCACTAATTTTTTATGTTCAATATTAGAGTTAGCATGATTTAGCCCTTGGATCCTAATGAAATTGACCTGATTAAATACTTGAACCGGATTAAAAGAATTGGTTTGATCGCATGTTGTTGCTTTGTACTGTTATAACGGTTTGCCTCATGTTTTTCTTGATATAGTGATATATATGCATGATTTTATTAGTTGTTCGTTCTTTATGTAAATTTATAAAGAACATAAAGCCGAAATTAATTGGTAACTAATTGGATAAATATCAGGAGGCATGTAAATGAATTTGGTTGTTGTCGTAGTTCTAGTTGTTCTAATTTGATGTTAATCAAATTGGCATTGTAAGATGGTTAAATATTTTGTGATAGCTTACTGATTTGGTTTCCTAGATTTGGAACCTATGAATTGAATATATTAATTCAAGAGGGAATAAATAAGTATTTGGTTGATAAAATATATCTCCTGGTAGGGTTTTTAGTTACCCTCTTGTTCGTAAGGCCGAGTGACTTGTTCTTTTGAGCCATGAGTTCTCATTATGTATTAAGGTTGGATGCCTTGTTAATGTTCCAAGAGACCATTTTATGTGATGTTTGATTTCCTACTCCTTGTTCTATGATGTGACCCTGGAAGGGTGTTTCGATGTGTGGAGGCAGGGAGGCCTTGTGGTTGTGGCAGCGGATGATGCCTAGAGTGGTGAGATGCATCGGTTTATGCATGTGGGTGTCGGGGTGGACACAAGTGATGATGGAATGAGATGGATGTGATTGTTGGATTCTTGGTGAATTTGACTGACTGTTTATCTACATACTTTTACCCACTGCTCAATGCAACTAGTTTTTCTTAACCTTCTTCTGAAATATGTGACGACACATGAGGTATGCCACGTGCTTTTTGTGTTTAGTCTCTCAAGGTAGAATGGGTCTACACTCATGCTATAGGCGCCAAAGACTCGACGGGTAGTATATCAACTCACCGTGTTGATCCCCCTTGTGTTTAGTAGCATAGAATGCTTTTCTATAATTCCCGGGAATATGGGAATGTAATTATGTATTGAAAGATTGATTAAATTTTGATAATCCATTGGGATGGAGATGCTGGAATTTAATGATGAGGTTGGGATCTTTTGAAGGAACAATTGAATTTGGTTGTAATGCTAATTCAGTTTAATGTGGAATTGTTCATGGATAATTAATATTTAAAGAATTAATTAATGTACAATGGAACTGATAAAAAGGTAATGAAGTAATCTAATAATGCTCTTTAAATTGTTTTCTGCTTATAAGATACCTAGTCTTAGAAGTTGCAGCCCGGATTCTAAGAGACGTTAGCTGTAGTTGTGTCATAGACTAGGTAATTCCCATAGTCTGGTTGTGAGTTATCTATATTCTGTACTTTTTTGTGTTTCTATACACTACTCTACCCTGTCGGTAAGGGAAAATGACACCCTGAGGATTCTTGATCCATGTCGGTGTTTTCACCAACATTCTAATGGGAGGTTGAATGGATGCCTACCCCCTTTATCCCCGCTCTCTTATCTTGGTATATACTAGTGCCTTTGTCACAACGGTTATTTTTCCCCATATATGTGTGTAGAGGGATGTAATGGCTTGTGGTTATTTCACACACAAATATTCTGGATACAGTAACCTATGGACTACTATATGTGTAACGTGTATAGAATGTGATGGATTGAGGATCCTTACTCAGCGTATGGGCTGTGATTGCTTGAGGTATAATACACAGCGTATGATACATGTTAGGTGAGTTGTGGTGGGTCCTGGAAACAACCTGGTTTCTTTTGGTTGTTAGGATGGTGTGGTGCTTAGCCCAGGTGTTTGCGAGCATGCCCTTGTGGTGCACGTGGTGCAAATTGTGGAGCTTAGCCCAGGTGTCTACATGCAAGCCTTTGGAGAGAGATGCATAGGACGTATGTCATTGGGAAAAGCAGAAAACCAGTGGGGAAATAGTAGTGGGGTACCCGTGATATTAATTACTATATGATATATTCTTTTATGCGTTACTTAGTGAGAGTAGCCATGGTGAGGTTTGGAACATAGTATACCTATTTAGGTGATGAGTTAGTTTCACATGTTGTTCACTAGGCTTTAGCATTCTTTCATTACATTTATATGATAGGGTTCGAGGAGGATCCTACTGATTATACTGTTATACTCACCCTATTTATATAAAAACTGTTTTTCAGGTCACTTGGAGCAGGTTGGAGACCATGATGGTTACTACTAGCTTGTGGTTGCAGGAGCTATTCGCACTTGTGGTCGCTTGTGTTTTTCCTTTTTTTTGTATACTTGTAGTTTTCACCTTTCAATTGTAGTACTTTTTCTTGGCATTTCATATATGCACTTGGGTTTCTTTTATATTTCAGTTCTGAGTTGGAGGTGGTTGGTGTCTATCTTATCTCTCACATCTGCATGTGTTCTCTTAGAGGGTAATGCCTCCCATTTGTGTGTTTATAATACCCTCGATGCTAGTGGCTAACCTGGGGCCTACTGGAGGCGGGACTCGAGGGTCATTATCGCCCATTTCAAATTGCCATCCCATGAGGGGTACCCATTGTGGGGAGGGGGTCGTGACCGAGTGGTCTCACAGGTCTGGTTGAGGAATAGAATGGAGTTTGGAGTTAGGAACAAGTGAGGTTGCAAGGGTTGGTAGGGAAACAATTTCATTCATTATTAGAAAGTGAGGTAACCACTAGAGACTGGATGAGACATAGGCATTTAGGTCCCACTATGATCTGATGTACGGACCATTATGTTTACAATTTATACTAAACAAGGTGATATTAGTTGCTTGGTAGAGAGATAGGAAAGGATCATGAATCATTATTCTTTGTGCATGTGTTTGAATGGGTAGACCTTGGCATAGGTTAACCTAAAATGAATGAAAGAAAATAATTAATTAATTAATGTTGACCCTTCCGTATTCTAGGATTAGGAGCTCTAATGGTTAGTTCTTTTGCAGGAATGAATACAGGTCGACGTCCTCGTCAGGCACGCATTGACAATGTCCAGCAGGCTATGCCACCATATCGTTGTCGGGTAGAGATCAACGACGACAAGACTTGGAGGAAGACACATTGAGAGCTTCAGTGCCAGAGACTGCTGAAGTATGATGGATCTGTTTCAGATGCAATCATTGAAGACTTGTTAGAGGAGGTTGAGATCAGCTTCAGTTCGATTCGTGCTTGGAAGGAGCACTGGGTGTCCTTGGTTGTGACGATGCTTCATGGAGAAGCATGGCAGGGGTTGCTCTTGTTTCTCAGGGATCGTGAGGAGTCAACGATCTCATGGGAGGAGTTTCGTAACAAGTTTAGAGTTGAGTTCCTTTCCTCGGTCGTGAAGGCATCTAGTCATCAGGAGCTTCTTACCCTTATATAGGGGAGCTCCAGTGTTTGAGTGTTTGGAATCCGTTTCAGGAACCTTCTACGATATGCTTCAGACCTGTTACAAGATGAGGAGGCTAGGGTGAGGCATTTTGAGGAGTCTTTGCATCAAGAGATCCAGCGTCAGGTCACTCAATTTATTTTGAATACATATATTAAGGTGTTGGCAAGGGAAATGCTTGTTGAGAGTACTTTGGCCAAGACAGGATTTTCAAGAGAGGGGAATCGTCATGATTCCTCACGAAGTTGAGCTGTGGTCCAGGGTTCCCAGTTTTCAGAGAAGAAGAGTTTCCGTTCACCAGGGGGTAGGTCCCAGCCCTTCCCATCTCGTTTCTCCAAAGGTATCAACTCTCAGGCCTATGCCAAGAGATCAGGCACTTGTTTTTCTTGTGGTGGTCATGGTCCTCAGTAACGGGAGTGCTCGAATTTTCAGAGCAGTCATCATGCATCGGGCGCTCCGCTCTAGGTTCCTCCGTTGAGGCAGTTCCATCCTAGGCATCAACAGCAGGTTGCACCAGCTTTCGATGACCAGAGGGTAGATGGGGCATGCAGAGGATATCCCCATGATGCTCCTCATCCTCAAAGAGTAAAGAGTGGCCATATTGGTGGTTGTCATCAGGGTCAGGGAGGTCGTGGAGAAGGTCATGGTTGGATTCTTTCTCTAGCGTTGATAGCTCTAGGAGAGCCAGACATCGTCTAAGGTACACTTTCATTGTTTTCTACCTTGGTGTATGCCTTGTTTGATTCAGGAGAAACACACTTCTTCATATCACCTACCCTTTTCCATGACTTGGGACTTGAGGTAGGGAGGCTTTGAGTGCCCTTGCTGTTGACTACGCCAGTTGGAGGTCGAGCTAACTTGATTGAAGTATGAAGAGATTGTGATCTAGTATTGGGGAAGAACCGCTCTTGGGGGCATTTCCTATTTTTACGAATACAACCATATGATTTCATCCTTGTCATGGATTGGTTGTATTTTGTGAAGGCTATCGTGGATTTCTTTAGAAAGAAGGTTATCTTCTTCGGTGCGGATGGAGAGAAAGTGGTGTTTGTTGGTGAGCGACATCCTCGGATAGGTCATAGGAAAGTTCAATCCTTATCATCCATGATGGATGATTTGATTCTATGTTCATCAGAGGTTGAGCAGTTGGTGTTTCCTAGGGTTGTGTAGGAGTACCCTGATATCATCCCAAAAGAGGTCATAACATTACCCCCTCAAAGAGAGATTGAGTTTGGGATCGAGCTACAGCCAAGAGTGTATCTTATCTATATGTATACATATAAGATAACCCATTCAGAGTTACGAGAGAAACATATACATCTTGATGGTCTGTTGTAGTGCAGTTTGGTTCAGCCATGTGTGTCACCCTGGGGTGCACCAGTCTTGTTCATGAATAAGGCTGATGTCAGTTTATGGATGTGTGTCGATTATCATCTCTTAAACAGAGTGAGAATATAGAACTGTTATCCTCTTCTACGGATTGATGATTTATTCGATCAACTGAAGGGTGCAAGTTGGTTCTCAAAGATCGACGTGCAGTCAGGATATCAACAAATGCGTGTGAAAGATGAGGATATGCCGAAGACTTCATTCCATTGTCGTCATGGGAATTATGAGTTTGTTGTAATGTTGTTCGTCATGATGAATGCTCTAGCTATTTTCATGGGTTTGATGAAAACTGTGTTCTGTGAGTTCCTAGACAATTTTGTGGTGTTTTTCATCGACGACATCCTTGTATACTCCACATATGTAGATGAGCATGTAGAGCATCTACAAGCTGTTTTGGGAGTTCTTCGCCAACATCAGTTGTTTGGGAAGTTATCGAATTCTGATTTTTGGGATCGAGAAGTCCTTTTCATGGGGCATGTTGTGTCCCAACATGGACTAGCCGTGGATCCATCTAAGATAGAAGCAGTGGTGTCTTGGGCAGCCCCCAAGACAGTGTCAGAGGTGTGAAGTTTCCTTGGTCTCGCAGGCTATTACAGGAGGTTCGAAGCCAATTTCTCCTAAGTTGCGACTTCTATGACAGCTTTGACTAGGAAGGATCAAGTGTTCATAGGGACTAATCAGTTTTAGGTAGATTTCGAGTATCTAAAAGAGAAGATAGTAAGTGCTCTAGTTTTTTGTATTATAGTTGAGTGATTTCAGTTTGATGTTTTCTACGACGCTTCGCATCTGGGGTTAGGGTGTGTCCTCATGCAGCAGAGGTCAGTTTTTTCTTATGCTTCTCGGCTGTTACGTCCCCATGAATGAAACTATCCCACCCATGATCTTGAGTTGATAGCTGTGGTGTTTTCTCTGAAGTTGTGGAGACATTGCCTCATTGGTGATCACTTTGTGGTTTTCACCGATCATAAGAGTTTGACGTATGTTTTCTCCCAGCGTGACTTAAACTTCCAACATTGTCGATGGATAGAGTTCTTGTAGGAATAAAACTTCAAAATATCGTATACACTTGGAAAAGGGAATGTTGTAGTAGATTCATTGAGTCGAAAGTCACGTAGTGATGTTGTGCGTGACTCTGGAGATTCCTTGAGAGTAATGGAGTAATTTCCAACTTTACATATTAATATAGAAGAGGTAGGAGGTAGAGGTTTTCTTTTCCAAAGATGGTGCAGTCATCTCAGTTGCAGAAGGTGGAAGAGTCCCAATTGAGTGATCTTGAGGTGTATTTTTGGAGAGAGAAAGTTGTTTATGGTAAGGCCCCTAATGTTTGGTCAGAGGATGAACAACACCGAGTGTTGCGTCATAGTAGGATTTTTATTCCCTTGGAGATGCGCGAGATGGTTCCCCAAGAGTTCTATATTTCTCCATTAGCAGTACATCATAGTGTGACAAAGATGTACCGATCCTTGAGGAGTCATTTTTTGTGGCCTGGGCTAAAGTGTGCAGTTGCGAAGTTTGTGTCTCAATGTTTATTCTTCCAGAAGGTGAAGGCCGAACATAGTGTTCCTGGTGGTCTTCTACGGCCTTTAGTGATTCCTCAGTGGAAGTTGGAGGACATCTCAATGGACATTTTTACAGGTTTACCTTGGGCTCTGGGAGGAAATTATGCTATTTGGGTGGTAGTGGATCGTTTAACAAAAACGGCCCACTTCGTAGAAATCAAGGAGTCGAGATCAGTGGATGTTTTATCGAGGCTTTATCTAGAGGAGGAGGAGAGACTTCATGGAGTACCTAGGACGATCATATCTGATATAGATACTCGTATTACCTCCAGGGTGTGGAGGGGTCTCCAACATGCATTCGGTTCTCAACAATGCCTTAACACTAATTTTCATCCTCAAACGTATGGTCAGACCGAGTGAACCTTCCAGAATATTGAAGACATGTTGCACTCTTGTGTTCTTGACTTTGGAAGTTCATGGATGAGGAACTTACCCTTGGCGGAGTTCACTTACAATAATAGTTTTCACTCCACCATCGATATGGCACCGTTTGAAGCCTTGTATGACCGGCCTTGCCGTTCTCCATTGTGCTGGACTGGGGTCAGAGAGTCAGCAATTCTCAGACTGGAACTAGTGTAGAATACAATATAGATGATTAAAATGATTCATGATAGGATGAAGATAGCGCACGATCATCAGAAATCATATACTAATCAAAGGAGAAGACCCTTGGAGTTTATTGTTGGGTAACATGTGTTTCTGGAGGTGACTCCCCGTCGTGGGTAGTGAAGGTTTGGTCGTGGAAGAAAGATTTCTCCCTGGTTTGTTGGGCCTTTTGATGTGTTAGCTCATATCGGAGGTATGGCGTATCAAGTAGCACTACCCCCATAGATGAGTTGGGTACATGATGTTTTCCATGTATCACAGCTCCATCGTTATCTTCATAAGGACTCTCACATCATCAATTGGGGAGAGATCGATGTTAATGATGATGCAACCTTCAAGGAGCGACCTGTGGAGATCCAAGACCGAAAGGAGAAGTGTTTCATGGGCGTTAAATTCCCTTGGTTCATGTCTTATGGTGACACTGTGGCATAGAAGAGAGTACCTGGGAATGTGAGTCAAAGATGTCTGTCGAGTACCCAGAGCTATTTTAAGTTATTATGGTGAGTTTTATTTGATACTTTCTTTTATGTACCTTTGAAGTGATGTTATGGTTGAATTGTTTGGATATGGATTGTTTGTCCCCTTGCTCCCGGATGTTGTGGTTTTGTCCCAGCAATAGAATAACTCAGGGTGGCATTCCCCTGAGAGGTATCTTATGAGATGGTTGTTCGGACCCCTTTTCTCTTTAGGATTCTTTTTAATTATCGAGGATGAGAATGTTTTGAGGGGTATCTGATGTAATGGCCTGGAACACTCCGATCCATTAATTTGTGAAAATGTGGTGTTGGAGGTGTTCCTGGAGGTCAATGTGACTTATCCCCGACACTTTTCCAAATTTACAGATCTGTAAACAGTCTTTCCAGTTTTATGAATAGTATCGGTAGGTGTACAATGTTTTAGAGATCGGTAGCACAGATCAGTAGCACAGATCGGTAGTACAGATCAGTAGCACAAATCGGTAGCACAGATCAGTAGTAAAGATCGGTAGCACTGATCGGTAGCACTGATCGGTAGAATTTATTGATAGCACTAATCGGTAGCACATATTGGTAGCACAGATCGGTAGTACAAATCGGTAGCACATATTAGTAGCACAAATTCATTTCACAGATCGGTAGGTGTACAGTAACGGTAGGTGAACAGTGTTTCTAGATCCCTTTAGTTTTCCCATTTTGACGTTTCTTTTGACATAAAATACAATTAATTCCTTATTTTAAAGACTCTTAAAGTCGATTAAAAGGCCATAAATCCTATATTAATTTTTCCTAAGGCTTGGACTATTTTGCTTTGTCAAACTGTGTAGGTTAATGCGATCATCTTTTAATGGAGAATTAAGAACATCTTAAATAGTCGCCCCAATAAATCTTCAAAAAGGAACAATATTCGTCCTCCCTTGTTCTTCCTCTTTGTTATCAGCAATGAGACGCTAGAACCTTTCAATCCTTCTCGTAGGATTTTCACAATCAAGAATTACTCCAAGGATTGGTTTTGCACTATTTTGATGCATCCAAGGTGTATCGATCATTCTTTGTATAAGGTATGATTTATCATCGTTCCTTCGGAGATCATCATCTCTTGTTCTAATTTCCTTATTAGCATGTTATCTTCATGCTTCTAATGGGGTTTTCTTGGGGTTTGGTTTGTGCGGACGTACCATGGCGTCCTCGGGTGGATGCAGTTGTCGCGAGAGGAGGATCGTGACTTGTTGTGTGGATAAAGAACGTCAGGAACTCTTCGAGGTAGGGGATTCGTGGCTCCACTAATTTTTTATGTGCAATAGTAGAATTACCATGATTTAGCCTTTGGATCCCAATAAAATTGACCTGATTAAATACTAGAACTAGATTAAAAGAATTAGTTTGATCGCATGTCATTGATTTGTACCGTGATAATGGTTTGCCTCATGTTTTGCTAGATAGAGTGTTATCTATGATTTCATTGATTAGTTGTTCATTCGTGATGGAAATTGATAATGTATGTAAATCCAAAATTAATTCGTAATTAATTAGATAAATATAAGGAGTCATGTAAATGAATCTAGTTTTTTTCATTTTTGTAGTTTTTGTAATTTGATGTTAATCAAATTGGAATAGTAAGCTTGTTAAATATTTTTTGATAGCTTACTGATTAGGTTTCACGGAATTGGAACCTACAAATTAAATATGTTAATTCAAGAGGGATTAAAGAACATGTTGCTTGATAAAAGGTAACGACTGGTAGGGTTCTTAGTTACCCTCTTGTTCGTAAGGCCGAGTGCCTTGTGCTTTAGAGCCATGAGTGTTCATTATGTTTTAAGGATGTTTTCCTTGTTAAAGGGCCAAGATCCCATTTGAAGTGATGTTTGATTTCCTGCTGCTTGTGTTGTGATGTGACCCTGTAAGGGTGTTGTGTTGTGTGGGGGCAGGGAGGCCTTGTGGTTGTGGCAGTGGATGACTCCTAGAGTGGTGAGATGGATTTGTTTATGCATGTGTGTATCGGGGAGGACACAATTGATGATGGAATGGGATGGATGTGGTTGATGGATTCTTGGGGACATTGAGTGACTGTTTATCTACTTCCTTTTCCCCACAGCTCAAGGAAGCTAGTTTTTCATACCCTTCTTATGAAAGAGGTGAAGACACAAGGGGTATGCCACATGATTTCCGTGTTTAGCCTCTCGAGGGAGAATGTGTCTACGCTCTTGCTATAGGCGTCAAAGACTCGACATGTAGTATATCTACTCACCGTGTTGAGCCCCCTTGTGTTTAGTAGCATAGGATTCTTTTCTAGAATTCCTGGGAATATGGGAATGTAATTTTGTATTGAAAGATTTATTAAATGGTGATAATCCATGGGGATGAGGATGCTGGAATTTAATGATGAGGTTGTGATCCTTTGAAGGGACAATTGACTTTAGGTGTAATACTAATTCAGTTTAATGTGGAATTGTTCATGGTTAATTAATTATTAATGAATTAATTAACGTACAGTGGAACTGATAAAAAGGGAATGAATTAATCTAATAATGCTCTTCAAATGGTTGTGTGCTTATAGGATACCTAGTCTTAGAAGTAGCAGCCCAGAGTCTGAGAGACGTTAGCTATAGTTGTGTCTAAGACTAGGTAATTCCCATAGTGTGGATGTGAATTATATATATTCAGTACTTTTTGAGTTTCTATACTCTACTCCACCCTATCGGTTAGGGAAACTGCCACCTCGGGGATTCTGAGCCCTTGGGGGTGTTCTACCCAACATTCTGATGGGAGGTTGAATGGATGACTCCCCCCTTTAGCCCCACTCTCTTCTCCTGGTAAATACTAGTGCCTTTGTTACAGTGGTTAGTTTTCCCCGTTTATGTGTGTATAGGACTGTAATGGCTTGTCATTTTTTCTGACACATATATTCTAAATATAATACCCTAAGGACTACTATAGGAGTAATGTGTATAGGCTATGGTGGCTTGAGGATCCATACTCGGCGTATGTGATGTGATGTCTTGAGTTATAATACCTGACTTATGACACACGTTATGCAAGCTCTGGTGGCTCTCGGAAACTACCTGGTTACTTTTGGTTTTGAGGATGGCGTGGTGCTTAGCCCAGGTGTTTGCGGGAAAGCCCTTGTGGTGCACGTGGTTCAGATTGTGGAGCTTAGCCCAGGTGTCTGCGGGCAAGCCTTTGGACAGAGATGGACGGGACGTATGTTGTTGGGGCAAAGCAGAAAACCAGTGGGGAAGTAGTAGCAGGGTAACCTTGATATTCTATACTATATTCTATATTCACGTATGCTTTACTTGGTTGGAGTAGCCATGGTGAGGTTGGGAACTTAGTATACCTATTTAAGTGATGAGTTAGTTTCACATGTTGTTCACTAGGCTTTATCACGCTTTCTTTACTTTTGCACGAGAGGCTTCAGAGAGAATCCTACTGAGTATACTGTTATACTCACCCTATGTATATATAAACTGTTTTTCAGGTCACTTAGAGCAGGTTGGAGACCAGGCTGGTTACTACTATCTTGTGTTTGCAGGAGCTTTTTTGGATTGTGGTCGGTGTTGTTTGTCCTTTCTTTTGGGTACTTGTAGTTTTCCCCTTTCAGTTGAAGTACTTTTTCAGGGCATTCCATATATGTACATGGGTTTCTTTTATATTTTAGTTCAGAGTGGAAGTAGTTTGGTGTCTATCTTATCTCTGACTTCCACATGTGTTCTCTTAGAGGGTAATGTCTCCCATTTGTGTGTTTATTTGACCCTCGGTGCTAGTCGCCATCCCGGGGCCTACTGGAGGTGGGACTCGGGGCTAATTATCTCCCTTTTCACATTGCCGGCCTAGGAGGGGTACCCATTGTGGGGAGGGGGTCATGAAAACCTAATAATTATATTATTTTTATTTTCATATACCATAAAATATCCAAAATATTTTAAGTTAGATTCATTTTCACATTACATTTTTACAATTCTTTTGACATACACATAATTATTTTTTAAGCATTCCATGTATTCTATAGATTAATAATATATACTAATGAATCATGTTTACACTATTATAAATCATTCAATCATGTGTCCTTTGAATCATTCTTAAAATTACTATACTCCATTGACTATAATTTTATATTTTGATCTGTCATTATGATTTAGTTAAAAATAGAAATGAACTAAATTTTATATTTATGTTTAATAGATTTTTATTTAAATAACTGATCATTATGCATTATAGATAACTTCGTTTCAAGAAGAATGTCATTTCAAAATATTAAAAAATAATGGGGATGTATTCCATTGAAGATCATTATACATATCAATATATTATATATATTTTGTAACATTCAAATCCCTGATCACCCACGAAAAAATTAAACCAGATCAGAATCTGACCTAAAGAGTACTTTGTTACAATCGAGATACTTCCAAGACTTATCAATAGTATTATAAATGCATGTTTACATAATACATCTATACTATCATCGAATGAAATTTCAAATAAATAATATATACTCGAAAATTTTTGTGTAACAACATGCTATCCCATTTTTATAGTTCAATTAATATATTAAATTAATATTCACATCCAGTTGTAATAAAATATAAATAATACAGTAAATAAATTCATATATCCCAAATAATATTTTCTTATAAATATACCATTAAAAAACTAAAACTATACCAAATATTTTTGTAGGCTAGTGCCAAATGATTCACTAATTATAAAAAGAATATTTGTATATTGACATACTAAGTTAATTTAAATTAAAAGAAATCACACTCATATGCCTATCATACTATTAGGTACTCAATAATCTACTTTAATGGACAACATATTACTCCATCAAAAAATGTTGAAATAGGATGGGTACTCCATTATTATGAAAATTATAAGAAGTAAATTGTCTACGGTAAAATGAATGTATAACATGGTTCAATATAATATATAGTAAGAAACTCATGTTATATGATATATTTTTCATAAAATATATTTTACTTCCATTATTTCTTGTGTTGCACGGAACACAACGTTTAAATAAACCATTATATGATAATAAAATATTATTCATTAATGTGGTAATTTTATCCAAGTATGTGGATTGGATGTTATGTATATGAATATAAAAATTATGAGAAATTATATTGAATTTATTTATTGAAAACATATTAGATAATTTATAATGAATAATAAATCAAGATTTAGTTAATCAATTTCATGCTTCAAAAATATCCTTTCTATAAAATTGGTCATTTTTATTCAATAATAATATAAATAATGTATTGATATTTTAGAAATTAAATTATATGAAATTTTTATCTATTTTCAAATTATAAATTCCAAATTATATTAGGCTGTAGGATTGTATTTTTCTAATTAATCAATTTTTTATAAAGATAGAAAATACTTTTATTTTGGAAAAAAATCATTTTTCATGATGTATTTTTGAAGACACAAATTTATTTTAATTTTCAACTAATTTTTTTATATTTATTGTTATCGAATATTAATTTATTTATAACATTTGGATCAATATTAGACTTAATATTATTATAAATCTAAATTATGACTTGAAAATGTGTTTTTATGGAAGTCTAATTTTAACGTGATTTGCGGGTTTCTGTTAAAACTAATTTCATCAAATTATAGATACTAAAATTTAGAACATGTATATGATATTTTTAATCATCATATACACTTTTTAATTACCAGACATATCTTTTTTTGGATTAATGAATAGCGATACATATAAAACCTTTACCTTATTTATTTTTATAAAAGGTTTATTAGGGGTTAAATACAGATATAACGAATGCAATTAGAATAAAATTTGAAAATCATATATTAAAAAAATATTATAACCTCAAATTATTATACTTTATAATAAATGGCCATTATGAAGGATTATTCATGAATATAACTTAATAATATTTGAATTCCATAAAATATTCATGGTGTGCCACGTAATATAAAATGACACCCCTTCTTTTATTTCCTCACACCACTTTATGAGATAACAATGTATTAGAAATGAATAAATTATATTTATAACATACATATAAAATATTTAGACATTTCCATCTTTAATATATATTATTCCTATCATCATTTAGAATGTATTTAATTGAGTTATACTGAAGAAGTGTTATTTGTCTTATCTGAAATCTATAAATTTAATTTATTGTCCAATTTGTCTATATATATATATTAAAAATAAATGATTATATTTAATATAATAAAATTTTATTAAGATTTTTTAACAACCATTATCCACCCACCTTTAATTAAAATATGAAAATGATGAATTGCATGGGCATATTTGTGGGCTATATCCAATAAGTTGTGGTATAATTCATTTTTCATCACTATCATTCCTGGATAGTTATTATAATTGATTGAATTTTTAGATATATTATTAAATAAATAATTTTGGTTCTATATTTATAAAATTCAACTCTTATATATTTTTTTTAAATTTTTTCATATATGAAAATAGTGTTCATGTGTATGTATGGACTAACATCTCCATGAATGGTGTAATTCATTTCTTGATCTCGGTATTTTAGGTATTCTTATGAATATATAAATAATAAATACATATTATATTCTTCAAATGATTGTAATTACTTATATTATGGTATTACGATCAATCTACATAGACCATAACTCAGTAACCAAACGATTTATAAAAAAATTAAAAATTAACACTTAGAAATGATGATTTTAATAAGGAATTATTAATAAATGAGTATTGAAATTTTATTAGTAGAATATATATGAAATTATAAGTTTGTAATGAAATTTAATATATAATATAATAATTATTGATTAATAATACAAGAATTTAAAGCACCTTATATGAATGTTATTATTCAAGAAATAACTAAATGTTATATTTTCAATATTTATATTGATTCCTTATGAATAAGACTATGATGATTCAATTTATGATCTTTATATCATGAATATCAAGAATGTTTACCTACTATGGTTATTTATGGGATTTAAATTTATAAAATTATTTTTCTTTTAATTATATAATCAAGATAATTGGAGCATATTTTTATATAAAACTGAAGTAATTTTTCTCCCTGGATGATATTATTTTCTTTTGAATCGATGTTTTTTTAAAAAAATTATAGAATCCTTATAATATTTACATATGATTTTTATGTATATTATTATAGAGAATTAAATTTATATAATTTTTTATGAATCACCTTATCTATATTATAATGAATTATTTTTTATTTTACTAAAAATTTGTAAAAAATGCATTCTTTTATCATAAAATACATTAACATAATTTCGCACCATCATGATAGATCAATACATTAAATCATACTTTAAATGTTTCAATTGACCCTATAGAGGCCCAAACTATTAATATATAGATATTACTTACTAATATATTAATAATCAATACTTATTAAAAAACACAACAATGGACAATAATTGATATGTTTATTTGTAGACAAAATTCATATTATTCTAATTTGATTAAAGATCATAAAAATTTATTAAAAATATATCCCCTCATAGATCTCTACATATAAATATCAAACTAAAAAACATTATTCACAACCTAAAGAAATTAAACATATGAAATTTTGACCTTAATACTTAGTAATGTCAAACAATAGAGATATTAGTGTTCACATAAGACAAATAAGTGTATGCGTGTACGATAAAATGTAGGTAACATTATAAAAACATTCCTATAATATAATATATTATCATTTTGATTCATGGCATAATTATTGACAGTTCATAATACATGAATCATAATGAAATCAAATAACATGATCCATGTTAGCATAATATTGGTATAACACCTATGTTTTTTCAAACACATAAGAGAGATAATAATTTCATTAGACAAGGGTCAATTAAAATAAAATTATAGTTTATTATCTTCACTCCCCATTTAATTATATCCATATTCATGCTTCACTCTCCTCGTTATCATTGTGGAAAAATTTTCATAATATAATGGGATCACCCCTATTTTATTCCTTATTATCCACTAACATATGAAAATTTCCAAATGTATTATAGGGTTATATAATTTAAATTCCAGAAATTGAATAATTTTAATTCAATATTATGATATCCACATTGTCATAAATAATTATAAATATATCATAAGCAATATAAAAGAATCAAATTTGAAAACTTTTAAATATTTCATCATAACAAAAACCATGGAATGTAAAAATGAGTTATAAACATAACATCATCATCATCACATAATTTTTTGGAATATATTAATAATTATATACCTGGACTATATCACCATTAATTAATGAGTACTATTAATATATTTTATCATAAAAATTCGATTACATGGCCACTTAAAATATTTCATGATGAAAATATTATTATTATTTTCGAATCACATATTTGATATAAACAAAATTCCATAATATTATTGATATAAAATTCATTGAAATGATCTATCAAATGCTTTTAATGATTATCATAATCTTATATTAGTCATGATGTTTTTATATTCTATTAATTGATGGAATTTTTAAAATAATTATTACATTCACTTAGGAAAACATCATACTATCATGTTCATAAAATAAAAATATCATACCTTTTAAATGACTTTGAAAAAAATTAAAAATGGGTAAAAAATAAATTTAAAAACTAATAAGAATGTATTAAGAATAATATAGAAAATATTTTATAAAATACATTTACATTGAAGAAAAATATTAGAAATCGGAGTAAAAAGTAATTTTACTATTATTTAACAACATTTTCTCATTTATTATAATAACTACGTAGAATAAAAATTTAATATAACATTAAAATTACATGTATAACTAGATGATAATAAAATTATCCATCCAAACAATTTTATATCCTAAAATTTCATAATCATAATCATAATCATAATCATAATCATAATCAATCCTATTAAATAAATAAAATTATAACCAAAAACCATTATCAAATTGGTTTAATTTGAATAATAACCACATAAAATAATAAAATAAAAAGAAACAATAAATATCATGGAAATTATGAGATAAATTGTATAACATGATAAACAATGTTATATATACCTCATAAAATAAGTTATTTTAATAATATATTATATATCTCAACGATTACTGTTTAAAATGATTAACACTTAACACATTGGTAAGAAATGAATAAAAACAAATTAAAAGAGATATCATTATTTGTAGTTTTAAATAAAATACTTTTCCTGTAACAAACCAAGACGGGTCACCATTCAACCAGGCACCCGACTAGGTCTGCAACATGGCTAGAGGGGCGTTCTCGATACCCACATGATTGCACAGGTTCCTAGGTATTGAATGAACATCTTTTCGAACGATTTACCTGAATTTAACATTTAAAGATAACAAATAAAATGAAAAACCAAAATCTGAAAATTTTAACCAAGAACCTCTGATAAATTCATAATTTTACATTTCACAACTAAACAAAAGCCAAAAAGGATAATGATTCCCTGGGAATACCAAATAAATCATAAACCATAACGTAACATGTGGAGAAACATCTTCATGGAACCACCACCAAGATCTCAAAACCAAGACACTATAAAACAAAAACTCCAACCTATAAAATCATGTCTTCATGTGAAACAAAAAAAGACAATAGTGTATGCATAAAACAAATGCTTTATGAAAGGTTTGAGACTAAGCCTAGTAGGATGCCACCTGTGTTGAGATTTAGGCATTAAACATTAAATGAAAAATAAATTTTCATGTTTGATATTTTATAGAAATTATATGATAATTTTAAATAAAACAACTTTAAAATTGAACAACTTTTAACGAGTAAATAATAATATATGAAGCAGTTCTAAAAAATAAAAACTGTATTTTTAATGAAAACACAATTAATTTTTAAATTACCAACCAAATCTACCATATGAAAATGGTAACTAAAAAACAAACATCAAGCACTAGTAACTAGAACACCCCTAGGCACTAGTCAGTTGTGCGCCCCTAGGTACCTTGTATATCAGTGTAAAATTAACCATATCAAATATGCAATAACGTTCACGTGCACAAGCCACAACTAGAGAACATACCCATAACCTAGTGATTCTTGATCATCATCATCATAGTTTAGCTAGTGTTTTCATCATCAATATATCTAAGTGAAATAGGGTCGATACCACTATGGATCACTAGTATACTAGTCATTGTCCTCCCACCTAGATACTCAGTTTTCCCTATTCTGCTCAATCATGTTTCACTCATCACATAATACCGCATACACAATATCACAACCAACTATACAGCATGCATCCCAAACCACCATATTCCTATCAAAAACCCATTCATGAAAACTTAAACACACCAAAATATTTCTCGAATATGTATCACGCAATTCAAATAATTCAAAATATATTTAAAAAAAATTATAATTTTTTTTCAATGAACAAACCAATTACATTTCATCCAATGTGAACCTGAATCCAAATTTAAAAACTAGTTGTAAATTAATGATAAATGAAGACACAATTCACAGATTTTACATAGTTTGAAAAATAAATAACAAACTTTAAAAAAATTACACCAAGTTCACACAAAGGAATTCAGAAAAAAAAGGTTTTTAAATATATTCTACTTTAGAAATTATAACCATTCTTAATTATTATATTTAATACTTTCTCACTGCATAAATAATTTAAAAACCCATTTTACTAGTTTTGAAAATGATTAAAAAATGTCGCAAATATAATTTTCACTCAAAATACACTCAGTTTCATTTGAAACACCAAATCAAAACCAAACACACAATATATTCATTTTAAAACATGATTTTCACCATTTATATATTTTAATAAATCAATTTCACAAATCACTAAGCTTCCAAAATTTATAGTAGTGGTTTACACCAATCACAAAATCAATTTCATAGGTAAATTATATTTTTATTCCAAACACATGTCAAAAAAATTTTAGAAACCACATAGGAACCCTACATATACTTCATAAAAGATACAAAATTAAACAAATAAGAAATTAAATTCATCCATAAACGGTTATTCATGGAACCACCTACCTCGAGTGTTAATACCCCCAAAATCGGTGTGCGACTCCAAATTCTCATCAAAATATGTACAAAAAATCAGAATAAACCTTAAATAACGAGATATTGTCAATTTAATTAAAATAGAAACAATCATAAAATAATCATAAATTACTAAGACCAAAACTCTAGCCTGAAGGAATTATGGTCTACCCAAAAGAAAGGTGCACACACTAGAGGGGAGCGGGGTACTCGCATAAGGTTGTCGCTACTAGAAGAAGGTGTGTTGTGATAGTCTGAGGGGAATGGGAGGTTATCAATGGGCGAAAAATATATAGTTAAGATAGGGATGGGTGTTTAATGGTTGGTCGGTAGGTAGGGCATGTGATGCTAGGTGGATTGAAAAATGGATGTCCGAGCCGACTATCCGTTGAGGTGGAGAGCACCGGTCTGAACATTGAGAGGCACACTGGTCTAAGCAGGGGCGGCAGGGCGTCAGCCGTGTAGAGACGAGGAGATACATAAACAAGGTGCAACATAGAGGGGGGTGCAGCGCAAGTCTGATCCGTCAAAGGTGGAGGATGATGACCATGGGGTGTGGGAGATGTGAGATTTTTATGCAGGAGGGAGAAGAAAATGGTGTTTAGGGTTAGGGGGATATCTCACACAACATACCTGGGGTTAGGGAGAGAAGGTGAGGGAGAGAAAATATATAAGTGAAAAATATATTAAAAAATTAGAAATTAATAAAGATAAATAATGTGAACCTAAAAAAACCTAAGATAGTCATAAATAATACTTAAATAATAATAATAATATCATTAAAATGAACTTAATTTAAATTTTATCATATTTTTCTTATTTAATGATGTTTTTATTTTACCACTCACATAATCATATTTATTTAATATTAAATCATTTTATATTTTTATTTTGATACAGGGAAAGCCAGACATTGGCCTAGGTGAAGCTTCGTGATTTCTTACCTGAGCTTTTCCAGTGCACTTGATGCTTTTATGCATAGAAATACTTATTTATCCACAAAAACACAAAACTCCACTAGTACTCAGCCCACACCTAAACAGAAATTTTCGAATCCATATAAAATAATAAAAATGGTAATAAAATAATTATTTATTATCAATAATAATAATTATTATAATATTACTAATATCTAAATAAAATTCATGTTCTTAACACTAATAATAATAATAATATTATCAAGTAATATTAATATAATTTAAATAGTCCATTAAATTTTATTACACTTCCCATTTTATTATTTTTTTCATATTACTAGTCATTACATTATATTTATATACCATGAACATCAAGCGGGTTAAGCGGTTTACCAGGAGACGTCACATAATGACTTTGGAAAGACCGCGCATCATCGACTGTGGTGGGATGAATGATGTCATGTCCAAAACATTAATTTTTAAATATGAACCCAAAACTTTAAGTCGTACATCAACCCAAAATACCCGACGACTAGAAAAAAACAATATAAATAAATTTAAAAATGGGAGTGTTGAAATTCTCAAAACCATATAGATTTCAATCCCCAGAAATACACAAATATAGTTGAGACTCATAGAAGAAAATAACACCCCCTTATGGTTTCAAGAGGATCTTTTCGAAAAACAGGTGGAAAGAGGGAAACACACTATGCATGGAAAAAGTGACTTAAATTTCATCCTCAAGAAACTCGTCAAATAAATTTCACAAAGTCTCACTCTCCACAGAGTGCTAGAACACCTATAGATGATTGATTTATGAAAGGATCCCTTGTACCCACGAAAACCAACTTCACAAACCGAAAAACATTAAACACCAATGAACAATAACCATGATGTTTGAATGGAATTGATAAAAAAGGGAATAAAACCTCTGTGGAACAATCTTATCACTCACCTCATTGTCATATTTAGTAATAAATTCAAAAGGAAAACCTGGGGAAATCCCAATGGGGCTCCCCACTATTAGAAACATACTAACACCCAAGATAATACTATAAAACAATCACGATGAAGCCCAAGAATACTCCCCACCATATGAAAAAGGTCAACACCAATTCAATACATTGAGAAACCTCCGCGAGACTCACAGTGGGTCTCCCCACAATTATAACTAATGAAATCTATGAAAACATTGAAAATTATACAAAAGTGACAAAATATAACACTAAAATCGATGAGAAGGGAGGGGCCCAAATACCATGGCATCAAAACCACGATCATAGAATGAAAAATATCTCTACATCCCTGAATGAGAACTATTCAAATTTGCAACCGATTTACCCAACAGACACTATAATGTTAAAAAAGTAATTAAATTCAGTGATATTCCACCCCTGGTACTTTAAGGTAAAAAGAAAACCACACCTCCTCATATCCATGAGAACCCTATGCAACCAAATGGGTCATTCGATACAGAACCACAAGAAAAAAATTAATCCTCCTTCACCTTCAATATCAACAAAAAAAATAAGGTTTGTGTACCATACACTCTCGGGGTTCCTTACCATATGCCAACTTCATTCTGAGGCCTATGGCTAGAGCCATAATGTTTGAAACATCTCCTTCCTCGTAGTCAGGTATTGAATAGTCACTAAAAAAGCTTATTTTTTTGTTGTAACACGAAACCACAACAAAACCAAGACAACACCAGCAAACACAACACATCATGAAATCCAACTGATCCCACACAGAAAAATTACAAAGAACAAGAGATAAAATGGTGCATTTGAATCACCCTTTGTCTTGCTGAATGAGAACACAACACCACAAATCATCATCAAACATGGCCATTGCAATTGAGAGAAACATTGTATGGAGAAGGACTTAAACTAAGTCTTAAAAACATGTGATTCCAGTAAATGACCATAACATCCCAATGTGAATGTGTCTTCCACACTAGTATCCTAACTCAACCCCTTCTCTTAAACAGAAAAATTGAATGTCCAACGATCATTTAAAATATCATTCCACACTGAAAACTACGGGATTCTTACACTTTCCCCCACTAGAATCTCCTTCACCATATCCTACTAAGACATTCAACATATCGAGGTCAAAAATCACCCTTGACTAAATAATGACTAAAGAAAACCCATGTTTCATTCAACCCCTCTCACATCACCCTCCCAATGAGGGAGGATCCACTTAATTATAAATATAGGTAGGTTCAATCCTATATTTTAATAAGTGAGTCTTTAGATCAACATGAGGGCATTCCAACGGCGAATTACCCTTGTCCAAACTTCGACCGCATGTTTATACTTTATAGGGGGCATGAACTAGTCAGGATAGAAAACCATGGATGCAATCAAACTGGTCAAATGGTCGATACCTACCTCAAGAGACCATTAAACGTGCAGGGGGAACCACTGAAAGGTCTTCCCAAATTATTTTTTAAATGAAACCACAAACCATAGTCTTTCACACCAACTGAACAACTAGAATTCAATATCAATACTCAAAAAAGTAAAAATATATTCTCGTCTCGAAACACCTCACATACAAAATTCACAACAATTCATGGAAACACCACAGAACCATTGATTATTAAAACACCAAATCATTTTAACCTAAAAAACAAATTTCCACGAATTAAAAACAAACGGACTAGGAACGATTCAAGAGGACACTTATGTTAGTAGGTGATTGGGACATATGGTTGGCGGTCACATTCCAATCACACCACCGCCACAAAGAGTATTCTAGGATAGTGTCACTAGATCCACATTGCATGACAGAACTTGCGAGCTCACTAGGACCACTAACCCTACTCATTTTTCATTTCCCCTAAACAAGATTAACCAAGAGGACCAATGTCTACGAAAAATGTCAACATATCATGGTAACTCGAGTCCTGCCACGAGGTGTACTGTCCAGGTACCTAGATCATTGATAGAACGTCGTGTTCCAACACCCTTAACATTAGTGTACCTGACACTCTCTCAAAAGGACCTGAACCAAAATAGAGAACCTCCTCTAATAACAATCTTTCACGAACTATGGCATGTTTTAGTACGACACAGTGCCAAACCAGTTCTGTGACATTGTCTGAGGGGCGTTCCCAATCCCCACGGGCTGGAACAAGTTCATGGGTATAGAATGGAAAGCATTTGGAACAATTTACCTATATTTACAATGTTAAAATATGAAATAAAACCAAATCATATATCTGAAAAATTTAACATAATAGAATTTAATAAAGTCAAAAAATTTCATATCACAACAAAAAAATGGTAAAAAAGGATAATGAAGCCAAGGGGAGCCCACAAATATCTGAAAAAATTGTGAAACAATAGGATAAACATTCTTATGCCACTGCCAATTGTGACAACTGGGTCCTCAAGACATCATAGACACCACGCCTTACCATGGTCGGGTTGCCATCTGACCAGGTGCCTGACCTGGTCCGCGACATGGCCCGAGAGGCATTCCTGATCCCCATGGGTTGGCACAAGTAACCGAGTATCAAATGAAAATCTTTGGGATTGATTTACCTGTATTTACCATTTTAATGCAACTAATAAAATGCAAATAACCAATCTGAAAAATTTAACTGAAGAACCTTTAATAAATTCAAAATTTTACATTCACAACTATACAAAGGTCAAAAAGGATAGTGATTAAAAGGGAATCCCAAAAAACTCGTAAACCTTCATGAAATAAGAGGAGAATCATCCCCATGCCTCCGAAAAATGTGATAATTGGGTCCCAATGATAATATAGACACCCCATCATAAAATGGTTTTCAGGTACTAGCCTACCAGGTACCAACAATTTCTTTGCAGACACATGGTCCCCACCCTAGGGCCCACCCACATGCCATAAGAGGTCATCCAGCTAATAATAGTACCCATAAGTTAACACATGTCCTTTCTAGTTTTCTTTTTTCTCACTCATAAAAACCATGGGAAACATCATAGATGGTAAGCCATCCTGATCCCTGGCTCACCAAGTACCACCAGTTTTCCCACAAGTATGTGGTCCCCATCCTGGGGCCCACCAACATTCTTGAACATGTAATCTGAATAATGAGAGTCCCCACATGTCAACAATATGAGCAACATCCTTATGCCAATTCCAAATGTAACATCTGGGTCCTGGGTCTTGGTGACACCATAGACACCCCTCTTTAACGTGGTCATTCGGTACATGCCTGCCATGAACCACCAATTTTCCCACAGACATGTTGTTCCAACACTGGTGACCACCCACATGCCTGAATGGGTCATCTGAGTAATGATTGTCCCCACATGTCAATATATGTCATTTCCATTGTTCTTTTTCATCACTCACACACGCCCTGGTAAACATCCCAGAGTGTCACCCATCCTGATCACTACTCCAATCATATCTTTCTTAATAGTGGAGTTCTAATCTGGCAGGCTCTTGAAAAGGAATGTGTACCTTGTAGACATGAGTCATATAATTTAGTGATTTAACATTTATCATTCATTGGATTTAAATCCCCCCTAGAGCACAACACCCTCATTGTGGGCCCTACATCGTAACACATGCAGTGAACCACACTAATGCTTGGGTTACTCCTCTAATATTAAATGTGAAAATAGGGTCCTGGTGATAGTATAGACACCTCGCCTAAACAAGTTGTCATGTACTGGCCCACTAGGTATGACCAGTTCCCCCGTAGACTTGTGGTCCCCAACCTAGGGACCACTCACATGCCTGAACAGGTCATCTGACTAATGATAGTCCCCAAAAAGACAACACTACTCCTCTATAATTTGATTTTTCCTCACTCACCCACACATTGGGAAACATCCCATATTGTCACCCATCCTGATCACTACTCTAGGATAAGCATGATTAACTGTGGTTTTCTAATCAATAAAGATCCTGAAAAAAATGGTGCACCTTGTTGGGAAGACTCATATCAGTTCTTTATTTAACCCTTTATCATTCTTGGGTGTCACAATTACAATAAATAATTATAAAATGATTTTTTTATTATATAATGCATACATTTTAAAAACATCTTGAAAATGGCATGTCTCTCAAAATAAGGTTAGATTAGAATCCCTTTCCTTTAGAACATATTTCACCGAATGTTCTATAAAAATAAATATAATAAATAATGATTTCCTATAGTTGTATAAAATAGTAATTGAAAAACATATAATGTTTAATGTCATTCTGTAATATTATTTTAACACATATTTATTATTACTTCATTATTAACATCATTGTAACTTGGTGTTAACCTTTTTTCATGAGATTTTCAATATGGTAGTGATGATCAATAGTCTATTGTCATGGTTATATAATTCCAAAACTTATAATAATTACATGGATATTATACATTATAATTAAATATATAATCATCAATAAAATTAAATATAGAGATATTATTTGCATCGTTTTTGGAGGCGGTAGGTTGTACCTACACATGAATGCAATTTTCATATTATAATGAAAAAATAAAAGATTATACAAATTATTTAATCTTTATAGTAGCATTATTATATCATTAATAACATATATATTTATTTAATATATCCATATTATAATCCATATAAATAATAAATTATGTATGAATCACATCAGTTCATGGAGGTTGTAGTGTCAAAATAAACATGAACAATGTTATCATTTTTCCATAGAGGATAATGTAATAAGATTTATATGACATTATAATTATAAAGTAATAATTAGTTCATAAATATTAATTATTAACATTAATCCCATTATAAAAACTATCTGTGAAAATATATGATAGAAAATGATTTCTAAATCTTTGTGGTGGGGGTAGTTCACACATTAACATTATCGATAGTTACACAACCCATTATATGGATAATAGGGTGATTAATGGTGTTTCTCGAATAATATTATCATTTTATTTAATTGATAATATAAAATATATTATTTTAGATGAATAACATAGAATTAGATATTTAATATTATTAAATAAAATAGAATTGTTCTCATTGGATGATTACCTCCTCTTTAGTAGACCTAAATTAGTTACCTTATTATGGACCCTTGGAATTGTCTTTTAAGAATGTCTCAAACTATAAATTTGTGATCAAAAATATCAGAAGGGAATTATGTAGCGTTGGGTCAAGAAATAAGTATCAATATTGTAATGACCAAAAAATATCACAACTATATATAATTTCTTTATATATTGATATTCATTACATGATATAAAAATGCATTATAGAATTGTTTAACCACAGTGCCTTTGGAATCATCAACACCTAATCAACTGTTCAATATATTATCTATGCCATCTCGATATACAATTTTCATCAATAGAAAACATCTGAAAGATATCATACATAATAACATTTATCATAGAATTTGTTTTTGAAACATCATACAAGGTTCTATTATATGTTCAGTAACGTTATATTTGTATATATAAACCTTTCATAAACATATGTGTATGAGAACATGAAAATTACATATGAAAACCAAAACTAGAAAATCATTGATTATAAAAAATTTTGTTGGATTAAATTACGGATTTTTATTATACATGAAACGCGATGGAATTATATAAAAAAGATAAAGGAGAACATTACATTGAAATAAGACCTTGATTTTTATAATATACAAAACCATAAAAAATATTATTTCAAGGCTACCCAACAAGACATTCATAACATGATAGGATTTGTCTCCCCCCTATTTACCTACATCAGAATATAAATTAACGTCCTATGTACCCCATTTTGGGTATGAAATAACCACATATATACACAATGATATCATGTAATATAAATCATTAGTAATTGATTTAGAGGATCACTTAGGGCCCATTTGTCTTCGTTAAAATGTTACCACTATCCTTGGTTATGATATAACGATCACCATCAATTAAAAAATTACTACCATCACCAAACTAAAATCATACAAGTTTTTGATACCGTAATATAAAACATCTAATATATTATATCCAATGGAAAAGAATTTGTATTGTCCACATGTTTTCCCTGATTTTGTGCCAGTTATTCAGTTCTCTCAATCAAATAATAAAATGATATACATGGTATTTGTTATATTCCCCACTGTTTCAAATATCATTCAATTTTTGTTTGATAAACATTTTCCAAATGGGATCTCTTGAAACATGAACTACTACGTCACCTTACATGGCTCCCTAAACCATTTACCCCCCTTCACCATTAGTTATTTGTACTGTTCTGGGACATGTTTTCTACTAAAATTGGGAAAACCATTCTCATATCAGATATTGTGCCATTTTTTATCTTTTACAAGACCAAAAATGTTAAATCATATCATAGCTTTTCTCATGGTCTATAGCATAAAATTTCCCCACAATATTAATATTTTATTTGATAATCATTCATAAGAATAAGCTAGAATCTATGACAAAATCTCAAACCATGAGGCCAACCTATAAACTACCATTCCATATTTTCTTCTTAAACCCGACCATCCCATCCAAAAATACATACCAATGCTCTATGAATTTTTCATATGTGATTCATATTCATATACGATATTCTCCTCAAAGACACATAAATATAAATCCAAACTGTAACCAAAAGCATCAAATATATAGTCTTAGCAAACATCATCTATATTTTGATACAATGAAAAATTGTATATATCACCACAACACCATAGAAGATCTTATAAACACTATAATGTGACGATAATCTCCAAAAATAAAGGCACAACTATATTGGTGCTAAAATCACCTATTTGTCAACGTTCTAATTGTGACCTAACCGTATCATTAATTAAAAGAACATATTTTTTCCAAAAGCATTCTTTTTACCATTTTCAATACACATCTCAAGGATCATGGACACCATCCACATCATAACAATTGAAGAAAAATAAAACCACCAAATTCATCTCAAGGTAATCAATTTCTAATAACACAATCCAATTCCCATCAAAAAACTGAAACAATAAGATGGATCTTATGTGAGTCCATCCCAAATGAAATAAATCTCAAATCATCAACCAACCACTACTTCTCTATGTTTCCCCTCACCATATGATTTTTTTACCACCACAATATTCTGATGTTTGTAACCTAAACCATTGAAATGAACAACTATAACATCAACACAATCTTCCATGACATACATGATGTGATTCCCAAATCACTACACTAAAACAACCACAAGAACCCTACCAAACATTGGAATCTAGTCTTGAAATTAAAACCCCCTCGATTGGAGGCACCTATTACATCACTAAATAAACTATGGATGAAATGGTTCTTGTTCAAACCCTATATCCATTGATGAAAAAAATCATCATTTCCAAAAAATACTTAATTTTTCATTCAACTCAGCGCTTTCATTCCATTTTCCAGGTTTTGTCAAACCAATATATAATGACTCATCATGTATGGAACAACTCCACAGACACAGACATATAAATATATTACCACATCACCCATATATGGAGAGTCATCACTTATGGAACATCACTATCATCTGGAATTCCTACAACAATCTATTCCCATCTTATAGTAATTTGCGTTGTAAAGGAATCCACTACCTCCTAATTGTCATTGTCCTCTACATCACTAACTATAATTTCCAAGATAACAAATCCTAGGTTTCCATTAGAATGAACTAGTGACCAATGAAAAATCATATCTAGATCAAAAAAGACACATAAGTCCTTCATGACATTCAATAAAAAACTAACATGTGTACCTCACAGGTTTCACATTTGAATCTCAGTTCCAACACAACCAGTCCATGGTTATCTCCACACAAAATGTTTTAATAACTTTCCCCAAATTATACGTGTCATTAAAACTACATTAATCAATCTATTAAAACAACTATGGTATATGCTCTGATAAAAATATGACATCCATAAAATTAATCTGTAAAACAATATACCACTATAAAAAAATAGTCATACACTACATGGTAACTGATTCTGTGAATGGAACTCATTAGATTTTTCAACTTATAGTCTACCCAATGGACCTTACCATTAACAGGATAGTGGTGACCTCCAACCATAGAACTCCACATACACCAATCCATGTGCCTAACTTCCATGAGGACACAAATAGAAACAAAACAAATCTTGTTAACTTGGAATAAATCTATAGATATCATAGAATAACCAAGATGATGTAAACATTTTGGAAAATATTTTCACTAACATGGTGAATGATATGAACAATTCAATCAATAAAATCACAATTTATTCATTCTATATTTATTCTCTTTTATTGGGACACCATTATCGAGAAAAAATTCATGGGTATTTTATTCCTCAAAAATCCCATCAAAATGTAACAACGGCAACTCATGTTGTATTTCTACCTAGAAAATTAATCAGCACTTCAAGACACTCTCCATGATGTCTTTACCTATCATTATGTTTGTAAATATTTCCAATTACTCATTCATGTTACTCTATCATTAACATATTTATTCAAAAAACAATCTTGATGATCCATAATAATGAATAAAAACTAATCCAACTATTGTATAAACCTGATTGAGTATTTTTTTTATTGGGAAAACCATAACTTTTCCTGGGCGACTTGATCACCCTTCCAAAATGGAATCCTAAATTCTCCACTTGTAACCACATATGGAATTCATCAGACCCCCAAAGTATCTGACATTATTGTGGCCAAATAATAAATATAAATCATGATCACATTATATCTACATCACCATGGATATGCCCAACTCCCACATACACTACTGACCATGAATCATGGTCTTTTCACCTCATCAGACTCAATATGTTTTCAACGATCCATTATATCAACTCATACATTGTCACAAGTCATACCCATACTTATAGCCACTCATCTTTAGAGATGTCATTCCAATCCCATAAAAATATGTCCTTTTCAATCCAACGCAATCTATTCATCCAAGACCAACATTTATTACTACATAAGCATCATAAAAAATGATATACAATGATTCTAATTTATACTACATATTCTAAAAATGAAATTATATAAAACCAAAATCACTCATATGATTATATTATAATGGATCAAAAGAAAACCCATTATTTTAGCATAAATTGATTGCACATACTATGCTTATATTCCCTCTTTGAAGAGTACACCAATTAAAAAATTTCAGAATCTCACATCAAACATGGTTTAACTCATTATGGATATCGTTGATTTCTTAAAACCAATATCGTATGATTACAACATGAGTTTCATATTGAAAACAATTAACATTCCCAGATATCCTATAAGGAAAAACATGCACTAAAAAGCACCCATTGTGTTCCACTATCAATTTAAAAAGTTTCATCCTCTCCCTCATGTACCTGAAGGCCCTCTTATCAATGATGTCCCCTCTCACATGTCAAAAACAAAATATGAAATGAAATCAACTCCCTAAACTGGGGTCAAATCTAACAAAGGACATTTTCACTCCCTCCAAACCCTAGAAAATCCTAAAAAATGCACATATAAAGGGATCCAATCCGACACAAATTCTAAAAAACATTATGTTTGATGCAACCTAGATAAAATATACTTTGAGGTCACACCCATGATTCCCACATTCATGTATCTACGCTATGATAAAATAAATAACTCTAGAGTTAAAAGAAAAACTCACATGAACAAAACCCATAATATTTACCGCAAACATATTTCTGAAAAAATATATCAAAACACGAATTCTATATCCCTAAAAAGGTAAAATCGGTAGAACCCCTCTAACCATGGTAAAAACCCCACAGACCATCAATACACCTAAAAATATTCTCAAACTAGGTAAATATAACTTTCTATACCACTCTTTCATAGGGTCTTATCTCAACACTAAGTATACCCTAAAAATCATGCCTAATGTTCACATAATTTTCTCATTTCCCCACATAATTAAAATATACCGTTTTAGAACTCGATGATTAACATTTGAAAAATTTCATTTCATTTAAATCCCATGGGTATACCCATCCCAAAACACTTATGTTACTGTAATTTTCAAAAAACAAATCTTTTATTTAAATTCATATTGTAAAATATTGATAGATTACAATGTCTTAGATATGAAAAATTGGAATAAATTAGATATACATTAGTACACTACTAGCAGATAAAATTGACAAAACTATTAATCATAGGAAACATAAATATGACTTATCAATAATCTCTTCCATGCGTGATGCATAATCCTCTACACCTACTCTTGAAATATCATACCAAAAAACATCATAAACAAATAACATTCATATAAGTGTTCCACTCAAGGTGAAAGTATAATTCAAATGTAGATGAAAAATAAAATAATAACAATACCCACCCCAGGATGCTTTTGGTTTCTCATGTACATCGGGCCACATGCACCATATAAATTTTTTATTACTAAGCCCCAAAAATATCAAATCGAACTACATACCATTTACAAATAGTAAGAAAAAACAAACCCCATCCAATATTAATTTTTAATGTTCTATCTTAGGAGAAACAATTATAGGTTCTTAAATCTAAAATTCCCAATGATATTAGTCATATTTCCCCATATTCCTAATGCTCTTCACAACTAGAACTCTTTTAATGTAAAACATGGGGAGACTATACTCACTTATAAATATAATTCCACAATTGTACTAACTTACCTGATGAAATAAACAATATAAAAAATAAATGGAATACATACATAAATATGAAATAAGTTACCAAGTGACATATATGTTAACAATATGTTGAATACACTACAAGTTATGATGATTGTAGGGTATGGAAAAATCCAAAAAGGAGAATGAGATTCCCCATAATTCAAGAATGGATTCTACTCAATTAAATTTGATGAATTGGGAAAAAATGTAGAGATGTTGGCACAAGACTAACCGGTCCACAGACCGGTCCAATATTAATGGTACACGGTGGTTCCATGAAGATACGGCCCATGCCGCATCTGCTGTCATTCACGGAACAGGGGCGGGGACCCTATGTGGGTGTGAAGAAGGATGAGCGCCAGACCGCTCCACCGACACCAACCACCCCAACCGCGAAATGCGCTAGTCGGCCCATGCCGCATGCGCTGTCATTCGTGGAATAGAGGCGGGACCTTGAATGGTCGCGAATCACCCCTCGAACCAACTTGGTTTGCAGGTGAGGTGTACTCAATGCCCCCTTGATTTGCGGATTGTTGACCGAGTCATCCGTAAACTGGGTTTCCATTCATAGACCCCGCTGAAGGTTCCACATGGCCACAATAGACCCATTTTCTTCCCCTCTATAAAAGGGCATCGAAGAGGAGGAAAGGGGAGATCGATCAGATTCAGGTGGAAGGATTTCGTATGAAGGATCTTAGGATTATGCAAGCAGTGAAGTTCCAATTCGCGAACCAGAGCAGGTATGGAACTGGAAGTGAATTAATAAGGAACCAAAAATGAATAACAATTTGTCGAACTATGAAAATAAAATAACAAAAAAATAAGGATCGTGAAACATGGCCCCTCTGCAGGTACACTCCCCACAGACCAGAGAGTTTATGCCACTTTTTCCGATCTGACGCACCACGTAGAACCCTCCTATGAAGGCGAAGCCCCGGCCGATGAACCCCTGACTTGCGTCGCCCCTGTCCGCCGCTGCTTGTGCAGACTCCCCCGCTTACCAACCTGGTAAATGGGCCGAACTCGTAGCCATGTACCACCCTGGTATGCGGGATACCTATCAGTCCGCGGACCACCCTGGTTTACGGATGACCTCTCCAGCTGCGTAGCACCCCCTACATGAAGGGCGCCACTCCCCATACACCTGTGTGGCCCGCCATCTCCTTCAGTGTTCCCATCCCCCGAGTCAGGTAAAATCCTTCCAATCCGGCCTGATATTTCAAAACCCCCTCACTGGCCCATTCATTGGCCCCGAGCCAAGTCCTCCATCGAAGCCACCAGACCTGTATGATGCAAACTTCAGGCACATCCGCACACCGCCTTGAGTTCACATACCCATGGTAATGCAGGATCCAATCCCAGAATCCCCTTTCTGCCTCTCCACTCGCCAGATTAGGGGACCCCGCCTTAATTTCCCTTCAACTATGGCGGTGAGCACTTCTCCCTTGTTTTGACAGTTAACGGGCAGCCTCCTAGGTGTAATCCCCTAGCCTTTATTGCCGGAGATAGCACCCATTCACCTCCGTACATCCCCGGTGCCACAAACAAAGAGGGTAGATAGACACCGGGTTTCCCTTTCCCTCTCCCACTGGTCTTGGTCACCATCAGGATGCTCCATGCATGATCCCCACTCCGCTTCCCACGGACGCACCTTTCACGACGTGATCGTCGGGTCTCTACTGCCTCTTATTTCTCACACCGAGCATGACTCACATGGGCTTAGTGTAAGCACCAACCCTGACACCACCTCTTTCGTACTACGAGGACTTTGATCCATGTCATGGAATGGTACATAGGAATCCTCCATGAGGATCAATCCCATTACCCATCGGGCCCCCAGTCCATCCTCACATCGATTATCTGACACCAACTCTTACGAACTACGAATAATTTGATCCATGCCAAGGCACGATATGTAGGAAGACTCCATGAGGTTCAAGCCCACTAACCATTAGACACCCATTCCATCTTTATGTCAGTTCTCCGACACCACCTCCTACAAACTACGAGGACTTTGATCCATGTCAAGGCATGGTATGTAGGAAGCCTCCCTGAGGTTCAAGCACACTACCCATCGGGCCCCCGGTCTATCCTCACATCGGTTCCCCAACACCAGCTCCGCCAAAATACGTGGATTCTGATTCCTCTCATGAGGATACGTAGGAAGCTCGTATCACGGGTTCGATCCAAATGCTCAAGTCGTTACCCGTCCCCCCTTGAAGACCATAAAATCCAGAGTTCCCGTCTATGTGGAATCAAGTTAATGCCATCTCAATGAGTCCAAATTCATCAGAGTCATTAACCCCGTTGAGGGATGGTAAACCTCGGGATTAATTTATTCTGAATCCTTGCATCCAGCTGACCATTTACAATAAGGAGTAATCCGTGAATACTATGCTTGGGTATAAACCAATGATTCATGAACTTATGAACACATCTTAAATCTGTAAGAGAGTCCCGGAACATACAATAATTCCCCCCAAAAGGGTTCGATGAGCCCGAATTTCCATCCTCTCGACCAATGTGAGTTCTTAAGCATCCCTGGACGAATCAACCCCACGAACGCCTGCCTTTGGAAAACAAGTCCACACATCGTTGGATATGGAACCATTGTGCATTTCGAAATGAATACCAATATTCCCAACCTTAGTGATCGAGCGGAGCTCAACCCTCCGTGAGAACGATGATCAGGGCGTGTTGGTCCACTCTAATCCGATTCATGGCGAAATAGAAAAATGGTGAACCCGATGTGAATCTTTAACCATCAATGACAGATTTAACCTAATTCCAACTTTTCCCCCTAATGCTCACAAGGAGGGCCAAGAAAGGTCATTAATTATGCATGGGATCTTGAGATGATACTTTGACAGGTTTTTTGTTTGTATTAGATAAAATATTTTTACAGGTACCACACATGACTCCCTTTGATCCAATGGCATCACGGGGGAACTCGCAGGTGCGCACTTCAAGCTACACAATTACCGAACATCCTCACCGATAGAGGACCCCATCACCAACCCAACGTCTCAACGCTGGGTCTCAGATGCACTGATCTGAGAGTACCACTTAAACTGTACTCTCCTGATGGTGGAGGCGGCCATGTATTCCGACCAATCCGCCAAGACCCTCCGGTCGCCTACCCAGCAGCGGCCGCAAAAGCAGATCCAGATGGCTCCTTTTACCGTCTCGAACCGTTTCTAAATTCTATCCGCAAAACGAGACAATGTGTACCTCATCTTAGGGAGGTGGATGAGGTCGACGGTGAGGGCTTCATCCCCACTAAACGGGGGTTCTGCTCTAAGGACCCACCAGAAGACGTCGTCACTATTACGCCACGACTCAATATCCTCTTTCCAAGGAGGATGTCACCATGAGGTTCCGGGCCTACGCTACCTGAGCTCCTTCCCCTCAGACCGCACGACGAGGGAGGAAAACATACAACCAGGGACCAACCATCACCCATATCCCTGAGGAGGAGCTCTGATGGCGATTCATGGAGACGTATTGTGAGCAGGTACATAAACCTGTCCGCTCCTCCAAAGTCCACCATCCAGACATGGCGGCATCGTATGAGAAGGCGTGCATCCCCACCAAGATCTATTAAGCCCGTTACTCACACATGATGACACCTACCGGGAAGGCACCTTTCCCTACCCTGGGTCGTGAAGCCTACCAACCAGACGTGGTGGCAACCTAGTGCCTGGAGGACCAGCTCCTAGTAGATGATCCTGACGCCTACCATCCCGATGTGGTGGAGATCGACAAAGACCACCATCCAGATGTGGAGGCAATTAATTGGCGGGCACGTCTCCCTACCAACAATGTCCACCAACTCGATACGGTGGGAAACCAGCATATGCAGGGCCAGCTCCCTGCGAAAGCAAGTAAAGTCTACCATCCTGATGTGCCGGAAAATAGGGAGATAAACCGGCATATCCCGACACAGGGTAAGACTCATTCACCTTCCCCGACACAAAATAATTTTCAGTACCTACTAACCACTGAAGGATCAGAGTAGGATATCCCTAGTCAAATACCAGAATGGGCCTTCATACCCGTTCCATCAATAGATGTCTCTCTGCATATCCTGGAAATGATGGAGGAGCATGTATCGATCCCAGATCATATCTTACAGACATTCCAGAATGTGATTGCATCAGCGGCAACAACAAGGACTCGGGCCCGTGAGACTGTCTCCCCGATTGAGGCGACTCATCTTAGTTATGAGATAGCCGCCTTGGAGTAGATCTAAATCCCTACTTCTGCCCAGGAGAATCATTGGCCATATTCCATGCTGTAAGGGCAACCAGATCGAGCAGCTTCACTCATTCCAATTGGGGGCACCCGTCCATCATGGTGGATGATTTAAAGCAGGCATATATCCCTGCTAAAATTCAAGATGTTCGTCAGCATATCGTAGCAGCATCATAGGAGCCAATTAGAAAGGGACCCAAAGGTGAAGGCTGTTATCAATAGCAGATGGTCCCCACTGCCCTCAAGAAAGTTCCCCAAACACACTGAAGGTAGATGGAAAATAAAGAGGGGGTTCATAACACTACTCTACTAGAAACTGGTGTTACCAATTCCACTAAGAGAATATCGAAGTCTTAGAACACTTCCCACCCATTACTATATTATGGGAGTGGCAATTGTAGTTGCGAATGTCCTCCCTACAATGTTACTACCAGTAGCTCTAAAGGTCATCCCCAGAGCACCTGTGGGTGCCTCCGCCACGTGCATATAATGATCGATCACGAGAGCTTATCTTTTGATGCCAGTCACGGAAGCCCTCCACGTGACTAGAATATTGAGTAGTATGAAGGCCCTCCATTGTTGCGGTCCACCCTGAAGGTCCTCCCTGTGGTATACACTGCAATCACTCTCCATGCAGTGGGACCATAGAATATGATAGTAGTCCTCGCTATCATAGTCACAACTGCGGAGACCCTCTCCGTAGTGACATCTCATCATGACAGGAAGGCCCTTCCCTTTTCATGGCATGTCTTTAAGGTCCTCCCCAGGGGTTACGTTGCAACGTCACATCGCACATCCATGTGTCAGATCATAATGGTATCCTTGCAACTCTGATAATCGAGGTCCTCCCCGTAGAGACGTCAACCAACAAGAAGGAACTCCACTCATTGTAGTACATTATGAAGTCCCTCTATGGGTGTACCCTATATACATTATCCCTACGGAAGCTATAATGGTAGTCCACACCATCACATTCATCATTGGGAAGGTCCTCCCCACAATGGCCCCAAGAAACAAGACGGTCCTCCCATTGTCGCAAAGTGTCTTGAAGGTCCTTCCCAGGATACACATCGAACGTCAAAGCATGATGGAAATACTCACCATGTTGGAAGTTGTTGTGAAGGACCTCCTCGTAACAACGCTATGAAGCCAGAAGGTCCTCCCCTCATAGCGATACGCCTTGAAGGTCCTCCTCGGGGTATGCACTGAAAAATTCCTCTATTCAGTGAGGCATCATGCATTAATGGTGGCCCTCGCCATTTAAAAATTGATAGCAGAGGCCCTACCCTCCTAGACGTCGGTCAATGATAATGCCCTCCCCTCGTTGTAGTACATTCTAAAGGCACTCCCTAGGGTGTACTCCATATGTTATCTCCGTGCAGCAGCTGTAATTGTAGTCCTCACCATCACAGCCACCATTGCGAAGGTCCTCCCCGCAGTGACATATCATATCGACAGGAAGGTCCTACCCCTACAAAATTATTCACAGAGAAACCATCATATGCTGAGGCACTCTGAATGATGGGATCAAGTATGTCAAATTCCCATATAGTTTCCAAAGACACCCTTCATTGATCAAGAGATAGTCCAGGGCCGCATTCATCTTCCAAACCACCTCAGAATCATCAACATGAAAATTAAATACCTACTGGTCCCACTCCCTCTGACCACACTATCGGTGAGCATCTCAGCTAGCCAATCCAGGTAGAGGAATCACTAGCAATATAGTATGCTGACTGGTTGCACCTGAGGAAACAACTGGCCAGAGAAGATATACCAGTTATGTTCTGTCCCACGGAAACCTCTCAGTTCGACATACCAAGAATGTTTTCAGAAGAATGTGTGCAAGAAATCCACTCCAATATATGGAAAACCCTCCGCCGACTGAAATCTAGCTTCCTTCCCTATGAAAGATATGTGGACTATATCGAGACAATAAGAGACCTCCTCCGTCACATCGACCTAGAAGCTCTTCCTTCGGCGCGGAAACCGCGACCTGAGAGGCTTAAAAAGAAACATTGAGTTAGCCTGCCTCCATGCACTGCACCAGTTGAGCTGCCTCATTGGTGACGCTCGGACGTGTGTCCATATCATAGGATTGAGAGAACATGGAGATTTTTATTTCACTCTGCTCACCACCCAGAAGAAATTTTTCAGCGTATTTTCTTGCAACGTCATCACAACAAGGTATCAATCAAGTGGGGACCCTATTATGGAAAGACGACACACCCAAAAGAGTCAGGCCTTGAGTAAGTCCCAGAAGCGTCTGGCCCGATGAGAACAATCCATTCAATAACTCATGAATCAGGCCACCAAAATCATTCAATATCCCTCTCTCCTAAGAGAGGACGATCAACGATCATTGCTCGCCTCCCCAGACGGGATTCATTCATAGGTGAACTCAGCATCAGATTTATTTCACCCCCGAATGGGGGCACGCAAGATCAGGCGGGTGCCGATAGCAGCAGCCACTGCCGCAATCCAGGGTCAACCCCACCCTGTAGAGCTGGGGGAATTTTTAATGAAAAATGCCCTCGTAGGACCGATAATAATGGGAAGAGACACAACATCCAAGGAATGGAGCCAACCCCAGACCTTAGGACTCAGGGAATTTTTACCACCTCAACAACAACCTCCCCCATGAGAATCAATATTCTCTCATCTAGGGAAGAAATTAAGAAGAGGAGGTTCCTACCCTATCCCATCCTTTGTATCATCATCCCCTTCAAGAGAGAGGCGTAATTTAAGGACACATCAAAGAACTCTCTGCGTCACCCTTCGTCAAGGAGTCCAAAAGAAATCCCGAGACAGGAACGGGAAGTCCAGTAGAAGGGGCGGGAGATCCTCTTCATATTTGGATGATGACATCGCCTCTAACCCGCGATATGCCTCCATCAACACCATAGAGGCTAACCACATGGGTGACACTGGAGATGATGCAAATTCAGATGGATCGGGAGATGATGGTTCCAGTAAAGATGTGACTCACAATGAACTACCAGGTGTGCACACCTAGATCTAGAGGGTCTCCCTAAATATTGTATCCCTTCCATCTAACCCTCCCCCACTTACCCTACAAGATTCCAACAAGGATAAGAATAATAGACCGGTTAACCTCAACCCATCCCCTTCTCTCGATAAAAATGAGCTGCTCACGCTCGAAGAGAGATTCACTCGACATGAAGAGGAAATGAGAGAATTGTGGAATCTTAACACCGAGCTACTCCAAAGGAACCATCATATGGAATGAATTTCCCAAGAAAATCCACACTTATCACTCCCAGCTAGTGCACCTAAATGACCATGGTTTTCCCCAGCAGACGAAACACGGTTAGGGCCCCCGCCCAATGAGGCACCCAGCCCATCCAACTACCTGAATATGGATTCGGGTGAATACCAAGGCATCCCTCCACTCCGGAAGCAGCCGGAGCAAGTACGTCTAAAACCTCCAAAGGTGCTACAAACGACATATGTACCCTTGGTTCCAGCCAAGCCATACCCTTAGGCAATGCCTCAGTTTACACCTACCCAAGGCCGGGCCTAACAAGATGTAAACTAGGGTCTCACCAACACCATCACGGAACCTACTGCTCGATTAGAAGCAATGGAAGGTCGACGCACTCTGATACAGCTAGAGCAGAAGCCCAACCCAGATTGGGTGTGCAACACCCCACCTCCACCCATTTTTGGGATCCCTGTATTCCCAATATTCAATGGATCCGATAATCCAGAACAGCATTTAATGCACTACGCGTCTAATTATGACCCTATGATGGGAACTCCGGAACAACAAAATGTAGTGAAACTCATATGCTTCTTACGAACCGTACAAGGATCTGCCTTCATCTAATATATGAGTATACCAGAACAGTCCTTAAAAAGATGGGAAGACCCTCGGCATCAGTTCCTATTCAACTTCAACTCAATGTTTCATAAAACAAAATTCATTGACCTCATGAATTGCAAGGAGAGGGAGAACAAGAGGGTCTCAGATTTCATCCCTAGATAGAAATGTCTGACCTACTCTCTGAATAAGACAATTCCACAAATGAGTATCTTTCCATATGCATCAATAATCTTCTAGATGAGCTAAAAACACCGCTCATACTATTGGAGCGCACCACTAGATTCCTCCATCTCTTGGTTATTGCCATGATAATTGAAGACTCCCTACAAAGGACCAATATGAATTCATGAATAGCCTCACAGGCTCCTGAAAAGTGAATAGTTAGAGATGAAGCGTCTACAGTCACGCTCAAGCTAGCCCCCATGCCTGCTCCACTTCCTAGGACTCCACCAAATCGTCAAGGGCCCCCTTTATATCAGCGACCGCCTCCGCCCAAGCGGGATGATCAGAGAGCATAGAAGTAGAACCAGTTCAAAGAATGGAGACACAAAATATACACATTCTGAGATGACCAAGTCTGTGGCTACTTCATCGCCAACATGAACTGCAACTTGCTACGGATCCCAGAGCCTAGGAATCCAAAAGAAGTCAGCCACAATGACAGGCCAGATTACTGTACCTACCATCGAATGTGAGGGCATAGTATCTTAGAATGCTTCGTCTTCAATGATCTCCTACAAAGGATGGTAGACTACGGGAAGGTCGAACTGGGACCACCCCCAGCACATGTGACGTACATTTCTACTACCGACTCTAACAAGGTAGAGGGGTGGGAGGAATTCACCAGAAAAAAAGGCGTAGAAATTTGATAACTGGATGACTTAGAAGACAATCAACCGAGCCCAGGTCATACTCTGAGCTCAACTACAGCAGCCAGTGTTGCAAATAACAGCCCCTAATATTGCACATCTGATAATATTGTCCTCACAACCCTCCACAAGCCAGTCATCCAGGCGTAATAGGGAATTGAGGAGGCAATCTCAAGAGGAGAAGTCCGTAACGAGGGTGAAATTAGCCCCGACACTATCAGATCTTATGCCCCAATCATGGCGCCATGGGCACCGACCCGCCAAACAGCACCATTAGGGACAACCGACCAGATTGACCTGTCACAGGATGAGGACCTAATCTTCAGTTCCATCAACATCATTCATCTACTAGAATAATTCCCTGATGAAGGGTATGGATACGAACATGAGTTCTCAACGCAAGGGGCTGGGAGGAGGAATCGTAGAAGAAGGGGATACTAGGGGAGACACAGTCACGACCGAAACCAACCCTGTGTTTATACCCCGACCCAAACCGATAATATCGCCAAAACCAGTGGGAGAGCCCTTCAGTGGACTCAACAGGAGGAAGAATATCCCTACACCTCCACAAGCGGCCACTATGGCCCCGTCATTCTACGATACCCATCAGAGGAGGAACAAGTGTCCAACCAACTAGTGCACATAAACAGACCGGTTGGGCTGAGTCCCTAGAACGTGGGGATATGATAGACATATGACCTTGCAGCTGGTCCATCCTCATCATGTATTCCATCTCCCAATATTCCTGCTAAACTCTCCTACCAATGGAGAAGCGCCGGATTCTGGAGAAAAAATACGATATCCTTAAGCAGCTGGTGGTGGTACTAGCCAAACTATCGATCCAGGATGCCTTGAATTTTTCAGCAGACATCAGAGAGGCACTTATAGAAGCCTTGCTAAGCACCAAAGAGTTTCAAGCTGAGGTCGTTGCTGCCGAGATTTGTCGGATGGGGACTGGAATGGCTGGATGCAATGTGGTGATTTCCTTCACCGATCTGGATGAAGATACCACCATGTAGGGACATATCAAACCACTATATGTGTCAGGCACACTAAATGACGTTGAGATCCGTAAAGTATTTATTGAAAACGGCTCTAGAGTTAACATCCTCCCCCTATGAACACTCCGAAAGGTGTGCTATAATAAGAATGACCTAGTACCCTTAGCTACAACTTTGTTAAGCTACAACAAGAGTGAATAGAAGCCAATGGGACAAATCAAGCTAAAAACACATTTTGGCGACCTTGTGGCCTACTCGGAATTCCTGGTGGGCTGATAGAACACAGCATTCAATGCCCTACTGGGAAGGTCGTGGATCCATAATCACATGGCCATTATTTAATCCTACCCCCAGATTATTAAGTATTGCGTCAATAGGAAATGTGGGACATTGCACGCTGACAAGGCCCCTTTCGAGAACTCTAAGTCACACTACATTGATGCCAGATTTTATGAGAAAAAAATCCTTCTCTTGGTGATGTTGACTGGATCCCCACTCCAAATGTTCTGGAAATGGTTTCAGATGACCCTCTCAAGTAGATCGATAGAGACTATGTACTGCCCATCAACCATGTTGAGAGTAGAAATTCAATACCGGACATGCACTCAGTTGTCCTCATAACTTCAGCCATAACGGCTGAGCATAACAGTGCTGAATGGACCGCTAAGCCTCAATTCGGGGATGAATACTCGAACAGGGATGCCCACGATGCCTCTCCCTCAAACCCTCGAGAGCACGGGCTGGAAACTCCCCCCCGTTGGATCAAGAAGATGAGAATGAAGAGGAGGAGGAGGATCTTAGGATTCACCTCCCTCATTTGAGGAAGGTATCTCCACCACTGTGGACAAGCTCAGGGAAATAAACATTGGTACCGAGAAAGACCAGAGGCCCACTCTCATTAGTACGACCATGTATCCTGAGGAGCATGAGGTATATACATACTTCCTGAGGAAACACTTGGATATTCTTGCCTGGAATAACACAGAAATCCCGGGACTCGATCCCGAAGTGGCGACGCACCGCTTGGGTCTGCCAGAAAACCACCGGGGCTATAAAGAAGATTCTAGAAGGATGAACCCCTCACATGCAGCCAAAATAGAGGCTGAAGTTGATAAGCTTATTAATGTGAGCTTCAATCAGGAGGTCCAATACCCCCACCTAGTTGGAAAACATTTTCCTCGTCATGAAAAATAATAGACAAATCCAAGTGTGAATCAATTTCCGATATCTCAATCGGAATTTCTTGAAAATGATTTCCCAATCCTGATTACCGAGTTATTAATTGACGCAACGGCTAGGTATGAGGCTATCTCATTAATGGACGATTATTATGGGTATAATCCGATTTGATTGACCTGAGAAGACGTAGAAGCCACTTCCTTCAAAGCCCCTCACTGATTATTCTATTACATGCTCATGCGCTTTGGTCTCAAGAACACTTGCGCCACATATCAACGTTCCATGCATTGCATCTTTAAACCATTCTTGGGGAGATTTGTCAAATGCTACGTGGATGACTTGGGGTTCTAATCAAGAAAACGCTCAGATCCCTTGTCAGACCATGAAGCCATCTTTGACAAACTTCAACAACAGAGCCTGACGATGAATCCCTTGAAATGAGCCTTTGGGGTAACCTTAGGGAAATTCCTTGTCTTTTTCATACGCCATCGTGGCTTCAAATTCGACCTTGAAAAGAAAAATTCTATCCTTGATCTGCAACCTCCCCACAATATCACTAATTTGAGACCATTCCAAGGGAACCTAGCCTACATTAGGTGGTTCAGATCCAACCTGGCGGGAAAATGTTCTCGCTTTACCAGACTAATAAAAAAGGGTGTTACGTACCAATGGACAGATGATTTCCTAAAGGCATGAAATAGTCAAAAGAAGTACCTCTTAAGCTCATCGGTGCTCATGCCCCCGTTTGAAGGAAGACCTTTCATCCAATACATGACAACCCTAGAGTAGTCATTGGGAGCCTTCCTCGCATAGAATAATGAGGCCAGCAGTGAAAATAGTCTGTATTACCTCAGCCGAACCAGGATCGATGCTGAAACTCGATACTCAATCTTCGAGAATAGTTTCTTAGCCCTAGTTTTTTCAGCTTAGAAATTGTGAAATTATCTGCAGCATCATGAAGTCCATTTGGTCTCGTGTTGTAACCCGCTCAAGTACATCCTCATCCTCCCATTGCTGACAGGGCGCCAATCCCGATGGTCAGTCATCCTGCAACAATTTGACATCTGGTTTGTGCATAAAAATCCATAAAAGTCCAGGTGTTGGCAGATTTTCTAGAAGATCACCCCTCGACATGGACCACCGCACTGGACATCGAGTTACCTAATGAAGACATATTCTGAGTTCAATAAGAGATCCCAACATGGGAAATGTACTTCGATGGCACTTCCCGAAGCCTGAATGGGAAAAGGATGGAGGATCCCAAATTTAACAAGCTGTGATGGGGGGTAATACTCGTTTCCCCAGAAAAGGCAGTCTTGTAATATTCCATCCTCCTGTCAGAAGGATGTACAAACAATGAGGTGGAGTATCAAGCCCTCATTGTAGGCCTGGATCTCACACTCCAGGCACAAGTACATCACCTTAAGCTAAAAGGAGACTCAGAACTGGTCATCAAGAAAGTAAATGGTGAATATGCTATTAAAAAGAAGGAGATGATTCCCCTATTTGGCCATGTTTGAGAGTTAATGTCGGAATTCTCCACAGAGCCATCATTGACCTATATTCCTCTGTCATAGAATGCCCAGGCTGATGCATTAGCTAATGCGGCCGCAGCCCTAGCTGACCTAGGACGGGATGAAACAGTTATCAGTATTTCTCATTGTCGAATGGTCTTGCCATTTGTTCAAACTAAAACAGAACAAAACAATGAATTCAGTCATGTCACCGAGCCATATGCTCACGCCACCGACTGGATGAACCCCCATTGTAAACTACCTAAAAAAGGGAGAACTCCAATTAGATCAGTCTAATTGAGAACAAATACAGAGAAGGGAAATCAACTTTTTCCTATACAGTGGCATGGGTCAGCAGGAGGTCCTCTACAAACGAGGCCTCGACGGAGACCTCCTCAAGTGCATTGATGGAGAAAAAATTGCTGCCGTCATGACTGAAGTGCATGTCGTAGTATGTGGAGCACACTAGTTAGGGTCTATGCATTCCTATCAGCTTTGAGGGTTTGGGTACTATTGGCCCACCGTGACACGAGATTGCGAGCACTTCACTGCAAAATGCCACCTATACCAAATTCATTTCAACTTCATACATCAAACCCCAGAGTTAATTCATCAGGCCAAGTACTCCTGGCCATTTTCCATCTGAGGGATAGACGTTGTGGGACCATATCCTCCTACCACAACCAAACAATTGAAGTACATCCTAACATAAATAGAATTCTATTCCAAATGGGCAGAAGTTGTACCCCTCAATGAAGTCGGAGCAAGAAACATTTTCAGCTTTGTGAAAAACAATATCATCACCAGATTTGGCATCCCTCATACCATACTTATTGATAATGGCACTAACTTATGTTCTACCTAATTGGAGAAACTATACCAGTAATATGGAATCAGGGCTATCAACTCATCCCGCTACCATGAAACAGCCAATGGACTGTTAAAGTCTTTTAACAAGACCATGTACAACATTCTATAGAAAATGGTGGACAAAGACAAGAAGTCATGGCCGGATAAACTCCTCAATGCATTGTGGTATTATTGAACTATATTCTGCACCGCTACATGAGCTACTTTGTAATCATTAGTATATAGAACAGAAGTGGTCCTGCCCATCGAGCTCCAATTACCCTCACTCTGTGTTTCCATTTGTGATCAGTTATCCAACGATGAGCAATTAGAAAAGATGATAGGTGACTTGGGATAGCTGGATGAGAAGCGGTTGCACACATTCCACCATTTGTACATATATCAGAACCGGATTGTACGAGCCTTCAATAAAAAAGTTCATCTTCGGTCTTTCTTGGATGTAGAATTGTTATTAGTCCTCCGGACCCTAATGATACCTAGAAAGAAACCTCTGAAGCTAGAGCCCAAGTAGGAGGGATCATGTGTTATACACAATTTCTACTGAAATGGAGCATATTCCCTGATCTCTATGGATGGGAAATTCACCATCCCTCCAACAAATGCGAGATTTCTGAAATGTATTTCACAGAATCAAAAGCAATTATCATCTGAGCTGGAAGATATTAAACTACCAAGCACCAATGGTCCAAACTCTATGACCCAAAACTGAGAGGTCTTTTTCCTCACCGCATGACGTTAAACTGAATGGATCCCATTGAACTATGTACGGCTTGATTCCTACCCTTTACAGGATACGTAGCGATGCCAGGTTCCGCAATCCTAGCCCAGCCATCCCCAAATAGATTTAAAAATTCTTTTTTCCCATATGTATGCACAAACCCTACACAGGGTGTATTCCTCGTACTTACCGCACGATGTTAAAATGCATGGATAAGAAGGATTAAAAATGCCCTCTCCCCCCGTGTGCGGACCAACCCTGCACGAGCTGTACCCATTTTTGAAAAACTACGTACAGCTTGATCCCTGCCCATGCAAGATGCGTAGCGAATCCAGGATCCCCTATCATATCCCAGCCACCCCCGAAAAAAGCTAAAAATACCATCCTTTTTCCCAATGAAAGGACTAGAACTACACGGGGTGTGTTTATCATCCTTGTCGCATGACATTAAACTAAAAAGAGAAGAAAATGAATAAATAAGGAAATTCCCCTTCCCATGTGTAAGGACCATACATGTACAGGGTGTATCATCCTCTAAAGAACTACGTTCGGCTTGATTCCTGCCCTCAAAGGATATGCAGCGATGCCAGGAAACTATATATTGGCCGAGCTATCCCCAAATAAAGTAAAAAAATGACCTTTTCCCCCGTGTATGGACAATCCCGGCACATGGTGTAATCCTCGTCCTTACCGCATGATGTTAAAATGCATGAATAAAAAGGATTTAAAAATTCCCATTTTCCCCATGTACGGTCGAACCTGACACATGCTGTATTCCTCATCCTAACAGTATGTCATTAAACTTCATGGATAAAAAGGATTTAAAAATTCTCTTTTCCCTTGTGTACGAACCAAAACTGCACGGGGTGTATTATCTTCTGAACAACTATGTACAACTTGATTCTCACCCTCACAGGATACATAGTAACGCTTGAAGTCCACACCCTGGATTAGCCACTCCAAATGAAACTAATAGTTTCCCCTCTCCCCCCTGTGTAAGGACCTGACCATCACGGGGTGTATTCCATGTCCTTACAGCACGACGTTAAACTGCATGGATAAGAAAGATAAATATGTCCCCTTCCCCCTGTGTAAGGATCAGACCTGCGTGGGGTGTACTCTAAAAAGAACTACATGTGCCTTGATTCCTACCCTCACAAGATATGTATTGACACTGGATCTTATTTCCTAGCCCAGCCGCTGATAAAAGAAAAATCAGATATATATACCCCTCGTCCTTACCACGTGACGTTAAATTGCACATAATCCCCTTTTTCATGTCAGTTCACCGTCTTCCTTGCCACACGATGTTAAACTGCACAGAATTTATCGCAACCCACCCACAAAATAGGGTTAAACGAGATGGGAATACTTCTTGCACATATGGATTCATCCTCTCCCTGCATTAGAATCCATAACCCGGATAATTGTAGATCTTCATAACCATTCATGGGCATCGGAAGTGGAATGTTATAGACCTATGGACACCATTGTATGACTATGCATACCATGCCCTCAGCAGCTCTACATATTGATTTCCCCTGGCCCATCTACCAAATGAAAAATTTCCTCAAGCGATACTCTTCCTATCACTGTACACTTACCGGCCTCAAATCCCCCATATCATATCTCCTGATCCAAAATTTAATGGAGTAGTGGTTTACATGTTGATTCCCCTCTCACATCCAAATGTTGCCAGGGTACCCCTACCTGTCTAGCCAATGTATCCGCCCATGGTTCACATGATGATCTGCATCTACAAACATCAAGACATGGATATGCTACTTTGACTCAACATGCAATTGTGGTGAGGATGTTTCATATATTCTTGGACAACATTATCCCCATATGTCGAACTCTGTAGAGTGTGAAATATCATATTTTCATAATCATCCATGGCCATCGGATGTGGAAAGTTATCGACCTGTGGACACTTTTGCATCACTATTCATAACATGACCTCAACGTCTCTGCATATTGATAGCCCCTGGCCCATCTACCAAAGGCAGGATTTCCTCGGGCAGTACTCTTCCTAGCCCTGTACGCCTACCGGCCTTAGATCCCCTATGCCATACCTCCTGATATGGGAAACCCCAGAGTTACAGTTTGAACCCTCATCCCATCAAACTTATTCAAAGTATACCATAGCCTCATAACTCAGTTTCTTTCCGAGTAGTTATAGCGAGAGTCACCTAATGGTCTGAAATCTACGACCATTAAACTAAGAGTACCTAATCCTTACCACAAGATGTCAAAATGCCTGATGTAATGATACACCCTATGTGCATGATAAATCAGCATGGTGAAATCTTCGAGTCTTAACAGTAACCAGGGGCGAACATCCCCGACATGTCCAGATATTTTCTTACCAAATAACAGACTTCATGGCCTGGTCAATCACAGATCCTCATAATCATTCATGGCCATCGAAAGAGGAAATTCATCGACCAGTGGACTCCTTTGCACAACTATGCGTACCATGACCTCAGTGTCTCTTCATATTGATAGCCCCTGGACCGTCTACCAAAGGTAAGACTTCATTAGGCGATACTCTTATTATACCCATACGCATACTGACCTCAGGGCCCCCATATCATCTCTTTTGATCCAAGAAGCCCCAGAACCATGATTTACACCATCAACCCCTCTCCACATCTTGGAAATGCCGAGATATTCAAGCCTAGTTACATTTTAATCAAGAGTGGCCTTTGAAACTGCGTCCTTACCGCATATTTCCAAAACTACACAGATCATGTCTTTGCCTCTTAGTGTGAAACTGCAAAGACCAAGCATTAGACAGCCAAGAAAATTCCTCCAACTAAAATCTTTTTCATGGGTTTAAAAATGCCACCCTTCCTTGCTGCATGATGATTAAACTGCAATGTCGAACCTATCTTGGGTTCAGTCGAGAATGGTGGCTTTCCTCTGACCCTCAGTGCACGGGCTAGACCTGAACAAACGACCATCTCACACTAGTGTGAGAAGGGACGGCTTCACCCATTCACGGGAAGTTTAGCATAGATTTTTTTCTCATATCTAGACATCCTCTTTTCATAAACCATACTCTGTACTCAGAAAATACGAACTCTCATAAGCCACCCCCGTGGTCCCGAATCCCAAATTCCCTGATGTTGCCTAGCTATCGGGAGAATACAATCATTGACCTAAGGAAACCGTTGAATGACTGTTCATACCAAGACCTCAGCGGCTCTGCATATTGATTTCCCCTAGCCGGTATAACAAATGTATGATTTACTTAGGCAATGCTTCTCTCAATACAACACTTGGCCTCTGAGCCCCCAAGTACATCCCAGGATTCAGAAACCCACTGTGCTATAGTTTACCAATCTCATTCACAACCCTTCCAGAAAATGGTGGAACGTATTTGATGAGATTACAAGGAACTAAGAGAAGTCGTCCCACTTTAAAGAACATCCCAGTAGGATGACTTTAAACTACTCCAACCTCCAATAATCCTCTATGCTAACTAAATGCGTAGGACAGGGACCCTAGGTCCACAATATTGATTAATACAGATGTTCTCAAACCCTTTCAGACGACAAACATCGTTTCCAATCCACCTCTAGTCGTTTTTTCATAACTCTCCATGACACCCATCGTGGTTTCGATAAGCTGGACTTCCTTGAAGTCCTCATGCCATCATAAACCAACATTCATTGACATAAGGACACCTTTGCACAACTATGAATACCATGCCCTTAGAGGCTCTGCTTATTGATTTCCCCTGGTCTGTCTAACAAATGCATGTCTTCATTAGGTGATGGTCTTCCTACCACTGCATGCCGATACGGCTCCCATACCTTGAGGCCTGCCCTGCATGTCATTCGAATCTACAAATTTTCTCCCCATTTCTGTCTAAAAGGCATTGAGACATCTTTTAATCAACCAAACCTAGTCGGGGCCCTTGCCCCACCATATCATGTCAAATCTGTTCGACCTAAAACATCAGTAATGATAGTCTTGTTGGTGAGACTGCAAACTGATCACAAAAAGAGACGCAAATCTCGTTAGTCCAAAAACCCGAAAATGCTACCTAAGAAAAAGTCGAGCCATACCCACTAGGTCCACACAATATGGGCCCAAGAAAAATTAGGGTATTTAATGAAAAGACAAAAAATTTGTGGGGTTTTTTCTTCAAAACCCTACCAATAGCCAAACTATGCTTGCTGGATCTCGTGGTCCAGAAAAAAGATAGACAACGTTATAATTTTTATCAATTTTCCGGAACTCTGATTATTTTATGTTCAGTTAATTATCATACAAATTAATCATGAAAAATAGATTCTATCACGGGAAAATACAGTAATAGCGCTAAGGAGAAACATCTCTTTATTGTATGACAAAGTTGATGAGAAGGGAATCCACAATCCGGAGCCTCCTCTGGCATGAAAGGGTATTACAATAGATTTTCAGCAGATTCACAATGATGTATCACGCACTGATGAGAATCCTCAGTCGCTTGATAGAGATTCTGCTATATGGTTGTCTCAGATTCTACACCAGCCCGCAACGCTTCCGCCTCGTATGCCGCCTTTGAGGTTTCCTCAACTCATCCTCCATTTGCCGCTCCCCTTCTTCAATTATGGTTGTGACATTAGTCTCCTATTTCTATTGCCACTATATGTCACTCCTCAGCACCTCCAGTCGAGAACACTGATTAATGATTTATCCCTGGCATCTCGTGACTACATCAGCATGATTATAGGCTTCTGTTTGGAAAAGATGTCGGGTCACGGGATGGTAGGCTTCAAATAAAGAAGTATAAATGAAGGATTCAAAACCACCAAGCCTCCCCCGGTCAGCGACCAACTGCTTGACTATATCATAAATACCATGGTATTCAATGAAATCAAATCCCAGAACCATAAACAGATTGCACAGCTTCGATAATTTAGTCGGCATCTCGACCAAGGGTGTCTGAGAAATCAGCTTCCAAAATTTCTTCCAAGCCCTTTGGAGAGCAGGTCGAAGACTAGAAAGGACTTGTTGATCAGCCTCGGAGTCACTCCTAGAAAAAGATACATACTCAGGGATGAACGTCACTATGGAGGGACCCGATGTTGCTTCACCCGCAAACTCTGGTGGCGCGGAAACTTCGCCCATGACAGTTGTGGTCACAGGCATGATTAGATCAGAGGAAACAATCGGCGGCGCCGAAGGTTGTGGTCCTAAAGACTCAAAAGATGATAAGAAGGATAAGTATCCCTAATCAGAAAAGGGATGAAAAAGGATTCAGTGGCAAGATATTAAGAAGCTTAACCCCGATCATCAAGGTGTCAGTGCCCTCATGCTCTATGCCGCCATGACCACTCAAGGAAGACGCTACATCTTCGAGATAAAAGGGACTCCTGGGAACCCCCAGGGGTGTCCAGGACCTAAGGTCACACCCAAGACTAGAAACTACCAAAGATGTACCCAAGCCGTCGTCTACAGAAATAATGTTCGGGGAAATTACTCCCCTGGTAAACAAAATAATGGCCCGCTCTGGGTTTCTGAAAAATTTCATGATGATGTGTTCTTCCTCCATCTCTATGGGATCCATCTGGTCTAAGGCAGTTGGCCCCATTAGATCGGGGGCCTCCTCGGTAATCACACGCACCCCATCCTCCCTCGTAGTTATAGAGGCTGGATGATCAACTAGGGTCTCAGCTTCCATCTATTCCTCCTCGGACATATCTCTGATTGATGAATGCAGAAGGAAAGTGACCATATCACTAGACCCTTCAGCAGGGGATGCCATATCATCATGCTCAGGTGTGGATGCAGGTGGTCCCTCAGATAATAAAGGGGTAGAAGGTACGACCGCTTGAGCAGCCATAGCTAGGTCTCAGTTTGGCCCTACACTATAGTGCCAAAACAGTTAATGACTAGCAGAATCAAAACATATGAGTTAATAATTGAGGAAATGGGAGTCATGATTACCCAACATCCCCTGGATGAGCCGTTCTGATTATCGCAATGCCTTCCGACATCTCTGCATTTCCATTGGAGACAATTCTCTACTCAGAATACTGGGAGGAGCGGGAGGAGGAAGGTCCCTACTTTGATCTGCGATGGTCAGTTCAATGTGCACAGCTGCACCCGGAGACCCCTCCTCGATGACCCTGGTAGTCGAAGGCGCGTGTTCACCTATGGTGGTAACACCAGATGATTACCCCGGGGAAGGAATTTCCCCTTGGGATTCCTCGACACCCTATATAAAGGAATGAATCTTTAGAACCTTTACAATAAGAGAGGAAGAAAGCCGGAATGGGAGAGCAGGGAAACCTCTTCTTCGGGATCGAACGATTCGGGATGTCTTTACATCATAGACACCTGATTAGACCCATAAATCCGGTTTTAGAGTGAATGCACGTATGCATCCATCACCTTAAATGAGGAGACTATTTCATCCTGATCCTCTTCCAACAGCAAGTGAGGCGGAGCGAAGAGAGTCCCGATACACAGAATCTCGAGAAAGATCATTTGGAGTATCACCCAAACCTCTTCATCTAAGACAGTGAACCTCAGGTCATCCCAAATCTTCCATGAATCTGGATTGAGGCCGAAACAGGAACAGTTAACCAAGGGGAGTGATCTAAGAGGGTCGGGAAGCGGTAGGGGTGGGGGGCGCCAATGGTCGTGTTTGTTCTTCTGATCTCGCCGCCGCCCTAGAACTCTTTGGAGAAACCTGTTGGCAGGACCTCACAGGATGGAGGGGGAATTCCCTTGCCTCATTCAGAGCAGGGGAATTAGAAGAATCATCACCCCTTGAAGATTGATTGCTCTATTCCTCTCCCTCATCAATCACCGACGACAGCATGGACTCTAATTGATGAGTCAAATTTGCGTAACCCTGGCGTGCATGAACGTAATCCTTGATGTCTCGAAGACACCGATTGGCCCTCTATGGGTCAACATCATAATGAATGTCAACAGGAGTAGATATGTAGCCTAGTATGTCAAGAGCCACATCTGATTCCTGGATATGTTGCCACAGAGAACGGGGGTACTGGCTGCGAAAGAATGGCTGACCTCTGAATTCATCCCATTGGCCCCAATCAATTGGGAAGGCAACATCAGTGGTAATGGATAACTATCTCCGAGTAGCTTTTATGTCATGTGAGGATGCACCTACGCCTGTTAGAATCATCCCCAGAAGCACGGGACCAGCAGGGTTGGGTAGAACCATTCCTGGCCTGGTAGAGGCATTATCACCCTTCCGCTTCCCCTTTCTCTTAGATGGCTTAGGACTTGAGAGGGTGGGAACCCACAACCCTAACTAGCCATTCGGGTATGATTGCACCCAGGAGTCAGCATAGCTCTTGGATAGGAAAGGCATGGAGTCTGCAAGCGCGGGGGCCATAACCTCGCAGCCAGTATCCTCGAGGGTAAAAATTAACCACAAGTGTCTAGACAACATTAGATGGCAGTTAATGCGGGTTCCATTGAGTGCAGGAGATCAAAGTTCAAGGACACAACCAAATTGACGTTCGAATTGGCAAGGCTCATACCCCTCGGAGATCATCTCCCCACTGATACGAGCCACTAGAGAGCCTTCTCGAAGGGAAAAGAGGTTCCCCACTTTCTAAATTCTACTGATATGGTGTTTTTGATTACATTGGTTGCGTAGGGATATGGTCGAAAATTGAAATGATCATAACTCGAGATCCGACTTGACAACAGATGCATATTTTGAACGGTCTATTGTCCATCCTTCCCTTAGGTCACCCACACTTCGGGCATAACCCCGCTGGTTAGTTGCAAGTACGGCTAGAATGCGGTACCCGGAACGTGAAAAGGGTTGATAAAAGTATAGCATTTCCTAATATGCACTCCCAGACATCCCCACAGGATTTGAATAGGTCCAGCTACTCGGTTTTGATGATTCCCCTTGGTAATATTCCCCAGCAAACGATAAATCCAAGCCAGTATCAGGACAACCATGTTGAGGACGTTGCCTGTGGCCAGATGTGCTGCCTTAACAAATGTGGAGACCCGCACGCCACCAGAATCATGTATGGGAAACCACCATCCACTCAAGAACATGGCGAGAAATTCCTCCAAGCGGATCACTCGGACAACATATGGCACCAGTTCCAAGCCCCTGCTATGTAACTGTCCCTCCACCAGGATCATCCAATAGTTGCCCCTCTACCTTCAGCACTCCAATGTATGATAGATCATGGGCCTGCGGGGAAGGGATATGGACTTTCTACCTCAAGAAAAAGCCTTTATACGTTCACGGTATGAGACAAGCTGTTTCAGAGATGTATCTATCGAATCCTCCCAGGACAGATCAATAAGCTACTTCACTAGGGGAGGAGTCCTCTCTTCATCTTCCCACATAGAAGGGGGAGGCATGAATTCATCATACATGCCCCCAATGATGGGGACCCATGAGATCTGAAATACATCCCAAAAATGATCCCCACCTCCACGTGGACTAGATGGAATATGTTGTTATCCGGACTCCAATGACTCGTAAACTACTTAGCAAGGGCATGGGGTCGATGGGTATAGGTCTGGGACACCCATGTAGCTTTGTATAATCCCACAGCTCTCAATTTCACTTCAAATTCCACACAACTCTGGCGAACCTAGAAGGGCCACCCCAAATCCAATGATTTAAATGCCCCCCAGGTTGGAGGTCCCAGCCCGCTGACCAGACCTACTGGTTGTTCACCATAGCATTACAGGAAATGCTCTAGTAATAGTGAATTTACCCCTCATGCTGGCGTTGTTCTCCTATCGGGGACACATGAATGTGATTCAACACAGATCTGTCAGTTGTATCCTTTGGTATAGGCCACCCCTGGCAGATATCACAACTCGGGGGATGGTTCTCGTAAACATCCATTCTGTAGGATTTTTGTCACGAGATGGTACCAGGATTTCTGTATCGAACATCAAACGGAAACCATAGGCAAGAAGGTTGTTGGGAAAGGGGTACTCCTACTGTGACTTGGAGAGCAAGTTGGCAAGTAAGGGGTAAAGTGGGGTGTGGCGGAATCCATCCTTAATAGAGCTGGCAACATCCTATAGGCGTTGATCCCCAATTGGGGGTGTCTTGGCAGCAGGCCTAGGTGCAGGGCGAGGAGGAACCCTATTTTCTCCCTGCATTATGAAAACCAGACAGATGGTCAGTAAAAATTAATAAAAATTCAGACAAAAATACCATGTATTATGCAAAGGATTATTTCAATGGCCCTTCATGACAAGGTCTGTGAGTAGGACTCCAAAGGTTGTTCGTGGCGACTGTATCCCGCGAACCAACCATACACAGAAGAAGTACATGGTGCTCTGGCCCACAGAGTAGTAGCTAGAAAACCGCGATCCAGGCTTCTCCACAAAATCTCAAATCCTGGTGGAAGATTTTAGAAATTTTTAATGTCTGAAAGTTTTTAGTTCGTCGACCATTAAAACTGCGTACCAAGCTCCTACGCTTCCCATTGTAACTTACTTATTAATTGATTAATGTGTTAAGTTCAAAACTGGGAGGTTGTTCCATGGGTGATGTCAGGCGCGAATGAGGAATGCTTTGTGGAAATGAAAGCCGTTTCACGGAAGATGAGTTTCACGAAGGGGCAATCACACGAAAACGACAGGAAAAATATCTGTGTTTGCAAGGAATCCGATAAAAGACAAAGGATAAGGTCCCCCCATGTTTATAGGTGTGGTCCCCTACCAAGTCCACTCTTGTAACACAAGCTATCCATATTTCAGGAACACTCAACATCGGAATAGTCTCCTCTTCGTTCCGAATGGACCTCAATCCAATGGGGGGACATTTTTTGGGTTTTGAAAAATCCTCAAAGGAGAATGAAATTCCACATAATTCAAGAGAGTATTCTACTCAATTTACTTCAAGGAATTTGGAAAAAATGCGGAGTTGTTGGAACAAGACAAACCAGTCCACAGATCGGTCCAATATTAATGGTACGCCTCCGGTTCTGCAAAGTGTCGGCCTAGTCCGTATTCGCTGTCGTTCGCAGAACAGGGGCGGGGACCCTCTACAGGTGCGATGCAGGACAGGTGACAGGCTGGTCCACCAACATGAACCACCCCAACCGCGAATTGTGCCAGCCGGCCCATGCCGCATGCGCGGTCATTCGTGGAATAAGGGAGGGACCCTGCGCGTCTACGAAGCACCCCTCGAACCGACATGGTTCATGGGTGAGGTGTACTCAATGCCCCGTGAGTTGCAGATTGTTGACCGAGTCATCGGTAAAATGGGTCTCCAATCATGGGTCCCCATAGATGGTGCCGCATGGCCACAATAGACCCATTTTTTCCCCACTATAAAAGGGCATCGAAGAGGAGAAAATGGGAGATCAATCAGATTCGTGTGGATGGATTTCGGAGGAAAGAGATTAGGATTCCGCAAGCAGCGAAGTACCAATTCGTGAACCTGAACAGGTATGGAACTGAAAGTAAATTAATAAGGAACCGAAAACGCATAACAATTTGGTGAATCGTGAACTAAAAATAATAAAAACAAAGAATGATCATGAACCATGGCCCCTCCCCAGATGCACTCCCCACGGACCAGGGATTTTAGGCCCATTTTCTAGTCCGACGCACTGCATAGCACCTTCCTATGTGGGAAAAGCCCCGACAATAAACCCCAGACTGGTGTCGCCCCTAGCCGCCGCTACTTGCGCGGACTCCCCCACCTACCAACCTAGTATGCTGGCCGAACCCGAAGTCATGTACCACCCTGGAAAGCGGGACACCTATCTGTCTGTGGACCACCCTGGTTCGCAGACGACCACTCCATCTGCGTAGAACCCCCCTACGCAAAGGGCGCCACTCCCCATACAGCCGCGTGGCCCACCATCTCTTTCGGTGTTCCCATCCCCTGAGTTAGGTAATCTCCTTCCAATCTAGCCTGATCTTTCGCAACCCCAACACTGGCCCATTCATCATCCCCGAGCCAAGGGATCCTTTGAAGCCACTGAACCTATTTGATGAAACCTTTAGGCGCATCAGGTCGCCACCATGAGTTCAAATAACCACGGTAATGTAGGGTTCAAGACCGGAAGCCCCTTTATGCCCCTCCAATCTCCAGATTGGGGGACCCCGCCTCCATTTCCCTTCAATTATGACTGTGAGAACTTAACCTATCTTCTGGGAGTGAACGAGAATCCTCCTAGGTGTATGCCCCTAGCCGTTCTTGCAGGAGGTAGCACCCATGCACCTCCATACATCCCCGGTGGAATGGACCAAGAGGGGAGATAGACACATTTGTACCCTTTCCCTCTCCCGCTGGGCTCTGTCACCATTAGGATACTCCATGCGTAAGCCCCACTCTTCTTCCCATGGACGCACCTTTTGCGACGTGATCATCAGGACTCAGCTGCCTCTTGTTTCTCACACCGAGTATGACTCGCGTGGGCTTAGAGTAAGCATCGAACCTGAAACCACCTCTTGTGAACTATGAGGACTTTGAACCATGTCAAGGCATGGTACGTAGGAAGCCTCAACGAGGTTCATCCCCATTACCGATCGGGCCCCCGGTCCATCCTCACGTCGGTTCTCCGACACCACCTCTTGCAAACTACGAGGACTTTGATCCATGTCAAGGCATGGTATGTATGAAGCCTCCATGAGGTTCAAGACCCCTACCCATCAGACCCCCGGTCCATCTTCATGTCGATTCTCCGAAACCACCTCCTGCGAACTAAGAAGACATTGATCCATGTCAAGGCATGGTACGTAGGAAGCCTCAATGTGGTTCAAGCCCACTACCCATTGGGCCCACGGTCCATCCTCACGTCGGTTCTCTAACACCACCTCCAAAGAACTATGTAGATTCAGATTCCTGTCATGAGGATACGTATGAAGCCCATATCACATGTTCGATCCAAATGCTCATGTCGTTACCTGCCCCTCCTGGAAGAAAATAAACTCCAGAGTGCCCAGTTATAAGGCTTCGAGTTAACACCATCACAATGAGTCCAAATTTCGTGGATTCATTAACCCTAATGAGAGATGGAAAACCTCGGGCCTAAATGATTCTGAATCCTTGCATCCAGCTGTCCATTTCCAACAAGCAGTAATCCTTTAATACAATTCTTGGGTATAAACCCAAGATTCGCGAACATATGAACACGTCTTAAATCTATTAGAGAGTATTATAACATACAATAATTCTCCCAAAAATGGTGCTATGAGCTCGGCATCCCATCCTCTCAACCAATGTGTGTTCTGAAGAATCACTAGCTTAATCAACCCAGCGAACGACTCCCTTTGGAAAGCAGTTCCACGTATCATTGGTTATGGAACCATTGGACATTTCGAAACGAAGACTGATATACCTGACCTTAGCGATCGAGTGGAGCTCAACAGTTCGTGAGAACGACAGTCGAGGCACGTTGGTCTACTCCAATCCAATTCGTGGCAAAACAATGTTATACAAGAACATTCCAAAAAAACAAAATATTAAATAAACTGAACAACGTTCCATGTACCAACGCATTTCAGACATCTCATTCTCAAATCTGTCAACAAACATAAAAACCAACTACTAGGTCCATATCCTGATATTTTTCCATAAAAATTGTATTATTTCATTAGGTATAGAAGTGTAACTATGGATCAAAAATGATTTTATTACAACATAGTAGGCCACCTCGAAAGGTCTCTAAGGAAATAACATGTTTTTTCAATAGTGTATGTTAATAGTCATGGTGTTGTAAATAAGAAATATAACAAAAGAAATCATAATATACATCTTACCAGTTATTTCTTATCTATTATTATATTATAGGTTTCATAGTGTTGACTGAACAAAATAAAATTATATGGTCATTCTGGGATCATAATAAATAGCATAAAATGGGTTACAAAATCAATTTTTCAGGATGAGTGTTCAATAAAAAACAACTTTATCATAATATAGTGGATCCCCTTTCTAGTAATAATTCCTTTTCAATATGTTTGGGGATATAATGTCTCAATACAAAATAAAAAACCATTCCATCATTTTTAACACAACGAATCCATATGAAATTATAATCCTAGAAAACATCAGTGGAAATAGAGAACTAATCTATCCCAATCTGATGTTGATGATAATCAGTCCCTATGTTAGGATCATAGATTATTGGTTGAAGATCCAAACTGGAGAAATACATTGGTGGGGCCCATATCATCTCTCTAGCCATACCCATGGGTGTAGATCCTCGGTCTGATACCGCACTAATATAACATACAACATGGTATTTCTTTGTAAAACGTTTATCTCATTTACCCATATATAATTTCAATTATTATGGTCCCAATAGCGATTTTAAACCAAATCATGTAATAAAAAACAAATTAAAATACTAATTTAAATTAATATTGATGTCAAACTTTATAACATGGGTATTTTTCATTGAAAAATCAAAACATTCCCCAAAAAATTATTTTCCATTTCAATCAATTAATAATATTCATTAATCCTTTTCAAAAAAAAGGAACCACACCCCAATTTCAAATCAACATGTGATTTTAAATAAGAAACCCAATTTACAAATCCATTAAGGTTAATGCCTTCTTTTAAGACATTACCCACTTTCAAAACATTATATTTTATCATTGATAACCATTCCTGGATAATATTCCAAATCATGTCAGTTAAACCATTTCCAAGGCCTCCATTTCCTTTCCTAGATACGAGAATAAAAAATTTATATTACACATTAAGCAAAATACCATACTCAAATTAAAAATTTCTACCCACTCACGTACATAATTACACTGACATGAAATTTTACAACTTATTTCACCATTATCATCTATTCTACATACCACATAGGTCGCCCTAGGTTGGTTCTCGCATCATCAAAAAACCCAATGAGGTTCATGAAAGGCCTCACACCACAATATTTGGCTCAAATTACTTTCCTTCACCAATTATTTTAAAACAACTAGAATAAATAAATTATAAAAACTATATACACATATAAAACATGAGGACAATGGAAAATATCATTAATATGACCTAACTCGTATTTATTGGAAATATCTAACATAATCATAACACATTATTCGGACTAGAATAACCATCAAATACAAAACATGGAATATAATTTAAAAGTTTTGTTTAAGTAGTTTGGTATTATAGAAGGATACTAAGGAGGACACTTCAATTAAATAGATGTAAATTGAGTGAAATACATACCCAGATTTTTGATTCTCAACAAACGACACTCCAAAAGAATTTAAAACAAGGGAGAACGATCCAGATTGGAGGGAGTAGCTCCCTATTTTAGCCCTTGTTTTAGGGGTTCAAATTAGATGAAAAAGAATGGAAGAAATTAATATGGTTAGGAATATTAAATGGAAAAAATCAACCATTTATGTGCTTAATATCTTGGTATCATGGTTATCAAAACCATGTTCCAGTCATGTTGTTATCTCAGTCTAAGTGGAAACTGAGATATAGGGTTTGTATTGACACCATAGGGGTTTGAAAAATGGTACAATGGTCATGATCATCCCACTATCCAACTAGAAAATCAAGAAATAAAGTATATTGGGATGACCTTAAAATTGTTCACATCTTTGAAACCCATTTAGACATCCATGGAGTTATGGAACACAATTTCTACTAACCATTAACCAATCATTGTCTTCAAGTATATTGTCCAATTTTTCCAATTTTCTATGCCCCAAAACCATAGAACACCCTGAAGACCTTTCTTACACCAAAGATAAATTCAATAATCTATAATTTAATACATATTTAACCATTTCCCAATTTTTTAATCTATCATCATAAGCCTCATAATATCATAGAAATTATAAGGAAAAAATAAATCCATTATAATACCCTACCAAGAGAGGTGGTGATGAAAAATAAATAACATTGGTTTTTGTGGTGATAAACTTCCTTTAACAGAAATAATGATTTCATAACCTATTTATTGGAATATTAGGAGGCTTCATTCTATTATAGTAATATAATATAATATTAGTTGATGGAAGATTTTATGAATTGTAACACCATGAGAATTTATGAAAAATATTCTTTTTAATTTTATTGATGTCTTGTCTTGTATGCTACACCAAAAGGAGCTTGAACTACACACATCCCTGACATGGCTTTCATTACACGCAATCACAACATTCCTCTATAGCATGCATCGTACGCAATACCGAGTTTCACTAAACAACGATATGATATTAAAATATTATTAAAAATAGACGTTATGAACAGTAATACTCACTATTTGAAATTTTTTAAATTTCATCTTTCAAAATGGACTTCATTTTTTGATTCGAAATATCGAAATTAGCCTAGGGTAAATTTTTGGTATTTTTCTGAAAACTTTCACTTTTTGATGAATAGTGAAAACACTAGGTTACTATTTAAAAACCAAATTTTTATTTAAATAATTATTTATTTTATTTAAATTTATTTAAGGTAAAAATGGATTCATAATACCTATATAAGTTCAATGTAATTAATAGGAGTCATTTTATAATAATTTTAGATATATAAAAATTTTATTGAACTTTTCACCATATTTTACCCACCTCCTAGGAGAATTTGGAAATTCACATAAAACTTAATTTTACCGCTTCTGTGAGTGGAATTTTGAAAATCCGAGAGACATGGTAAATATCAAAGAATAAAATGTGTTTCAATGAGATGAAAATAATTTTTGGTGAATAGTAGCTTTTTACTTTTATTTACCACAGTTAAAATTAAATATGGTAATTAAGGGTAAAAATGATATTATTATTACCCTAACACATGTACTAATTCTATTGGATAAGTGTAGTTCGACCCAAAACAACCGTAGGAATAAAATATGACCATTTCGGTCCACTTGGATTAGATTAGGAAATTTAATATTATTTTATTTTAAGAATAGTTAAAATAGTTAAAATCAAAGTTTAATAACTAAAACATTTTTAATATAGGGTTATACATAAGATAAATTCGACTATAAATATTCATTAGAAATATGAGGAGATTTTATACATAATGGTATTTTATTTATAATTTTTAGACATTATATAATATAATTTATTTATGACACAATGATGATGCAGTAATTATCTTATTAAAGAAATATTGACATAATTGATGTTATAAATACAAAAATAAATTAATTTGAGACTTTTTATTATGACAATAATTTTACTGGTTAATATGACTTGTTAGTATAGATTTAATAAACTTCTTTAGAACTGGTTATTCTGTTATGATTTTAAAAAAAATCAATTACCAAATAGTGTCAAAATTGACATAAAATAGTTTCTAAAACAAATATTATATCATTAATTGTTATTTTATTCCTAAAATTATAAGTTTCAGAAATATTACTTATATAAGGTTATATATATTAATAATAAACAACTTGGGGTTCATTTGTCTTGTTATAGTATGTTTATTAACCTTATAGTGTAAGAAAACTAGAAGACATGGTAAAAGTAATATTATTTAACATAAAGTTAAATCTAAATGATAAGGTTAAAATAGAAACCTAAACTTGTATAAATTCTATTGGATCATTGGATTTCGACCTATCCCCACCTTATCTCCTAAATAAGTCAATTTGGAGCTATTATAAACTGAATATGACTTTATCAAAAATAATATTTTAAGTTTTTCCAAAGGTGCCCCTCTCATCCCTTATAAAAAGGGAACCCCTTCACTCTTCTCTTCACACCCTTTTGAGCTTGGAAGATCGGCCAAACCCTGCCAATTTCTCTTCTCCACTTCCCTAGAAACATTCTGTAAGTTCTGGTCATCGCAAAAGACCAACTCTACTTCCATAAGAGGAAGCATAAAGGAGGTGCGTCGAAGAAGAGGTAATCTCTTCTTCCAATATTCTCAAGTTTCATTCTTCATCTACTTCTTCTTTAGATGTCTCGTTATAATGTAATAACATAAGTATTACATAAATACTGATATGTATTATAAATATGAAATAACCCTATTTCACCTTCTATCCATCCTACGGAAAATGAAATCACCGCGCGTGCGTACGTATGGAATACCGTCTCCACGCCGTGATGTAATCCGTTTTCGACCACCACCTTAATTTGATGTGTATAATGGTGTAAATAAATATCTATATATGATTATTGGAAAGTGATATTTATTCTGAAATATTATACATACTCTTCAATACAATTCCATGATCATGGGAATGATATCATCGCCCGTGCGTACGTACGGACTACGGTCTCCACGAGGCGATTAGATTCATTCTCTATGTTAACCATTCAAGAATGATTATAAAGTATATATAATGAATAATAATGAAATATATGACACAATGAAGCTACTAGATTTATGTATATATATATATGTGTGTGTGTTATCTACTTAATTACATTCAAGTCAATAAGGAAAGGAAAACGACGTTCAAGCGTACGTACGGCCTACCATCTCCATGAATGGTGTGTTTCATTTCATTTATCTATCTATTATTTATATGTATAATGAATATATATGATATATAAAACATGTTTTACATTCTGGAAGTACGTAAATCATGATATAAGTAATAATAATATCAAGAACAACAAGTCCTAACACGTACGATAAATGAAACAATTTTACCCAAAATGCTACTTTAACATGGAATTGACAAATGAACGGGTAATATAAATACCAAAGTGAACTATATGTGATATAATAACAATGAATATGATTCTATAATAAGTCAATGAAATTATTTAAATCATTATACAGGAGGTTAGGATACATACCAAGAATATCAGACAAAAGGTAAGGGATAATTATTCCAATCTCATTCTTATCCGTGATTGTTTATTCGTAACTATTTACTGGGGTTATGTTTATTATCCATGTTAATATGTTCTCAAAATGTTTATAAAAAATGATTACATTTCTTCCATGTATGTCTAAAGTCATTCTTACCCTTTTTTTACTTTTACCACATCATATGGAAGGAATCTTTCTTTTGTTTACCATACGGGGTACTTTTTGACTTTTCCGACAAAAGTATGAGAAGAATGTTATTTTTAACTTATACGGCATGAATGGATTTTTACAGTTTCATAACTCATCATTTTCATGAATCTTACTTTACAAGATTTTATGAATATTTTCAACTAAATACTTTTCTTTTAAAATTTCCAGGAATTTTGTGAAAAGAAAATGATTTTGAAGAAGAAAAGATATTTTATCAAGAATTCATTTAAAGTGTTTTATCAAAAACATTTTCCATATAAGATGAAATTATTTCATATGTGTATGTTTCAAGTATAATTTATCTATGATTTACATGGTTTCACTTTTCTTATGATGAAACGATATCCATTTGTTTTATATGGATTACGTTATGATGGGATGATGTTTATGAAACCCATTTTTTTCTTTTGGTTATGATTAAGGATTTATGTTTATATTATGACACAAGTAAGAATTGTTTAATTATGAGATGTGTGGGACCTATATCTCCCTCCAATGAATTGGGTCAAGATTTATATCTCATGATATAGACATGGCTGGAATGGTAAGTTAATCTGGTTCAGTGTTACAAGACTGGAACAAGGAGTGAACTCGATTCAGAATGGGACTTTGTCCACTAAGATGGCGTTGGTAGCAATTCCTTGGCTACTATGGAAATCATATCAAGTTCTTAATGATTTTCCACAATTACATGTTTTATTACCATGCTATTTTATCATGATTTATGTTCTTTTTTGATATATCCTTTGTGTACTTCTAAGATTTATGTCGTTGCTCTTGATTTTGATGTTTAGATTTTATGTTCAAGATTATTCATCCGAATGTTTATGGATTGTTTTATGTTCTCTATACTTTCCCTTACTAATCATTTGATATCACCCTTAATATGTTTTCTTTTCCCCAGGATTTAATGAATGGTTTTAGGTAAGAAAACAAAAATGGGAAGATCTTTATGGGAGATGTTGAAGATCTTTCACCACGATTAGAAGATTATTTTCCGAGTTTCCAATGACACTAAAATATTACGGTCCTTGTGAGTCTGTTTTCATTATGTATTATGTATTCTACAAAAGAAATGTAATGGCCATGTATGTAAATCATTGCATATCTACAGTTGGTATCAGAGGAAAGGTTTAGTTAACCTTTGAAAACGAGGATACGAAAACATTAGTGATATCCCTAGAGATATTTCTAAGGTATTTCTGGAGATTTCCCTAAGGTTAAGTATATTTATAGGTTATAATCCTAGAATAACGGTAACGATCGTAGAAATAAACCTAAGATGTTTGATATTGAAGGTACTCCCCCTTTATTATGTTGTTTTCCAAGCATGAGTTTTTCCTCTAGCACTCTTTTTATTGGGTTTTAGATGACGGCTAGAACCTGAAGGAACCGTGTTGATCAATGTAATTGAAAATGCAATGATTTTTCTCCCAAGAAACCAAATGTGATGGGAGATAGAGTGAAAAAAATTATTGCTATACTTACACAAGCTATGAATCATTCTGGATTTCCAAATTATTAGAGAAGGGAACAATATTCTATTGAGTCTTTCATGAGGCAACGTCCACCGTCTTTCAATGGGTATTTTGATCCACTTTTTCTGAACAATGGATCAGTACCATTGAAAATATATTTTCCATGCTTCGCTATTCAGAACATGCAAAAGTCATTTTAGCTCTTTACCGTTTAGAAGGTGAAGCAAACCAGTGGTGGACTCTAATTAAGAGTACAAGGCCCCATGATGAAATTGAATCCATGGAATGGGACGAGTTCGATATTTTTTTTCAATAAGTACTTCCCTCGTATTCTTCGAAAAAAGATGGAAAAGGAGTTTCTTGAGCTTAAGTAGAAGGATGATGAATCTGTTGGTATATACGAAGCAAATATTAAAATACATTCAAGGTATGCAACTCGCTTTATCATCCAACCTGAAAGTAAAGTTGATAGATTTTTCAGTGGTTTAAAACCAAGTCTTATCTATAAGAGACTTCAGTAGATATGAATAAATTGTGCATTGTGCTATCAAGGTAGAACTAGAAGTTGGTGTAACATATCCATGTCATGGTTTTGACAAGGAACAAAAGATGGAGTTCAAGGAGAAATCTCAGAATAATGGTAAAAAAAAGATGAATGTTTCTGTTTGCTGAAAGTGTGGAAATATGCATGGTAGAGATTGTCTTAAAGGGACTAGAAAATGTTTTATGTGTGGAAAAGAAGGACATCAAGGAGCAGAGTGTCGAAGTAATGGAAAAAGGGTTGCTAATTATGTGAATAAATAAAAGACTGTAGAGAACGCACCACCAACACTTCAATTCTTCAAGTGCAAGGGAAAAGGGAATTATGCTAATCAATTACATAATCCACGGGTTAATGATGATCAATGTGAGCAACCTCTTAAGGAAAAGGATAAAGGGAAGTCACATGTGATCACTATTTGTGATGTTGATTATGAAAATGATGTTGTGTAATGATTATGTGTTTATGTAATTGGATTTTCAAATAGTATCATGGAATCTCATTTATAGTATCGTGGAATTTTGAAATATATGTGTATTGGTCCATTGGGGTTTTCTATAAGAATATGGTACCAATATCCATGAAAATTGATTCAAATATTTTTGAAAGTAGATGATATGAACATAATGATGGGATAAGGAGAAAATGAATTGTTTGATAGTATTCATGAGCTCAGAATTGATATAAAGACTAATTGATATCATGGTTTGAGTATATAGAATTTTGAGGATTTTGGTATGTGTAATGTGTTAACTTTTAACTGCATTTATGTTTTCACTAAGGTTTAATGGGTATTCATTTTTCATGAGAATACATGATTAAGGCCTTCGAATGTTTGGAATGTGACAAACAAGATATATCGTATAATATATGGGGGATAAATGATGGTATCCAAGTACTTGTTATGTGACCTCCCAAGAAATCATTTTCTTTACACTATGAATTTGTACAGAAGTATTTTCAATAAGCTTAAAGGTTGGAATGGATTAAGTTTGACATCAGATAGAATTGTTTAATGGTAGATATTTTTTTCTATATTATTTATGGAATTTTATAATAATTTCGTTTTATAAAAAGGAAAACCTGTAGAACGGGAGACAACCCGTCGCGTCGGACAAGTTTGTGGGAATCAAACCCACAACTGAAGTCTGACAGACCTTTATCACCTACCATTGGCCTACAAGAAGTCCATGTTTAGTAGAAAACAATTTTATTATATTAATCAGTATGATATATGAAGTATAAGTCCATTTTAGGAAACATATATGATTAATCTCTCTATATATGGACTTATGTATTTTTGATAGCTTTTTCTAATCTTTTGTTTAAGACAGATGGAATGACCCATCATTCTATCACATGATTTGCTAACACTTCACGAATGAAAAATTCAACTTCATTTCATTAAGAGATGATGTAGAAATTGTCCAAAGAACGACCAACAGTGAGACTGTAACAAAATCAAGAAAGTATTTCTTCAAATTCCAATTACTTCAATATTAGGGAAATGATCTTGAAAACCAAAAATGTTGTCCTAGTGCCCTTATATCTGATGAATCAGATGGTACCTTAGATCATCACAAATTTATGTATTTGTGATTATTGGATTTTTCATAGCCATGTTCTCTACCACTCTCCATCAGAACATTATGGTTAGATTTCTCCTCCATATCCATATTTTCACATATGTTCTCCTATGTGGAAACCCTGTGATTAGATAATTTGTGTAACTATTACATTTCATACTATAGTTTTTAAATATTGTTTTTGGTATTCCTTTTTCGATGTGGGATTATATTAAAGAAAATTTTGAGTAGTAAACCATTTATAACCCCGATGAATTTCGAAGGCGGAATTCATTTTAAGGGGGGTAGAATGTAACACCCCGAGATTTTATGAAAAATATTCTATTTAATTTTATTGATGTCTTGTGTTGTACGCTACACCAAAAGGAGCTTTCACTACACGCATCCCTGACTTGGCTTTCATTACACGCAATCATGACCTTCCTCAATATCTTTCATTGTATGCAATACCGAGTTTCACTAAACAACAATATTCTTTTAAAATATTATTAAAACTAGCCGTTATGAATAGTAATACCCACTTTTTGAAATTTTTTAAATTTTATCATTCAAAATGGACTTCATTTTTGGATTCGGAATATCGAAATTAGCCTAGGGTGAATTTTTGGTATTTTTCTGAAAACTTTCAATTTTTTATGAATAGTGAAAACACTAGGTCACTATTTAAAAACCAACATTTTATTTAAATATTTATTTATTTTATTTAAATTTATTTTAGGTCAAAATTTCTACATAAAACCTATATATGTTCTATTTAATTCATTGGAGTCATTTTATAATAAATTTAGATATATAAAAAATTTATTGAACTTTTCACCGTCTTTTACCCACCTCCTAGGAGAATTTGGAAATTCACATAAAACGTAATTTTTCCGCTTCTGTGTGTGGAATTCCGAAAATCTGAGATACATTGTTAATATCATGTACTAAAATGTGGTTCAATTAGATGAAAATAATTTTTGGTGACTAGTAGCTTTTTACTTTTATTTACCACGGTTAAAAGTAAATAGGGTAATTAAGGGTAAAAATGATTTTATTATTACCCTAACACATGTCATAATTCTCTTGGATAAGTTTAATTCGACCAAAACAAACTTAGGAATAAAATATGACCATTTAGGTCCACTTGGATTAGATTAGGACATTTAATATTATTTTATTTGATGAATAGTTAAAATAGTTTAAATCAATGTTTAAAAACTAAATAATTTTTAATACAAGGTTATACATAAGATAAATTCGACTATAAATATTCATTAGAAAGATAAAAGGATTTCCTATATAATGGTATTTTATTTATAATTTTTATACACAAAATAATTTAATTTATTCATGACACAATGATGATGCAGTAATTATCTTATTAATGAAATATTGGCATAATTGATGTTATAAATACCCAAATAAATGTAATTTTAGACTTTTTATGAATTAAAATAGTTGTATAGGTTAACATGACATGTTATTATTGATTTATTTAACTTTATTCTAACCTATCATTATGTTATGAGTTTCACAAAAATCAATTACCAAATAGTGTCAAAATTGACATAATATAGTTTTTAAAACAAATATTATATTATTAATTGATATTTTATTCATAAAAATCTACGGTACGGCCAAATGACTTAGATAAGGTTATATATATTAATAATAATAAACTTGGGGTTCTTTTGGCTTTTTATATTAAGTTAATTAACCTTATAGTGTAAGAAAACAAGAAGACACGGTAAAAGTAAAATTATTTAACTTAAATTTAAATCTAAATGATAAGGTTAAAAAAACCTAAACTTGTATAAATTCTATTATATGGGATTATTTCTACCCATAACCACCTTATCTTCGAAATAAATTAATTTGGTGCTAATATAACCCGAATATGACTTTATTATAAAAAAATATTTTAAGTTTTTCTAAAGGTGCCCCTCTCCTCCCTTATAAAAAGGGCACCCCTTCCCTCTTCTCTTCACACCCGTTTGAGCCTTGAAGCTCGACCAAAACCTGACCATTTATCTCCTCCACTTTCCTAGAAACATTCTAGATGTTATGGTATTCTAAAAAGACCAAATCTATTTCCATAAGAGGAAGCTTAAAGGAGGTGTGTCGAAGAAGAGGTAATATCTTCTTCCGATTTTCTCAAGTTTCATTCATCTTCTACTTCTTCTTCTTCAGTTGTCTAAATATAAAGTAATAAAATCAGTATTACTTATATACTGGTATGTTATTATAAATATGAAACAACCCTATTTCACCTTCTATCCATCCTACGGAAAACAAAATCATCTCGTGTGCGTACGTATGGAATAACGTCTCTATGTCGTGATGTAATCTGTTTTCGACCACCACCATATTTGGATGGGTATAATGGTGTAAATAAATAACTCTATATGATTATTGTAAAGTGGTATTGATTGTGAAATACTATACATACTCTTCAATACAATTCCATGATCATGGGATTGATATCATCGCATGTGCGTACGTACGGACTACTGTCTCCACGACGCGATGAGATTCATTCTCCGTGTTAACCATTAAAGAATGATTATAAAGTATATATAATGAATAATAAGGAAATATATGACATAATGAATCTATTGTATTTATGTATATATATGTATATATATATGTTTTCTACTTACTTCCATTCAAGTCAATAAGGAAAGGAAAACAACGTTCTTGCATACGTACGACCTACCATCTCCATGAACGGTGTGTTTCATTTCATTTATCTATCTATTATATATATATATATACTGAAAATATATGATATATAAATCATGTTTTACATTCTGGAAGTATGTAAATCATGATATAAGTAATAATAATATAACGAACAACAAGTCCTAACATGTACGATAAATGAAACAAATTTACCCAAAACGCTACTTTAACATGGAATTGACAAATGAAAGGGTAATATAAATATCTATGTTAACCTTATATGATATAATAACAATTAATATGGTTCTATAATAAGTCAATGACATTATTTGAATCATTATAAAGGAGGTTCAGATACATACGAAGCATATCAGACATAAGGTAATAGATAATTATTCCAATCTCATTCTTATTTGAGACTGTTTATTCGTATGTATTTACTGCGTTATGTTTATTATCCATGTACATATGTTCTCAAAATGTTTTCATAAAATGTTTAATTTTCGTCCATGTATGTTTAAAATCATTCTTACCCTTTTTTACTTTTACCACATCATATGGAAGGAATATTTCTTTTGTTTACCATATGATGTACTTTTTGACTTTTTCGACAAAAGTACGAGAATAATGGTATTTTTATCTTATATGGCGTGAACAGATTTTTACGGTTTCATAATGCCTCATTTTCATTAATCATACTCTACAAGATTTTATAAATATTTTCAACAAAATAACTTCCTTTTAAAATTTCATGGAATTTTGTGAAAAGAAAATGATTTTGAAGAAGATAATATATTTTTCTCATGAATTCATTTCAAGTGTTTTATCGAAACAATTTTCCATATGAGATGAAATTATTTCATATGTGTATGTTTCAAGTATAACGTATATATTATTTACATGGTTTAAACTTTCTTATGATTAAATGATATCAATTTTTTTATATGGATTATGTTATGATGCGATAATGTTTATGAAACCCATTTTTATTCATTGGGTTATGATTAAGGATTTATGTTTATATTGTGGAAGAAGTAAGAATGATTTCATTATGAGATGGGTGGTACCTATATCTCCCTCCAATTCATTGGGTAAAGATTTATATCTCATGAGATTTATATGGCTAGAACTATATGTTAATCTGGTTCACTGTTACAGGATTGGAACGAGGAGTGAACTCGATTCAGAATGGGACTTTGTCCACTAAGATGGCCTTGACAGCAATGCCTTGGATACTATGGAAATCATATCAATTGATTAATTATTTTCCACAATTACATGTTTTATTCCCATGCTATTTTATCATGATTGATGTTCCTTTATGATCTTTGCTTTGTGTACTTCAAAGATTTATGTCGTTGCTCATGATTTTGATGTTTAGATTTTATGTTCATGTTTTTTCATTCGAATGTTTATGGATTGTTTTATGTTCTATATACTTACCCTTACTGAGCATTTGAGCTCACAATTTATATGTTTTCTTTTCCCCAGGATTTAAAAAATGGTTTTAGGTAAGAAAACAAAAATGGGGTGATCTTTATGGGATATTTTGAAGATCTTTCACCACGATTAGAAAATTATTTTCCGAGTTTCCAAAGACACTAAACTATTACGGTCCTTGTGTGTCTATTTTAGTAATGTATTAAGTATTCAGAGAAAAGTAATTTAACGTCCATGTACTTCATGCTTTGGGTCTCTACATGAATAATATTAAAAAATTTATTTCTAATAATTAAATGAGGTGGAGAAATAGATAAAATAAAATACTTGGTTAGATACATTACTTATTCTTTGTAAATCATTTTTATATTTTCTATAATATCCTTCAATTATTATATGTATGAACAAAATATGTTTTATAAGATGAGTTTAGGGGACTAATTTTGTAATTTTGGTTGGTATTGGATGATCTACTATTTTATTATGTTTAATGATGATAGGATAAGGGTGGGCATTAATAACATAGGTGAGAGACACACTTGAAAATTTTAAAAGAAGGTGTAACTATATTTTTTACAATCTAAAGCCTCCAAAATGATATATTATTCATACGAGAATGTATAAGGAAAAAATAAAAATAATAAGATTTAGAAATGTTTTCTATTGTTTCTAACCATTATCATATTATTTTAACCCCCGTGCTAACGCCATTATCCCCTAATCATGGTAAATAATTTTATATTTTGTTACTATTCATTAAGGTAAAAAAACAAAGTTGACCTTATTATATAAAATTAATTATCCTCTCTCCAATTATGGAATCTATATTTAAAAATTCTATTCATTTAATAAAAAAAATAAATTTATAATTATTCCTGTAGACGTGACATGAATGTGGGTTTCCAAATGGAAAATGAGAAAAATATTAAATTTTTTATATATAAAATATCAATACAAAACTGATTCCATTGTCTAATAATTCATTAAAATATATTTAATTCATCAATTTTTTCCATTCAAAAAATATTTAATATTATTTATATTTTTATATTTTTTAAAATAAATACAATTTCAAAAAATACCAATATATATATTAATTAAGATTATTAAAGAAAAAAAAATACCAATAATTTTTTACTACTCATCAAGAAATATATATTTTCAAAAAATTATAGAAAATCCAATTTAATATAATTTGTACAAGATTATTTAAAAGCCTAAATTCATTTTTTCAAATATATATTATTAATGTATAATAAATTTAATTTTAAAATATGTACACAAAAGAGGGACATATAATTTATTTAAAATTATCAATTTTAATAATAAATTTTCATTTATTCATATCTTTTATCAAGAAAAAAATAAAAATAATGTTAAAAATTTGAAATAATATATAATATATAAGTTTTATTATAATAATACAATAAAATTAATTCATTCATTTGAAATGTTTTTGTTCCAATAAAAAATATTTAAAAATATGATTTCATTTTTTACAATTTATTTTTATTGTTATTTATAATTATTTAGTTACCAATAAAATCATTGTAGATATATTTTATTATTATAAATTTCCATAATTTAATTAATAATATTCACCTCCCCCCCCCCAATTTAAACATCTTATTCAATATGAAAATATTAAATAATTATTTTCTAATAGTATTTCAAGTTTGGTGTCAAATAGGGGTCGTATTTAATGAAAGATCTATGATGTACTATTTGTAATGTAATATATGTCATGTGTTTCATGAAATTCAAGAAAAAATTGGTGTTTTTTGTAACAAAATATTTATTAAAGATTTAATTTATTTGAAAATTTTCACGGTGTCACTATGTTATAAAAGTATGGTAATGCTAAGAAGGGAGGAATGTCCTTTCATAAGTGGGGAGAGGAAAAACTGGTTATTAGTATAATGATATAAAAATATTAAATTCATTTTCATGTTCAAATATCAGAGTGATTCAAAAAATTATAATAAAGTATAGGAAATAGTTGATATCGACCCATGAAATATTATTTATATAGGATTATGTTGTATTTTAACCCATATCTTTACTTACCCCCATAATTACGTATTTTTAACAATAAACATCGATACAAATCCTTCAATAATCAATGGTTATAATATTTTATATGGGATAAAAACATTCTAAAAATGGGACATGGTATGATATATTCGACAACATATCATTCTACATTTCCACATTAAATTTTTTTATAATTCATAATTTGATAATAAACTACTATATTTCATGAAATATCAAAAAATTTATTTTTAATACAACTAATTTAATTCTACATTAAAGAAATAATTATTATAATGGGATTATAAAGAAACTATATACAAATAAATTATACATTAAAAGTAAAAAATATTCACATTAGATCATAATACATCTAAAAATCATGATTTTTGTGTTTCTAAAAAAATTCCTTTTATTTTTCTTGTCGCTAACATTGGTAGTGTGTTAGCATTATATATGATTCTAATGTAATTAAATAATAAATAAAAATTTAAACCACTAACCATCATAAATAAAATCTAATTATTCTTAAATTACCGTTTATTATGGAATAAAATGTTATTTTAATTGCCATGTGAATGAAATTTAAAATAAAAACCATGAAATTTTTATTCCTCACTAAAAACGTTATAAATACAATCACCAATTCTAAATGGAACCTAAAATCCATATTGAGTAATTATTATATTATACTAAAAAAATTCAATTTTTTTTATATTGGGACATTATATGATATTTGAAACCCCATTATAAACAATTTTCCCTTATTGATGTGACATATTTTCCTGAGTTAGAATTCATAATCACAAAAAATAAAACATACCTATTTTTCAAATATGAACCTATTTATTCAAAACAAAATCCAATTTTGGTGATTTATTCTTCATAACATGTATAAATTAGTTGAAATGTAAATATGTAAAGTATGTTTTTTAGAAAGAAAAGTTTTTTTTAAAGAAAATAAATAACTTTTACCAAAATCTTGAATACTTTATATTCAAATTATATTAATTAGATAAATATAAAAAAATTGGACAATATGTAACATTATGAAAAAATTAAATATATAATAAAAAATATTAAAGTATTTTTTAAATAAAATAGTTGATAATGGTTAAAAATTTGGTATTTTTCAAAATTTAGATAAAATTAAATTATTTCAAAAAAATTCCAAATTCCAAAAAGATGTTAATTTTGATATTTTTATATAAATTATTTTTTTTTATTTTAAATTATCTACAATTATTATAATGTAAATATTAATTCAACTCAAAAAATAAAATAAAAATAATTTTTGATGAATATTCATTTTTTCAACCATAAAATGATATCATTACAAAATTTAGTTCTTACTTAGAAGGTTTTAATTAGTAATTTTGAATATCATTGGGCTATTAACATTATATTATATGATTTTGTTATTATTATTAACACACTTATATATAATGTCTAGGTTATAATAGTAACATTTGATGAATGAAAATTATTAATATATTTGATTTTTTAAAAGCCTAATCTGTAAAGACCAATTCCACATTTTCATAAATATTTTTCCTACCTTGATTTCATGAAAAAATATAATGATTATCTAATCCCAATAACAATTTAATTTACTAGTTATGGTAAACTATTTACATACATTATTCTCACATTTCACTTCAAAATTTGAAATAAAACATAGTGAAAGAAAAAAATTTAGTATCCTTGAACACATTAAATGATACCTTCTTCATATGGATGGGAAAAAATCCTTTGCTGGGATGAAATTTCAAATATCGGTTATGTATAGATAAAATAATGAGTAGTCGACAAGGAATAATCATTAATGTTAATATGAATATATAAAACAAGAATCGTCTATTTGGGTACCCGAGATTGATGGTAGCCTGAGAAAGTAGTGAGTACAAATCTGTAGGCCGCCACAAATGGTTTATAAGGGAAAAACTAGTTTTAAAAAAGATTTTTGTAAATAAAAAGTTGAATAAAAGAACAAATTAAAAAGGAAAACATTAATGTAAATATATAAGATCAATTTAATTCATTTTTTCCCTATGGGAAACTCACCAACAATATTATCTAATTTTACAGTGGAAATCTATTCCAAGGAAGAAGGGGTAACAGACATTATTAAACGAAGAGTGTGTTCAGTTATCAAAACTACCAAATACCATTTTGTTAACTCTAATGACTTTTTAGTTTTCATCATTTGTCTCATGGGTTAGGCATTTACATCATTTTAACTATAACCTATGTCACTCAATTTATATGAAAAATGGATTATTTCATGTTCCCTATATTAATAGGGATTAACATTTCACAGACAAAATTTTCATAGATACACGAAATCCTCAGTCCGTGTAGTGTCATTAAATGTATTTGTTAGGGTAATACAACATTAGTCTCCTTATATAACACATAAATTATTAGTGTTGGGTTTATAGCCTCAATTTAACTTGTCATGTGGGCATAGATCCTCAATTCCAATATCCCGCACTACCAATCCTTATTCACAAGATTCTTTATCCATTTATGATATATACTTTACTATAAACTAGATATTAATCAATACACCTAACATTGAAATTCAATATTTTATTCAATACATAAATAATCTCTATACATTAAACCATAAAGACATTTAACCTAAAAAATTCACTATTCATTAACCCAAATTCATTACTCCAAACACTACCATATCCCATGTAGTAAATTAAATTTTTTTTACATTAATCCTATTTACAAACCATTTCAAATTTACTAAAAAAACATTACTATTAAACACAAAAATAAAATTTCGGATAAAAACACCTCCTGTTATGTCATGAACTTATAACAGTCATCATTTAAATCATTTTATAATGATTTTAACGTGCCAAAAAAATTTCATATCTCATATCTTAATAGCCCATAGAACATTTAACTAACTACTGACACAACATGCAATTAAATAAAGTTCGTGGTATAAAAAATCAAAATACATATTTTAAATCATCTTAGATCCAATAATTAAAAATATTGGTATTTCCTTAAAAACTAAACATCACAAAAGGATTTAGTTTTTATTTCAACCTTCCAAAAAGACCATTAAACTATTTTAAAAAATTTTTGAACATTACCCAAATTTCAACCATAGATTTTATTCATTTTATAAAACCCATATATGGATAAAATCATGTTCAATACCACCCTTGAAAACATTTCACTATTTTAAACATATTATCCACCAATAAATTTTTAATGAGATCATAGTATGAAACATAACCTCATAAACGATTTGGAGAAATTATAGAAATTTACAATAGTCAATATAATAACATTTCAATTAACCTAATAACCCTACCCACATACCAATTAAAACTTTACTTCCCAAACACTCTCATAATACCCTTATCTCAATGTTTACCGATTCTAATTCAACATTCTCATTTGTTCTCCATACCTATTGGGTTTTCCAATGTTTTGTCTCACATCACCAATTAACCCAACATGTAATGTGAAGGGTCTAATGCATTAATATATGATCCAAAACACAAAATATAATCATGAAAAAACAAATGCAACAATACACACACATTTCCAAACCTATATACACATATAGAACATAAATACAATGAAAGAGGATTTAGGACCACCTACCTCATGACCAAATATGATTAATAGCCCAAATGAACCCCTTGATTCAATCTTAACCACCCTTTAATTCCGTACCACATAATCATATAATACATAGAGTGTTTTTGTTTTTTATAATTACATAATTGATTATACAAAGCACAATCCACAAAATATAGTAAATAAGAGTGTTAGACTCATCTAGATCATTGATTCACTCCTAAATGCAAACCAATAACCCTCGAATAAATGAATTATCACCCATGGAGAAGGTATAAGGTCCTAGTTTATAATCCCTAATATAGGTGGTTTGATGGTGTTAAAATATAGGGTAATAAAGAAATAAAATCATTATGGGTAAAATGAGAAATTCACATTTTTTAAGCATGTCATGGTTTGGGCAAATGGTTAGCTAAAACATGTACAATTCGTGTGTCTCCCATTGTTCAAGGGGGCCATGAATTATTATTTCTTATGTGCACCTCCATGTTTTTGATAACAATATATTTTATATGGGATAGACTCTGTTATAAAGGGTCCCCAATCTACACAGTTTCTTTGGTTAGGTGCACGACATACACTAACATGTCTCCAACTATGAAATATGACTTTTTTGGACACTTTTATCCTCATTTCATGGTACACACCCCATGAACACCCCCAAAACTTCTCACACACCCATGAACCACATCATTAACCACTATATAGAGATTATCATGAAATTTTAATGGGGTTGTACCATTCATGGTTTATCAGAATATTACAACCATTCCACCAAATAATATCTCATCTAGAAGTTTCACCTCTAGTCATTCTAGAGTGTTCATAAAGAAAATGTTTTACCCTAAACCACCAATCAAAAATCACCTCCCAATTGTCTCTTTCAAATATTCTATGTTGTAATTACTCCACTGTGATCCAAAACCCAACCTGAAACTAATAAATAACACATCCACATCAACCCATCATTTCCAAAAACAATCAAATAGGAAATTTCTAGTTATTTCCACAAGAACATTTCCTGAAAGGATATCAACTATGCACTAAATTACCCATGTTCAACCAACTAGAACCCTCTTGTTCTAATCGTCCCCACAATTCATTATCATATTTTGATGGTTCTATTTCACCTAAATTTATTCAAATATGTAATAGTGATCCATGACCAAAATCACTGGATGAAATGTCTAGATTTTAACCATATCTGATAAATTATCATGCTCCACAACATGAGTCTCAATATCCACAATTTATATTCATATATTTGAAAAGAACACCCCAAATAGATTCTTCATCTTAAGGTACTTAACCTATTAAAATTTAAACCTGCACCCAATATCACCACAACATTATTTAACATAAAACCACCATTTTTTTATATTTATTGATTCGATAATTGAAAAATAGACAAAAAACCTTGAATATTCTTATTTAAGTTATCCAACACATTTTCCCAATAAACATTAAAAAAATATAAGAACACCATCCAATGTTGTAATTCATACCATAAATCAATCACACATCCATTGGACACATCCACTATCCATACTAATTTTAGGGTAACATGGTTCTTCTATTAGGTCCATTCCCTTTACAAAAGAACACTTTACCTTTAAATATTAACCATAGGTGACTTACAAACCACCACATGCATTAATGTTTTCCAAGATAAGTTCAGACATGATTGGTCGACTCACTTCATTGATTCTCAGCTTCCACTATAAATTCATTTCCAATTTACCTAGCCACAAACCTTTTTCACTAGGTCATAACACCATTATCTACACGAACCTAATGATGTCATCACTGACATCCGGTAAGAATCATTCATCATGAAATTCACAAATCTTCAATCAGTTATCATTCTCTAAAACACCTATAAACAAATATCTAATGTGACCACATGAATTAACTTTAGAACTACAATGGTCACAAATCCATCATTCTCCTACATAGGCCAAGATATTAAATTCCAACCTGGATTTTCCATAATGAACCAAAACATTCACCTAAATAGATTATCATTGGAATATCGATGCATCCCCATTCAAAAAATATAATTTTCTACAAATCCATGAAATAATATGACTCTCCCCACATCAATAGTATTTATTGGATTTCATTTTACATGTCATTTTCAACCTCTTATTCTCATGAACAAACATAGTCTATGCCTTCATTCATAGACATAGCCATGTAGCTTCAATTGTGAAAATAAAAAATAACATAACCCACTACTTGTTCATGGCTTCTGAGAATGATAACCATAGAATTTGTCAACATCTGGTATATTATGAGCTCCTCTTTCACAACCAGTTGATGGTGTACTTCCTAAATCAGTTTCACCCACACAGATTCTAATACTTGATAATATCCTCCATGATTCTTGTAATGACCCAATGTTTTTCAAAAGAAATTCACTTCTCAAATTTATGTCATAAAATAACATGAAAACACAACATAATGAACAACTAAGTGATTAGTGACCTTTAAACATATGTTTGTCACTTCTATGTTTTGAATTTCGAAAATACGACATCCACGGTTGTGTTCAAGATGAATTTAGGAGTATGATGAAAAATAGTAATTTTCGGTGAATAGTAACGTACCCTTGTGAATAGTAACATACCCTTATGAATAGTAAAATGAACCAGATGAATATTAAATCATCCAACATAAGAGTAACCTTACCCATGAATAATTAAATAAAATTTAGACAGCTTAGAAAGTGACAATTTGACCATAGTAAACGTTTTGGAATTTTTTAAGTCCTAAATAATTAATTATAATTAATTAAATGATTTAAAAGAAAATTTATTTCCCTAATATTTATTGATAAATTTTTGAATCCATGTATTATTGTTTTTAGAAAATTTTATAAGACCATATTTAATTTTTGAAAGCACTGTTAAATCAGTTTCAATCATAAAAACAGTTTTTTAAGTAAATTATGAATTTAATTACATATTAAATTAATAATACATAGAAAATTATTTTGGAGAAATGAAATTTTTTTTGTATTCTACATGTCAAAAAATGGTTCGGGTAAATTTTTGGGATTTTTTTGAGAGACATGAATTTTTGATGAATAACAGAATCCGATAATTTACAATAAATGCTAAATAATGGATTAATTGAGTCATCTATGATGCTCTGTTGATGTAACCCATGTTGGTTTGGTATCACATGATACAATTACTATTATTGTTCATTAAAGACTCACTATTCTTTGTCTTAGGGGAAATTAATAAACTAATGAATTTTATATTAAGGAAACCCCTATCCCCTCCACTATAAAAGCCACCCTTCACACACACATTTCCTCACACCTCTCGAGCTCCAAGACTTCATTAAACTCAACCCAAAAACCTTTCCTAGACCCTCCCCCACGTACAAGAGCTTCTGGTATAATAAAAAGACCATTCATAGTCACTTATGGAGGTTCTTAAGAGAAGGATTCAAGAGGTAATTTCTCTCCCACTTCTCATTTAATTTCCTTTCACATTCAAGTTCATTTATTGATTTCTCCCCACCTATATTCATCCAAGTTGTATTTTACCTATATTATTATAAATATACTCTAATTTTATGAATCTAAGGGGATATTATATCATCCAAACCCCATTCCCTCTTCCTTTAATTTTATTAATGATAACGTTGTTCGTGAGGTGTTAATTTATCACCTTTAAGAACGACATGCTTTCTTCTTCCATTTATACCTTCACATATGGTCATGAATCCATTTTTCTGGTTGAATAAGAATATTTTAAATTTATTATGTTCTATTTAATGTTCTGAAAATAACCTATGGAAATATTACTAAGTGATAAGTTAAAACAAGTTTGTTGTGATAAAAAAACTGCCCAAATTGACCCAAATAACCAACATTTAACTCTTTTCTAATGATTCATCCACATGGATCTAATATAAAACATTATAAGATCATTAAAACTCCTGTAATATCATTAATTACATGTAATATAGTTTTCATATGTTTAATCACGTTTTACCCAAACCTCAATTTAAGAATACATGTGAACCACCAGAGAAAAACCATAAAAACGAACATCCCCGAACAATGTTGTTAAACTCTATAAGTCATCCAACAAAACATAATATGACATAATGAAACCAGAATTAACCCTATTAATGTACAAATGGTTCTGGATTTCTAATTAATGAATATAATTTCATTATACATGACATTAAATAGAAGGAAGCATTCTGGTACAAGGTAAAGGGAAATTCTCGAACCCAACTTTCATCCTTCGGGTTCTACCTCTTTCACTCCATTTTTGATATGGTCGCTAATTCAAGATCATTTCTTCATCATTTAATTTCCTTTTTTGTGATTTACATGTTTTTTAATGATGTTTATGTCAATCCAAATATTTTCCAAATGAACACTTCTTTTAAGAACTCAACTTTTACCTCTCATTCATGGTTGATGGTTCTTGTATCAAGTATATTGTTCCCTCTTTCTTTTGGGATCCCAAAGCTTGTGAATTTATTATTTTGGGTTGAAACCCATTCCTTAAAATGGGTTATTTATGTTTAGTTTTTATGTATCTTCCATGTGGAAAGCATGATAATGATAATGTTATGATGTGACGGGTGCTCCCAGAATTATATAGCGCAATTATGAATGTTTCAAAGTGACGGGTTTGCCTAGAATTATACATCTCTCCAATGCATTGAGTAAAGTGATGAATCTCATTAGTGAATTTGAAATGATTTGTGAACAAGATTCTATCTTTATTCACAAGTATGTTTTTTAGTTAACCACTAAGACATGATGTTTAATTTTTATGCATTGCCACATTTCAAGTCTTTCATTTATGCTTCTCTAATGTTCATGATATTTTTCCTATGTATGATTATGGTCACCCCATGATATGTTGTTCATATATATCCTCTTACAGGTCTTCTTGCTCACCCCTTTCTATGTATATCCTCAGGTGGCTACATGTTATATGGAGAGGACACGTGCCAATATGATGCTAGAGAAGAAGAAATTAAATAAATATTTATGCTGAATGATGTATTTGTTATGTATGGTCCTAGTTTTCCAAGGACAATAAATGATTAGATCCACTATGTGTAATACTATTATTTTTTTTATCTTTAAAATGGTTTAATATCAATGTATAATAAGGATTGGGTCACTATAGTTGGTATCAAAGGAAAGGTTTAGTTAATTTGGGAATCAGGATTTGTGAACCCTAGAGAAAACCTATTGTATGAGATTATGTACAAATATGCACACAAGAGTATTTCCATAGGGATACCATATGTTATGATTTTAGAATAAATTTTTCAAATCAAAAATTTACGTATTCATGACTTGTTTACTTATGTTTTTTTCTATCCTTTTCTGTTTTAGAAAATTGTGGGAACCATGAGAAATCAACCCAACAACTCATGCGAGAGACAATTCAACGATTGCCCGAACGACATCCCCAATGATTTGGGAGGTGTAGTTCAAAACTTCATGGTGATGCTTACACAATTATCTAAGGTTATGAATAATAACCATTACAATGGGGAACGTCCTCATTCACTAAAGAGGGAGAAACTGGATATCGTATGTTCTATGCGGTAATGACCACAAAAGTTTAGTGGATATTCTGATACCCTAGTTGCGGAATAGTGGGTCAACTCCATGGAGAAGTTATTTTCTATTCTTCACTGTTCTAAGATGTAGAATGTGACTCTAGCCATTTATAATCTAGAGGGAGAATATTATCAATGGTGGGATTTGATAAAGAACACCATGCCAAGGGAGGAAATTGAAGAGATGGAATGGGAAAACAATAAGATAATGTTTCTTAACAAGTATTTCCCAATAACTCTTCGCACGAAGAGGGAGAGAGAATTCATAGAGATCAAGCAAAAATAAGGAGAATCCCTCTCAAACAATAATGAAAATTTCAAAAGGCTCTCAAGGTATGATATGGGTTTTCTTATCAATAATGATAGAAAAATTGATAGATTCTATAGTTGATTAAAACCAAACCTTTGAAAGGTTCATGAAATTCAAGACATTGGGAGTTATGAAGAAGTTGTTCGGTGTGCTCTCAAAGTGGAGATGGAGTTTGGAGAATGGTCTAATGGCTATGGTGATAAGAAAATAAATATGGTGTTTCAATATGGTGAATCTAATGAAAAAGGCAAGAAGAAAAATCAATGACCCATATGCCAAAAATGTGGGAAGATGTACAATGGGAACTACCTCAAAGGGACGGGGAAATGATTCATGTGTGGGAACGAAGAACACCATTCTCAAGAGTTTCTAAAAGACACGATAAGGACGTAAAATGTAGTGGATGCAAGGAGAGAACCACTCATGGTTCAATGCTAAAACTGTAGGGAGCTACAGCACTATCCAAACCAGTGCACTAAACCTCGAGTTCTTAAGGGTAATCAGCATCAGCAGCCACCAATTCCAAAGGAACAACGGAAGGCTTATGCCATCAATACTGTGGAGGTGGAACATTATAATGAAGTCGTACAAGGTTCAATTCCTATTCACTCGATAATGAAAAAAGTTTTATTTGATTCTGGTTCAAGCATTTCTTTATATCATGCAAGTTTACTAGAACTATAGAATAGAATCCCCAAAACCTTCAAGTAGAGATATCTATAAAAACATCAAGTGGTGAAATCATTGCATACCATGTGTTTGATTCCACTCCTGTTGTATTATGTGGGATTATTCTTACGGAAAATCTCATAATACATCCCTTGTTGTAATTAGATTCTATAATGGGAATGGATTGGCTCTCATTATTAAGATCACATATCAACTATCGGGAAAAGGAAATCACTTTTCATATTCTGAACCATCCCATGCTCCTCTACAAATGCACGGAAGATCATGAATCTCCTTCGAAAAATCCTGCAATGGTGTGGGTGTTGATTCCCTATGAAGAAGCATACCTCACCCAAATGGTTGAGTCGAAGGAATGTTCCGACCTTGAGGAAATGCCCATCATGAGGGAATACGGCGATGTATTTCCCGATGAGTTACCTGGAAATCCCCTGGAATGTGAGGTATAGTTCTCAATTGAACTCATGCCCGGAGCTACTCTAATCTTGATGTGTCCCTATAGGATGGCTCCTATCGAACTGGAGGAGTTAATGAAGCAGCTGCAAGAGAATCTAGACAAAGGGTTCATACACCCTAGTGCATCACCTTGGGGTGCATAGGTGCTCTTTGTGAATAAGAAGGATGGAACAATGATGTTGTGAATAGATTATCGGGATCTCAACAAGATCATCATAAAGAACAATTATCCTCTCCAAAGAATTGATGACTTGTTCGATCAATTAAGAGGAGATCAATAATTCTCATGGATGGATCTTAGTTCGGGATATCATCATGTAAAGGTGAAGAAGGAATATATTCAGAAGACTGCCTTCCGAACAAGGTATGGGAACTATGAGTTTTTGGTGATGCCCTTTAGACTTACTAATTCCTCTGCAATCATCTTGGATTTCATGAATAGAGGCTTTAGACATTACGTCGACAAATTTGTGGTAGTTTTTGTCGATGATATTCTCATATACTCCAAGGGCAAGTAGGAACATGAAGAACATAGAAGACTTGTGTTGGTGACATTAATAAAGGAGAAGTTGTCTTCCAAGTTCAAAAAGTGTGACTTTTGGATGAAGAAAGTCACATTCTTGGGACATGTGACCACAAGTGTGGGAATTTATATGGATCCTTCAAAGACAAAGGTGACTAAAAAATGGCCCATGCCCTCTAGTGTCACAAGAATCTATAGTTTTCTTGGATTAGGTGGGTACTATCGATGTTTTGTGAGAAATGTCTCATGATTTTCAAGCCCGCTAACTAAGTTAACAAGGAATGGGGTAATGTATGTTTGGACAGAAGAATGTGAGGGAAGCTTCAAGGAGCTATAGAGAAGGCTAATCACTACACCTGTACTCAAACTACCAAAAAGTGGATAATGTTTTGTGATATACAGTGATTCTTTAAAGAAAGGCTTGGGGTGTGTACTCATGAAAAATTATAATGTGATAGCCTATGCATCACGAAAATTAAAGATCCATGAGAAGAACTACCCGACGCATGATCTAGAGCTTGCAGCCATGAATTTTTCCTTGAAAATCTGGCGGCACTACATTTATGGTGAGAAGTGTGACATATACACTGACCACAATATCCTAATGTATATATTCACAAAAATGGAGCTCAACATGTGTCAAAGGGGATGGTTAGAGCTAATCAAGGATTATGATTTCTCTATTCACTATCATTCTGAAAAGGCGAACAAGGTAGATGATTCTCTATGTAGAGAAGAACCTGCTACTCTATCCATGCTACATATTGAGAAAGACCCAATCTTCGTGGATATGAAAATAATGGATTTGGAAATCATAAGGGAAGAAGATACATCCTACCTTACCCAAATTATTGTGCAACCATCCATCCAGGTGAAGATTAAGGAATAAAAAAGGGATGATGTAGAGATACAAAAGATGGTGAATATAGTAAAGGAAGGGAAGCTATAAGAGTTCCATAACAATGATGATGGTGTGATTCAGTTTGGAATGCGTCTTTGTGTGCATTCATCACCTGGGATAAGGAAGGAGCTATTGGATAATGAAAATAGCTCAACTTTATCTATCCATCCTGGGAGTACCAAGATGTACTGTGATCTCCGAGAACAGTTATTGTGGGATAACATGAAGAAGGAGATTACGAAATATATATCAAGGTGTTTGGTATGTCAGCAAGTTAAAGTTGAGCGAGAAAAAACCAAAGGTATGATGAAACCATGGCCTATACCCATGTAGAAATGGTAAAATGTTAATATGTACTTTTTCATGGATCTCTCGAAGAAGTCAAAGGGAAATAATTAGATATGGGTTGTGGTTGACCGACTCACCAAGACTACCCATTTCATCACTACTCAGGATGACCTCTCACTTGAACAACTTCCAATGATATATGTGACGGAAGTGGTGAGACTGCACGATGTTCCACTTTGAATTGTCTTTGACTGTGTTCCAAGGTTCACATCTATCTTCTGGAGGAGCCCCCAACATGCTTTGCGTACTGAATTAAATTTCATCATGGCCTATCAGCCCCAAACTGATGTCCAGCCTGAAAGGACTATTCTAACACTTGAAGATATGCTAATAGAATGCTCTCTTGAAATCAAAGGTGGTTGGGATCAACATCTCCCATTGATTGAGTTCTCATACAAAAATATCTTCCACTTGAGTATTCAGATGGGTGAATAGGAATCTCTATATGGAATGTGATGTAAAACTCCAACATGTTGGGATAAAGTTAGAGAAAAAAAGATACTTGGACCCGATATTGTTCAAGAGATGACAGAGAAGGTTCAAGTCATCGAGAAACACAACAAATCTTCTCAATGTTCGAAAAAGTGCTATGATGACCACCGTCGAAGGGACTTGGAGATCGATGTTCGAGATAATGTCTTTCTTCGAATATCTCCATGGAAGAGAGTCATGTGATCCGGGAAGAAAGGGAAGCTATGCCCAAGGTAAATTGTCCCCTTTGAGATCTTTGAATTCATAGGAGTCATGGCCTATCGTCTTGAACTTACACAGAATATGGATAAATTTATTGATGTGTTTCATGTATCACTACTAAGGAAGTACATACCAGACCCCTCACATGTAGTAAACTCATAGGTGGTGCAGCTGGAATATGATCTCTCCTATGAGGAGCAGCCAGTAATGATTCTGGATCAGAGAGATAAGGTTCTACGCAACAAGACAAACCATCTTGTCAAAGTGTTGTGAAGGAACCATAAGTTTGTGGAAGGAACTTGGGAACCATTAGAGGAAATGAAGGAGAGGTACCCTCACCTGTTTGTGTATAGTAAAATTTCGGGGGCGAAATTTCTTTTCGGGGGAAGAATGTAATGACCCAAACTTTTTAAATGGAAATTCCATTCTTATATTTATTCCATAAAATAACATGAAAACACAACATAATGAACTACTAAGTGATAAGTTACCTTTAAACATATGTTTTTCACTTCTATGTTTGGAATTTCTAAAATCGGACATACACTGTTGGGTTTAAGATGATTTTTGGAGTCTGATGAAACAAAAATAATTTTCAATGAATTGTAACGTACCCTTGTGAATAGTAAAATACCCTTATGAATAGTAATATTACCCTTATAAATATTAGATCATCCAACATAAGAGTTACCATACCCATGATTAATTAAATAAAATTTTGACATCTTAGAAAGTGACAATTTGACCACAGTAAACGTTTTAGAATTTTGTAAATCATAAATAATTAATTATAATTAATTAATTAATTTAAAAAAAATTAATTTCCCTAAAATATATTCATAAATTATGTAATCCATGTCTATAGTATTTAGATTATTTTATAAGACCCTGCATATTTTTTTAAAGCACTATAAAATTAGTTTTAATCTTAAAACCTGTATTTTAAGTAAATTATGATTTTAATTAATTATTTAATTAATAATATTTAGAAATTTTTTTTAAAAAAATGGACTTCATTTTTGGATTATACCCGTAGAAATATGGTTGTGGTATATTTTTAGGATTTTTCTGAGATAAATGAATTTTTGATGAATAGTAGAATCCGATAATTTACAATAAAAGCTAAATAATGTAGTAATTGAGTCATCAATGATGCTCTACTGATGTAAGCCCACTTGTTTTGGGATCACATGATAAAATTACTATTCTTGGTCATTAAAGACTCACTATTCATTGTCTTAGGGGAAATAAAAAATCTAATGAATTTTATATTAAGGAAACCCCTCTCCCCTCCACTATAAAAGCCACCTGTCACACCCTCATTTCCTCACACCTCTCAAGCTCCAAGACTTCACTAAACTGTACCCAAACACCTTACATATCCCCTCCCCCACGTCCAATAGCTTCTGTTCTCATCAAATGACCAAGATTAGTCCCTTAAGTAGGTTCTCAAAAGAAGGATTCCAGAGGTATTTTCTCTCCCACTTCTCCTTTAATTTCCTTTCAAGTTCAACTTCATTTCTTGATCTATCCACACCTATATTCATCCAAATGGTATTTTAACACCATTATTACACATATAATGTAAGTTTATGATTCTAATGGGATATTATATCATCCAACCCCCTTTCCCTCTTCATTTTATTTTACCAAAGAGAACGTTGTTCGTGAGGTGTTAATTTATCACCTTCAAGAACAACATGATTTCTTCTTCCAGTTCTACCTTTGGATATGGTCATGAAACGATGTTTTCAGCTAAACCGGAATATTTTATATGTATTATGTTCTATTTAAAGTATAGTAAATAACATATGGCCATATTACTATGTGATAAGTTAAAACAAGTTCGTTGTTATCCAAAAACCGCCCAAATTGACCCAAATAACCATCATTTAATTCTTCTCTAATGATTCATACACATGGATCTAATATAATTCATTATAAGATCATTAAAAATCCTGTAATATTTTTAATGACATGTAATATAATTTTTGGATGTTTACTCATGTTCTACCCAAACATCAATTCAAGAATACAAGTGAACCACCCATGAAAAACCATAAAAACAAACATCCTCGAGAAATGTTTTTAAACTCTATAAGCCATCCAAAGGAACATAATATGACATAATGAAACCAGAATTAACCCTATTAATGTAAACGTGGTTCTATATTTATAATTATTGAATATAATCTCATTATACAGGACATTAAAGAGAAGGAAGCATTCATGTACAAGGTAAGGGGATATTCTCGAACACAACTTTCATCCTTCGGGGTCTACCTCTTTCAAAACTTATTTGATATGGTCAATCATTAAAGATCATTTTTTCATAATTGTATTTACTTTTCTGGTAAATACATGTTTTTTAATTATGTTTATGTCAATCAATATATTTTCCAAAAGAACTCTTCTTTTAAGAACTCAACTTTTACCTCTCATTCATGGATGATGGTTCTTGTATCAAGTATGTTGTTCCCTGTTTCTTATGGGAACCCAAAGCTTATTAATGTATTCTTATGAGATGAAACCTATTACTTTCCATGGGTTAGTTATGTTTGATTTTTATGTATGTTCCATGTGGAATGCATGATAATGATAATTTTATGATTTGACGGGTGCGCCCGGAATTATATAGCGCAAATATGAATATTTCAAAGTGACGGGTGCACCCAGAATTATAAAATGCTACAATGCATTGGGTAAAGTGATTTATCTCATGAGTAAATGTGAAATGATGTGTGAAAAGTATTCTAGCTTGGTTCCCAAGTATGTGTGGTAGTTAACCACTAAGACATGATGTTTCATTTTTAGGCATTTCCACATTTCAAGCCTTTTATTTATGCTCCTCTCATGTTCATGATCTTTTTCTTATGTTATGATTATGATAAACCCATGATATATTTATATTATCTATCCACTTACTAGGATTATAGATCACCCATTTTGATGTATATCCTTGGGTGGTTACATGTTCTAAGGAGAGGACAAGTGCCAATAAGAAGCTAGAGAAGAAGAAATTAAATAAATGTTTAGGCTTGATGTTGTATTTGTTATGTATGGTCCTAGTTTTCCCAAGACACTTTTAAGAACCTAGATCTTCATTTCAGTTATGTCTTTCTTTCTCCTGGAGTTTTTGAGAAAAGAGTAGTCTCTGGAAATTTTTTCAGTACACGCCGTGTACTCCCTTTTCGCACCAGGCCATGTGTTGGCTGTGTCCGGGCCACACACACGGTGTGTAGGGGTAAAGTGGAGGCCGATTAAAGAGGAGTACTTAAAAGTAGAGTACACATCATGTACTCAATAAGTACACGCTGTGTAATCAAGAAGTACATGCCGTGTAATTTCTTTTTTTCATTAAATAAATCGGGGTCGTGCCTAAGAGATAGAACTGTCTTCTTCTCTAGCTCCTTCGACCGAGAGCGACCCGTATGGCTGCGGATATTCTCTGAGCCCCCGAGCCTCCATCCATTCCCCAAATTGACTATCATCCATTTCATTGGAACCGCAATAGTGAGTTCTTCCTTCTCCTAGAGCCTTGTTTTCCAATTCCTCTTCATTATTAAGTTATCGTGGGTTGAGCTTTTTGTGTGTTTTCATAGATCTATGTCATTCTGAGGATAATCAATCCACGTGATTCAACTATATCGATCTCCTAGGATTGAGGTAGGTGGTTTGTTCATTACCTTTTGATGTCTATTTTTTATTTGAAAATTTCACCAATACTCATGGACAGGGTATTGCATGTTTACCTTTTTTCCCTTATGGTTATTTACATCCTTGCTTGCATGCTTGTGTAGAGGTAAATTGATAATTTTTGTGGATGTTTATTTTGCTTGGATGTTTTTCCCATGCTTTGTTCTTGTTTAAACCTTTGGGTCATCTAATCCATTGGTCGTTGTATCTGTTTCCATGACTTGTGATTTGTAGGGTCCTGAAAAATCTGTGTAGGAGATTCTACCCAAATACCCCAAATAATTGGGGAAAATAATCAAAGCAGGGGCACAAACAGGACCGGTCCGCGAACCGATCCCATGGAAAACGCAACGTGGCCAGGCCCTGCGAAGTGCCACCTCCACGAACCATTTTCGTTTGCGAAATGGAGGCAGAGAGCCTCCGTGGTCGCGAGGCAGGATGGGATCCAGTCCGGTTCACCTTCATGAACTGCCCCAACCGCGGACCGTGTTGACCGGTTCAAGCCACACCCGATTTCGTTCACGGAATAAAGGCAGAACCCTCCGTAGCCACGAAGCACTCCCTGAGTTCGCCTCGCGGAGGGGGGGGGGGAAGCGTCCAATACCCACCGCGAATAACGGATTGACCTAGTCAGCTATAAACTGGATATTTGGTTATGGGCCTCTGCAAAAGGTTCCGCATGGCCACAGATACATCCATTTCCCCACTCTATAAAAGGAGACTAAGGGGGGAAGAAAAAGAGGTCAGAGATTTGGAATTGGATTCAGAGGAATTAGAGTTTCAGAAGGATATCGGTTGAAGGAAGGCTTCAGATTTCGAAAATAGAGAAATTCCCATCCACAAACCACAGCAGGTATACGAATTAACATGGAATTGGAAAACGCATAATAAGTTGGTGAATCTTGAACCTAACAAAACAAAAAAACAAGAAAAACCGCGAACCATACCCCCTATGCGGATGAATTCCCCGTGGACCAGGGATTTTATGCCTCTTTTCCCATCTGTCGCACCACGTAGCACTCTCCTACTCGGGCAAAGCCCCGACCAACGAGCCTCCGACCGGAGCAGCCCTTGGACACCGCTGCCCACCTGGAACCATCCGTGAACCACCCTGGTTCGCAGATCAAACCCGATGTCATGAACCACCATGGTTCGCGGGGTGCCAATCAGCCTGCGGACCACCCTGGTTTGCGGACAGCTTCTCCTTCCGTGTGGCACTTCCCCACGTGAAGGGTGCCACCACCCATACGTCTTGGTGGCTCGCTAAATATTTCGGTGTTCTCATTTCCCGAGCCAGAAAATATCCTTCTGATTCAACCATGTCCTTCGTGACTCCCTCATTGGCCTATTCATCGGTCCCGAGCCAAGGCCTCCACTAGAGCCACCAGATTTGCATAGTGTAACTTTCATTTGCATCAGCGCGCCATTTTGAGTTCACATACCCACATTAAGTAGAGGGGAAGGGGTTTCCCCGAACCTTGAGCAGATCCCTGAAGCATTCTTGGGTTCAAATCCCCACGGTAATGTGGAGTCTGAGATCGGGAGTCCCCTTTCTTCCCCTACACATGTTGAGGGTTCCTCGGAGATGGAAAAATAACCATCAGAAGGAAGCCCTCAGGCAGTGCAAGAGAGGAAATGGGCACATGTGCATCCCCTTTCCCTCTCCCGCTGAGCATTGTTTCCACAGGTGTACACATAAGAGTAAGCCCCGACCTTCTAGGCCTCCTTAGAGTGTAATCCACAATCTATCAACCTGGGCCTCCACCTAAGAGTAAGCCCTGACTTAATGGTCTACTTCACCCGTAATCCCCACTCCACTTCTCACGGACGCACCTTTCGCGATGTGATCCTCTGGTCCCTGCTGCCTCTTGTATCTCACACCAGCAAGACTCATGTGGGCTTATAGTAAGCATCGACCATGACATCCCCCTATGGGCCTCCTCCGAGTGTAATCCCCAAACCATCATTCTCTGTTTCCCTAGAGCGTAAGTCCTGACACCAATGTAAACTACATTCACTTTGATCCCTGCCTCCTTGATAGGGTATGCAGGAAGCCTCCATGAGGTTCAATCCCACCACCCATTGGATTACCAGGTCCATCTTCACGTCGGCTCCCCGACACCAATGCGAACTACATGGAATTTGATCCTTGCCTCCTAGACAGGGTACATAAGAAGCCTCCAAGAGGTTCAATCCCAACAACCGGTCAATCCGACTATTCTTCACATCGGTTCACCGTGCTACTCCTAGTACCGCCTCAAGCATGTTCTGAATCTTCGGGGTCATTAATCCAACGAGGGATGGTAAACCTCAGGCATAAATGATTCTGAACCCCTGTGTCCAGTTGAACATTTCCCACAAGCGTTGAATCAGTGGATACGTTTGGGTATAAAACAAAGATTCATGAACATATGAATATGTATTAAATCTATAAGAGAGTCCCGGAACATGCAATAATTCCCCCCCCCAAAGGGGTATGATGAGCCCGACGGTCGTTACAGGACTATTCCAACACTGCCTTATCCATGGTTTCAACCTCATCTACTGGACGGATACGCTCCACTATGGTTTGGAGTTCGTTGATCCCTTTTCTAGTGGCTTCAAGATGACTAGTCATATCTGATAACTGATCCCTCTGCATTGCGGCCCATTCTTCGCATTCATGCAACTCAGAGGATAGGATGGCCACCTGATCTCAGGAGATCGCCTACCATGCTATCAGTTGATGGATCTTTTTTGTGGTTTCCACGAAGGTTCGGGCCCCAAAATGAGAGGCATCGAAGTGAGCAAGCTTGCATTCATTAGTGACAGCTTCATCACGGGACAGGACAACATGGCAAGCAAGAGAATGGAACTACCGATAGTCAAATCCACCTAACCCTAAACCCAGGAATAGATGATGAAGAGCTTAAGTTTTAGTTTCCATTTTGGCTAAAGGGGTATCAGTGATGATTTCATAGATTCGGGGTCAGGCCCATCGGCGCACTGCCCAATGGTCCGCCATGGTATGAGGATCTTTGGTATCCTTGCTGGACGACACTAGAACGAAGTCTAGCATCGCAGCTCACGCAGACGTGTGCTCTCTAGAAGTTCATTCCGAAGCTGGAAAGTATGGAGCCTCCAACTTCAGTTCAGGATTGGGGACCATGTTTCGAACCCCGATATCGACTGGCAGAACTTCCAGGATGGTCTCGCTGGGACCAGAAACTACAGGGTCGTCCACATCCATGCACAAGAAGGATGAATTTTTCTGAACTGCGGCCACCGGAGGGATGGGATAGGAAAGTTCTCTGAGTCGCTTTGATTGACGATCCATTAGTCGATACTCCATTAAAGCTGACGAGGAAGGTGTGGTGGATGCAGTAGCCACCAGACCTCCTGATTTGGGAACCTTCTAGATAGCCTTCCCTAGGATCTCATCAGGATAGTATTTTACACATGTTTCTGCATACTCCATGGAATGGCCGGCAGCCGCCCCCATATCAGGTAGGGGAATGCTTGTGTCAGATCCCTCCCACATCAGCATCAGCCACCACTGACGAAGTATGGACGGGTGAAGTCCTTGAGCCAGAGAATGGGTAAGGGAAACTTGGACCTGCATGCACCCGAACTGGCGAGAAAAGCGATACGAGACATACATCTCGCACAGAGAAACCTCGTCGATACGTGCGGATAGAAATCCGTCCCGCAGAGATATCATGTAAGAGCGCTCCTTCAGGATCCCCCGACAGTTGTCAACTAAGACACCAGAAGGGGTGGGGTAGGGAGTGAAGATGAATTGGGAGACGTCGATTAGAAACTCGAGGTCTTCACTATAGCTGAGGGACTTCAAGCAAACTCCGGCTATATCTAGTAGGGTAGGCCGAATGGTAGGAAGCAGGATGGTCGTGTTGTGACGATACTCATAGCAGCGTCAATGATCCACCACCCAGCCGTATAAAAATTAAAATGGCCCGCATAGAAGGTAGGGTGACCCGCCCACCTGTATGTGGCTCAATAACTCATAGATACGGTCTAAAGTGGACACGAAAAAATTCACCAGGCATCCCTCTGCTAACTCAGCCGCCATAACCAAAGTGTAGGCCCGGACACATGGGTTAACATCCAAGTAAGGAAATAGCCATCTTCCCAAGAACATAGGAAACAGACCGGCCAACCCGAGCATAGGCGACAAACCAGGGTACACCTTGTAACCCCATGAAAGGTATTCGCCCACCTCCATAACCGCCCAGTAAGAACCTGGGGAGGTTTGTGACTGCTAAGAAGGATGTGTCCTAGGGCGGTTGATCTTCGCCACAGGACCACTAGTGTTTAGAAATAACCCTATCAAGGTACCATAGGGAATAAGAGAGCAGGAACACAATGCCTAACTGAATTGTTGCTCTACCGTAACCAACAACTCCTTTGCTAATAAAGGCACATGTTCGACGTTGTCTCATGTGTCAGGAGTGGGAAAAAATTCATCATACTTCTCGCCAGTAATCAGAAGTCCCCCTATCTGATATATTTCCCACAGACTAATGCCGACTTTACCATGGGCAGGGTGGAATGTATTAGTACTTGAACACCAGCGGCTAAAAAGGTCGGGCAGGATCAGATATGGTGGCTAAACACCAAAATTGGAATCCCACACTACGGAGTATAGATTGACCACTTCCAGTGAACCATGAGATTCTTAATAATGATGATGGACCCAGAAATCCCAGGCCCAATAATTTGAGAAGAGCCCGCCGGAGCAAAGATCCCACCTGGAACCCCCCCCCCCCCCCCCCGCGCATCAGGATCCCTTCGAGCACGGTTGATAATAGAATGTTAGTCCTTAAGGACATTCCACTTCCGATTGCCATGAGTGGTTATGAAGATCCATAATTATCTGGGTCGTGGAGTCTGATGTATTGAAAGGATGCATCCAATTGTGCACGGAGTATTCCATCTCATATCTCCATGTGTCTTGGGTGGGTCATGACGAAGTCCGTACAGTTTATTGTCATACAGTGAGGACTAAGTCCGTGCAGTTTAACGTCATGCAGTGAGGACGAAGTCCATGATGTTTAACGTCATGCGGTGAGGACGAAGTCCGTACCGTTTAACGTCATGCGGTGAGGACGAAGTCCATGAAGTTTAACTTCATGTGGTAAGGATTGATTATACACCCCGTGCAGGTCTGGTTCTCACACTGGGGAAAAGGCATTTTTTATCTTATATTCAGGGGGCTGGTCCAGGACTAGGGATCCTGGGGTCACTACGTATCCTGCCAGGGTAGGAATCAAGCCGCACGTAGTTCACTAGAAGAAGTACACCCCGTACAGGTCTAGTCCAAACATGGGGGAAATGGGCCTTTTTTTAATTTTTGTTTTTCAGGGGGCTGGGCCAGGACTAGGGATCCTGACGTCGCTACGTATCCTACAAGGGCAGGAATCAAGCCATACATAGTTCTCTGGAATCTGTGCAGTTTAACGTCATGCGATGAGGGCGGAGTCCATAAATTTTAACGTCATGTGGTTAGGATGAAGGGGTATTATTAGATTACATGCAGTTTAACATCATGCGGTGAGGATGTGATACTACTAGTTTAAGGTCATAGAGTTTGGACCATTGGGTGCTTGGCAGTTTAATGTCATGCAGTTCGGACAATGAATACACCCCGTGCAGGTCTGGCCAATACATGGGGGTAAGGGATCATTCTTGAATCTTATTATCCATCCAGTTTAGCGTCGTACGGTAAGGACAGACTCCATGTAGTTTAACATCATGTGGTGAGGACGTGAATACACCCGAGGAAAGTCTGGTTCGTACACGGGGGAATGTGAATTTTTGTTTTTCTTTATGAGGTGGCTGGGTTAGGGTGTGGAATTCGGGCATCACTACGAATCCTGCGAGGGTAGGAATCAAGTCTCACGTTGTTCTCTAAAAGGAGATACACCCCGTGTAGGCCTGGTCTGTACATAGGGGAAGAGGGAATTTTTAAATCATCTTGTCTGTGCAGTCTAATGTCATGCAGTGAGGACAAAATACTCTTAGTTTAAGGTCATAGAGTTTGGACTGTTGGGTGCATGGCAGTTTAATGTCATGCAGCTCAGATGACGAATACACCCTGTGCAGGTCTGGTCTGTACACAGGGGAAGAGGGAATTTTTAAATCATCTTTTCCGTGCATTTTAACGCCATGCGGTGAGGACGAAATACTCTTAGATTAGGGTCATAGAGTTTTTACTATTGGGTGCTTGGCAGTTTAACGTCATGCAACTCAGACGATGAATACACCACGTGTAGGTCTGGTACGTACACAGGGGAAGAGGGAATTTTTAAATCATCATGTCCGTGCAGTTTAACATCATTTGGTGAGGATGAAATACTCTTAGTTTAAGGTCATAGAGTTTGGACCATTGGGTTATCGGTAGTTTAACGTTATGCAGCTCAGACGATGAATACACCCCATGTAGGTCTGGTCCGTACACAGGGGAAGAGAGAATTTTTAAATCATCTTATTCGTGCATTTTAGTGTCATGTGGTGAGGAAGAGATACTCTTAGTTTAAGGTCATAGAGTTTATACCATTGGGTTATTGGCAGTTTAATGTCATGAAGCTCAGACGATGAATACACCCCATGCAGGTCAGGTCTGTACATAGGGGAAGAGGGGATTTTTAAATCATATTGTCCGTGCAGTTTAATGTCATGCTATGTGGATGAAATACTCTTAGTTTAAGCTCATAGAGTTTGGACCGTTGGGTTCTTGACAGTTTAACGTCATGCAGCTCAGACGATGAATACTCTTCATTTTTTTCTTCGTATGTGCAGTTTATAGTCGTGTGGTATAGACGAAATACATCTTGGTCTCTATGAAAAATACTTCTTCAGGAATCTCGCATTGGTAGGAGTTATTGTTAATTTCCCGTCCATGGAGATCATGGCATATTCTATATTGGGGTAGACCATCTGTACAACATATGGTCCTTCCCACTTGGGCTCCAACATTGGAGGCTTCTTGCCAGGTATTATTGGGGTCCAGAGGACCAACACTAATTCTCCTTCCAAGAAATACCGGAGGTGAAACTTTTTGTTGAAGGCTCGTGCGATCCGGTTCTGGTACACTTCCAGGTGGTGCAGAGTGTGCAGCCACTTCTCGTCTAGCAATTCCAATTCACCTAACCGCTTTTCTGACTTCTCATAATCGGATAATTGATCACAGATGGCAACACGGAGTGAGGGAAGTTGGAGTTCAATGGTAGGACCACCACTGTGTTGTACACCAATGATAACAGGGTAGACTGAGTAGTGGTGCGGATTGTGGTTTGATATTCCCACAATGCATGGAGGAGTTTATCTGGCCATGAATTCTTGTCTTTGTCCACCATTTTCTGGAGGATGTTGTATAGGGTCTTGTTGAAATCTTCTATCTGTCCGTTAGCTTCTCCATGGTAGCGGGATGAGTGCTTAGCCTTGATACCGTACTCGTGGTGTAGTTTCTCCAATTTAGCAGAGCAGAAGTTGGTGCCGTTGTTCGTCAGTATGGAATGAGGGATGCCAAATCTGGCGATGATATTGGTCTTCACAAAGCTGAAAATATTCCTTGCCCCGACTTCCTTGAGGGGTATGGCTTCTGCCCATTTGGAAAAGAAGACGGTTGTTTTGAGGATATACTTCAACTATTTGTCTATGGCGGGAGGATATGGTCCCAAGACGTTCATTCCCCAGACGGAAAACGGCCTGGAGTACTTGTCCTGATGGAGTAACTCTAGGGGGTGGTGTATGAAGTTGTCATGAATTTGGCATGAGTGGAATTTCTTGGTAAAGCGCTCACAGTCTCGTGCCACTGTAGGCCAGTAGTACCCAAGCCTTTGAACTTGATGGGATTGCTTGGTCCCGGGTTGATGTGCTCGACATTCTCCTACATGTACTTCATTTATGACAACAGTTTCTTCTCCATCAATGCATCTGAGGAGAACTCTGTCGAGACCACGTTTGTAGAGGACCTCTTGCGGGCCTGCACCGCCATTTAGGAATAAATTGATTTCCCTTCTCTGTATTTTCTCTCGTTCAGCCCTGTATGATGGAAGATCTCCCCATTGAAGGTAGTTTGCAATGGGGGTCATCCAGCCGGTGGCATGAGCATATGGCTCGGGGATAGGACTGACTTTGTGAATTTCATCCGTCTGGGTCAGAACAAATGGAAATACCATTTGACGGTGAGCAATACTGATGACCATTTCAACCCGGTCTGGGTCATCTAGGGTTGTGGCCGTGTTGGATAATGCATCAGCCTGAGCAATCTGGGACCAGGGAATATAAGTCAATGTTTGTTCTGTGGAGATCTCATCCATTAGACCTCGGACATGGTCAAATAGGGGGATCAACTCCTCTTTTTTAATAGCATTGTCACCATAGAATTTCATGATGACCAGCTCTGAGTCACCTTCTCCCTTAAGGTGTTGTACTTGTGCCTGGTGTACGAGCTCCATGCCTGTAATGAGGGCTTGATATTCCACTTCATTGTTTGTACATCCCTCTGAAAAGAGGAAAGAATATGGAAAAACCACCTTTTCTGGGGACACGAGTATTATCCCGAGGCCCACTTTATTGAATCTGAGATCCTCCATCAACTTCCCAGTTGGGCTTCGGGACGCGCCGTCAAAGTTCATTTCCCATGCTGGGAACTCTTCTGGAACGGAGAAGATATCTTCATCAGGTAGCTCGGTGTCCGGTGTAGTGGTCCCCGTCGACGGGTGCTCTGCTAGAAAGTCTGCTAATGCCTGACCCTTGATGGCTTTTTAAGGCCCGAACCATATGTCAAACTGTTGCAGGATGACCACCCATCGGGATAGGCATCCTGTTAGCATCTAGCGGTAGAGGATGTACTTGAGCGGGTTTCACCGCGAGATCAAATTCACATCATGATGCTGCAGATAATTTCGCAGCTTTTGAACCACCAAGACCAAGGCCAGACAGCTCTTCTAGATATTTGAGTATCAAGTCTCAGTGTCCATCTTGGTTCGACTGAGGTAATAGAGATTGTTTTCACTGCTAGTGTCATTCTTTTATGCGAGGAAGGATCCTAGTGACCATTCTAGGGCCGTCACATATAGAATGAGAGGTCATCCTTCGACTAAGGGCATGAGCACTGGTGGGATTAAGAGGTACTTCTTCAAGTTGTCGAACACCTCTTGGCAGTTGTCTTTCCCATTGGTACCTGACCCCCATATTCATTAACCTGGTGAAGGGAAAACATTTTCCTGCCAAGATGGCTATGAACAGCCTAATATAGGCTTGGTGTCCTTAAAATCCCATCAGCTCAGTGCTTTTTCGGGGAGGTGGAAGGCTCAGGATAGACTTCGTCTTCTCAGTGTCGACTTCGATGCCACGATAGAGCATGACGAAGCCAAGGAATTTCCCTAAGGTAACCTCAAAAGCGCATTTCAAGGGGTTCATCTTCAAGCTATGCTTTCAGAGCTTGTTGAAGACGGTCTCAAGGTCCGACAGGTGATTTGAGCGCTGTCTGGACTTGACCACTAGGTTTTCCACGTAACATTCAACGAATTTTCCCAGGAACGTCTTAAAGATCCGATGCGTGGCATGCTGGTACGTGGAACCAGTATTCTTGAAACCAAAGGGAATGACCCTATAACAGAATACCCCTTGAGGGGCCCTGAAGGTAGTGGCTTCTTCATCTTCTCAGTCCATCCTAATTTGATTATATCCAGAATAGCCGTCCATGATAGATATAGCCCCATAATCGGCCGTTGCATCAATAAACAACACGGTTATTGGAACCAGGAAGTCATCTTTCACACAATTCCAAATAAGGTCTCTGAAGTCAATGTAGAGGCAGATTTGTCTATTCTTTATCTTGATGGGGACGATATTGGCCAACCAAATGGGTTATTGGACCTCCCTGATTAAGCCTACCTTAATGAGCATATCTACTTCAGACTCTATCTTGGCATCATGTGAGGGGTGTGTCCTTCTAGAGGCCTATTTGTAGCCCCGATGGTCTTCTGGAAGACCCAGGTGATGCATCGCTACCTCGGGATCGAGTGCTGGGATTTTAGTGTAATTCCAGGTGAAGAAATCCTAGTTTTTCATTAGGAAGGAGGTATATATCCCATGTTCCTTGGGATACATGGCCTCACTAATGAGAGTGGGCCTCAGGTATTCCTCAGTACAAAAGTTTATTTCCCTGAGTTCGTCCACAGTGGTGGAGATACCTTCCTCAAATGCGGGAGGTGAATCCCTGAGATCTCCCCCCTCTTCTTCCCCCAAATCCTCACCTTCTTGGTCTGACGAGGAGAGAACTCCTGACATGAGTCCTTGGAAGTCCGGAGGTGAGTTGTCGTTGGTGTCCTTGCTCGAGCTTTCGCCCCCTGATTGAGGGTCAGCGGACGTTCCCACATTGTCACACTCGGCTGTTAAGGATGAAGTCATGAGGACATCCATGTGTGTGTCCATACATGAACTCCTACCTTCCACGTGGTTGATGTGAAGGACATAATCTCTACAAAGCTTCCTGAGGGGGTCGTCAGGAACCATTTCTAGGCCATTTAGAGTGGGGATCTAGTCGACACCATCGACCAAAGGATTATTTTTCTTTTGCTCGTAGAACCCAATGTCAACGTAATGTGAATTTGAGAGATCTAAAGGGGCCTTATCAGCATGAAATGTACCACTTTTTCCATTGATGCAGTACTTGATACACTGGTGATAAGATGAAGGAACAACCATGTTCTTATGGAGCCATGGCCTTCCCAGTAGGGCATTGAATGTTGTGCTCTGCCGGACCACCATGAATTCTGTGCAGGATACCAGGTCACCGAAATGGGTCTTTAGCTTGATTTGTCCCATTGGTTTTAGATCACTCTTTTCGTAACCCAACAGATTTGTGGCTAAGGGAATTAGATCGTCCTCACTGTATCCCAACATACGGAGTGTCTGTAGGGGAAGGAGATTAACTCCAGAGCCGTTGTCTATAAAGACTTTCTGGATCTCAATACCATTCAGCATGCCATACACATATAGCGGTCCGATGTGTCCTTGCATGATGGAATCTTCATTCTGATTTGTGAAGGAAATCACCACATTGCATTCAGTCGGGCGAGTCTTTGTCTGGTAAACCTCGGTGGTAGCTACCTCGGCTTGAAATTCCTGGGGGCTGATAAATGTTTCGATAAGTGCCTCCCAATTGTCAGCTGACAAACCCAGGGCATCCAGGATTGACAACTTGGCTGGAACTGATGCCAGCTGCTTAAGGATGTCGTATTTTTTCTCCAGCGGTCGACGCTTCTCCATTGGTGGGAGAGTCTTAATGGGTTCTTTGGGAGATGGAGCATTTGACGAGGAGGGACCGGCCACGGGGACGGATGTCGATGGTGTTCCAGAATTTTGAGGACTTGGCCCGACTGGTCTATTTGTGTGCACTAGGTGGTCAGAAACTTGTTCCTCCTCTGGTGGGTATCGTAGAACAACAGTGCCAGAGTGGCTTCTTGTGGAGGTGGAGGGGCATTCCTTCTCCTACTGAGTACGTCGAAGGGAACTCCCATGGGATTCCACGAAATTATTGGTTTGGGCTGGGGTCCAGCCGTAGGGTTGGTTTCGGCCGCAGCTACACCTCCCCTGGTATCCTCTACCTCTGTGATTCCTCCACCCGACTCCACGTGCAGGGAACTCAGGTTCCTAACCATACCCTTTGTGAGGGTATGATTCCATGAGATGGATGACATTGATAGAACAAAAGATTGGCTCTTCATCTTCTGACAGGTCAACCTGGTCCGTTGTCTCTAATGGTACTGTTTGGCGGGTCGGTGCCTGTGACGCCATGTTCGAGGGCATAAAGCCTGCCAGGGTCGAGACTAACATTGGCCCCATTGTGGACTGCTCCTCTTGTGATTGTTTCCTCCTCCTTCGATTATGCCTAGATGACCGGCTCATGGAGGGTAGTGAGGCCAATGATGTCGGCTCTGCGGATTTAGGGGATGTTGGTGGCAACACCAACTGCTGTATTTGAGCTCGGAGTATGCCCCGGTCTTGGTTGATATTCTACCAAGTCATCTAGTTGTCAAATTTCTGCCCTTGTTTGCTGGTGAATTATTTTATCCTTCCTCTTTGTCAGATTCGGTGGTAGAGATACATTCCACATGTGATGGGGGTGGTCTTAGCTCGACTTTTCCAGAATCTACCATCCTATGCAGGAGGTCTTTGAAGAAGAAGCATTCTCGGATACTGTGCCCCAACATCTGGTGGTAGGGGCAGTAATCTGGCCTGTCATCGTGGCCAACTTCTTCAGGTTTCCTTCGCTCTAGTAGGCGGAGAAAGTTGCAGTTCATGGCGGTAATGAAGTAGCCACATACTAGATCATCTAGGAATGAGTATACTCTTTGTCTCTGTTCCTCAAACTCGTTCCGCTTCGGTCCTCTTTGATCGTCCTATTTAGGCGGGGGCAGCTGCTGATATGGAGGGGGCCCTTGACGATTTGGTGGAGGCCTGAGTTGTGGAGCGGGCACAGGGGCCAGCTTGAGTGTGACAGCGGACGCTTCAGATCTGGGGGATCTTTTCACCGGTGCCTATGAGGCTATTCAGGACATTTAATTAGTCCGCTGCAGGGAGTCCTCAATTATCTGGGCAATGGACGGGAGATGGTGGAAGCCAGTGGTGCACTCCACCGGTATGAGTGGTGTTCGTTGCTCATCTCTATGATTATCGATACATATGGCTAGAATATCATCTTGAGGCATTGGTCTATTCAGATAATAGGTCATACCTTTTCATATGGCGATGAAATCTGAGACACTCTCATTTTCCCTTTACTTCCAGTTCATGTGTTCGCTGACCGTTGTTTTTGGAAGTGTTGAGTTGAAGTGGAACAGGAACTGCTGTCAGAGGTCCTCCCAGCTCTTTATCTACTGGACCGGCAGACTCATGTACCAGACATAGGTGGATCCTTGCAAGGTCCGTACGAAGCATCTGAGTTTCATTGCTTCTTGTTGTTCTGGAGTCCCCGTCATAGGGTCGCAATAGGATGTGTAGTGACTCAAATGCTTCTCTGGATCGCCTAATCCATTGAATATGGGGAATACAGGGATCCCAAAATTGGGTGGAGGTGGTGTGTTCGTCACCCAATCTGGGTAGGGTTTCCGCTCCGTCTTTATTAGAGTGTTTCGTCCTTCCATCGCTTCCAATCGAGCAGTTAGTGCCTAATGGTGTTGGTGAGTCCCTGGTTAACATCCTGTTGGGCCCAATCCTGGGTAGGCATTGCCTGAGGAATTTCATGAGGACCCGGATTGGCCGGCACCAAGGGTGCATATTCTGTTCAGGGTACCCTCGGAGGGTTTGGGCGTAAATTCTCTGGTTTCCTCCTAAGTGGAGGTAAATCCTAGTATTCATTATCCACGTTTAGGTAAGTGGATAAACCAGGTACCTCATTGGGCAGGATCCCTGATTGTGCTTCATTTTCTGAGGAAAGCCTTAGCCTATGAGGGGCACTTGCTGGGAGTGCATGAGGTGGATCTTCATGGGACACACTTTCAATAAGGAGGTTCCTTTGGAGAAGCTGGGCGTTAATCTGCCTCAATTCTTTCATCTCTTCTTCCTGTCGAGCAATCCTCTCTTCAAGCGTGAGTGGCTCGTTTTTATCGATAGAAGGGGACGTGTTAAAGGTAACTGTTCCTTTATTCTTATCCTTGTTCGATGCTCGCAGGGTAAGAAGAGGGAGGTTAGTTGAAGGGGCAGCCATATTTAAGGTTGCCCTCTGGTTCCGGGTGTGCACACCTGGGGGTTCATTGTGAGTCACAGCCTGACCGGAACCGTCATCTCCTGATCCATCCGGATTTTCATTTTCCCCGGTGTCACCGGCGGGGTTAGCCTATATGGTGTTGATGAACACATATTGCGGGGTGGATGGGTCGTCATCTTCCAAATAGGAAGAGGATCTCTTGCGTCTTCGGCTGTCCTTCCCTTTCATGACCTGGGATTGCCTTCAGACTTCTTGACGAAGGGTGACGTGGAGAGTTCTTTGATGTGACCGTACGGTGCTCCTTCCTCTCGGAGGGGATGACGATTAAAATGATAGGATAGGATGAGAACCACCTCTTCTGACTATCCTCCTTATAAAAGAGAATAATTATTCTCATGGGGGAGATTGTTGTTGAGGTGTAATAATGCCCCCAGCCCTGAGGGCTGGGAATGGCCCCGTTCCTTGGATATCTAGTCTCTTCCCGGTTTTATCGATCTTACGAAGGCATTTGTTGTTAAAAATTCCCCCAGCCCTGTAGGCTGGGTTTGACCCTAGATGGTATTAGTCCCTTCTGGGGAGGCAGGTAAAGATCGCTGATTAGACTCTCTAAGGAAAGAGGCCTTATGTATGCTCTCGGTGGCCTGATTCAGGAGTTCTTGAATGGCTTGTTCCCGTTGGGCCAGACACATCTGGGACTTACTCAGGGTCTGACTCTGCTGGGTGTGTTGCCTTTCTTGAACAGGGATACCACTCGATTATCGTCTTGATGCGTCGACGTTGCAAGACACCATGCCAAACCAATTTTTATTGGAGCGGATCGAAGTGAAATGCAGAGCTCTGTGTTCCCCCATCCCCTAATATGGACTCATGTTAGAGCATCACCGATGTGGCGGCGCAGTTGGTGTAGCGCACAGAGGTAGGCTATCTCCATGTTTCCTTTACGCCTCTCGGGTCGCTATTTCCATGATGAAGGAAGAGCCTCCAGGCCGATGTGACGCAAGAGGTATCCTATTGTCTTGATGTGGTCTACATACCTATCGTAGGACATGAAGCTTGATTTCAGTCAGCGGAGGGTCGTCCATATATTATGGCGGATGTCGTGCATGCATTCTTCGGATAAATCTCTTGGTATGTCGATCTGAGAGGTGGTCGTAGGCCAAAACATAGCTGGTATATCATCCTTGGGCAGTCGTTTCCTCAAGCGCAACATATTGGCCCACTCCTCCACTAGTGACTGCTCTACCTGGTCAGCCCAACTGAGACGCTTGTTTCCAATGTGGTTGGAGGCAGTGGGACCAGTAGGTGCTGAGTCATTACGTGGGCGATTCCGAGGTGGTTCAGAGGATGAATGTGGCCCTGGACTATCTCTTGATTGCAGAAGGAAGTCGTCAGTGACTAACTAGGAATCTGACATGCTTGATCTCGTCCTTCTGAGTTGCTCAGTGTACGAGGGCCTTTTGGTGCTTTATTCAGTAGGAGGACCTTCCTGTTGATATGATATGTCAACATGGGGAGGACCTCTGCAACGGCGGCCGTAATGGAGAGGGCTACCATTACTACTTGATGCTTCACCACATAGGGGACATTTGCATTGCACACCCCAGGGAGGACCTCCAAGGAATGTCGCAGCAAGGGGAGGACCTTCTGGCTGCGTAGCGTCGTTATGGGAAGGACCTTCACAACAACTATCATAATAGTGAGGATGACCATCATGGATTGAAACATGCATCATGGGGAGGGCCTTTAGGACACACCGCGATAAGGGGAGGAACTTCTTGATGCTTGGGGCTAATGCGGGGAAGACCTTCGCAATGGTGGCCATAGTGGCAAGGACTACCATCACAGCTGCGGAAATGGCGAGGACTACCATTATTGATGCCACAGGGAGAATATCTACGGGATACATCCTGAGGAGGGCCTCCAGAATGTACCGCAACGAGGGGAGGTCCTTCTCGTTGCTTGACATCTCTACGGGGAGGACCTCCGTTATCAGGGTGGCAAGAAGTACCACCGTGATCTGATGCCTGGTTGCGTGGAGTTCTGTTGCAGCGTAACCCCTGGGGATGACATTCAGGGAAGGAGATGATAAGGGGAGGACCTTCTTGTCATGATGAAATGTCACTACGGGGAGGTCCTCCGTAGTTGCGACTATGATAGAGAGGAGTAATATCTTAATCTGTGGTCCCATTGCATGGAGAGTGATTGCAGTGTATACCCCAGGGAGGACCTTCAGGGTGGACCGCAGCAAGTGGTGGACCTTCTTGTTGCTCGATCATCTAGTCACGTGGAGGGTTTCCGTGACTGGAATCAAGAGAGAATCTCTTGTGACCGATCATTATATTCCCGCTGGGTAAGCCCCCATAGGTGCTCTGGGGAGGACCTTCAGAGGTGATGGTAGCGACATTACGGGGAGGACCTTCGCAACTGGTATTACCACTCCCATAATATGGTAATGGGAAGACAGGGTTATTCACCTTTGACGTGTGCTTAGACACGTCGGGAACCCCAGCTTCTAGCAGAGCGGAGTCAGGAAGCCGCTCTTTATTTTCCGTCTACCTTCGGTGCGTTTGGGGTGCCCTTTTGCGAATAGCGGGGACCGTCTGCTACTGAAAATGGCCTTCACCTCCTTTGGGTCCCTGTCTAATTGGGTCCCGTGATACTGCCGGGATACACCAACGAACATCCTGGCTTTAACAGGGATATATGCATACTATGGAGCATCCAATGTGATGGATGGGTGTCCTGCAGTTGTAATGAGTGAAGCTGCTCGACCCGGTTGCCCTTGCATCGCAGAATATAGTCGGTGAACCTCCTGAGCAGAATCATGGATGCAGATTTGCTCTGAGGCAGCTATCTCGTCTCTAAGATGAGTCGCCTCAATTAGGGAGACGAGCTCATGGGCCCGAGTCCTTCCTGTTGCAGCTGATTCAATTACATTCGGGAAAGTATGCAAGATATGATCTGGGATCGATACCTACTCCTCCATCATTTCCTGGATATGTAAAGTGGCATCTTTGGCAAGAATGGGTATGAATTCCCATTCCAGTATCAGAGTAAGAATATCCTACTCTGGTCCTCCAGTGGTCAGTGGGTACTGACAATTCTCCTGTGTCGGGTAGATGAACGAATCATCCCCTATACCGGGATATGCCAGTTTATCTCTTCGTTTCCTACCACATCGGGGTGGCAAACATTACTTGCATCCACAAGGAGCTGGCCCTTCATATATTGGTTTCCCACCGTATCGATTCGGTGGCCTCTGTTGGTGGGGATACGTGCCCGCCTATTATTTTCCGCCACATTTGGGTGGTTGTATTTGTTGATCGCCACCAGATCAGGATGGCAGGGGTTAGAAGAAATTGTTAGGAGCTAGTCCTGTAGGTATCGGGTCTCCACCACATTAGGTTGGTGGGCTTCACGACCCTGGGCAGGGAGAGGTGCATGCCTGGAACATGCCATCCTGTGTGAGCAACGAGCTTGATGGAGCTTGTTGGGGGTGCGCTCCAGCTTGTACGATGCCTCCATGTCTGGATGGTATGCTCGGGAGGAGCGAACAGGTGTAGGTTCCTATTCGTGGTGTGTCTCCGTGGCTGGGAAGCGGATCTCCTCCTCAGGGACCAGGGTGATGACCGGTCTCTGATTGTATTTCTACCACCCTCGTCGGGTGGTCCGAGGGGCCAGAGCATGGGGAGCATGGGACTAAATCATTAGGGAGACATCCTCCTCGGCGCGAGGATGTTGAATCGCTGCGTGACCACAATGATGTCTGCAGGTGGGGGCCTTAGAGAGGGACCCCCATTCAATAGGGATGAAGTCCTCAATGTCGACCTCATCCACATCCCTAAGATAAGGGAGGTACGCATTCTCCAATTCCGGGGATAGACTCCTGAACCGGTGGGAGACAACGATAAGGGCAGTCTGGATCTGCCTTCGCGGTAGCTGATGGGTAGGCGACCGATGAGTTCTGGCAGATTGGAGGGCGTTCATGGCGGCCTCCACTGTTGGGAGAGTACCGTTCACGTGGTACTCTCGGATCAGCACGTCCGAAACCCAGCGTTGAAGATGTTGGGTGGGTGACGGGGTCCTCTGTAGGTGAGGAGGTCTCATCCATGTGTTGTTGGAAACGCGCACTTGTGAGTTCCTTTGTGATGCCATTGTATCGAAGGGAGTTCTGAAAGTGCCTGTCAAAAAACGTTTTAACAAATTCAAATAGAAAACCCATCAAAGAAGCATCTCATAATCCCATGCGTAATTAATAACCTTGTTTGTCCCTCTTTAGAGCATGAGGGGGAACATGGTGGGATTTGGTTAAATTCGTCATGTTTGGTTAAAGATTCACGTCAGGTTCTCCATTTTTTGTTTCGTTTGATTTTTTTTCGGCCTTCGAGCCTCAAAACGCCAAACGGCTTCGTATCTGATGATGGAAGGAACTGCTTTCCAAAGCTAGGCATTCGCCGGATGGTCTAGCCATCAACACTTTTGAAGTCACATTAGTCGATAGGATGGGAAGTCGGGCTCATCGCACCCCTTAGGGGGGGGGGATTATTGCATGTTCCATGACTCTCTTAGGGATTTAAGACGTATTCATATGTTCGCGAATTTTTCGTTTATACCCAAACATAGTATCCACGGATTCAACCCTGGTGGGAAATGGTCAACTGGATATAGGGGTTCTGAATCATTTATGCCCGAGGTTTACCATCCCTCGTTTGATTAATGACCCCGAAGAGTCGGAACTTCCTTGAGGGAGTACTAGGAGTGGCGCGGTGAACAGACCTGAAGAATAGTCAGATCGACCGGTTGTTGGGCTTGAACATCTAGGAGGATTCCTATGCACCCTGTCTAGGAGACAAGGATAAAAGTCCACAGAGTTCACATTGGTTTCGGGGAGCCGACATGAAGATGGACCTGGTGGTCCGATGGGTGGTGGGATTGAACCTCATGGAGTCTTCCTATGTACCCTATCTTGGAGGCAGGGATCAAAGTCCACGTAGTTCACATTGGCTTGGGACATATGCTCTGGGGTAACCCAGAATGTTGGATTGGGGCATACACTATGAGGAGGCCCATAAGGGGATGCCATGGTCGATGCTTACTCTATGCCCACCTGAGTCATGCATGGTGTGAGAAACAAGAGGAAACAGGGACCAGAGGATCACATCGCGAAAGGTGCGTCCGTGGGAAGCGGAGTGGGTCATACGCGTGGAGATGCACATTATGCCGGGGCTTACTCCTAGGTGGACGACCCAGGAGATGGGTTGGGGCTTACACTTTGATGAGGCCTACAAGGTCTGGGATTACTCCTAAGTGGACGCCCATGGTAACAATGCTTAGCGGGAGAGGGAAAGAGGGTGCTCTTGTGCCCATATCCTCTCTTGCAGTGCATGAGGTCTTCCTTCTAATGGCTATTTTACCATCTCCATGGAACCCTCAACAAGTGGAGGGGCAGAAAGGGGATTCTCGAGCTCAGACTCTACATTACCGTGGGAATATGAACCTAGGAATACTTCAGGAATCTGCTCAAGGGTAGGGGATACCCCTTCGCCTCTACTTACCGTGGGTATGTGAACTTAAAATGGTGCACCGATGCACTTGAAAGTAAAACCATACGAATGTGGTGGCTCTGGTAGAGGCCTCGACTCAAGGCTGATGAATAGTCCAATGAGGGAGTCACGGAGGAGGTGGCTGGATTGGAAGTTTTTTATTTGGCTCGGGAAATGATAACACCGAAGTATTTGGTGAGCCACCGATAGGTATGGGTGGTGGCACCCTTTGCCTCGGCAAGTGCCACGCGGCTGGAGAAGCCGTCCGCGAACTAGGGTGGTCCACGAAGTGATTGGCGTCCCGCGAACCAGGGTGCTTCATGGCTTCAGGTTCGATCCATGAACCATGGTGGTTTGCGGATGGTTCCAGACGGGAAGCGGTGCCCAAGGGTGGTGCCGGTCGGAGGCTCATTGGCCGTGGCTTCGCCTGAGTAGGAAAGTGTTATGCGGTGCGACGGATGGGAAAAAAGGCATAAACTCCGTCGTCCGCGGGGAATTCATCCACGGAGGGGGTATGGTTCGTGGTTTTCTGTGTTTTTGTTATTTTAGGTTCATGGTTCACCAAGTTATTATGTGTTTTCCAATTCCTTGTTAATTCGTATACCTGTTGTGGTTCGCGGATGGGAATTTCGCTATTTGAAAAATCTGAAGCCTTCCTTCAACCGATCTCCTTCCGAATCTCCCATCCCTCTGAATCCAATTCCAATTCTCCACCCACTTTTTCTTTCTCCCTTAGTCTCCTTTTCTTGAGTGGGGAAAGGGATGTATCTGTGGCCACTCGGCACCTTTTGCGGAGGCCCATAACCAAATACCCAGTTTACAGATGACTTGGTCAATCTGTGATTCACGGTGGGTATTGGACGCTTCGCCCCCCCCCCCCTCCATGAGGCAAATTCAGGGAGTGCTCCGCGACTGCGGAGGATTCCTCCTTTATTCCGCGAATGACAGCGGGTGCGGCTTGAACCGATCGACGCGGTCTGTGGTTGGGGCGGTTCATGATGGTGAACCGGACTGGCATACATCCCGCCTCACAACCGCGGAGGCTCTCCATCATCATTTCGCAAACGATAATGGTTGTGGAGGGGGCGCTTCGTGAGGCCTGGACATGTTGTGTTTCCATGGGACCGGTTGGCAGACCGGTCATGTTTGTGTCATTTCATTGATTATTTTCCCCAATTCTTTGGGGGATTTGGGTAGAATCTCATATGCGGATTTTTCAGGACCCAACAAGATCATAGGATAGAATGATGTTGTTAACATGCTTGTTGCTCTGTAGAATGTGTAGCCATGTATCTCTAAAGGTGTACTTTGGTTAACCAAGTAGCTCTATAGGTGTACAATGGCCTGATAACATTAATATGCACTGACTTTCACGGGACCGTGAGAACCTGGTGCAATAGACTATATGGTATTGACCGAGTGAGCTTCTGAGAGAGTCTTAGATATGACAGACTATACGGGGATAGAACGGGTGAGCTTCCTTGAGGGTCATGGACATTATAGACTATAAGGGATAATCCGAGTAAGCTTCCCAGAGAGTCTTGGATATTATAGACTACTGGAGGGTAGACCGAGTGAGATTTCTCTGAGATTCATTACTTTGATTGAATGTGTTTAAAACCATCCCAGGGTAGAGGAGGAATTGACCAAGTGATCTTCTTCAGAGAGTTCGTGGTATACCTGAGGCAATTGGAGGATTGACCGAGTGAGATTCCTCAGAGAGTCTTTAGACCATGGGGCCAAGAGGGTTAGACTGCATGATCTCCCTTAGAGAGTCCCTTTCTACCCTAGACTATAAGGGTAATTTAGCAGGTGATCTTCCCCAGAGAGTATTATAATTTCATATGACCAAACCAGAGTGGTTAGGCTGAGTGCACTGCCCAGAGGATTGTGGTATTTTCATGGATAGGACCAGAGGGGTTCCTGTTGTGGTTAGCTGTTGCTTCTCTACTATTTTTTTCTATGGATTAATTACTGCTATATGTCGTCCTCTTACTACTTAAAGATTATTGCCTGCTGTTTTACAGTTACTGTTTGCTGCTTACTGCAATATTACCAACCATATACTCACTGACTATTAGGTGCAGATCTTCAATTTTTTGCCTACTGGGATATACCCTCACACCCTGTTTAGGCCTTTTTTGGGCCCAAGCAAACCATGTTGTTGCAGGTATAGACAAGGGTAAGCTCCCTTCGACTTCTGGAACTTGATTTCCTTGGTGCGGAAGAGCATGGGACCAAGCCGAGGCTTGCGATGCTGAGGAGTTACTTTTTGTCTTCATTTTGTTTGTGTTTTGGTACTATTTATATTTCCAGAATTATGACCTATTTGGATGCTTTACTAGATATTTATCATGCATCATTTCATATATAAATATGTGCTCTAGTTGTCTACTGTTTTAGTCTTTCGATTTTTATTATTGTAGGATATTTATTGCTTCAGCTATTGCATGTTTTATTACATCCACTGTGTACTCTTCCAATGAGGGCATAATTTACACACTATCACACCCAAGGCCCTCACTACTAGTCGGAAGCCTCTGGAATTTGGGGAAATGCATTTGAGGCTATGTGACCAAATGGGAAGGGGGGGCCTCTAGGTGGCTTGAAGAACATGGATGATACAAAGTGGTATCAGAAAAAATATTTTCACTTGATTTACTATTTGGAGCCTTTATCTAGGGATATGACGGATTCCTTACTTGGTGATAATCTGTGCCCGGGAGTAGCTAAACCATGTATAGGGAAAATCCATACTATCTCGTTATTGCAGTTTTTTGGTTTTGAGATTTTACAGTTGATATGATTTCACCTAGAGTGATTCACATGACTTGTGTTGTTATTGTTGTTGCTATTATGATTTTATTTCTATCGCAACCCGTTTAGATGAGGGTATGCCTTCTCTTTCATCATATTGGAAATTATTATAAATCACATTCGACACATTCTTGCCATGCCATCTAGGATGCAATAGTGATTGCATGTTGTTGTGATAGAATTTTGTGTAGATTATGCATTCTTTTATGATAGATGATTTGATAGAATCTCTTTTGTTTGATAGAGGACTGTTTTTAGTATAACTAGCTTAAATAAACTACAAATTTTAGTTTTGGAGGTGTTATTGGCCCTCTTGATTCGAAATTGGTGAATCATTCACCTGTTCTTCCTTATATATGACTGCTTTGGATTCCATGATATGGTTCTTGGGGAGTATGGGCCCTCATGGATCAGAATTTGGCACCTTCATGACTTGTTTTTCTATGTTTTTGGGTTTTGGTGTAGATTCTGAGATACTACCCGTAAAAATCAAGAATACACACCGTGTACTTTATGACAACACGCCATGTAGATTCAGACCGTGTCATTGACTGTGTGAGCAGGAACACAGTACTGAGGAAATGTCTTTAGGAACACGCCGTGTATGGTAGGTGCACGCCATGTAGTATAGATCCGTGTACCCAACCATGTCACTAACAACACGGGTTGGGGAAGCTCGAGTAGGACATGCCGTGTTGGTAAAGAACACACCATGTAGTCTTGTTCCATGTACCCGGTCGTGTCACTAACAACACAGGCCGGGGGAGTTCGAGTAGGACACACTATGTTGGTAAAGGGTATGCCATGTAATCTTGTTCCAGATACCCGGTCGTGTCATAAACAGAACATGTCTCTGTTATCTTCTCTTATACATGCCGTGTTTGTTCAGAACATGTTGTGTGAGGGTCAGGTGTGTAGTCAGCCGTGTAACTAGCAACACGGGTTGTCGAAACCTTGTTTAGTACATGTTGTGTCCTTAGGGAACACACCGTGTAGTATAGTGTTACGAGGACCATGTGGGTTAGCCGTGTAAAGTGACTCGGGTAGGGGAATAGAGTTCAAGTACACGTCGTGTGTGGGGACAACACGCCGTGTAGTTGGGGAGTTACAAGACCAGAGGTGGAAGGATTAGACGCCCATATCTTTGGTTCAAGTAAACATGTCGTGTTATTTTTATAGACGTCGTGTAGTCATGTTTTGTAAGCTCAAATGTTTCCTTCTCCTGTTCCCTTTTTGTACTCTTGTGTTCTATGTCTTGGATAATCTTGATCTGAGGTGTGCTTTTGATCTTTTCAAAGCTATGACTCTAAGACATCCTCTAGTTGTACGTCAGTTTCCATACAGTGATTAGACAACATATATGGATGATCAGGGATCTCCCGCAGATCCTCTTGCAGTTCCTCCTGCTCTGCCATCCTTGGCACCTGCATTTATACCCATCGCTGGCACTGATACGCAGTTCAGGGAGGACTTCCTAAGGATGATACAGACTTTTCAGGGAGTTCCACCTCCTACCCCGTTGATGGCTGAATTCATGTAGGTCTTTTAGCAGCAGCATCCTTTTACATTCTCAGGGGATGGGGGACCCCAAGATGCAGAGTCATGGTTAGAGGCCACCATGACAATCTTTTAGCATCTAGAGATACACCCATAGAAATGGGTAAAACTAGCTACTTATATGCTTCGTGACACTACCAAGAGGTGGTGGGAGGTGATCTCACAGTCAGGGTGCCAGCAGAGTATGTCATGGGATGAGTTTCACCGCACCATCTATGACTACTTTTACCCAGAGACCTTGAGGGCCGACCAAAACCGTGTGTGTTTTGAGTCTGCAGTAGGGTACTCTTTCTGTTATAGAGTACTCGTCCCACTTTAACGAACTGTACCACTTCATGCCCATCCCAGAAGGTGATGATTTTTTCCTTGCTAGGATGTTCTAGGAGAGTCTTAGGTATGAGATCCGTTCCCATTTGAATATCTGCTGGTTGAATTTGATATCATCTATCATCAACTGGGAGCAGATCACAGAGTGCAACCTGAGGGATTCTAGTGCTGTGATCCAGGGTGGTTCGACATCCTGAGTTGGTGTTCCTCCCATGGATAGTAGGATGCGCCACAGAGAGTCTTCTCCAAGAGAACAGGGTAGGCATGATGTATCTTTTGGAAGCTAGGTTGTATGCTACCAGTGCGGTAGGAGTGGGCATACTATGCCTCAGTGTTAGAGAGACCCAATGGAGTGCCGATCCTGCAGCATGATGGGCCATCTTGAGCACTTCGGCCAGATCGTCTCACCTTCAGCTAGTGGTAGGAGTTCTTTTATGACCCCACTTTCAGGAGATCATTTACCAGCTTTCACGAGTCTGGGAACTGGATTGCTTCCCGCCGTTCGGGCTGAGGTGGAGGTTGTGGTCGCGGTGGTCAATCACCAGGTTACTAGCAACAATAGAGTGGCTTAGCTCATAGTGGTCATCCAGGGGCGCAGGGCCATGGTATAGGCCTGACCTTTGCCGTGGAGCAGACCTATCAGGAGTAGGATCCTGACCCTTATATAGTTTGAGGTATGATCTTATTAGCCCCAGTTCTATCTTCAGCCCTATTCAATACTGGAGCTTCACATAGTTTTATCTCTGTTGCTATTGTGGATAGCTGTGGGCTCTGTATCTTTTCGTCTTCTGAATTGTTGACTCTTGAAACACTGTTGGGAATGAGGACATCTAGAGTACGTCAATGAAGAGAGTTCCATCTTGAGGTTTCAGGGTGTTATTTCTTATGGGACCTCTATTTCCTTGAGAATATGGGCAATGACTTCATTCTTGCGATGTACTGGTTGGTTCCCTTCCAGGCAGTCATCGATTGCAATCGCCGCAGGGTGAGTTTCGTGTCACTAAAGGGCAGATCATTCCTTAATAGAGGCGAGTGGGATGACGAGGTGGGTAGAACTGTACCAGAGCATCATGGGCTAGGAGGAGTTACAACCCAGATTGCTAGTCTTTATCTGTATGACCATGGGACTTCACAGTTAGACTTTCCTCCAATGGTGGATCGTTTTAGGGATGTCTTTCCAGAGGGCTTTTCAGGTTTTCCTCTAAAGCATGAGGTAGACTTCTCGATTGATCTCATTCCAAGAGTGGCACCGTTGTCCATTCCTCTTTATAGGATGGCTACACCTGATTTACAAGAGCTCAATAAGGAGTTGGATGAGTTACAAGATAAGGGTTTCATCTGACCTAGTACTTCTCCTTGGGGTTCGCCTGTCCTATTTTTGAAAAAAGCAGACATCACCTTTCCTCTTTGTGTGGATTATCGGAAGCTAAACCAGTTTATGGTAATTAACTGATATACCTTTCCAAGGATCGATAACCTCTTTGATCAGCTTCGAGGAGCCCAGGTGTTGTCGAAAATCTATTTGAGGTCCAGTTATCATCAGTTGTACGTTAGACCAGGAGATATACATCATGCAGCCCTCAGGAGTAGGTACAGTCTATACGAGTATACATTCATGTCGTTCGGTCTCACAAACGATCCAACAGTATTTGTGGCACTGATGAAACGAGTGTTCCATCCATACTTAGATTCCATTGTGGTGGTTTTCTTGGATGACAACTTGGTGTACTCTCACACTCGACACGACCATGCCACACATCTTGAGAGCATTCTGAGTAAACTAAGAGATCATTAGTTATACACTAAGCTCTATAAATGCCACTTTTGGATGGATCATATTCACTTTCTGGGTCATCATATCATAGAGACAGAAGTATCAGTGGACCTAGAGAAAGTGAGAGCTGTATTTTCCAGGGAGCAGCCATAGAATGTCTTTGAGGTGCAGAGTTTTTTAGGGACGGATGGATACGAGAGGAAATTCATACAGGACTTTTCACGCCTAGTAGCACCGCTGACAGGTCTGACCAAGAAGGGGGCAGAGTTTTTATGGTCAGATTCATGTGAGTCAGCCTTTCAGGAGCTGAAGGGGAGGTTGACATCAACACCAATACTGGTATTTCCAGAGTTGGGCAAGGGATATACCGTTTACTATGATGATTCAGGCACCGGGCTAGGAGATGTGTTTATTTAGGGATATGGGCTCATTGCTTATGGGTCTCGGTAGTTGAGGCCACACGAGAAGAATTAGACGACACATGATCTGGATTTGGCGGTTGTTGTTCATGACTTACACTGTTGGAGACACTACCTTCTAGGAGAGCACTTTGTGGTTTTCACCGACCATAAGAGTCTCAAGTATATCTTCACTCAGCATGATATGAATTTGAGACAGTGCAAGTGGGTTGAGTATCTTCCGTCTTTCGACTTCAAGCTCGCCTATATGTTGGCAAAGGGAAACACAGTGGCAGCTGCGTTGAGCTGGAGAACTTAGCTTCAGGTAGTTCAGGAGGCCAGCAGTGAGTGGCAGCTTATGGATCTGTTCTCTAAGATGCATCTGGGGGTTCATGAAAAACAAGGACAGAATTACCTATCTTCTATAGTTGTTACCTCTCCTCTTCTTGATCGGGTATGGATGAGGTAGCTATCAGATTCAGAAGGATTAGTCCTGTGAGAGAGTGTGTTAGGAGAGGACCATTTTCCTAGGTGGACAGTGGTAGAGGATGAGATCTTGCGTTTCCAGGGATGCGTATCGGTGCTAGCAGACATACGTGAGGAGATGATGCGGGATTTTCATTCCTCAATTTGGGTAGTTCATCTTGGCGTCACAATGATGTATCGTGATCTACACTTCCAGTACTGGTGACCATGTATGAAGAGAGATGTTATTGGTTGTTTAATGAGATATTCTACTTGCCAGTAGGTGAAAGCAGAGCATTAGCGACCAGCAGGGCTTTTACAGCAGTTAACCATTACCGAGTGGAATTGTAAGGATGTCGCAATGGGCTTCGTGACCATGTTACTGAGGTCACCTCAAGGGAGTGATGTTGTTTGGGTTGTCGTCGACAGGCTTATGAAGGAAGATAACTTCTTACCGATCATGGAGACCGTCAGTGATGATGAGTTGGGACGGTTGTACATCCGAGAGATTGTATGTCTCCATGGAGATCGACACTCCATTGTTTCAGATAGGGATGTGCTCTTTACTTCTCTGTTCTGGTAGGGACATCAGAAGTATTAGGGTACACAGGTAATTTTGAGTACATCATTCCATCCCTAGATAGACCGCCAGTCCTAGCGTACGATCCAGGTGCTTGAGGATATGCTCCGAGATTGCATTCTATACTTTGGAGGTTCTTGGGAGAATTATATTCCTCTGGTGGAGTTTCCTATAACAATAGTTTCCAGGCGACTATTCAGATGACTCCTTACAAGGCTTTGTATAGTAGGCCATGCCGATCACCATTATGCTGGCTAGAGGCAGGTGAGGAAGCTTTGTTGGGACCTTGTTTTGTTTAGTAGACCTCAAAGCATATAGAGTTGATTTGGAAGAAGATGGCTATAGCACAGTCTGGGCAGAAGTCTTATGTTGATCAGCGGAGATGACCTCTGGAGTTCGACGTCGGCAATCAGGTTTTCCTACGTGTCTCAACAAAGTTGGGACAAAAGAGGATTCAGAGACAGGGTAAGCTTTCACCACAGTACGTCGGGCCGTTTGAGGTGTTGGAGAGTGTTGGGATGGTTGCCAATCGGTTGATGTTACCGAAGAGGTATCGGGATATGCACGACTTCTTCCACACCTCTCAGCTCAGACGTTACTTTTCAGACCCATCTCATGACATTCAACCAGAAGAGGTTGATCTAGAAGAGGATGCATTGTTTGAGGAGCATCCCATCCATATTGTCTATCGCAATACGAAGGTTCTCTAAGGCTGGTCTGTTCTTCTAGTATGGGTGCTATGGCATCACATGCGAGTGGAGGACGAGACTTGGGGGAGGGAGACCGATGTACGATCGCAGTGGCCTGAGCTTTTCATGGTTTCTTATTCTATGCCTCTCTAGGGAAATTCGGGGATGATTTTCTTTAAGGGGGGAATTTTGTATGAACCCGAATCTTGGTATTCTGGCATATCTTTCTTTCTCTTGGAGATTTTGAGAAAAGAGGAGTTTTTGGATGTTATTACAGTACACATCGTGTACTTTATGAGTACATGTCGTGTATTCCCTTACTGTGCCAGGCCGTGTGTTGGCCGTGTCTGGGCCACACACATGGTGTGCAGTGTTGAAGTAGAGGCCACTTTAAGGGGAGTACAGAAATATAGAGTACACACCGTGTATGTTTTTCATTAAATGGACCGAGGTTTCACCTAAGTGACAGAACTGTTTTCTTGTCCAGCGCCTTCGACCGAGAGTGACCCATACAACCACAAATCTTCTCTGAGCCCTCGAGCCTTTGTCCGTTCTCTGAATCGACCTTCGTCAATTGCATTGGAACCAAAGTGGTGATTTATTCATTCTCATAGATCATTTTATTCCAATTACTCCTTTTTCTTAAGTTATCATGGGTTGAGTGTTTTGTGCGTTTTTATAGATCTACGCCATTTTGAGGAGAATCAAGCCATGTGTTTCAAGTATATCAATCTACTATGATCGAGGTAGGTGGTTTGTGCCTTAACTTTTGATGTATTTGAGTTTATGTGAAAATTCCACCAATACCCATGGATGGGGTATTGCGTGTTTACATTTTTTCCCTTGTGGTTATTTTCTGTCTTGCCTGCATGCTTTTGTAGAGGGAAATTGATCATGTTTGTGGATTTTTGTCTTGCTTGGATGTTTTTTCCATTCTTTGTTCTTGTTGCAACCTTTGGGTCTCTTAAGCCATTGGCTGATGTACCTGTTTCCATTCATTGTGATCATAGGACGTAATGATGTTGTTAACATGCTTGTTGCTCTGTAGACTGTGTTGACAAGTAGCTCTATAGTTGTACTTTGGTTATCCAAGTATCTCTATAGGTGTACTATGGACTTATAGCATTAATATGCACTGACTGGCATGAGACCATGAGAACCAGGTGCTATAGACTATAAGGGATAGACTGTGTGAGCTTCCTATAGAGTCTTAGATATGATGGACTATACGGGGATAGACCGAGTGAGCATCCTCGTGGGTATTTGATATTATAGACTACATGGGATAGACTGAGTGAGAATCCAAGAGAGTCTTAAATATTATAGACTACATGAGGGTAGACTGAGTGAGCTTCCTCGGAGAGTCTTTACTTTGTTTGACTGTATTTAAAACCTTCCTAGGCTATAGAAGGAATTGACCGAGTGAGTTTACTCAGAGAGTCTGTGGTATACTTGAGGCAATAGGAGGATTGACCGAGTGAGCTTCCTTAGAGAGTCTCTAGACCTTCGGGCCAAGAGGGTTAGACCACGTGATCTCCCTTAGAGAGTCCCTAACTACCCTAGACTATAAGGGGAAATGACGCAGTGAGCTTCCCCATAGAGTCTTATAATTTCATATGACCAAACTAGAAGGGTTAAGCTGAGTGCACTTCCCAGAGGGTTGTGGAATTTTTTTTGATAGGACCAGATAGGTTCATGTTGTGGTTAGCTGTTGCTTTTATACTACTTATTGTCCTATGGATTGATTACTATTGTATGTCCTCCTGTTACTGCTTACTGGTTAATGCCTGCTATTTACTGTTATTGTTTACTGCATACTGCATTATTACCAGCCATATACTCACCGATTGTTAGGCACAGATCCTCGGGTGGTTTCCAACTAGGATTTAATCTCACATACTGTTTGGGCCATGTTTGTTTGGCCCAAGAAGAGTATGTTGTTTCATGTATAGACAAGGGAAAGCACCCTTCGACTTCTGGTACTTGATTCCCTTAGAGCGGGAGAGCATGAGACGAAGATGAGGCTTGCGATGCTGAGGAGCTACTTTGTGTCTCCCTTTTGTACTTGTTTTTGTACTGTCTGTATTTCCAGCATTGTGACATGTTTGACAACTTTCCTAGATATGTATCATGCGCCATTTCATATATGCATATGTGCTCATGTTGTTTATTGTTTTATTCTTCCACTGTTTATTGGGTTTGGATATTTACTGCTTTCTCTATTTCATGTTTTATTATTTCCTCTATGTACTATGCCAATGAAGCCATAGTTTCCCCACTATCACACCCAAGCCCCTTGCTGATAGTCGGTAGCCTCTGGCATTTGGGGAAATGCATTTGAGGCCATGTAACCAACTGGGTACGGGGTGCCACTTGGTGGATTCCAGAACCGGGACGTTACAACACTAAACCTTTGGATCCTCTATGTGTAAAACTATTATGTTTTTACCTTTAAAATGATGTAATTGTAATGTACGAAAAGGCTCAGGTCACTATAGTGATTCTTTCCCTTCCAAAATAAATTTTGGTTTATATGACTCATGAAAAAGATCTATTAGTTTACTTGAGATGTTGTCATTGTATTTGGAATTTATTATCTATAAAAAGGTACACTAAAAACTCATCAATAAACATCACTAAAGAATATCCACCACCATCATAACATCTTACCATGAACACACCTCAATCCTCTAGTGGTATCGCGATTCCTTGCCTGCCAATATCTTATTGAAACTAAGACATTGAAACTCGATTAGAAAATCCAAAAAACTCACCGCAAACTCATGTCCATCTTCCAAATAGTTCTGACACATCAATGCTTTTTTTTCACCGTTATAATCACCCACTACAGTTATTTCATGGATCTATAGATCAGAAAATATTTGAAATATCCCATTCCAAAAGTTAAAACCATCAAATTTATCACACTACCAAGGCCTCCCTACTTTGATTAAAATGATTTTACATGCTCTTACATCAAACCCCCTTGGGAACATATCTCAATGAAATCATACATCTCTAATATATTCCGATCACATTATACTCACTGGCAATATAGAGGACTCACACTATCCAGCGACAATACACAAAACCATCTCTTGATCAATCGATCCATAAATAAACCATGTTATTCCACAACATCCTCTAATATATCTGGTTATTCTATCTGATTTGAAAACATCATCATACACAAGTACTTCTCAACATCTCACACAATCATAATTACCCCTCTAATAAACAACACAACTCTATGAACACCCTCATCGTGAGTGTCCTCAAAAACAAATTAAAAAATCCATGAATTTACCACGTTTACTTGTATACCCCAAACAATAATTTTATTTATCATTTAACACTATGAAAGTAATAGGTTCAGTCCTTTGAATGAACCTACCCTTCACAACCAATCTTACAACCTAATTTCTGAACCCGTGTTCTTCATGGAGGTGTGCTCAATGAATTAGTATTCACTTTTTCCAAAAACCATATTGCAATCACCGTGAATCAATTTCACATATTATTAAACCATACATTATTAAAACTACAATTCACTTGAAACACTATGCCAACATCTCTCTAGGGAACCATCAATTTCTAAATATTGTAATCTAATACTCACAACTCATGTTGCATCTCCTAAAACCATTATCATCAATACATTTCCATCTAGGTTAATCATCACATTGAGAAAAACTCTATGAGCCACTTAAAAGGACTGAATTTTATACAAGAGAAACTTGCACCCAAAATCAATGACACCCTAACCGGCTTATCTCATGGGTTATCCTCAAATGTCAAATAATACTAAATCCCCAAACAGGATCCACACAACGAAAATGTAACTAGATCTCTCTACTAAATAAACACAAAATTCTACAAAAATTCCATACTAATGGTTTCCATAATACACTCATTCCATACATAATGGGGCTTATGTACCACACCTCAATTTAATCTAGGTTGAACCCGATGATAATACACGAGTTCAATGGAACCACAAACTGAACCCCCATTATAGGGTCCGAAACACAACTCACATAGTCTCAAACCGCACTTTTCAACGAAATAAATTTTACATATTTCATTTTACGACATCAAGGTAGTAACCTAAATTGGGACGTACCAAACAACATTCACATAAATAACACATCCAAATTGGATTATTAAAAAATATGGCATCATCACTACCCAAACCCCCTATACATTGGGTTAAAGACTAGAAAGAGGGATACCCATCATTGGTGTCACCAGTTTCCATAATTTACCTCTATCCAACATAATTAATGATACCATTTAAATAAAAAAAATTAGTTTGAAAAAATTTTCATTTTCAAAAACCCAATCATTTACACTTTCAATAACCTCTTGTTGTCCTATCATTAAAAAACATCATACTTATTTGAAATAAAATTTCAAAACATTCCCCTTTTTAGAATCCAATGATTTAATATTCACAAAATAGACATTAACATACTTTTCAAAACCAATTATATCATTCTATTTCATTTGTTGTAACGATTTAGATTATCATGTATTCTCTGAAAAGTGAATCACGAGAAACATTCAAATGATCAATATATATTTTATGCATAGCTTCATGCCAGAGATCACACACCCTCTCTTACCACAATAGTACAAGAGATAAAACCTAATAAATTAATATTATCCCATCAATGTATTCATCCTAATGTGTAAATATAAACAAACTGTAAAAAGGAAATAAAAAAATATTTTCCCACCAATAGAGAGCTAGGTTTTACCTTGTACATGGGGATATAGGAACCCATGAATGAGATCAATACCAAGAACATATGAGATGAAAATCTCTATTATACCATGACCCAAAATTAATAGAAAATATTACATACTCTAATACCATAGTGTAACATCCCCAGCATGGTAGCCACTAAAACAGGTGTTTCGATCTGGGTCATCACATAACCTCATGTTCCACTCCCTATACACTAGAGTGTACTAAATTATAATGAATTTCTAAAAAACATTTTGAGACCTTGACAAAATAATAGAGTGAAGACACAATAGATGAAACATCACCATATGAATTAACCAATATGAATATTAAATAACAACATAAAAAAACAATAAGTTACAAAATAAAAATGATATAACACAATCTTGTGAATAAAATACTTGATATGAAGCCATAAAATATAAACCAAGACCAAAACTATAAAAACAAACTGAATCTGAAATCATGTGATAATCCGGTCATGACTTCCCATTATAGAACATGTTATCCCTTGCACATCAAAACAAAATGTCCCTATCCTTAACATGTACATGAAAACAAGTAAAATTTTCTTGGGTATCTATGTTCAATGGTGGACTAAGAAGGGTGAGAGTACAACTCAGTAGGAGACTACACATTATTTCTAAAGTAATAATCAGCCTGAAAGAAATCTTTTGAAGGAAATGAGTTCAATAAAAAAATAAAAAAGGAAAATATTCAGGTAATTATCTAATATAATTTTTATCTTATGCATCCTATAGTGGAAAATATTCATGAAGACTGACTTCAAACACACTTGAAATCAATGTTAAGGCACAAGGGTTTACATTCAATTTTATTAATAATGGGATTTCACCATTCACAACTATCACATACCATTAAGTTAACAATATTCATGTTATTATTTTCATTATTTTTCCATTGGGATATAGATTTATATAATTTTAAATGTGGAATGTGAAAATAAATATCTATGAACAAGGTGATTTGGCTTGTTTTATATCTAACCAGAGATAAACATTTAATTGAAAAATACATCACAATTTTTGTTGTGACATCAGTTATGGTTGTCTCAGTATCTATAATGAAATGGATCGATTATCTCTTATGTGGAAAAAAATTTTATATAACACCCATTCCAAAATATTTGATATAAATAAATATATTGAGTCTCATGAATACTCAAATAAATCACATTCTGGAATGAAATTCTAAAGATTTATTTTCAAAAAATGTGGGATAAAATAGCATAGTATGTTTTGGAATAGATAATGTAGGTTATATATATATGGAATTAAAGTATATAATGACCATGAATGTAGAAAGGTGATTAATAAGCTACATACTGAAATAGTGGAAAAGAGTAACTTTGAAATTCACCACCCAGAATTCACTTATTTAAGTGTAAGGAAAATAATAATTTTTCTTACTAGTACCCATATTTTTGGTTTGATGATTCTGATCTATTAAAAAAATATTAAATAGAAATAAAAAAGTAAATTTTATACGATCACTATCGAATATTTTTAGTATGAAAATGAAATTGTAAAATTGTTTAGTTTTTATGTAATTAATTTCAATAATAATAGTGTTCGGGTAATTTTATTGTATCATGGAATAATTAAACAAATAGATATTTGTCCACTCTAATTTTATCTTAGGAATTTATTAATATATCCTAAATTGTACTAGTAACCATAAAAGGTTATTGAAATGGTATTGAGATATTTTTTTAAACACATCATTTAGGGAAGGGGATCCATTAATATGTCATTAATGTTGGCATAATGAAATACATAGATTGAATTTAAGATTAAATTAATGTGATAGTATTGATCTCCATGGGAATGATAAGATATAAATGTGGTTTATGATATCATATATTGAGTTTAGATAATTTTTGAATGCATGCATGTTTTTACTACGGTTTTACTATAATTTAGGTCATTACCATGTTTCAAGATAATTCAGGACAATGGCATTAACTTTTTTGGAATGTGAAAATTGTTATTTGACTAATTTATTTATGTATAAATGATATGTTTAGTGACATTCATTTCATATTCATGGATTTTTATCTTTTAAAAGAGTTATAAGGGTAATAATTAATGAAATTATTTATATCGAAATTTGGATGTGGTGTTAGAGATTAAAGATTCATAATATAATTATTTATGCATATTGGATATCCTATGAATTTTTTTATTATGATAACTATAGATATAAGGAATTACTTATCATGAAATTATGGATTTTATGATCCACTAATTCATTAGGCTTTAAAACGTAATCTTTATCATTTCTTGGAGTTAGATATTAAGGCTAAATTGATTATTACACAACTATATAATGATATGATACTTATAAGATGACAATAATAACTATATCTTCTCAAAGGGGCATGAAATAAAATTTTATCCAATTATTATCATTTCATATAATATCAATTACTACTTAAAAAACTTTTTCTCTATGGGTTTTTTTAATAAAATTATTTTCAATATGTTACCTATCAATTTTAATCAGACTATGATATATAGATTTCTCTTCGATGTGCACATTTCCACTTAATGCGTATTTTATCGTTTTTGGATACTTAGTTATGACTTTTATTAGTTAACTGTTAGGTTATAAATATTTTTAACATATGATTTAGTATTTATTTTATGTTTTGAGTTTCAATAAAAGTAAAATTCATGTATTAAAACATTAATGAATCTGATGAATTTGGAAGGATAAATTAATTTTATGGGGTTCATAATGTAACACTATGATAATTTTACACAATAGGATTTTATGTAATATGAATTATTTTATAGATTTGAATTTATTATTTTAATTATTTTACCAAGTCATTATAATGGTGGGAAAAAACTGACTAACTTATTTTTAAATATATGGTTTATAAATGTAAATAAAATTAATTAATTTGTTATGAATTGATAAGAATTTAAAAATAAATCACTTCTTAATATAGAAAGAAATGTTTTTCTGAAAAAAAAATTATCAACTGTGTTTTATACAAATAAAATAATAAAATATTAATTATTGATTTATATTAATGATATATATATATATATATATATATATATATATATTAAATAAATTTTTTATCGCTCATCCTATGGGTTTTCTACACTAAATAAATCCAGTTTTATGTTAAAAACTCAATTTTTTTGTCAAAAAAGTTTAAAAGCATTTAGTGGGATGATTATATTAAAAATAAAATATTACACATTTATAAATTCTTTTAGGAAAAAAAATATTCTATGTAATGGAGAATTAAAAATTTATATAGGTTGAATTTTTTGTATATTTTTGATATGTATCAAGTTTTTTTGAATAGTAAAATGTATTAACATTTAATTGAAAGAATATAATTCATCTAAATAATTTATGGAATAAATTTATATTTTATTTTGGTATTAGATTATATATAGATAAATTTTATAAAATTTAATCCAATGTTGTTATCATTATTCAATTTCACATTAACATTATCTGCAAAACCATTTCAAACTTTTGAACAGTTTTACATTAAAATCGTTTTTGTCAACCATCTAGTAGATTAATTATAAATTAATTGTATCCATTTCTATTATTTTAATTTTTAAAAATTGATTCACTATATTGAATAATAATTTCAAAATTTAGTAACATATAACATTTTATTTCAAGAAAATATGAATAGAAGATATAATAATATCTATTACCATGGTTAAGGACATATAATGTAATTAAGGGTAAAACTAATATTATTAATATGAGAAAACTACCATAAAACTTTCCAAAATGTTAATATATGTATATAATTACACAATTAACTCATTTGTATAGAAATTGAAATTTATAATGGACATTGATCCATGGAAATGACTTATATATTTTTAAACTCAAAGGGATTCACAAAACATCACACACCTACTTTAAAAACATATATTATTTCTATTATGGTGTTAAATTTGAAATAATTCACTACTAGAAATATGTTTTTGAAATATAAAATTATTATTTATTTCAAAAATATTTATTATTAATTATCAATTTTAATATAATTATCATAAAAAATTAAACCATATTGTTTTAGTAATTAATAAATTAATAAAAATTTAAATTAATTGATATTTAAAATATTTATATAAATATTTTTAATGTTTATTTATGTGATAGACGATTTTTATAAGTGAAAATGGAATTTTATAGGTCTATTAAATTAATTTTTTTAAGGTTTTTCTACTTTATTCATTTTATTAAACCTAATTTAATTAATAGTGTTAAAATTTTGACAAACAGTATTTTATGAAAATAGTATATTAGTAAATTAGATTAATATAATAAAATTCATAATATGTAAAAATGAGATAAATTATTTTCTAAAATATCATTAATTGATAATTTATTGTATAATTGACAGCTTATAACTAAAAAATATTCATATTTTAATATTGAATTTTTTTTACCATAGTTAAAAGAAAAATTTCTTCACTAAGGGTGAAATATAATGATAAACAATAAAATTGCCCCAAAACATTTCTAAAATATATTTTTTGAGGTTATTTACACAATATAAAATATTATATTACAATAATATTCCATTTTAGGTATTCCCATTTAGGTTAACGTTATTATAAATTAATCTTTTGAAAATTCCAAAATTTCCCCTCATCTCACTTATTAATGGTGACATCTTACTCTGTTTTATTCACACATAAAAACATATTTTGTTTGGAAAAATACTATCCAAATACCATATAAAAATCCCTCCCCTTATCATGTAATCCTTCCATTGGGTGGGAATCCAGCCAAGTATGTCTTTTTTGTTCAAATCCTATAAAGACACCTGAAGAAGATATAACATTCATTGCATAATGTTTTTGTTTAATTTCTTCCTCAATACAATTTAATTTTGTCATATAATTTTTATATAAAAAAATAATGATAATAAAAATTAAATTTTTTAGGTTAATTCTATGACCTTCTCTCAAAAACACTTCTATAGAATGGGAATCACAATTATCGATCATGTGTATGGAGAACAACCACCTTGCGAACCGATTTCCATAGCTCTTCCAGTAAACCCATTAAATGATAGTAATAATGACAGATTTTCTATTTTTATATGATATATATTTTTTATATTGTATATTTATTATTTTTGAATTATTATATAAACATAACAATATTATTTATTTTTTTAAAATATGAAAAAAAAATTTGGACATGAGGACTACATCCTCCTCAAATAAATGTTATTCGTTTACACATTACATTGAATGAAATTAGGTTGGTCTTGGGGAAATCATATGATATATATAAAATAGAAACACTACTACAATTATATTACACATATGCATGTATTTCTTTTATTTTATTTCATTACTTGTGGAGAGGTGAAAAGCTGTTCAACCATACGTACAACCTACAATCTCCATAAACACTATATTTAATTTTTAATTTTATTATTTAATATATTATTATATCTAAATATAAAAAGGAATATATATATATATATATTATCATTGTTATCAATATGAATATTATTAAATTATTATATATCTATGATGACATAAAATATAATAATATCTAAACACATTAAGAAAAAATTGATTATTAATCGATACATTAATTTGACAAAAAATTCATAATAAATTGTTAATAGAAGGTCATAATTAAATTATTTACTTTATTATATAATTTAATAATGTTCTATAATAAATTTATAATAATATTATATTTGTAATACAAGTGTATTGGACAAGTAAAAAGATAGTTAATACATAATGTTGTACGTAAAACATCCCTTATACACTGCCTGTTTCATCTGAATTGTGTATATACTAAACACACATATATTTTAGTTGTAGCATCCTAGCTGTTATGTTATTTTGATATAAATATAATTTTATTTCATTCCTGGGGGATACAATTGAACTGATTATAAATTGGTAAACTTTTATTTCACAATATTAGAAATATCTGAGATAATTTCATTTTAAATCCCTAATGGGGAATATTTATCTTCCACATCCATGTTTTCTAAAAATGTTTTCAAAAAATCATTATACTATTCCAATATTAATATTTAATTTAATTTTTACCATGTATGACATTTTATGAAATGTTTTGAAAAAGAATATTTTATTTGTTTACTAAAAAGGGCCTTTATGAATTTACATAAAAAATAAAAAATAGTAATTTTTTAACTTATACGGAATGATTGGAATTATTTATTATCATATTGCCATAATAATTGGAATCTTTCACAAAAAAATTATATGGTTATTTTTAATGAAATTTATCTCTTTAATAAATTCATGAATCGTTAAAAAATTTATTTTATAAATGAAATGATATTTGAAAGAAGATTTATTAATAGTGGTCCTTAAAAAACAAATTTTCCACCAAAGAAGACATTATTTTCTATGATTTATGTGGGATTAGGGAAATGATCCAATGATACCATTACCATTCATTCTAAGAATATTATATGTTTATGATGGAATGATAATTATGAATCCTATTTTATCTATGAGTTATGTTATGGTTATGTGTTTATGAAACTCATTTCTTAGTAAGGGCTATATAAATGTGAATGATTCATTGATCTATGGAATACATAAGAATATTTAAAATTATGTGAAGGGTGAGGTTTATAAATATCTATAACTCATTGTTTAATGAAATATATCTCATGATGTAGTTAAGTAAAACAAGTTGATATTTTTGATCTGTGATGGGAATCATGTCAATGATCTTGATATCTAATGGGAAATAGGTCGATGTGCTTGATTTGTTTGTGGAAACAAGTGATAAAGCCTGATATGAGAGCCATGGTAGATGGAAAGTACATATGAAACCAATTTCTAGACATATTATGAGTCCACTATAATTTATGATGTGATCTTATGTTTGATGATTGAGCTTTAATGAAGTTTGATTCTGAAGATTCATGAAATTTGGAATGTTAATATTTTATGCCATGTCTTGTGTTTGTGATCCCTGATAGGTTATTTAAGAAATTTTTTCATGATCACATAACAATATTTCAAATATTATGATTTAATAATATTAAAAAGGTAAAAACTTCCTTTATCTCCTGTATTGACCATGTAAGGTATCCATTTTCATATGTTTCATTTCAATAAGCTTTCAGTAGTGATTTTATGTAGGAGTTATAAAGGGGAATATCTTTGTGTTATTCATTTCATATAATTAAAAACACAAGTTTTAATGTTCCATGATTCCAAAAATCACTAAATTGACACAGTCCCGAAGCACGTGTTTCGGTAATATAATGAATATTCATCATAAAATACGTAATTTACATGCTTGAAATGCATGGGTTGTTATAAAATCTATTTTTCATTGAACATTATGAATATATTTTAAAATTTATTTCTCAAATTTATAAAAATTAAATCAAGATAAATTGATTCCAAATTTGGGATCAATAGATTTAAATTTGATAATAGCTTCCCTTTACTTTTTCCATTGTAATTGGAAAAAATAGTAAAACTTTTCACCTCATTAAGTGTCAAATAAGGTTAAACCATGGTTAAGAATATGAAACCACCAAAAAAATTGCATATTCATTAATTATGACTTTATTTAATCAATACTCCTCTTGTATTTTTCAAATATTGATAATTTATTCCAATTATGATTGGAGATAAAAAATATATTTTATGTAATGAACTAAAAAATTTCATTCTCACTATTGAAGAGGAATCCTTAAGCGGGAACTTTTTTTTCATTTAGTTGTTGTTTACACTATCGATAAATTACTCCATATTAATTTTAAAAAAACACTACTCAATTGGGGTGTTTTTCAAAACAAATTAACAAAAATATTAATACATGATAAATAAATAATAATTTTGCAAAGTAATATATAATAAAAATTTATTTTAGATACATAAATAATAAAAACGATGAATATATAATAAATAAGATATAAATGAATGATAAATAATATGACAAAAAATTAATACTATAATAATATTAAATTCAAAATAAATAAATAATTAATGTATAAAAACTGAATAATAAATAAATATACAACTAACAAATAATAAAATAAAAAAAATTAATAAATATTAAATATTATTTTTTAATTAAATATTATATATAAATAAATAATTGACAAACAAGTAATAAATAATAAAAATTAAAAAGTCATAATTTTAAAATAAAAATTAAATAAATTAATAAATATTTTCTATTAATAAATATTAATTAAATAATTTATAACTTATAACTAATAAATAACTACTAATTATTAAATAAATAGTATGTCAATTATAAATTAATAATAAATAAAAATTAAATAATTATTGAATAATAAATACATAATAAGAAAATTATAAATATATAATAAAATAATAATGAAAAATAAATAAATAACACATGATATGTTATTAATATATTAATATTAATATAATAACATATTAAACAAATTATAATTAATGTATATATAATAAATATAATTTTTTTAAAAAATAGACAAAAATAATACATTAATAATAAAATAATAAAGAAACATGAAAAAATATATATTATAAATGAATAAATAACAATTAAGTAAATAATATTAATTATTAAATGTCAACTAAATAAAGAATCACTATTAAATACGTAAATGATAATTAATAAATAATAGTTCTGTTATAAATTGTTATGTTATAACAAATTAAAATTATTTAATATAAAATATAAAAAATAAAAAATAAAATATTAAATAATAAATAAATATTTATTATTAATACAACAATAATTAAATTTTAATAATAATTCAATAAATTAAAATCTATACGAATTAAATATTAAAATAATAAATAATAAATAAAAAAATAGATATAATGATCAATAAATATATGTTAACGTAATCATATTTGCATAAATATATATACAAACAAATTTATGATACATAAATTCACACCCACAGAGATATAAAATTGATTATTAATATATATATATATATATATATATATATATAAATATCAATATATATATATATTCACACATATAAGATAAAAAATATTTAAAAACATTTATAATTACTTAGAAAATGTATATAAATATCCCAAAATATTTCAACATACATATAAAGATATATTAATATAATAAATAATAAATCACAAAAGAGGAAAAAATATAATAATCTTAACACATAAAATAAATAGGAATGTATATCAATGAAACAAAATCATAAATTTTATAAAAACATAATAAATACCCATTTATGTGATGAAGAAATATCCAATAATATTTATACATATTTTCGATCTAATGAAAAATCATTTTTGGATGCCTTTAGGGACACTTTAATCCATTAAAAATATTAACAATGCCCCCTTATCAAATAACCATATTTCCTATTTAATTATTCCATTTAGTATGAAATTTATCCCAAATAGACACATGGATCAAAATATAGGGTCCTTTTATATTGATGTTAAATTTCAAAATTTTTGGAAAACTAAAAATATTTACTCATTTAATTATTGAAAATTGTTATCTTTTTTTGGTTTAGTTAATTATGTAAGCTTAAATTTTACTAGCTGTGGGTCAGAATTGTACATCTAAATTATAATTTATTTTCATTGGATTCTATAGTCTAATTTTCATCTTATCTTTAAATTAATTAATGTTTTAAATAAAGAGTAACTATTAATTATAAATATTTATTTAATAAAATATAATTATTAATTGATATTTAATATAATAACAAATATTTTCAGGTATAAAAATTTAATTATTAATTAGTAATTATTAAATATTTTACATTTTTCATTTAATTTAACTATGTTTTTTAAAATAGTTATAAAAAAGAAATTAATTTTTTTTAAAATGATTTTTTACAAAATTTAAAACATTTAACCAATGGTTTCTAACCCAACCCTAAATGTTTTCCCAATTAATATATGATAGTTTTTCTTTGGAAAAATAACCTTAAGAAACATCCATAAAATATGTTTTCCCCCATATCATATATTGTTTTTTCAATTTTTTATATTATTTTGAAACAACTATAAAAATTATATTTCCTTATTAATAATTATATTAAATATAAATTACATAATATGAGGGTAAACTATAAATTTTTTAATATATTAATTACCATTAATTCTTACTCTACACTAAAATAATGTATGTTAATGAGTAAGAATACTAATTCAAATGATTTAAAAAAACTCAAAATTAATAATATATGGAAGAGTTATTTTCCCACAAAAAATTTACAATTATTAATAATATATTATTTTTGGTAAAACATATTATAATCTATATTCATTTCTTTCATTTTTCTTTCAACGAAAAAATTTGTGAATACTGTAATAAATAACATTAAAAATATTTTGTGTAAAATAATATTATGTAATATTTTATTGATGTTACAAAATTCTTCAATGAAAAAAATTTGGATTATAAATGGTCTAAATTTCCTTCCCCTTGAAAATTTTTGAGTCAATTTTTAGCTTAAATATAATATTAATGTCCAATAATATTAAAAAATCACTAAAATGGTTAACATTATAATTGGTTAAACAACGTGTTATTGTCAAGAACCAATCTGGGATGTCATCTGACTGTACACCTGACATTGGATAGGATATCGAGTAAAGGGTGTTCTTGAACCCCACATGATTCAAATTACTATTGGGGATTAATATAATCCAATGGGAATGATTTCTCCGAACCAATATCCTGATTTAAAATAACTCAAACTATAAATTCTTCAAAAACCGACCAATAAATATCAATAGATATAAAATTAGTCTATGTACAAAAGATACTAAACACATACAAAATATAAACTGAATACATAATTGACAATACAATATACACCACGATCTCCATGTGACCTCTTAGTCAACACCAACCACAAAACAACAAGCTCTAATAGAACATAGAATCAGAAACCTGAACGTACAAAATTTATTGGGTCTACCGATGACGAGTGGAAAATGAGGGTGTGATCTCTAACACTATAATAGATAATAACGACATATTCCATGTATTTAAATTCCTAAAAAAGTATAAAAATAGTATCTTAAAATACATTAATAATTTATGATCATATTAAATATCCAAACACCACATTCCAAAAGATCAATTTTTAAAATAAATCATGCATCATTGTTTTTTAGAAAAAATAGCTCTATTTCCAAAAACATAATATGGAAACAAATAAAAAATAAAAATCCATACCAATTAGAATAATTCCTAAGTATTAGTATAGGAATAAAAAATATAAATCATATATCCATAAAGCTAAAATACAAACAACCTATAAAAATTAGTAGAACATATAGATAGATAATCATGGGTTGTTTCTAAACATCTCTAGAGGAGATCCTTGAACTTACTCTGATAAAACTCACCTACCTGCATATGTTGCATCACCATAGTATATGAACATCTAACTGGATCAAACTATCCTCACTAGTGAAATGTCTGACATATCCTATCATGCAATCAAGGGCGACATGACCTATCAAAAGTGGTCTAAATACAACCGTCACATGAGAATCTAGATGAAGCCCATGAATCTAATGAAAATTATAATTATTGTTCATGGAAACACATGGTATAGAAACCACATCCCTCAACATCCTCATGCATAATCCATTATAACACTTCACTTCTCATAGTCTAACAGTTTCCAACCACATTCCAATACACTATCCACTAGAGGGGACCATCTCAAATGATCATGTGGTTTTTACAAACATAACCCAATTATAAAAAAACATGAAAATGCATCTATTTCAAAGGTTCCAATCATATGGTCACATAATTTTACATTCAAAACACACATTCCCAACCATTATTAATACAAACATAACCATCATGCTTCCAAATATTTCAATTCATTTTTAAAACGTGAAAATATTCTTATCAGAACCATACAACACATGAGTTCCAAAACCAAATTTGAAAAAAAATCACAAGGTTTAAATCAATAACTCAAAACACATTATATAATAAACCACCATATATATAGAAAAAAAATTTCTAACTATTCCTTCACATTACTTTAAAAAAAATCCATATCTAAACATCAAATTTTACCCAAAAAATCCATCGACACTTCCAATCCCAACACTCTTACAAATATATTTCCAATCCTTTTTATAAATCAATAAGAAATGACACTTTCCGGAGAAAAATTCCCAATAGGCCATTACCTTCCAAATATGAAACCATTTCCAAGACACACTAAAAACACGCAACATCACATCATGTTGTAAACAAACCCTTACATTACATGAACAACTCACAAAGTCAATTCCAAAAGCACAAGAAAATGAGAATATAAAATACCAAACAGTTACTATAGGAAAATTCCTTTTTTCAAATTCCCACACACAACAAATTAATATTAAAAAGTGGGTCACTTCACTTTATGAATTTTAAAACACGTTTTATGTGCACAATAAGTAAGCTCATGATTAAAAAACCCATTTCATTTCTAAAACCAGCAATCAAGACACTCACAAATCCAAATTCCTAAGAAAACTAATTTCTTATATTTCTTAAAAGGAAAAAAATATCTTTATAATGATCAATAAAGAGGGATTCATTAAACACATTTAGTGATTTTCAAACACCATCCTCTATTACAAACTCAAATTCAATAATTTAAAAAAATATTTTTAATTAATAATCAATTTATTTTAATCCAATAAAATAAGTGACACATAACTTCTATGCCATAAAAAAATCTATTTCGCTATATAATACCCATCTCAAAACCCAAAACATTTCAAATATATATACACTTTAAAACACTATCTAACGAACTTACGTTAACATTAAAAACATATAGGATATTTTATCAAACATCGTGCATGTATTTTAATTTATTGATAATGATATAGAGCATTAAAACCCCATTTCTCAAAAATTATTCATCGTTAAAACAACCTAATAATTAATACTAGCACAAAAACTGAAAGATTATTGAATTTTGAAAGTACTCATGAAAAAAAAATCAATCATCAGCAAAATGATATGGAAAATAAATAGGATAAAACACATAACTCTATGATATTAAAATGCAACTAAACATGTAGATAAGGAAGAATCAAGCCCAATATACAATCTTAATACTATACAACAATGAAATTGAATCACACATAAACCATACATTTAGTGATCCTCTTAGCCAAAACCCTACCAAGAAAAAATGAATAACCAATCATTTGAAAGAGAAAATAAATCAAAATGGAAACAAAACAATGATAAATCACCATATAACCTTTTATAATGAATCCATATGACAATTGGGGCCAATTGGACGAATATGAGGATCATTTATGGTGCAGCTAAGATGATAACGAGAGGAAACCCCTGAAATAGGTTTTATACAATAGAGGGGGGAGGATAGTAATTTCAAAATTTTATTAACATGGGAATACTATATGAATTGGACATAATTTTTTTTAAAATAATGCAAAAAAACAACCCTTAATGTCCTTGATGAAAATGTCGTATGGTTAGTGAACACTTTTTTTCAAATTGGGTGCCAACCGTGCTGTCGCTAATGTCCAAGATGCTCATTTGCAACATAGTTTCCTAGTTGGGGGCTTATAGTTTACTCTAAATATGTGAAAACCATACTACAACTATGATCAAGAAAAAAATCTACAATTTAACCAAATAATAAAACAAAAATTTCCAAAACACAAAATTTCAAACTAAGAGGTCAACTAATACATCAAGCAAATGATCCAAAGAAATGATAATAAATATTTAAATGAAAACCTATATTGGGGTGTGATATTTAAGCTATATGATATGTTATAAAATTAGAATTAAACATATATAAAAATTATACTATGATGATATTAAGACCATATCTCACATGTATTATAATTAATGTAATTTGGGATCCATTTCTTAGGTGATAGTCATATATTACATTACAAATTTTCATGTATGTTAAAAAATTATAGAAATTATCTTTTAAATTAAACTATATTTTATTTAATCATTTAAAGTTAATATCCTCATCTAGATGATTGATATATTCATAAAATATGAATCATGGTCCTTTTATGGGTCACATTTCAATATATAGAAACTTTATTGACCTAAACATGTTACAAAATTAATATTATTATAATTGTCAGTATGTATAACTGGGGTGAAGAAAATTATTTTGGGCAAAAAGTAACTTAAACATAAGTGAATATTATTTTATTATAGTATATATACATATATAAATATTATATGACAAATTAATTAACTTGGATCCATTTGAAAACAAAATTAGATTCTATTAATTAAATACTATATGAAATTTCAATGGTTCCCCTCTTCCCACATATGAAAGGGATATGACACACTTATAATATATATACACATAAAAATACATTTGTATTAGACATTTACTACCTAAATGTAATGGAAATAACCTCCATGGTCAATTACATTATCAAAATGAAGTGTTTGGTGGTTTTGGTAGGAAAAATATTTCATTTCAAGAGTTTTCGAAATTTCTTGTTTTGATATTTCTCGGTAGAGGAATCAGTATGACATGACATCAGTGTGTTAGGGCATCAGTGAGTCTGGGTGTTGGGTAGTAGGGATATTAGTGAGCCAGGGCATCTTAAATCAGGATGTCAGGGAGTTAGGGTATTAGGTAGTCAAGCCATCAGTGAGTCCGGGCTTCATTGAGTCAGGGCATCAATGAGTCAGGAATTTACCGCTTTAGGTGTTGATTGGTCACATTGGTGGCTCATAAAAAATTTCACAGTTTCATTGACTTGTGTTGGTGGATCATTGTCGGTGTGTTATTGTTGGTGACTCATCCATCAGTTACTCATTTCATGTTTTTTCCTTGTTCTTCCAGTTTCGCCCCACTTATATAATATTTGACTTAAATAAATGTCAAAGAATTTTTTATTCATTTCTAAAGTCTATCAAATTGATATTAATTATATATTTAATATAATATTTCTCTAGGTAATTTAAAAAAATCAAACCACATGATCATGGACACGATCCAACATTAATGTCCTTTAAAACAGTTTCCTCTTCTATTGATATAAGATCTGGATTTCCTAAGCTGAGACATTCTCTTCCATTGGTTTTTATGTTTTCTCTTGGTGATCCTAGAGCCTTCTCTTCCAGTGGATTCATGTGTTTATTTTTAGTTTTTAGTCCACTTCTCTTGTTGTTTTCCTTCTACTTGTATATCTCATGTTTTGGCACAAGTAAAATTTTTTGATCACCTACTGTTCCTGACAATGATTTCCTTCATTGTTATTTTAATTGTGTATCATGTGTGGTTGGTGTAGTCTTGTCCCTTTTTATATATTACTAAAACAAATTTATTAAAGATAATAAAAAGGAATAAACAAAGGGGGTGTGAGCGAGATGATGTTGATCATTTTGTTTTAAATGTTATCCTTGACCAATTTCATGAATTAGGTGGGTTGTGTACTTCTGAAAATAAGTGTGGTTGGTGGTCTATTTTTATACACTAGTATATCTTTTTAATCACTACTATAGGAATTGGAATATGATCAATTACATAAACTCAGATAAATAAATGGATTCAACATAATTTAATATATTCTGTGATCACGCTTGTGATATCAATTTTAATTAAAGAACTATTTGATCTATATATGAGTAAACATTTTCTTATTGGTGTGGATATGTGTGCAATGTGTTGTTATTTTTTTCCAAGCATCGATGATTTAATTTTGGTTCTATGGATGGGGATATGATTATCTGTTATGGGTGATATGGGCGGTGTGATGATACCTTAGCCTGAGAGGTTGGTTGATTATGGAATTTATGGAGTTGTTATGCAATGGGAATGAATTTGGGTAGTAGCTGGGTAGCACGACTGCATCATTGGGTGGTGTCATGATTTAATGTTTATGGGTGTGGTAGGTGTGGTGTTGTTTTGAATTGTAACATCAAGTGGGTTGATTTGTTTTTTTGTTGACTAATTGTTATAATGGAATCCTTTACCATTGGCCCTTTATTGATTGTTGGGCCTTGTAATTCGATGGTATGATTGCTCCATCTTATAATGTTTACATTGTTTCGTAGTTTCATGGATGTGGATTTAAATAATATAATGAATGATTTGATAATGCAGAATTATAATTGGTTAAATGAATTGGTTGGGGGTATGTTTTGAATTGGGACTTGTAGTAAAGCAGCATTCAAGTTTCTGTTGTTCATGGTGGTATGTGCATATAGGGTTAGTAGAAAAGGTAGTATTGAGTTTTATGGTAGTATGTTTTGAATTCAATAGGATGGTATCAATTTTTTTACCTCTATATATAAACCAATAGTTCCACAAGTATTCTATCCGCAACCTACCAGTGTTGAGAACAATTTAAAAAACTCCTTAATTATTACGGGGATGGTGTACTTCCCAACATCCTGGTGGGAGGATGGATGGCTGGTTATTGATGTTACTTTACTATCCCTTGTAGGAATTGATCACCATAGACCCTTCGAGTAGGATGTAATGTATTGGGGTTTAATACAAGATTAATGTTAATGGATTTGAGAGAGATGGTTTGTTTCTCATGTGTCTTACGGATGAGGCCTTGGTGGTTTCTAGTGCGATCCATGGTGGTTGTGGCCTAGATTTCTATTGGTAGGATTTGATATGGTGTGAAATACAGGTTTTTACGGGCATGAAGTGATAATGGTGCTTGTGTAAGTGTTTGGTAGTGTCTAAACATTCTCTGTTATGGATGAGCAGTTAACTAGTGGTATGTGGTGGGGGGTACCCAAATATCAATATTCTCACTACCATACAATATATGACATTCATTATTTGGGGAGTGTCCCTTGTTTTGGCTAGGATGGATAATATACCTTTTTAGAAGAATTTTAATTTCTATTGTTTTCTCATATGATTATTAGTATGATTCTCTCACAAGTGTATAGGTGAAATTGTGTTTTCCCTACTAAGTATACATGTATCCTTTCCCTATGTATATAATAGAATTTTTTCATTTTTGGGGAGATTATATAGACTGTGATAGACCTAACTAGCTCTGAAAATGGGGATGGTTTTTGTGTCACTACTTAGTTTAATTTTGGTACATACATGGGTATTTTAATTATTTTTCCAGTATTTTTACATTAAACATGCATGTGATATGGATTTTAGATTCATTATATAAATATATATCTATCATGGGACTATTTTAGGATGATATGTCTTATATCCCGATGTTGATTATTAAAAAGGGTGGTCTCTCCCAGTTTTATTATATTTCAATACACTTGGTGTTATACGCTAATCGACAGACTATTAGAGTTGGGACTCGGGGGTAATTATATCCCCTTCATCATGAGAAAGGAAAGTCATGAAATCTTGTTATCCCTTCCATTATCATGAAGAAGATAGGTCGTGAAATAAAGGTATCAAAGGTGATGGTCGAGCGGTAAGATGTAATTTGGAGTTAGGCATAGTTTGGTCTGCATGGGATGGTATGAAAAAAATGTTTAGGTTATCATGGTGCGTGACATAGGCCAAGGAAGAATGATTAGGACATGATATTTCAGGGCCCCCGTGATAGAATTACTGGCCTCTAAGAGTACCTAATGACAATGTGAGGCTACACAAATTACAAGGTTGAGAACTTAGAAAGGATCATGTGTCATGATGACTTGTTTTCTTGTTTTTATGTTTTTTGGGAAATTACATTAAACATTGAGTTTAAATTAATAATATATAAATTTCATTCTAATAGGGTATAGAAGTTACGTGTTTTCTATTTAGCTATTTCACCTAGATGTCGCACATGCATGGTACGAGTAGTGGAGGGTCAACATGATGACCCACTTGACCAACAGAGGGTCAAACCAAAATAGGAGTATTATCGGTGGAAGAAGAGACTTCGTGCTTTCCAGTGGCGTACTATAGTAAATTATGAGAACCTTATCTCAGGAATAGAGACCTGGTGTTTTCTAGTATATCTAGTGATAACTTTCTGCTTAATCTGGGACCTGAATGAGTAATGGGATCCACTATTAGTGAGATAGATGAGGGGAGAAACATGTTATTTATGGATACATTACCTCAGGGATAGGAATGATACCAATCTTTCATGGGTTGACATTAAGAATCAGTTTTGGGTGGAACTCCTTTCTTCCATGATGAAATACACGAACTGTTTAGTGCTACTCTCACTTAATGAGTAGAGTTTGTTGTTGAGGAAATTGGTGTTCATTTTAAAGGATACCCTAAATTTTTCACATGAGCTTTTCTGGATGGGAGTCTTGGGATAGGTGCTTAGATGAGCCATTATATCCTTTTTATCAGTATGTGGTTACTCCCTTCACCCTGGAGATATACATTGATGTTTAGAATAAGGTATAAGGAGTGGAAATGATACACCTATGAGGAGGTATCCATGAGAGGTAATTCTGTTGAGTTAGTCAACAGATATGGTCATCAGCTTCATGTCTCCAACTTTAGGGCCTTCCAGGAAATGGGAAACTCAAGGGATATTTCTCAAATCTAGATGATTATGGATGAGGTGGGAAGGTTAGCTGGTCACCTCAATAACAGTTTCCAGTGATGACTTTCCCGCAGCAGGGATAGTAGCCCCCTGATCCACCAAGGGTGGATGATGTAGTAGGAGTACAACCGTTTGTTTTTCCTCAGGGACCTCTATTATAGCATGGTTGGGGGTCATCTAACATCCGAGGGGTAGAGTAGATGAGTGTGGGTAGTTGTGCACTGCAGAGGTTACCATTCCAATAGGGCTGGAGTTCATTTGAGGTACGATTAGTTTATTTTAGACACTTATTATGGTTGTTTTATTCAGGATCTTCAAAATAAATTTTTTCACCAAACCTAGCCTTTGTTATGGGACTATATGTAGAGATACATTTGGTTCCCATGGTGTTGAGTACATCGGTCAGATGTCAGACAAGCATGTTTGACATATTCAGAGAATATATACTGATGTTGGGGATACATTTTTTATGTGGGGAGATCAGTCATCCACATATACATTCATTTCATATAATCCTTGTAACGAATTTTGTTTTCAGTGTGGGAGGATAGGAAATTATTCTATATAAAATTTATGTTTTCAGATGTAAAATGTTATCACATAGTTTACATTGGTGATTTGAGCCATTAGATTGGATGTCGGCTTGTGTAACCACTTTTGTCATTGTTAGGTGATATGTGAGTGGGATCAGTGTATTCTTATATAGTGGATGTTCTAGGGAAGTCGCAGTGTTTCTAAATGTCATCAATAAGGAGGTTGTGACTCTACTCCCTCTATGTGACATTGAATGCAGAGTATGCTTATAGAATGGTCCTTATCTGATCATGATGGATCTTTATCAGATTGTTCATTATGATTTATGAGAGTTGTGGATTTATATTGAATATATGATGAATAAGGGTTTCATTTGACTTACTGTGGGATCATGGGGTGTCATGTCTTGATTTTAATGAAGGCATATAATTTTCTGACGATTTTCATAGACTACTAAAGAATGAATTAGGGAAGGGTCAATAAATATTACTCTCTCCGGATAATAGAACATCTTTTCGACCAGATGAGGGGAGAATGTTTGTTTTCTATGATTGATATGAGATTTTGGTATCTCCAATTAAGGTTAATAGAGGGTGACATCCTGAAGACTACATTCTGGTGCAGGTTTGGTAACATTGAGTTTATGATTATTCCATTTGGTGTTACGAACAAATCATCCATGTTCATTGTGATTACTAACCACTTTTTTCATGATTTTCTAGACCGTTCTGTCATTATGTATATCAATGGAATCCTTATCTAATAAATGACAGAGTATGAGAATACTGAGCATCTAAGGACTATCCTAGAATCCTTTCGCAACCACTAGCTCTATGTAATTTTGTCCAACTGAATGATATGGACATGAGAGTTAGAATCCATTCTACATGTGGTCTCATAGTATGGTGTAGCAATGTACCCATCAATGGTTGAGTAAATACTTTCTTGGACAACACCCATAAATGTTGTAGGGGATTGCATTTTTCTCGTTCGGAAGGATTCTACTGTAGGTTCCATACCATATTTCTCTCAGGTAGAATCTTTATTTATGGATCTAACTGGAGAATTAAAAACTTTTTTTATTTAAGAGTACTGCCAAGAAGTGTTCATCTATCAGAATTGGATGTTGGTAGGTGCTCAGGTGATCAGTATTTTAGAAGAAGGGGTAATAATTGAGTTATTTCATGATATATCCCATATAGGATTGTGGTGTGTATTGATTTACTATTAGGGAGTGATCCCATAATGATATATGAAGTTATGATACCATGAACATAACTATAACACCCACTATCTGAAAGTAGTATTAGTCATGTTTTCAAAAAATTAGTTGTGAAATTACCTCATTGGTGATGTCATTTTGGCCTTTATGGACCACAACAGCTTGAGGTACATATTATTACAGCAAGGGATAAACATTAAGTATTAGTGTTTTATGGAGTTAATTTAGGTTAATGATTTTTATATCTCCTATAATTCATGAACGATGAATTTTATGGATGATTATTTGAGTAGGAAATCATTGAAGGATGTGGTTTTTGAATCTTCAGTTTCTTTGAGTGCAATAGAGGAGTTCACAACCTTTACATAGATTCATGAATGGATTGTGTCAAAGTTTTTCAGTTTTATTTGATGATACAATAATATATGATATATAGGGTGGGGGAGTATTAGTGGGGTGACTCAGAGGTGGAGGTGATGTGTTTAATCATTGACCAGGGTGATGCTCTGGAGGGTTGGTAAGAGTTTGGTCTGAGTCAGATGTCGTATTATGGTAATTTTTTGTTCCAGTGGAAACATGTGAGGATGTTCTATTTGAGTACCCTAGCATATCCATAGTGGTAAATCCATGAGTTTCCAATAGGCATCAAGTTATTATGGAACAGTTCTGGTGGCCTAGGATGAAGCTCACAATGGTAGATCTTGGTCCAATGTGCTTAGTGTTTCAGAAAGTGAAGGGTGAACACTATATTCGGGGGGAGGGGTTTAGATCCTCTAGATGTACCTGAGTAAAAATGAGATGAAATACGGATGTATTTCATCATATTATTACCTATGGATCAGGAAATATGGAATTATATTTGGGTAGTAGTGAATCATTCGATGAAATTGGCTCACTTAATAGAAATAAAGGATTTAGGTGCAGTGGATTCCTTTGCACAATGTTATGTGTATGAAGTATTGTAGCTTCATGGAGTTCCATGATCCATTATATCATATTGTGATATATGTATTCTGTAATGAGTCTAGAGGGGATTGCAACATGACTTTGGTACCCAGTTACACCTCATCACAATATTCCAACCACATATTGATTGATAAACCAAGTGGACCATCCATACATTTCTGAGCATGTTACATGAATGAGTTATCTACATTAGTGGAGTTTGAGTTCGTATTTTTCCCTTCGTATAATTTTCTTACAATAATAGCGATCACTCATCCATTGGTATGGATCTATTCAAAGATCCATATGAGAGGTCATGTCAATCACCCTTATGATAGATTGATGTTGGGGAGGCATCCATTCTTTGTCTATATGTGGTTCATAGTACAACATTTATGGTGTAGTTTCTCCATGAGAGGATAAATGTAGCACATGACCATCATAATTCTTATGATGATCGTGGGAGAAGGACTTTAGAGTTTGAGGGTAGGGACCACGTACCATGATGGTTTCCTCAGGATATGGTAAGTGAATGTTAAGTTGAGGGATTAAAAATTATCCCATGTTCATCAGACATTTTGAGGTTTTAGGGCAAGTTGGTGAGGTGGAATATCATTTGGCATTTCCTCAGTAGTTGTGGAGGGTCCACAACAACTTTCATGTCTCCAAACTTCATCGATGTATTCTTGATGACTCTCATGTAATTGATAGGAGATAGTTGGATATCGAGGATGATTAAACATTAGTTCAGTGAGTAGTGGAGATCTTTGATCATTATGATAAGGTGATATGGGAATGGAAAATTCCCTTGGTTAATATGTTTTAGAGGTATGTTGGTCTAGATGAGAGTTCTTGGGAGAGAGAGATGTAGATGTGTTCCCAATACCCGGAGTTTTTTTCCTTGTGCGTTTTTCATTGTGATGTAACTCATTAACCTGGTTTTCTATGACATTATTTAATTATTTATTACATGACATATGTTAAATTCATGAAGTTTGAGGAGGGGAGGACATAATCTCTAATCAAGAAAAATTAATTATTATTTGATTAAGCATGTGAGGGTGAGTTTGTGCCATCAAAATAGGATAATATCATGACATTGGGGAAGTAATTACCTGATTCATAAGATCGTGCAATGATCCTTGGGTGCTTGTATGGTATTTCTTGTAGTTCTTTGGTTGTAAAATCTTATAGGAGGTGTTATTAGAAGATGAGGTTTAAATAAAACAATGAGGTTTATCATTTAGAGTTATCTTAAGGGGAAAATTTTCAAACCCCTATTTTTATTGGCGTTGGTTTTGAACATTAAATAGAGAGAATAATATGAGATTTATCTAATGTAATGACAATAAACACAATAGTCCATTGAATGGTCAAAATCCAATTTTTAAGGTCTTCTGAGAGGCAACGATATCTCATTTAAAGTGTTTTCCTAATTTCCTTTTTTCCATTGGTAGGTCGAAGTGTCAGTAGGACATGTCATTAGTGATATAGGGAATCAATTAGTCAGTGTGACAGTGAGTTAGGTCATCAGTGAGTCTGGATTTCAGTGAGTCATGTATTAGTGGGTCCGGACATTGGTGATTCAAGGCATCGATGTGTCAGTACATCATAGAGTCAGAGCTTCGATGATTCAGGCATTGATAGGTTACATCAGTGGATCATTATCGGTGGATCAACATTAGTATCTAAACATCATTGACTATTTTTTGGTGGATCGACATCGGTGACTCATCCATTAATGACTCATTTCTAGTTTTCCGATGATTTTCAATTTTCACCCCTCATTCATTTTATTTGATTTAAATTGTGTATAAAGCCATTTTGTGCATTTATAAAAGTATTTTTCAGGATCTCAAATATATATTTAATATCATAATGATCTTGAAACATTTAAATAGTTGAAATGTGTGGGATTTTCAATGATTGGACTTTTTTGTCCCTTGAAAAAGTTTCCTCTTACCTCAATATAGGATCTGGATTTTCTAACATGAGAGCTTCTTTTTAGAGTGTTTTTTCATTATCTCTTGATGAGCCTAGAGATGTCCCTTTTCATGGAGTCTTGTTTTGTTTTTCTTACATTGATCATGTTCTATTGTATTTTTCTTGCTACTTGTGCACCCCATGTTTCAACACAATGAAGAATCATTGGTCTCATGTTGTTCCAGGTAGGGATTTCCATTGTCTCAATTTAAATTATGTATCATTCTGGATTGTTGTACCCTTATATCTTTTTCAATACTGATGAAAAAAAATAAAATAATATAATATTAAGGAATAACCGAAGGAGGGAGGGAGTGAGAATATGATGATATCATTGTTTTATATGTTCTCCTTGATCCATGTTGTGAATCAAGTGGGTTGAGTTCATCTACAAAGTCTGTCCATTGGTGGTCTGAGTTTTTTCACCTATATAAATTGTAAATAAATATTTTAAGTATTATAATCTGTTTAATTATGTATCATTGGTTAAATAAATATATTCCATATGATATAATCTATTTTTTGATCACCCCTGTGTAATCAAGTGGATTTATAGAACGAGTGCTCCTAAACCTGAATAATCATTTCCATGTTGGTGTGTATGTTTGTGTTTTGTGTTGGTATTTTTTTCCTTGCTTCAATGTTAGTAGTGTGATTATATAGATGGGGTTTTGATTGTGTGTATGGGTTAGTACAGCCTATATGATTGTATCTTAGTCTGGTTGTTTGGTAGATTGTGAAATAAATGTACTTGTTATGTAGTGGGATTGCATTTATGTAGTGGTTGGGCAGCGAGGCTGTAAAACTGGATGGTTTAATGATTTGATTCTGATGGTGGTGTTGGTTGTGGTTTTTTTGTGTAGTGTTAGTTCATTCTAGTTGATTTTCATTGGTTTTCCTAATGAGTGTTATAATGGAATCCATTACTATTGTCTCTTCATTCCTTGTTTCGACTTGGTAGCCACTGGTAGGGTTTCTTCACCTTATATTTATTGTAGTGTTTTTAGCTTTCTATGCATGGATTAAAATAGATAAATTCATGATATAATAATTTATAATCATAATAGGTTAACTGAATAGCATGGTGGTATGATTCAACTTGGGTATTGTAGTGAAGAAGTGTTCATGTGACTATGGATTGTCATGGTACGTGTATGTAGGGGTAGAAGAAAATGTGGTTTTGAATGGGATGGTTGTATGTTTGGAATTCCCTAGGATGGGATGAGTGACTATTCTATATTTATATTTATAAACATACAGTTCCTTATATTTATATACGCACCCCACGAGTGTTAATCACTATGTGCCAAACACCCCCATTGTTGTGGGGGAGGGTGTCATTCCTAACATCTCATGGGAGGATGGATGGATGGTTACTGACATTACAGTTCTCCCACTTATAGGCATTGATCACCCAACACTCTTTGGGTAGGCTATAATGGTAGAGGATTAATACCAGAATTATTGGATTAGATATGTGAGGGGTGGTTAGGTTCCTAGTGTGTTCTGGATGAGGGTCCAGTGTTTTTGGGACATAAATGTTATAGGTGAGTCCCAGTTTTCTACAAACTAGATGTGATGTGGTATATTTATCAGGTGTGTGTGGGCATGTTGTGATATTGGGGCTTGTAGAAGATCATGGTATCTTCATGACGTTCTCCATTTGGGATTAGTAGTTAAACCGTGGGATGTATTTTTATGTACCCAAATTTTTATATTCTTTCTACCTTACTTTACATGACTTCTTTTATGTGGTTAGTGTACCTTAGTGAAGATCAGGTGGATAGTATACCATGTTGGGGGGGTTTTATTTTCAGTTTTTTTTTCAAAGGGGCATTGGTATGCTTCTCCCACTTGTGTATGGGTGACTTTGGTTTTTTCCTCCCAAGTATACTTTTATACTCACCCAAGAGTAAATAATTTTTCTTTCAGTTTTACAAGGAGATTACATAGACCATGCTGGACCTTAGTAGCTTTGATATTGGGGATAGTTTTTGTGTCATTGTTTTAATTTTTCAGTTATATACATTGTAGGTTTTATTGTATTTATAGTAGTTTTACTTTATACATGCATGTGGTATAGATTTTGGTTTCTTTATATATATATATATGTATATGTATATGTATTGGATTTTTTTGAGGTTGAATCATTTTATATCCCAATTCTGGTTCCTATAAAAAGGGAAATCCCTCCCATTTTTTTGATTTCTATACCCTTGGTGCTGGTCTCTACCCTGAGGCCTATTGGAGGCATGACTTGGAGGACACTATCCCTCCTTTATCATGATGAATAAAGGCATTAATATATTGATATCACATTCCAAATCATGAATAAGGTGGGTCATGACACTAAATCCCTTCCTAAAACCTCTCCACATACTCTAGAATTTTTATTTTGCACATAATACCAACCACTAAGTGATTAGTGTAGAAATTAATGCAGGTTGTCCGAGGAAGAGGAATATCTTTTAACTGAATGTTTTTTATTCATATACCTCCTTGAAATATTAATTAACCATGAAAAAATGAAAACCAAATTATATTCCATATATTTATATTTTATTATCAATATGTTTCTACCCTTTTATATCCTTTTTCTTATATGGGAAATGAATGAATCACTCATGGATACATCTCGATTACCACGACCACGAAGCGATGTGTTTAAATTTCCATCACCCATAATAATGATATTTAATATTATGCATATAATTTAGATGTTTGATAGTAATAACATATCTATTAGTTTTTATTTATAATGTATAATATATTTTCTCAATTTTCTCTCCATTGAAAAATAATAATTTCAATCATTTTTACATATGGGAAACCACCTCCACAAGGTAATGTGATACTTTTTTTCATTACCAAATCACATAGTTTATATATAAATGTTTTTAAATGATAATATTCGATAATATATGATTTAATAATCATTATTTATAGATAATAATATATATATTTATTCCGGAATTATTGTTTAATAATTGAAATATTATTGATTTTTATGTATGACCCACTCACTCTATGATTGTAATGTAATTAATTTTTCAAAACCATAATTGACATATGGATATAAAATTATAAATGATGTCTAAATAATGATATGTTTTTCATGAATATTATTCTCCAGATGATGGAATAATTTCCCCCATAAAATATTTAGTATACCAATGTATTTTTCTATATAGAAGAGGAATATTATCAAAATGTCGGTTATGAAATTAAATGATTTTGTGATGGAATGTAACATGGAAATACAATAAGTGGAATAATTAAAATAAAATTTATTTCTAATTATATAAATAAATTATGGGTGTTATAATTCATGATAATGAATGTATGTGTCATGTTGGACCAATTTTATGTCATACATGATCATATGATGCCCTTTTAAACGTTTTAATGATTTATTTTGTAAATATGTTTCATCCATATAAATATAAATAATATTATATCATATATATATCAATATAGAAATAAAAGATTATTAAATGATATTATATGACTTTAGAACTTTATTTTAATGGTTTCTAAAATAGGAATGTGTTTTCTAATTTAGAAATAATGTTTTAACTCTCTTTAAAAAAAGGTAAAATTAATGTTTTAGTTTAATGTATTGTGAGACGTCATATTTTCCCACCACCATAATCATTATTTCATTAATTAATTCAACACATACATTCGAATTTTTCTTATACGAAAACCAATATTTATTTTTTATTTTATGTATTTTATTTTTGAAAAGTGTTTTTTTTTTTATTTAAAGGCTATTCTAGTATCCAAAAATGTTTTCATCTTGGTTAAAAAGATTTTTCCAAGAGTTTTGTAATGATATGTTGAAATATTAAAATTATTTATTTATCATATAGTACTGGATGATTATAAATGATGATGGGTGGGCCTGATAAATCATATATCATGGGTAACTCAATAAATATTATACAATGAGTGTTCCTCACAAATATTATGTGATTGATTATCCCAATATACCTCCCTAAGGAATCATGAAATTTTCCTTATCACCAATGAAATGAAAAATAGAGTTAACTATGGAGTTTTATCTTGACTATTTAACTAAGATATAGTAATTGTTAACATGATTTTACACATTTTATTACTACATTTCTCGTTTCCAAAAATGAATTATATCTTCATTAATTGGGTTTTAATTGATTTCATAGCTAAAAAATTGTCTGTATTCCTATTGTTTTGAGTCATTTTTTACGTATGATAGATATTGTGATAAAGGTAAATATTTTTTGGGATTACATGATTCTTAATGGTCTAACTTATTCATTTCATTTATGTCTCTTATGAATATTTTTTTCTCATTTCACAATTAAAAATTTATTTAAAATGTTTTGGGGATGATTATGTACAAAGAGGCAGTCATGATGAAATTCATGTGGATTTTTCATTGAAGGAAGAAATGATTAATTTAAAAATAGTTATATTATAGTAGAATGTATAATGATTATATGTTTTTACCTTTTAGTATATAATATTTTTATGTACGATTTATCACCATATTCTCTGAAACTCAAAAATTCAATGGTAATTAGGATGAAAATAATAGGAGTTATAGAAAAAAAACTATATACTCTGTAATTTTTATGGTTGGGTTCTTATAGCAGGTATCAAAGTAATGTTTTAGATGACATTAATTTATATAGTTACTCTAATGTATACCTTTTATTATTTTTAGATAATATTATTCACTAATAATTCAATACATAGGATTATATTTTATTTTTTTGGGAAAAATAATGTTTTTTTATTTTTGTAGTAATTACATCCCTTTATAGATAGTAATATGATTATGAAGTTGTGATATAGATTCACCTACAAGTAGTAACCCTAAAATTTGTAGTTTGGTATTAACTTGATCATCACCCAATTCACAATGAGTGTGCCTATGAAAAAAAACATGTCAAGACACTCCCATTGAATATTCGTGGATTAATTCACATGTTTTATATGAACCATTGTGAATGAATTGAATATAATATATATAGTTGAATTATTAATATGGGTTACCGTGGTTTAACAAATGTTTTTATAGATTTAAATAAAAAACATCTTATATTTAAAAATTTTAAAATTTACATAGATGTTCACTATTAATCCTTAATGAAATATGTTTTATTAACTAAAAAATTTTAATAATCATGTTAAAATTTATTATACTAGAAGAAAAAAGTATGTAAAATTATGAAACCATTTATCTATGAATGGATTCATCAACCAGGATAGTTACAAAATCAATATCATATAACCAAATAACATTTTAAAACATTCATCTAATAAGAAAATAACATTATAATACATACTGATAGTCTTATATACTATAATATCATGATGTGCCATTGGATATATTTCCATATTCCATGTAAAATAATTATTCATTCATTTATCATTTTCAGAAATATCATATAATACGTTATCGAGTTTTTAGGATGGATGATCATGAAAAAGTGATGAATCCTTTTATTTAGCCTTAAAAATATGTGATCTACAATTAGAATATATTTTTATTTTATTATATAAATTTAATTATCATAATTATTTATAACACTTATTAAAAAAAATTAATTCCAAACAATGTCAAATAGTATTAAAAGAATCTTATTAAAGAGCATGATTCAAAATATTATGAATAAACCCAGTATTTTTTATACATATTAATATCATTCAAAATCCATTTCAACCAAGATTTAATGAATTTATATTGATATGTAATGTAGTGGGGATGCTAATAGTTTTGTTGTATTCCAAAAATAAAGAGATGCGACCTAGATTAAAATTAGATATCAAACACCAAAATTGGTATTGTAATGAATGATGATCAACATATCATTATTTTATATTATTTTGAATGGTTTTTACATATTAATAACTGGAATAATGATTTAATTGATTCATACATAATATTGTATATGGGGAGTGAATAATACAATAAATAATAGACAATTTTTTAAGAATTATGTTTAATATTGGATTTGATTATGTAATGAGTTTTTAGAATTATAATGCAGTTTTATTTTTATCAATGGTATTATAGTGTATTATAAATTATATATGGATAATGAAACAACTATGAATTTATATATTATTGGTATTGTTTTTATTAATTTCATACATATTTTGAAGCAACTGATACCATTGAATATTTTATTATAGGAGATTTTTTATTTTATGAACATATAATTAATTTATAAATAATATTGTGTTTTTTGACACACTTGATTATAATAGTAAAATAATATTTTTTTATTTTTTGGTAAATTTTTTTTATAAAACCCATTGTGGTTGAAAAATTACTTCAATATTATTTTTATTTTTTATGATTTTGATCATAATTATTGATTTGTTTTATGAATTATATAAATATTATTTTATTAAAAAGGAAACCCACTTGATGGATGAAAACATGTCACACTCGGATAGGTCATGAGAGATGTGTACACAGCCAATGGAAAATTAGATTATATTACCTACCACTAGACTATGCGATTACTGTGTAAGTTGGGAATTGTTTTTATGTGTTTGGATTTGACATATAAAAATTATGTTCATTTTGGGGATATATTCTTTATAGTATAAGTATCCGTGAGTTTGAAAAGTGAATTCTAGATTAATTGATTAATTTTATTTCATAAAATTATTACATAAATGTTTTTAAACATTATATGATTATGGTAAACATAATATTTTGGAAATTTATTTGATTAATAAATTATAAATTAAATTTTGGAATAATATATGTTTGTAATATGTCATTTTATGGATTCAAATTTATTGAAGAAATGATTGGAGTGATTTTTTAATTATATGATTAGGATATATACAATCTTTTTTATAAGATAGATTGATTGAAAAATGTTTAATATATATAAATGATAAATTTTCCTAAAAAATTACTTGATAAAATGATTTTATTTTTTGGGGTTTGACTTGATCTAGAATATTTTAAATAATTATATGGATTGTAATTTATAAAATTATTTAATTTTAACTTTCGGTATTTATACTAATGTCAAGATGTTAATGATTTTTCACTATATAAATATTTACTTATTTAGTGAGTTATCTTGTTATATCAATTTTATTTAAAGTGTTTGTATAATTATATGGGGAATATCTGGTTAAATTCAGTTTGAATTATGTGATATAATATAATAATAATTTATTGAATCATACATGATTGAAAAAATTCATCATCAATACATATATCTTGATTAATAATATGATCATGTGGTGGAAATTTATTAAAGGATTTAATTATACATATCAATTTTTGAAATTTATGTTATCTTGTTAGTATAAACTGTAAATGAATCCCATGAGACAAGGAATAATAATTTTAATCCAAAATAATTTTATATATCCTTTATTTATTGTGATTGATGGCCCTTTTCAGACATCATTCAATTTTAGTAAATTGGTGTTTATATTTTATCATTACCGTTCAAATTGTTCATATTAATTTTCTTTTTCACACTAAACCATTATTTGGAGTTTAATGTTTCTTCCATGCCCATTTTTCACATCCCCCTATTTTACGACTCTTTGGAATCCTAGAATGTGTACTAAAAGTTTACCTTTGTATTTAATTTTCCTTTTTCTTAGATGGATTCTTTATTAATCAAAATTGATATATAGTATTTCAATAAAGATATTTTAAATTATAAAACCCTTTATTACCAAGATCAAGTTACAATTGCGAGGATTAATTTTTTTAATTGGAGGGAGGATGTAATATATGTAAATTAATAACAAAAAATATTTTCAATAATGTATACAACATGTAGTGTAAGGACATAAAATTTAATATTACATATTATAGTAATATTAAAACATTAATTAAAATTATTTTAAAAATGATCTTTTAGATCTATAATTTTATAAAATTAGGAAAATCACTTCCCTATTAATCCCATACATTAGAAGAGGAAATTTTTACTCAATATCCATTTTTCTCACCAAATTAAACCCATTTAAAATAAAACATTATTTAATTTTAGTAAATATATTCAATTCATTCTTCATGAAATATTCTATAAAAATACCAAATTTATGACCTGTTAAAACCATAATAAAAATTTGGATGCTCACAACAATCATAGTTAAGGATACACATAGAAGTAAAATCATTAGTCATATGAAAACATGAAATCCCATTAAAATAAATTTATTAAAAAAATTGACTGAATATAAATATCAAATAGGTTCATTTGGAAAAAATTACCACATAAAACATACATGCACATTTCCAAATGGTATAACCATATTTTTTAATTCCTTCATTGGAGTACATAATTCAATGGAAACTTATAATGGGGATCATACTTTGTATAATATATATTGGTCTCACCAATTTTTTTGATCTATAATGGGGTAAAACCCTTTCTATATGATATATCAGGCTCACATGTGGTCTATAATGGGGTTAAAACCGTCATATTAATTTTCCAAGCACAACTTCATGAATAATACCCATGAAAACTATTCTAAAATCATAATTATAACACATTTAGATATCAAAATACCCTTTCTATATAAAAATCACTTTTAAAATATAAAATCTATGAACATATTAATGAAATAATATTAAGGAAAAATAATATTAAATCATATAAATAAATAAACATTTATAGGGTTTCATTAATATTGGTGAAACCATTCATTCCAAATTAAATAAATAATTATTCCTTAGGACATATGTAAAAATAGTTGAAAAATGAACATTGAATGAGGGATTTTTAAATATATCCCTTAAAAACATTCTATTAAGAAAAAATTAAAAGTAAATAAATTTCAAAATTCATTCCCATTAATATACATTCTTCAAACCCATTTTTAAAACATGGGAATGAAATTATAATATTTAGATGGATAGATATTTGAAACATTTAAAACAAGTGTTTTATTTAAAAACTCAATTACCATGATTCAGAGTCATCACATAAAATAGTTATCATTCTGAATAATAAACATAAGGTATATATTTTCTTAATTGAGAATAATCATGTGTTTATTATTCCATTTGTATCCCATTATATCTAGGTTTATGTGTTACTTAACAATTTATGTTCTTTTTTGTTGGTGTGATGATACTATATACACGAGTCTAAAATAAATTTGATAAGATATAAATAGTCAAAGTGGTAATAATTAGAACATTTATATAATAATATTCCTGAAAATATAATAACATTTATATGTCAACTATTATTTTGAATCCAATTATTTCATATGCATATGATAAATTAACTAGGATACAAACATGAGGAAGGTTAGTCATATATTTGCCTGAGTAGTGTTTTCATTTATCAATGATCATTATAAAAAGAAGGTAATTAATTTAATTATTTCAAAAATTATAAAAATATTAATATAATATTAATAATTTATATATTCTTATATATATCATTCATGGGATGTACTGATGAATATGAATCACATCACAATGTGGAGGTGATAGTTCACATATACGCACAAACGACATTATCATTTTTTATTTCATTGAATGGTAATAAGAAAAATGATATATTATTATTAAATAATGATAAATCTATTGTTAATATAAAATATAAATAATTATTCCATCATTATAACAAATCATGAATACTGTGATGGAAATAAATTATATTGATTTGCGAGATGATATTCAACTACAAATAACAATGATTAATTATCTTCCCATTCGATGTAAGTTGATATCTATTTAGGTGATTATATTATAATTATAAAATCATAGTATATTTATGGAAATATATTTACTATTTAATTAGGGATTAAAAATATTTTAATGATGTTTAAGGGGAAACAAAACATAAACAATTAATTAAAAACCATACATTTTCATCTGATAATCAACATTGATTAATACCTTCACACATATAAAGTGAGTGTTATAAATAAAATATGATATTTAGATAGTGAGGAGAACTTATATGGTGCTATTTAGGTAGAGTGTGTTTGAACCAAATTGTATTTTAGGTGTGATGAAAAGTAAATAATGGGTCAAATTATATTAAATAGGGGAGGGGGACTCATTGAATTCAAGAAATCATTAAATTAATAAAAAATAATATTATATAAAAATGGACCAAAAAATAATTAATTTAGATTATAGGTTGATTATTGGTCAAAATTAATTAATCCATTGAAAGTTATTAATTTTTAAAAAAATTCATGGTCCTTATATTTTTATTTTAAACATAATTTACCCTTTTATATTATTTTCATGATATCAATAAATTTAAAGTTTCATGATAATATGATTTCAAAAAAAATACTAGTCCAATAAATGATATAGGGATAAAATTTTATAAATATCCTAATAATTTGGGTGATTATATGTTTTTATGTTTTTTATTAGTTTATAAAATATGAAATATTTTAAAATATACTTTATGTCAATGTTGAAACTATTCATTAAATGACATATTAAAAATAAAATAAAAAATGATATAATCGAAAATATATATCTAATATCATTAATAAGATGTCATAGTTTTCAGTTAAATTTTTATATTCCATTAATTATATCAAATTTTATTTATTTAATTATATGTAATACCATATATTTGATTCTTTAATTAATTAATATATTACCACATCATCATTTTTCCACCATTTATAGTAATTATATTATTTGTAGAAGATATAATTTTTTTTATTAGTATAGATTAATCATCTATATTTAAAATTTATTTTTATAGTAAAAAATATCCCATATATTGACACATATTAAAAATGTTTTAATTATGAAAAATGTGAGTATGACATCATTGACTTTTAATTAAATTAAATATTATAAATGTCATAATATAATTTAAGTGGCTTCTAAAGGTGGGTGTTTCCTCTAAAGGATGGTTTTGTCCGATAGCCAGCAATTCAAAAAAATTAAGACAATGTTTAGTGTAACATTATAATATTTATTACAATATGTTTACCCCTAATTACAATAATTACCTTTATCTATGTTAATAAAAAAATTACTAAATTTAAAATTTATATTGTTAAAAATAAAGGTGAATAATATACTAAATTTCATAATAATGATTCAAACTATGGAATATATTTTTCAAAAAATGGAACAAATAAATTTCTAAATATAATTAACAAATTAATCATGTTGACAGAGTGATAAAATCTATTTTTAAAGTACAAATGTTCACAAGTTAACAATATTTCTATATTAAATTCAAATGTGTAATTAATTCCAATGACTTTATTTGATTTAATTTAAAAAATTATATTTTTATTCTTTTAATGATATTGTAAATATATTTTAATAACAAAAATATTTTATATGTTTTTTTCAATGGAAACGAACAATTTATTCAGTATTTATTAAAACACTAAATCTTATCATTAAAATAACTTTATTTTAACAAAAATAAATTTTTATACTCATATTTGAAATAATATGATTAAATTTTAAAATATATTTTATAAAAGTGTAAAAAATGGATTTAAAACAAGTGCACCATCAAAGGGATGAAAATTCGGTTTTCAAAAAATACGTCTTCTTTCCAAAAAGTTAGATATATCCTTTAATAATTTATAGAAAACAAAAAAGATTAATGTTAATATTTGATTAATATATATATATATCAATAGTATAATAAAAAAGATTGATTTAATTAGTTATCTGTATGCAAGACACCTATGCATATTTAAAAATATATTCAGAAAAAATGATTTTTTTTTTAAAAAGTATTTTAAATTATTTTATAATTAATGGGTCACAAGATAATTAAATATATTTACATGTGTAAAAAATATTTTTGCAATTCAATTAATATTTTTTTATTTCCACTATTTTAACATCTTGATTATAATGGTATCTTCTAATTAATAACATTTAGTTGTTCTCCTAACCTTATTTTGGGTTATCTTGCATACTATCAAATATAGTTTTCCTCTAAAAAATTGTGATCTTACATTACCCCACCCCACATTTGGTTTTTTCATCCTCTACATTTTGAATTTGGTCTTGGTAATTATGGTTTTTCTTCTCATGAAAACATTTTTGAGATCCCACCTCAGGAAAAAAACATTAATTCAAATTATTATTTATTAGAAAAAAATAAGTACAAAGGTCACATGAGATAATACATAATAATAATAACTATATTATAACATATAAATTTAATGAAAACATACTATCATGTTCATATAGAGTGTGATCTAAAACCTGGTTATTAAATATTAACCATTAGAAAATGGTAAATCTATGATGGGTTAAAGGTCATTGATTTCATAGAAATAATTTTAAACTAATATCATTTTTTTTAAAATATTTTTACATGTGATTGGGAGTTGATTTACTTTATTAACTAAGAACATAGTGAAACATAAGTTCATAATAAATAATGATTCATAATTTAATAAATTTCCACAATAAACTCATATTTTTCACTAAATGATGACTGTTAAAGTTGAATTGTTTATACATGATGCACACGAATCAAAATATAGAGAATATATATTTATCATATCATGAAAAATTAACTAAACCCAAAAATTTTAGGATAATATAATAAAATTACCAAAAAAAACAAATAATACTTTATATAATGAAAATCTAAATTAATCACCAAAATTCATTGGTAATACACAAGGTTAAGAATTAACTATTAAAGAAATAAATGTCCATAAAATTTCTCAACATACTTCAAAATATTATTGAAACTGAAAAATTTAGAAGGATATAGTCATGTATTCTTCTTAGATAATATCAAATAATATTCTCTAAATAATATCTATTACTCTTTAAGTCTTATTAAAAAAATAAATTTTTCTCATAATCGTCAAGATATGCTAATGGCATCCCTAAATAAACTGAATCACCATAAATCCAAAATTAAATCATATATTCTTCCATAATATAAGTAAACCATTATTCATGAAATAAAAATCAACAATATTCATTTTACCTTAATCATATAAAGTTCATATTATATTGAGTATCTTCTAAAGGAACATTAATTTCATAACCAAAAAATAGTTTTCCAATTAGATGATTATCTTTTTGATAAAATATATATAACAAAACAAATTATTCATCATCAATAAAATAATATCACTAAAAATAAAAAATAATACAAACAATGAAATCATGCAGGCTATTGGTAGGTGATGCACCCTTTTCTCCTTTCAATTGTGGGTTTGTTTCCCACGACAATTCCAAACATGACGGGTTATAACCAATCATATAGGATGTAATATTTACAATACTAAATACTCATTATAATAATTCAAAATTATGGTAAAGTCAACAGAAATAACCATAACATTTTTTAACTACAAATTTTATCTCACACATTTGCTTTTACATAACAAAAATTAATAACCCTTTGTTACCTCAAAATTGAATTTCTCCAAAAATACCATTAGTCAAAAAAATATCAAAACTTATTTCCTAAAAAGGGGTTTAGAATATATTAAAATTATGATCAACCATACAATTATTAACCCCTGGTGATATCCCTAACATTTAAGAAAACATCCTTATCTCCAGTGTTTTCTAAACCATTCTCTGATACCAACATTAGGGACTTGACAATAATAATTTCCTATTATAGATATTTTAAAACCAATAATCCCATTATTTAACCAATGATATTTTAACTATATCTTGTAATAGAAATAGTAAAATAATTTACATAGTAATCCCATACATTATATGTGGAAACTTACACTCAATATCTATTTTTCCAAAAAATGATTCACTTTGAAAATAAGTAAATATTTAATTTAAATAAACATCATCAATACATCAATTATAGAATCTTCTATCTCTATAAAAATATTGATACCAATGAAAAACATATTGAAACAATAATTGATATGAAATATATTAGTAATAATTTAAAAATAACAAAAACAATTAGTCCTCTGAAAACATGAAAACCCATAAAAAGCCTTTTCTTAAAAAATCAATCAAAAATAACGAGAAAATAACATAGTTTCCTTGGGAAATAATTTATATATAACAAATAAAGTTAACATAAGAAATTTAATAACCATAAGATAAACATCTATATCTAGATTACACAACTTATTGGGGAGGTATAATGGGGCTCAAACTTTATATACGATATATTGCACCCAATTAATTTTACATGAGCTAAAAAGTTTCTAAACCCTTCGTACAAGATATAATAGGCTCACCAATGAGACATAATGGGGGAAAACCCTACATATATAATTTAAAATTACAAAATCATAAATAAATCCATGGAAAACACTTTTAATCCCTTCTTTAAAACACATTCATATATAAAATTACCATTTCCTTATTAACATCAATTTCAAAATTTACAAAGTGCCCATATAAGAATGAGATAAATTTATATAAAAATGACAATGAAAAAAATATAAATATAACATTAATTTAGTATTGGATCATTAATTTTAGAGAAACTAATTATGTAGAATAAGTTATGAAAGCATTCACTTTGACATTATTAAATAAAGTTGGATAGAATATTAAAATATGGGGTTTAAAAATATGTCCAATAAAAAAGATCCATTATGAATAAATTTAAATATTACCATATTTAATCATTTATTTGTATATATATAGATTCATAAACCCATATTTAAATTTTTTATAAGAAAAAAAAATATTTAGAAGGATAACACAATAAAAAATTATAAAAAAAGGTTTATTAAAAATGTCCCTTACACTATGTGTGACTCATCAAATATATTATTTATAATTATAAAACTAAACCGAGGCTAATTATTTAATTTTATATGATTAATTTTCATGATTATTATTGCTTTTATATGACTTATTATCATGCTATAAAATTTAATTATTATATTTTCTGTCATATGTTTTGATGATATTTCGTAATTGAGTCCAATATGAATTTGATATGATGTTGACACACAACAAGGACATAATTATATTATATTAAGAATAATATTCTTGACATAATAATAACTTTTATACATCAATTACACTTTAAAATCCATCAATTATATAGATATATAAAAAATGATCGATGATAAAATCCTGGAGGTGGTAAGTTGTATGAATGAATGAATAATATTTTCATTTTCCAATATTCATTATATAGAGAATGTAGGTATTATTTAATAATTCATAAATTATCATGTATTGTCTTAGACCTCCCTATCCCATTGCATTATTTAAAATCTACTATTTGGAGTGTTCTGTGAGGTCACGAGTGCTCAATTTCAATTTTTGTAAAAAATATAAATTTTCTAACGCAGAATTAAGATAGGTGATTCTGGACTAGTAGGTGTGATGGTTGGGAAGAATAGTGACTCCTAATGTAGATTCATGGATGGTATGTCATGAATTTTGGTATCCTGTGGTTATTCACCCAATAGTGACTTATCCATTAATAGGTCTCCAAGATGGGTCACCAAAAAACGACTCATCCAATAGTTGCTTGTCTAACGGTGAGTGAACCAGCTATGAATCATCCACTGGTATCACATCACTAGTAGGATGTACTGGGGACTCATCAATAGATGATACATTCTTAGTATATTGTCAAAATTCCTGTTTTGTCCATTTTTACCAGTTTTTCCCTTTTGATTATTTATTTTATATAAAATGAGTTTAACACCTTAATTAAATATTTTTTAAGATGATTCAAGGGTATAGATCATATATTAATTTTCATAAATGTTGTAGTGCATTTTTAATGTCTAATCACATTGTCTTGTTAATGATCCGACATTAATGGATTTTAAAACTGTTCCCCCCATTGATATAGAATCATAAATTCAAAAGATGAGACTCCTTCTTCATTGTGTGATTCCCTTTTATCTTTATATGGGATGTTCCATAAAACCATTCTTCACGAGGATTCTTCTATTAGTGATATAGGCTTGGATTATAGTTTTCCATGGAGTTTTTATAATGCATGTACAACCCCTATCACTAAACCATTAGGATGTGATGATCGTTTGTTCATTGACATTTTAATCCATTTATCTTTCTTAACTGTGTATCATTCAGGGTGGCTATAAAATTTTTTACTATTTAATATAGTTGAATAACAATAAAATAAAGGTAATAAAAACTATTTTAATATAATAAATATGTGATGGGGAATGTTACACATGTTTTTGATTTTTAGTTATTTTGATCTATGTCATGAATTCTATGGGATGCATGCTTAGTGAAAATCATAGTCGTTGATGGTCTTTATTTTTATACCTGTATTGTTTGTGAATCCTTATCATTGATCTTCTATGGAATGGCTGTAAATGAGAAATTGATTAACCATGTATATTTGGTTAAATATATGGATTCACTCAGATAAAACATGTCCTCTGATAATGTCATAATTATATATCAGATCTAAATAAGTGATGCCAAATTAAATATAGAAATGTTGGGCTTGTGTTGTTATCTGGTGATGCGGTTTATAGATCATTTGTGTATAGGGTGGTGTAGGTGGTGTAATAAAATCTCAGGTGAATAAATATTTTCATTTCTTGAACATGGGATGAATGAGAGGTGTTATACCGTAGGGAAATTTTTGGGTTGTGTGGTTTTGAGTTGATGGGTGTAGTGTGGTTATTCAGTTTGGTTTTTGAGAATGGATGTGAGGAAAGTTTATTATGGGTGTGTCTATGACATTGTGGTTGTTTTGGTTTGGAGTATAGACATATAGGGAAGAATTCGAATAGGGATTATGAAGTGGGTAAATTTTACCACGGTTCTTATCCCTCTATATATCTTTTGAATTGTATCTTGACATGTGATGTCTTGGTAGTTGCCTAAAAAAGGATAGAATTAATAAAATAATAGATTAATAAATAATTCTAACTAAAAAATGAATTTTGTGGGGGTGTGAAATGAGTTGTGGTATTTTGTGTGGTTTTGAATTTAGAGGTTTTAATAAAGAGAGAATTATTTTGGGATGGTTGTTGTTTGATAACCAATAGGTTTAGATGAGTGTTTTATATTTTTATTTATTACATGTATTTTCATTGTGATTTCTATATAAACCCCACCATAGTTTAATATTATGTAGTAAACACCACCATCATGATGGGGGTGTATTTTCTCATACAGCCTAGTGGGAGGATTGATGGATGGTTACTTTATCATCCATTCTACCTCATCTAATCAGTGATACCCCAAGACTCATCAGTTAGTTTTTGGTGTTGTTCGTGGGGCCCTCCTATCTGTGGGAAGGTTGAGCCTTCCACGGTTTCTTCTGGATAAGGTGTAGCTATGGCCCAGGTGTCTACGGGAGGGATTTGATGTGGTATATGGCCTTGGGGTGTATGGGCGGTATTTGATCGACATCATTTTCATAGATTGTATGATTACATGTGGGTGCCAACTGTATGGGGGTTGGGATATGATATGAATTGTGTATCCCTGATGTGTGAGGGAATTTTTTCATGTGGGGCTTGTAGAAGTGGGAGGAGAATAATGACATTTTCATTTATGGTTTGAGTAAAAAATAAGTTGGAAGTGGTGCGGGTAGATAAATCATACATGTTCATACTATATTAATTTACATAAATTACAATACATGGTGAGTGTGCCTTGGCATGGTTGGGGTGGCTAGTATACCTTGATATGTTTTATTGGGATTTCTGATTTTCTCATAAGGGTATTAGTATGTTTCGTCCTGTTTTTCAAGAGATACCATGGATTTTTCTTACTGATTATACTTGTATATTTACCCTTTTATATAAAAAAAACTTTTTGTGTACAAGGAGGACTATATAGTCGTTGATGGAAATTACTAGCTCAAACTTCGTGATAACAGATGTGTCATTACATAGCCTTACTTTTGGTACTTGTTATGGATCTTTTTTTATTATATAATAGTTTTTTTAAATTATTATGTAATGGATTTTTTATTTCTATAATATATCGTTATTGGTGTTTTTTGGGATAGAACATTCTAACTCCTGATCTTGTTTCCTATAAAAATGCTAATGACTTTAGTTTTTTATGCTTCTACAAAAATGGTACTCATCACTCCCCTAGTAACTACTAAAGTCATGACTTAGGGGGGAAATTATATTCCTTTTTTACATCATGAAGAAATAGGGACATGAAAATTCATCCAACATGAATAAGGATAGCTATGAAGCATACTACATCATGAAGAAGGAGAGGGGTGATTGAGAGGTATGTTGGAGTTTGGTGTTAGGTATTGTGATGATTGAATGGGATGGTAGGGAAATATTGTTATGTGATATTGGTGGATGATATTGGTTAATGAAAACCTTCTAGGACATGAGATTTGAGGACCCCATGACCTGATGAAAGGACAATTGGCCTACCAAATGACAATGTGAGGCATCATATATTGTAGGGTACAAAATCTATGATAGTTATATTCATCATAATAACTTCTATTCCTTTTATGATTGGTTTTTTGGGAAACAAAAATAAGTAATGAGTTAAAATGAATCGTAAATTAAATTTCAGATGAATCATGCTTATGAGTTCTCTATTTATGTTTTTCATTTATATGACCTGGTCTTCACCCTCCTTTGGCTCGGGGAGTTGAGGCTCAACAGGATAATATGATTGATTGACAGATTATTGATCTAGTGGAGGATGATGTAAAGTGGAAGCAAAAATTAGTTTCCTTCTATGGGAAGACCTTGAAAAGAAAGGTGGTAGTGTTTCAAACGTATATGTAGAGTGATGTGTCAAGGAGCTTAGGATAACACTCAGTCTGAATCAGGTTATGACGGAGTAAGGGGTTCCCATGGATGTGATTTAGAAATTTTGAGATATGTGTTAATGGTAGAAACATTACCTAGGAGATATGATGTAGGATTACACTATCTTGATCAATTTTGAGAACAGTTTTAAAAAAAATCACATTCACTGTCTATAAATTTTAAGAATAATTATGATTTAATACCCCTACAGAATGAAAGTATGGTAGTACATGAGCTGGGGATCATTTTCCATGACAACCTTTGTTTTTTTAAAGATAATTATTTTTATGAGGAGTCTCGTGTGAGATTTCTAGATTAAGAACATCATACTTCTATCCAGTGCGTGGTTACTCCCATTATATTGTTAATTTACATGAATGGTTAGAAAAATGAAGATAAAATTTTGAAGATGCACTTGAGATGAGGTCTATAGACAGAGGGGAGATGACAAGGTGATTTTGAGGAAAGATTATCAGTAATATGTTTCATACACATGGTCCATTTGGATTCTGACTAGTAGGGAGTCAACCTTAGAAGTTTCCTTTTTGAATATTCTGACCTCATACCTTTTGTGTGAACATAAGACTTTGAGGATTTTTCATTGTATCATGTGAATATATTCAGAGTTAGTTCTCGACAGCTGTTCGAGATTAGTGTGGTGGATGTGGGTAGGTTCTATGCTTTCCTCAGTATCACTTACTAATAGGGAAATTCTAGAAGCAGGTAAAACAAGCCTATGATTTACTGAGGGATGGTGTAGAAGGATGAGTATGAACTCAGGGTGCTCCTCAGGGACATCTACCTAGGACTGGTCAATGTGGTGGTCATTCATAGAGAAGAAGATTCTCTTAGCATGCTACGCATTATGCGGCAGAGGCAGTAGTCCCGAAAGGTCCATATATTGTTTGAGGTATGAGCAATATCTTCAATACTAATTATTGGTCATTTTTTTATTACGATGATTTTAATTTATTATTTCCCCACGTATTGGCAATGATCTATAATTATAAATTGATAATAATCTCGTGACATTGGTGTTGAGTAATATAGTATGATTCCATACTAACTTGTTTGATGTAAGATGTGGATGTAGACTCATTATGGGTCTGCACCATTCCCATGGGAATATTTTATTATATATTTATGCAACAATGTGATGATATTCTCATCATTGACTATTTGTATTTTGTTCATTCCTTTATCATCCACTTTTCGAGAAGAAACTATTTTTCAAATATGGATGGTCGACTTGTGTATTTCATTGGAATGGATAGTTTCTAGGTAGGCGGTCAGTGTGTAGAGCCTCTTCTTTCTAGGTTTTAAAAGCTATCAAAAGAATCATTTGTTACTATGGTTGTGGGGGTTCACATTGTTTTTGGGCAGTTCGTGTATTTTTTCCCCTATAAGGTTGTGACTCTACCTCCACATAGGGACACATATTTGGATATATTCTTATATCTTTTTGCTTGTCCTATTTCAATTGATCATTATTATATGGAACATTTTGAGATGTTAGATCTAAGGATTATAGATGATGTCATGATGAAGATAATATTTATCTTTTCAAGTGTGTCACTGTAGGGTGCTCCATTTTTTTGTGAAGAAGGTGGATGAGGGTATTAGATTGTTCATACACAACTAGTTGTTGGATATTGTGAAAGATAGGAACCAGTGCCTTTTTCAAGGGATATAAAATATATTTCCAAACTGAGATGTGAATTTTTGAAATCTTTTATTGATATTTATTCTGGATACCCCCAATTGAGTGTAATGGTGTTCGATATTCTAATGTCTGATTTAAGGTTCTTGAATTGGCACTTCATGTTTTTAGTAATGTTGTTCAGTTTTACGAGTGCAAAAACCATGTTCAGGGGGCTCATTATAACTATCAACCATGAGCTCATGTGTCGTTTCATCATCATATTTATCTATAATATTTCGATATAATCAAAGTAAGAAGATGATAATATTGATCATCTTCTTACTATATTGCAGATCCATCAATTCCACTAGCTATACAAAAAAGTTGTCCTCGTGTTTTGGAAATTGGAAGAAAATTTATGTGGGCATGTGGTGTCACAAAAGGGTGTAGTGATAGAAACATAGAAGAATAAGGATGTTTTTCCTCCAAAACACAAAAATTTGTTGAAAATATTAAAATTATTCAAGGTAATATTTGGATATGTTAATGGGATGTTGGTCAATTCTCTATTTCTTCAGTTTCTATATTATGTGTTGATGTTCAAGGTGTATTGTGATTATTATGATCTGGGAATGGGATGTGTTTAAATGAAAAATTGTATATTGATCACTTATTGGTCTAACATGTTATGTCTTAACGAACATAGATATTCCACCCATGATATGGATCTAGCATCGATATTATTTTCACTGATGTTGGAGACATTACCTCATTGGGGAGAGCTTTGTGGTCTTCTTTGATCTCATGAGGTCAAGGTATATATTTTCCAATCGAGATCCAAACTTGAGACAATGGAGGTGGATGGATTTTATTTAGGTCTATGATTTAGAGATCTCTTACATCTTAGCTAAGGGGATGCTCTCACAAATTCTCTAAAAATGAAGTCTCATATGGTTGTTGTATAGGAGTCTACAGAAACCTAGAAGGTGATGGAGCAGTTTGTGTCACTGCTCTTGGATCACGAATGGATAGTGGTCGAGGCTATTTGTTTTATGAGACAGTGTAGTCTTCTGTGATGCAGTACATGGAGGAGTATCAATTGGGGGACTCATTGGTAGCGGTGATTCACAACTATGTTTACAATGTTGATGCTCTAGAGGGATGGTCTGAGGATGGTCAGAATCAGATTTTTTCCTATGAAAAGATTATTTCTAGTGGAGAAGTGCAAGGGATTACTCCGGTAGTTTCATATCTCAACCTTAGTGGTACACCTGAGTGTTTCGTGTTGAGCCAATAAGTTTTTCCTTATGAATTTTCCATTCCTTCTTGTTTTGAAGATCACAAACACCCTATACTTAAGCAAAGCGGTATTTTACTTCTGTGAGGAAAATTTCCTTCCTTAAAAAAATTTACCCTAACCTAGATTTCATTATACATATCAAGATTTTTCTTAAGTATAAAAATAGGATTCATACTTAAACCTTGGAATAATATAATACATATATATGGAGCATTCTATTTTAGGATCTGAATTCTTGATATGAACTGTAATGAAGTTCCACTCCAAATTCTGGATATGAACTGTAATGAAGTTCAATTCCAAATTCTAGATACGAACTCTAATGAATTTCCATTCCGAATTCTGGATACAAACTCTAAAGAAGTTGCATTCCAAATTCTGGATATGAAATCGAATGATGTTCCATTCCGAATTCTGGATAAGAACTCTAACGAAGTTCCATTCCGAATTCTGGATACAAACTATCATATAGTTTGACTCGGAATTCTTGATACGAGCTCTCATATAGTTCCACTCCGAATTATGGACTTTGATCTTTTACTAGTTCGACTCTGAACTTCTATGAGTTCGACTCCAAACTTCTATTAGTTCGACTCTGAACATTGTAAGTTCGGATTCTGAATTCTAGTGAAACCAGAATCCGAATTTCCTTAGAAATTCTAACTCTAGATTTCCACAGAATTCAGGTTCCAAATTCCAATAAAATAGAATCCGAATATCTCTTTATTATAGACTCTGAATTTAATTTTGTAGACTCTGAACATATATTTTCTTACATTCCGAGCTTTGGTTTTGCTTATACTTGTAAATCTTTCATTACATAACGATGTCATGAATTCAGTTACACATGTTTTTCTCTAAAATGATGTCGGCCATTATATTTCTAACTAACTATTGTTTGAGTGACACATGTAGAGGTCCCTCTAAAATTTAAGGAAAATTTGACCATTGGAGGAGGGAGACGATCATTCCAACCTAGCCTATAAATAGGAGCTCATTTGAAAGAGCTCCATACACAACAAGTTTATTACTCTACATACCACACGCTGTTAAAGTGATTTCTAGAGAGAGAAGCTTTTCATGCCTTTTGCATACTGAACTGCTCATTCAGATTGGTTCATGAGACTCCCAATATTGGTGATTACATTCAAGGGCTTCCGAAGATTGGAAGATAGAGGTACCGACTTCCTTGAAGTTCGAGGGCTTCCTTACTGAGGAAGACAGAGGATCCAACTACCGTAATGTTGAGGGCTTGCGGGGATAGCAAGAAAGATACTTTAATCTTCGTATCGAGGGCATACCCTGGTGTGGGTAAGATAGACTTTCTTGAAAGTATAAATCAAGGGACCTCTATCCAAGGTTGTTGGATACCCTTCTCTTTGGGTTAAAAGATTTATATCTTTTTTACTTGTTTTTTATACAGGTTTTTCCACTGCATATTGTATTATAAGGGAAGTATAACCTTCTTATATTTCCTTACACTTTTACTCTGATTAATTTAGATTCTATACACTTTAAGGTAGAATCTCATATTGTAAAATTTAGTTAACGATTCATTTTACTGATCCATATTTCCGGAACCTATTTTTCGGAATCACTTTCCAGATTTAAGGAAGTGTATAGAACTAGAAGTTTGTAACTTCATACTTTGTCCCAATATTTCAATTGGTGTTAGAGGTGTTGTGAATTTTCATAGTTTAAGTTTGTTAAACATAGATCATTCCTTGCTTAAGGAAATTTTTTAAAGTGTACAATTCACCCCCCCTCTTGTATATTGAGCATCTACATCGTTATTTTGATCATAAAATTGGTATCAGAGGAGGTCTCTGAAATACATATACTCACATATAAGTTTTTCTTGCTCAGTATTTCATTGATCTATATTTTACTTGCTTAGGAATATTATCCTTGAAACTGAACTTTTGTTATTAACAAGTTTTTGTGTAAAATGTTTTTCATAAGAATGGTAGGAATCAATGTTGGTTTTAAACACAACCTAAATCCTTCAAGACCACCAATTTTTGATGACAATGATTATGATTATTGGAGAGATTGAATAAAGATTTCGTTATCAATAATGGAGTAGAAAATTTTGTTATGATTATTGGAGGTTATCAAATTCCAGATAAGGATGTTAGTACTTTCATCAAACAAAGAGAAACATGAATACCAACTCAACTATAAGGTATGCAATATTCTACAGTGTTCAATGACTAGTAACATATATAGCCAAATTTCCTCTTGTGAAACAACTAACTGTATATGCAGGAAACTCGAAGTTACTCATTTTGGTATATCCAAAGTCATAGAGACTAGAAGAGCTATGTTGAGAGCTGAGTATCATGGTTTTAACTTTACTTATGGATAAGACATTTGCAAAGTACAACAAAGGTTTATGACTATCGTGAACAACATACAATATATGGGAGAGAAAGGTCTAGATGGTGAAGCTCTTGTGGATAAGATTATTGATATTATAAACAATGAATGGGAATCAAAGAGAATAGCTATTGATTAGAACATAATGGTAACACAAATTTCATTTGATGAACTATTTGGAACACTTCTTCAACATGATATAAGGATGAAGAGAGATGCTGAAAACATAAAGAAGAAGAATGGGAATGGTACTATGGATTTTACTACAACACCAAATCACATGAAATCTATGACTCTTGATAGAGTAACTAGATCTAAGTCTAAGACGGTTACTATCCAATCCGAATCTAGTGAGAGTGAAGTCTCAGAAAACGAGTTAGCAAATCTTGCTCGAAGGATGAACAAAATAGTTGGTCAAAGAAAACTCCAATCCAAGTATAAGAAGAAGGAAATGAACGATAAGAAAGATTCAGAGGTCACATGCTATGAATGAAAGAGAAGTCAACACATTAGATCTGATTTACCTATGATTAAATAGAAAGAAAGGAAATAGAGGCATTCTGAAAGGAACATGAAAAAGTTTTACAAAGATAAAGCTAGGAAAAGTCTGAAAGATAATACTACATAGAGTGCTAGCTGTGGAGACTCTTCAGAAAGTGAATATTCAGAATATGATTCATCAGCTCAGAAGAATATGGGATTCATTATATGTACTTCTTTTCCACATACATGTCTTATGGCCAAGGTATGCTCTGCCAAGTATTTAACAAATTTATCTCTTGATAATAATTACTATTCCGAAAATAGTACATCTAATGAAGATATTTCATCCTCAGAAAATGAAGATTATTCATATGAAGAAGCTTATATATTTGTAAAGTTACTTGATGGAAAAAATTGTAAAATCTTTAAGAAATTATACATGAATAATACTAGGGGAGAAATTCTTACAAAAGAGATATCAGATCAATCTTCAGATATTAAAGATAAAGAGAAGCTTTTCTGTAAAACATTTGAATGACCATGAGAAATTAAATTACGATAAGGAAGAACTTTCTAAAGATCTTAAGAATTATATTTTAAAGATGCATGTTTTCGAGGAATAATATAACTCTAAGGAAAATATTCCTGAGGATATGAATCTTGTCATCAGACTGAAATCTGAAATATTTTCTCTTAAGAAGCTTCTTGGAAAATTTACTTCTATGAAGGAAAATTTTGACAAGATGTATTCTCAAATTAAACCTCACAGAAACACTACTAGAGTATGTTATACTCACAAAAAACTAGTATTCAAAAACAACTATTTTGTTCCATTCTGAGCCCCCTTTTTCACCAAGTGTCAAAGTGGTGGGAAATAGAAGAAATACTGTTCTTTGAACAGAGATCAATCTCTTGGGTTTCATAAAGCATATTTCTCTATACAAATGTGGGTACACAAAATTTTTTCATATGAAAATCTCAGATCCAAACAAATTTGGATTCTGAAAGACTAATACTTTTCTTTTTTTCAGGAATTTAAAGGATGAACCAACAACAATACTTGGTACATGGATAGTGGGTGTTCTCGGAACATGACTGGTATGAAAAACTATTTTGAAAAGATTTTCAAGAAAAAAGGAGGAAAATTATCTTTCAGAGATAATGCTCAGGGAGAAATTATTGGTATAGGTAATATTGTTCTTCTTGGTAAAACATTGATTTCAAATGTTTTTTTTGTTAAATGTCTTAAGCACAACCTCATTAGCATAAGTCAATTATGTGATAAAGGATACCTTGTGAATTTTAGGAATGATAAGATCCTAGTACAAAATTCCAAGGAAGATTTTATTCTCTCTTACAATAGGCAAGATAATGTTTACACATTAAACTTATAAGACCTTAGGTGCCAAGACATACCTTGCCTTAGTGCAATGGAAGATCATTCTTGGTTATGGCATAGAAGAATAGGTCATTGTAACCATAGAAACATATGTAAAATCTCTAAGAAAAAACTACTTAAGGATCTATCCGAGCTTAAATTTGATTATTCAAAAGTTTGTGATCCTTGTCAATATGGTATGAAATATAAATCTAGTTTTAAATCAATCGGTGAAGTCTCAAAAACTGATGCATTACAGTTGGTGCACATGGATCTTTTTGGTACAACACAAACTGGAAGCAGTGGGGGTAAGTATTATGTATTTGTCTTAGTTGATGATTACACTAGATTTACATGGGTCTATTTTATGGGAAAGAAGTCTGATTCTTTTTCTTATTTCAAAAGTTTCAGAGCCCAAGTAAAAAATGGGAAAAACATTCCATTGAAAACTATTCATAGTGATCATGGAGGAGAATTTCAAAAATATGATTTTGAATCTTTTTGTCATAGAAAGGGTATTACTCACAACATTTCAGCACCTAGAACTCCTCAACAAAATGGAGTAGTTGAAAGAAGAAATAGAATTCTTCAAAAAATAACTAGAACTATGTTGAGTGAATATTCTATAGCTAAACATTTTTGGGAAGAAGCTGTATGTATAGCCTGTTATACTATAAATTGATTTTTGATTATACCTTTTCTTAATAAAACTCTTTATGAGTTATGGAATGGTAGAAAACCAAGACTTTCCTGCTTCAAGGTTTTTGGTTGCAATGTATTCATATTGAATTCTAAAGATAATCTACACAAATTCGCACCAAAATCTGATGAAGGAATTTTCTTAGGCTACTCCACAACTTCAAAGGCTTATAGAGTTTTCAATAAAAACGCATGTACTGTTGAGGAAACAGTACATGTAAAACTTAATGAATCTGATCCTTTTGTTTTTAAACTATCCCAACCTACATCCTTAGATGTGTGTTCAAACACTGATTATCAACATTTGTTAGAAGATACTTCTGATAAAGAAAATATACAAGAAAATAACTCTGAAACATTTACCCCAGATGATTTTCTAAAATATGTTGATGAACATGTTTTACAGTACCCAAATCAGTTGTTTCTTAAGAATCATCCCAGTGATAGTATCGTTGGTGATGTGATTCTACTTGTAAGTACAAGAAGTTCCTTATGAAATGAATTAGAACATCTAGCATCACTTTCCCAATTGAAACCAAAAATCACTGATGAATCTTTAGGTGATGATGATTGGATAAAATCCATGCAAGATGAACTAAATGAATTTGAAAGGAATAAAGTCTAGACATTTTCTGAAAGACCTATGGAAACATCAGTTATTGGATTAAAGTGGGTTTTCATAAATAGTTGTGATGAAAATGAGGTCATTGTTAGAAATAAAGATAGACTTGTTAATAAAGGATATAATCAGGAAGATGGAATAGACTATGAAGAAACCTATTCTCTAGTACCTAGATTTGAATCTAATCATATTTTGCTATCATTTACAGCATTATTTAATTTTAAAATTTTTCAAATGGATGTGAAATGTGCTTTTCTTAATGGTTATGTTCAAGAGGAAGCTTTTGTTGAACAACCTCCTGGCTTTGAAGACACAAAATATCCTGATCATGTTTTTAGACTTACCAATGATTTGTATGGTCTTAAACAAGCCCCACGATCTTGGTATGATTGACTTACAAGATTTTTTCTTCAAAATAACTATGTTAAGGGAAATGCAGATCCAACTATTTTTATAAAGAAATACAAGAAAAATGTTTTGATTGTTCAAATATATGTTGATAACATCATATTTGGTTCAACTCAGCAATCTCTAACTGATTCCTTTGCAAGTCTAATGAAATATGAGTTTGAAATGAGTATGATGGGTGAGTTAACATTTTTCCTTGGTTTTAAATTTCTCAAAAACCAGATGGAACTTATATATATCATCATAAGTATATAAAATATCTTCTTTAAAAGTGTGGATTTGACTACACTAAGAGTATAAGTACTCCTATCAGTACCTCAAACACACTTGATCTTGATGATGCTAGGAAACCAGTAGATCAAACATATTTTAGAGGTATGATAGGAAGCCTAATATACTTGACAGCTAGTCATCCAGACTTAATGTTTTCAGTATTCTTATGTGCCAGATATCAATCTGATACTACAGAATCTCATTTAAAGGCAGTGAAAAAAAAATTCACTACTTAAAGGGAACCGTGGATCTATGACTATTTTATACTTCTGGAAATGATTTTGTTTTAAAGAGTTCTTCAGATGCTGACTTTTTTGGGTGTAGAATGTATAAAAAATTACGTCCGGAACTTTTCATTTCTTAGGAGATTCATTAGTTTCTTGGTCTTGCAAAAAGAAATACACCGTAGCAGTCTCCACAGCTGAAGCTGAATATGTAGCAGCTGGAAGTTGTTGTGCTCAAGTGTTGTGGTCGCAACACACATTATCAGACTATGGCTTGTGTTTTAGTAAGACTCAAATTTTTTGTGATAACACATGTTCCATTTCCCTTTAAAAGCCTTGCACATCACTTCATGCAAAACACATTGATATTGGGAATCACTATAACACCCGAGACATTTATGAGAAATATTTTGTTTTTATCAAAGGAATCTTTCACTACACACAACACTAGCTTGGCTTGCTTTACACGCAACCACGACCTTCCTCAATAGCTTGCGTCGTACGCAATACCGAGTTTCACTAAACAACGATATGCTATTAAAATATTATTAAAACTAGCCGTTATGAATAGTAATAACCACTTTTTTAAATTTTATAAATTTTATTTTTCAAAATGAATTTCTTTTTTGGATTCGGAATATCGAATTTAGCCTATGGTGAAATTTTGGTATTTTTCTGAAAACCTTCAATTTTTGATGAATAGTGAAACCACTAAGTGGTAGTAAAAAAAACTGAATTTTTCATAAAACATAATTTTACTACTTTTGTGAGTGGAATTTCGAAAATCCGAGAGACACGGTTAATATCAAGGACTAAATTGTTGTTCAATGAGATGAAAATAATTTTTGGTGAATAGTAACTTTTTACTTTTTTTTACCACGGTTTAAACTAAATAGGGTAATTAAGGGTGAAAGTGTTATTATTATTACCCTAAAACATGTCCTAATTCTATTGGATAAGTGTAATTCGACCAAAAACAACCTTAGTAATAAAATATGACCATTTAGGCCCACATGGAATAGATTAGGACATTTATTATTAATTTATTTATAGAAGGGTTAAAATAGTTAAAATCAATGTTTAATAAGTAAATCATTTTTAATATGGGGTTATACATAAGATAAATTAGACTATAAATATTAATTATAAATATAAAAACATTTCCTACATAATGGTATTTTATTTTTAATTTTTATACATTAAATAATTTAATTTATTTATGACACAACGATGATGCAGTAATTATCATATTAATGAAATATTGACATAAATGATGTTATAAATACCCCAAAAAGGTAATTTGAGACTTTTTATGAATTAAATTAATTTTCTAGGTTAATATGACATATTATTATTGATTGCATTAACTTGGTTCGAACTAATCATTCTGTTATGATTTTCACAAAAATCAATTACTAAATAGTGTTAAAATTGACATAAAATAGTTTTTAAAACAAATATTATATTATTAATTGTTATTTTATTCATAAAAATCTAAGGTTTGGACAAATGACTTAAATATGGTTATATATATTAATAATAAACAACATGGGGTTCGTTTGGCTTGATATAGTAAGTTTATTAACCTTATAGTGTAAGAAAACAAGAAGACAAGGTACAAGTTAAATTATCTAACTTAAAGTGAAATCTAAAAGATAGGGTTAAAATTGATAACTAAACTTGTCTAAATTCTATTTGATGAGAGGATTTCGACCCATACCCACCTTATCTTCTAAATATATCAATTTGAAGCTATTAGAAACCGAAATTCGACTTTATAATAAAATAATATTTTTATTTATTCCAAAGGTGCCCCTCTCCTCCCTTATAAATGGGAATCTCCTCCCTCTCTTCCTCACACCACTATGAGATTTCATGCTCGGACAAACCCTGCCAATTTCTTCTCTACACTTCCCTAGAGACATCCTAGAGGTCCTGGTCTTCTTCAAAGACCAATTTTATTTCTCTAAAAGGAGGTCTCAAAGAAGCACTTCAAAGAAGAGGTAATGTCCGTTACCAATTCTTTCATCTTTATTTCTTCTTCCACTTCTTATTCTTTAGTTGTTTCATTATGAAGTAACAACATCAGTATCACTCATACACTGATATGTTATTATAAATATGAAACAACACAATTTCACTATCTATCCATCCTTCGGAAAACGAAATCACCGCGCGTGCGTACGTACGGAATACCGTCTCCACGCCGTGGTGTAATCTATTTTCCACCACCACCTCACTTGGATGGGTATAATGGTGTAAATAATGACTATATATCATTATTTTAAAGTGATATTTTTTCTGAAATAGTATACATACCCTCCAATACAATTCCATGATCATGGGAATGATATCATCGCTCGTGCGTACGTACGAAATACCGTCTCCAGGATGTGATGCGACTTGTTATACATGATCTTCATTGCATAATGATTATATAAATGATTTGAATGAATGAATATGATATATATTACACTAATACCATTTTGTAAATAAGGCATCTATAACCTAAAAATAAGAATAAGAATTTATTCGACAAAACACGCATAAGAACAAAAAGTAATAAACACCTGAATAACAAGTAGAAATGAAATATTACTAATAATAAGCTAAGAATATGACAATATATGATATCATAAAAATACGTATGATTCTAGAAAAAGTCAATAACATTATTTAAATCATTACACAGGAGGTTCAGACACATACGAAGCAAATTGGACCTAAGGTAAGGGAAAATATCACAATCTCATTTTATCCGAGATTGTTTATATGTTGGTATTTACTGGGGTGTATTTTATCATCCACATCCTTGTTTCCTTAATATTTAATATTGTTTCCATCCACCTACAATGTTTTAAATCCATTTTTACCCGTTGGTGAGTTTATAGTAAAAGATATGAAAGGAATCTTTTGTCGTTTTTCGTATGAGGTACTTTTTGACCTTTCCGACAAAAGTACGAGAAGAATGTTTTTTTAAACTTATACAGAATGAATGGATTTTGAAAACAATATTTCCAAGAAGCTTCCTTTACAAGTTTTCATGTTTATTTTTAATCAACTTCTTTTCGTTTAAAATTGTATGACATGTTAAGAAAGAAAAAATGTTTTTGAAGTAGAAAGGATATTTTCCTCAAGAATGGAGTTCAAGTGTTTTATCAAAATTATTTTCAATCTAAGATAATAAAGGGTTCTGTTTCTATCCATATTATTACATTGATTTGATTTTGTTGTGATTGAATTATTTTCATGAATTCTTTTATCTTATATGATTTGTTTTATGATGTTATGTTGTTTAAGAATCCCATTTTTATTACATGGGTTATGCAATGATGTATGATTTATGATTTTGTGGAACACATATGAATGGTATCATTATGAGATGGGTGGGACCTATATCTCCCTCCAATGCATTGGGTAAATATTTTATATCTCAAGAGATAGACATGGCTGGAACAACAGGTTAAACCGGTTCAGTGAAACAGGACTGAAACAAGGAATGAACTCGGTTCAGAAATGGACTTGTCCACTAAGATAGTCTTGGAAATGAGTCTTGACTAATAAGAAATGAATCTCTATGATTATGTGTGTATTCCTCAAAGCTTCATGTTTTATGTTATGATTATTGTTATTACGTTTCACTTCCATGATTTATCCCATGTTATGAAATTAATAATTTTTTTGCGAGTTAAGATTTCCAAAATGATATGTTCTTATGAATATGATGTGATTGATTTTTTTCTTTTGTTTAACCTTACTGAGCATTTGAGCTCACCCTTTTATATGTTTTCTTTTCCCCAGGTCAGGAAGAAGGTTATTAAGTAGGATATTCCATAAGGGACTCTAGATATGATGAAATAAATGGGAGACAATGTAGATGCTTTATGAACCAGTTGTTTATGTTTCCCAGTTTCTAAAGACACTATACCTACACAGACCTTTCGTGGTTTTGTTATATGTTGTAATAAGTATGCTTTAATTTTGATGTATTAACAATGTATGTAAATTATGGGTCGTTATAGTTGGTATCAGAGGAAAGGTATAGTCAACCTTTGGAAACTAGGATGTGAAAGCCTTAGAAAGAACCGTAAGGATAAGTCTAAGCATAGAACACAATTTTGGTGTTTTAGAAATGGCCATGATTAACTTAGGATAAGACCTTAAGTGTGAAATTTTATTCTTGATTATGTGGTTTTCCTATTATAATTAGTGTTGCTCACACTATTCTTCTTGGTTTTAGTCAATGGCTGGAACTCGAAGGAACCGTGTTAATGCAGAATGCGACGGGCAATGAAATGATTGCCCCCCTGAGCAACCAAACGTTATGAGTGCTGGAATGAAAAATCTTGTAGCCATGCTCACACAACTTTATCAAGCTATGAATCATGCAGGACTTCCAAACTAGCAAAGGAAGGAGCAACATTCTGTTGAATCCTTGATGAGGCAGCGTCCACCTTCTATCAGCGGGTCTACTGATCCAGTAGTTGCTGAACAATGGATTAGTACTACTGAAAAGATATTTTCAGTTCTTCAATGTTCTGAACATGATAACGTCATCCTAGCAGTGTATCGTTTGGAAGGATATGCTGATCAATGGTGTAATCTTATTAAGAATACGAGGCAAAGGGATGAAATTGAGTCAATGGAATGGGACGAGTTCAAGAACTTATTTTTCAATAAGTACATCCCTCATATTCTCCGAACAATGATGGATAAAGAGTTTCGTGAACTGAAGCAAAAGGATGATGAATATGTTGGTACCTATGAAGCAAATTTTAAAGGACTTTCAATGTACGCTTCTGGTATTATTATCCAACCTGAGAGTAAGATTGATCGATTATTTAGTGTCTTAAAACCAAGTCTTCGAAGGGCCATAACCATAAGGGACTTCAATAGCTATGAGGAAATCGTTCGATGTGCTCTCAAAGTTGAGATTGAGATTGGAGTAACCCATCAGTCATATGGGTTTGATAAGAAGAGGAAAATGGAATTCAAAGGAAAATCTAAAGAGCACACTGAAAAGAAGATGAGCTTTCCCTTATGCTCAAAGTGTGGAAAGAAACATGGAGGGAGTTGTCTTAAAGGGACAAGTAAATGTTTCAAATGTGGAAAGGAAGGTCATCGGGCATTTGAATGCTGCAATGATGGGAAGAAGATGTCTAATGATGCAAAAAAAGGAAGGGACACACAGAATGAACCTACTACACTTCAATGTTTCAAGTGCATGGAAATAGGGAATTATGCCAATAAATGCCCTAATCCAAGGGTTGTTGATGATGATCGACATCAACAAAATCTTAAGGCTAAAGACAAAGGAATGTCACATGCAATTTCTATCAGCGATGTGGAGTACGATAATGATGTGATGAAAAGTACACTTACCATCCACTCTAAAATAGAAAATGTTTTATTTGATTCTGGATCCACCCACTCTTTTATTTCTGATGATTTTTCTAAGGGTATCACTGTATTACCTCAACAATTAGATGTTGAGTTAGCTGTGACAACACCTAATGGCACAACAGTCGCATCAAAAGTTTATAATTATTCCCCGATTGAAGTTTGTCGGAAATTGATTCCTGCAAATATTGTGATCCTTCCTATAGTGGAATTTGATGTGATTCATGGCATGGATTGGCTTTCTTTATATGGAGATCATATCAATTTCCAAAGAAGGTATGTCACATTTCATATTCCAGATCAATCTATGATCGTTTATCGATGCAAGGATGAACATAACCTTCCAGTGGAAATTTCTTCCATCTTATGGGTCTTTATTCCACTTAATGAAGGTTATTTATCTCAAATGGTTGGTGGGAAACTCACAATTAAGAATATTCCCATTGTACGAGAGTTTGATGATGTCTTTCTGGAGGAATTTCTAGGTCTTCCACCAAATCGTGAAGTTGAGTTTTCAATAGTACTCGTACCGGGTGCTTTGCCTATTTCAAAGACACCTTATAGAATGGCCCCAATTAAGTTGCAGGAATTGAAGAAGCAAATCCAAGAGAATCTTGATAAGGGATTCATATTCACTAGTGCATCACCTTAGGGAGGACCTATTCTGTTTGTTAAGAAGAAAGATGGATCAATGAGACTCTGCATTGATTATCGAGAAATTAACAAGATCACTATCAAGAAAAAATATCCTCTCCCACGCATTGATGACTTATTTGACCAACTATGCGGAGGACAATACTTTTTCAAGATTGATTTTCGTTCAGGGTATCATCAATAAAGGGTAAAAAGGGAGGATATACCAAAGACGACTTTCCGTACAAGGTATGGACACTATGAATTTATAGTGATGCCATTTGGTTTTACTAATGCCCCTGCTATCTTCATGGATCTGATGAATAGAGTCTTTAGAGACTATCTTGATCAATTTGTGGTAGTCCTTATAGAATATATTCTTGTATATTCAAACAGCAAGGAAGAACATGAAGATCACTTGAGAATTATATTGAAGACCCTGAGAAAGGAGAAGCTTTATGCCAAATTTACCAAGTGTGAATTTTGGCTTCAAAAAGTTTCATTTTTGGGTCACATAATCTCAAAATAGGGGATATCTATGGATCTAGCAAAAACGGAGGTTATCGAAAGATGGTTGAGACCTACAATAGTAACCGAGATCCGAAGTTTTCTTGGTTTGGATGGATATTATCGACGTTTTGTGAAATATTTTTCACGATTATATAATCCACTCACCAGGTTGACTCAGAAAGGAGTTAAGTTTGTTTGGACAGAGGAATGTGAAGAGAATTTCAAGGAGTTGAAAAGAACGTTATGCAGTGCACCTGTGCTGACACTACCTTGTAGTGGAGAATGGTTTGTGATCAATAGTGATGCATCCAAGAAGGGATTAGGGTGTGGTCATATGAAAAATGATATGGTGATAGCTTATGCCTCACGACAGTTGAAAATCCATGAGCAAAATTACCCAACTCATGATTTGTAGTTAGCTGCAGTAATATTTTCATTAAATAGTTGGAAGCATTTTCTTTATAGAGAAAGGTGTGATATTTATACTGATCATAAAAGTTTAAAGTATATTTTCACACAAAAGGAGCTGAATATGCGCCAAAGGAGATGGTTAGAGCTGATTAAGGATTATGACTGCTCAATTCATTACCACCCTGGGAAAGAAAACAAGGTGGAAGATGCATTAAGTCGACAAGACCATGCCAGTTTATCCATGATAAGGATCACAAAAGATCCAATATTTATGGATTTACAAAGGATGGATCTTTGAATTATAATGGAAAGGGATAAATCATATCTTTCTCAAATGAATGTTCAACCATCTATACATGTGAAGATTAAAGAGGCGCAGAAAGAAGATGTAGAGTTACAAAAGAAGGTGAGAAATATTCCTGAATTCATCCTTGATTGTGATGGGATAATAAAGTTCAGGAATCGGGTTTGTGTTTCTCCCATCCCCGAATTATAGAAGAAGCTGCTGGATGAGGCTCATAGTTCTTCATTCTCTATTCATCATGGAAGCATGAAGATGTATAGGGACTTGAAAGAGTACTTCTGGTGGGATGGCATGAAAAGAGATGTTGCTGAATATGTCCCTCGATGCTTGGTTTGTCATCAAGATAAAGATGAGAGACAAAAGACTAAGGTGATGTTACAACCATTACCCATACCTGAATGAAAATGGAAAAAAATCACTATGGAATTTGTCACAGGACTTCCTCAAACATCCAAAGGCAATAATGCTATCTGAGTCATAGTTGATCGTCTTACAAAGTCTGCACACTTTATTGCTATTAGAGAGGATTTCTCTCTGGATCATCTTGCTAGGATATATGTAAAAGAAGTTGTAAGATTGCATGGAGTACCACTTTCTATTATATCTGATAAGGATCCGAGATTTATCTCGATGTTCTGGCGAAGTCTTCAGCATACTCTGGATACAGAGTTGAGTTTCAACACTGCTTATCATCCTCAGACAGACAGTCAGTCTGAGAGAACAATTCAAACTCCAGAAGATATGTTGAGATCTTGCTCTATGGATTTCAAAAGTTGGTTGGGATCAACACCTATCTTTGGTGGAATTTTCATATAATAATAGCTTTCACTCCATTATTCATATGGCTCCTTATGAATCTCTCTATGGAAAGAAATGCAGGACTCCAACTTGCTGGGATGAAGTTGGGGAAAGAATGCTATTAGGACCTGATCTTGTTGATGAAATGACAGAAAAGGTCAGATCTATTCAACAACACATAAGAGGAGCTTAGAGTCGACAGAAAAGTTATGCCGACAACTGAAGAAAAGACCTAGAGTTTGAAGTGGTTGATAAAGTGTTCTTACGAATATCTACCTGGAAGAGGGTCATGAGATTTGGAAAGAAGGGGAAGTTGAGCCCTAGATATATCGGTCCTTCCGAAATACTGGATCGTGTTGCAAAGGTAGATTACCGGTTGGCGCTTCCACCGAATCTCTCTCAATTTCACGATGTGTTCCATGTATCTCTCCTGAGAATGTACACACCTGATCCTTCACATGTACTCAGCTCAGAAGTTGTACCGCTGGAGCAAGATCTTTCTTATGAAGAACAAACAATAGAAATTCTGGACCGTAGAGAAAACTTCATATGGATTAAGACGACTCGCTTGGTGAAATTTTAATGGAGGAACCACCAATTAGAAGAAGCTACACGGGATCTTGAGGATATAATGAGGGAGAGGTATCCTCATCTTTTTGTTACAATGTGACGAATTTCGAGGGCGAAATTCATTTTAATGGGGGAAGAATGTAACGCCTGAGACATTTATGAGACATATTTTGTTTTTATCAAAGAAATGATTCACTACACTCAACACTATCTTGGCTTGATTTGCACGCAACCACGGCCTTCCTCAATAGCTTGCGTCGTACGCAATACCGAGTTTCACTAAAAAACGATATGCTATAAAAATATTATTAAAACTAGCTGTTATGAATAGTAATAACCACTTTTTGAAATTTTATAAATTTTAATTTTTAAAATGGACTTCAGTTTTGGATTCGGAATATCGAAATTAGCCTAGGGTGAAATTTTGGTATTTTTCTGAAAACTTTCAATTTTTGATGAATAGTGAAACCACTAACTGGTAGTTAAAAAAACTGAATTTTTCATAAAACGTAATTATACCACTTCTGTGAGTGGAATTTTGAAAATCCGAGAGACATGGTTAATATCAAGGACTAAAATTTGGTTCAATGAGATGAAAATAATTTTTGGTGAATAGTAACTTTTTACTTTTTTTACCACGATTAAAAGTATATAGGGTAATTATGGGTAAAAGTGTTATTATTATTACCCTAAAACATGTCCTAATTATATTGGATAAGTGTAATTCGACCGAAAACAACCTTAGGAATAAAATATTACCATTTAGTCCCACATGGATTAGATTATGACATTTATTATTAATTTATTTAAAGAAGGGTTAAAATAGTTAAAATCAAAGTTTAATAAGTAAATCATTTTTAATATGGGATTATACATAAACTAAATTCGACTATAAATTTTAATTATAAAGATAAAAACATTTCCTACATAATGGTATTTTATTTATAATTTTTAGACATTAAATATTTTAATTTATTTATCACACAACATGATGCAGTAATTATCTTATTAATGAAATATTGACATAATTGATGTTATAAATACCCAAATAAATGAAATTCGAAACTTTTTATGAATTAAAATAATTTTTTATGTTAATATGAAATGTTAGTATTTATTTAATTAACTTGGTTCTAACTAATCATTCTGTTATGATTTTCTCAAAAATCAATTACTAAATAGTGTCAAAAATGACATAAAATAGTTTTTAAAAACATATTATATTATTAATTGTTATTTTATTCCAAAAAATCTAAGGTTCGTCCAAATGACTTATATAAGGTTTTATATATTAATAATAAACAACTTGGGGTTCTTTTGGCTTGATATATTATGTTTATTAACCTTATAGTGTAAGAAAACAAGAAGACATGGTAAAAGTTAAATTATCTAACTTAAAGTTAAATCTAAATGATAAGGTTACAATTGATACCTAAACTTGTCTAAATTCTATTGGATGAGAGGGTTTAGACCCATACCCACCTTATACTATAAATATATCAATTTGGAGATATTAAAAACCGAATTTGACATTATAATAAAATAATATTTTTTGTTATTCCAACGGTGCCCCTCTCATCCCTTATAAAAGGGTATCTCCTCCCTCTCTTCCTCACACCACATTAAGCCTTCAAGATCGGACAACCCCTGCCAATTTCTTCTATCCACTACCCTAGAGACATCCTATAGGTCCTGATCTTCTTCAAAGACCAATTTTAGTGCCCTAAAAGGAGGTCTCAAAGTAGTGCTTCAAAGAAGAGGTAATGTCCGTTACCGATTCTTTCATCTTTATTTCTTCTTCCAGTTATTATTATATAGTTGTTTCATTATGAAGTAATAAAATCAGTATCACTAATATACTGATATGTTATTATAAGTATGAAACAACCCTATTTCACCATCTATCCATCCTATGGAAAATGAAATCACTGCGCGTGCGTACGTACGGAATACCGTCTCCACGCCGTGGTGTAATCTATTTTCCACCACCACCTCACTTGGATGGGTATAATGGTGTAAATAATGACTATATATGATTATTGTAAAGTGATATTTATTATGAAATAGTATACATACACTCCAATTCAATTCCATGATCATGGGAACAATATCGTCGCTCGTGCGTACGTATGGAATACCATCTCCACGATGTGATGCGACTCGTAATACATGATATTCATTGCATAATGATTATATAAATGAATTGAATGAATGAATATGATATATATTTCACCAATAACATTCTGGAAATAAGGTATCTATAACCTACAAATAGGAATAAGAATTTATTCGACAAAACACGCATAAGAACAAAAAGTAATAAACACCTGAATAACAAGTAGCAATGAAATATTACTAATAATAAGATATGAATATGACCATATATGATATCATAAAAATAAGTATGATTCTGGAATAAATCAATAACATTATTTAAATCATTATACAGGAGTTTCGGACACATACGAAGCAAATTGGACTTAAGGTAAATGAAAATATCACAATATCATTTTATCCGAGATTGTTTATATGTTGGTATTTACATGGGTGTATTTTATCATCCACATCCATGTTTCCTCAATATGTAATATTGTTTCCATCCACCTACAATTTTTTAAATCCAATTTTACCCTTTGGTGAGTTTATAGTAAAAGATATGAAAGGAATCTTTTGTCATTTTTCGTATGAGGTACTTTTTGACCTTTCCGACAAAAGTACGAGAAGAATGTTTTTTAACTTATAAAGCGTGAATGGATTTATAAAACATTATTTCCAAGAAGCTTAAATTACAAGTTTTCATGTTTATTTTTAATCAACTTCTTTTAGTTTAAAATTGTATGACATATTAAGAAAGGAACATTTTTTTTGAAGTATAAAGGATATTTTCCTCAAGAATGGAGTTCAGGTGTTTTCTCAAAATTATTTTCCATCTAAGATAATAAAGGGTTCTATTTATATCCCTATTATTACATTGATTTTATTATGTTGTGATGGAATTATTTTCATGAATTCTTTTACCTTATATGAATTGTTTTATGATGTCATGTTGTTTAAGAATCCCATTTTTATTACATTGGTTATGCAATGATGTAAGATTTATGATTTTGTAGAACTCATATGAATGGTATAATTATGAGATGGGTGGGACCTATATCTCCCTCCAATGCATTGTGTAATCATTTTATATCTCATGAGATAGACATGGCTGGAACGGCGGGTTAAACTGGTTCAGTGAAACAGAACTGAAACGAGGAATGAACTCGGTTCAGAAATGGACTTTGTCCACTAAGATAGTCTTGGAAATGAGTCTTGACTAATAAGAAATTATTCTCTATGATTATGTGTGTATGGAACAAAGCTTCATGTTTAATTTTATGATTATTGTGATAACATTTCACTGCCATGATTTATCCCATGATTTGAAATTAAGATTTCTTTTGCAGGTTAAGATTTCTAAAATGTTATGCTCTTTTGAATATGATGTGATTGATTTTTTTTGTTTTATTTACCCTTATTGAGCATTTTAGCTCACCCTTTTTTAGGTTTTCTTTTCCCTGGGTCAGGAAGAAGGTTATTAAGTAGGATATGCCAAAAGGGACTGTAGATATGATGAAATAAATGGGAGACAATGTAGATGCTTTATGAACCAGTTGTTTATGTTTCCCAGTTTCTAAAGACATTATACCTATACGGACATTTCGTGGTTTTGTTATATGTTGTAATAAGTATGCTTCAATTTTGAATAATTAACAATGTATGTAAAGTATGGGTCGTTATAATCACTTTCTTAGGGATCATACACTAAAAAGAGATATCATTCTCCAGTTTATCAGAACACAAGATCAACATTCTGACATTTTCACAAAATCATTACCCTCCGATAGATTTGAATACTTTAAACAGAAGTTAGGAATGACAACTATAAGGTAATATTCCCTCATTATCTGTATGTTCAAACATTCTACTTACATTAATAAACTCCTTTTCATAGGGTGAGTACATTTGTTCATTAACATTCAAAATTTTTCGTAATGAGTTTTTCGTAATCAAATTTTCTTCAAGAAGAATATTACCTATTACAAATCAACTTCCAAGAAAATCCAAAAGGTATGTTTTCCTTACTCGTTTTTTCGTAATCATCTTTAGTAATTTGTAGTTTCTTTTTCTTATAAAATTTTTCAGATTCGTTCCTTCTTTAAATAGATTGTTTTTATTAAAAACCTCAAAAGATTAGATTCAAGATCTCCATGCTTATATGATTTCAACAATCAGATCAGATTAGAGATTTTCTCAACCATTAGATTACTTTTGGAAGCTCAAAGGTCAGATCCATCACCTATATAAAGGGGACCCCTGATGGTTGTCCCACATCGATCTTCAAGCTCTCACGTGTTGAATTTCTAGCTCCTTTCTTAAAGCCTATTCCAAATTTTTACAGTGCTCTTCATTCAAAATTTCTGCTGATGCTACTTCCCAATATATGTCTACCACGATGCCTATTTCAAAATGGAATGTTTACAAGGAAAGACTGGTCCATCCGAACTTTTACAAGTATAATTCTATCATTACAAGAACATCAAGTTGAATGGTTGGGAAGATGCATGTGTATCCAAGACAAGTGATCAATATGCGGTCTATTCAGAGTTACTTGTAGAATTTTATGAATCAGCAAGATTTTATGAGGAAGAGGGAAGAAAAATGTTTTCTTTAAAGTCTAATGGAAAGACTTACAAACTTACTTCCACCAAGGAAACAAGCTTGGTAGGGCTAGAATATTAAGGATAAGCTGAATTTTGTTCTCACAAACTCCCAGATGCTCAAGGTATTTTTGTTAAGGTTAAGGCCTTACAATGTCTTTGACTTGCTGATGTCAAGACAACAAAGATTTATCACCTATCTATTTATAATCACATTCTTCAGAGTTGGTTAAATGGTTTCTTGGTTCCGATAAAGGGTCATAAAGATACCCTGAAGAAAAGTGACATATATTTCATAGACTTCTTAGTGAATCTAAGAAAAATAAATCTGATGAGGCATGTTCTTGTGACGATCAAGAACATCAAGGATGGAATTTTGAGGGATCAAATCATCATGTACCTTGCCTTACAATCAAAGATGATAGTTAGGTGTTCAGATTATTTCAAGATTGCATGTAAGTCTAAGGTTTGGAATTGCAAGGTTATGATCGTAAGTGATGATACCATGAAAAGGATGCATAATGGCCTATTATAAGGAAACAAGAGAGTTTTATAATTTCCCCAAGGAAGAGGTAGAAATCATTCTTGAAAATTTGTAGAATGCTAAACCAGTGAAGAAGGATGCTAACAAGAGGTAGCTTAAGGAAGTGGCTGCTGAAGGCAAAATCCCAATAGCTAAGGAAACCCAGTCCGCACGTCGCAAGCTAAAAAACAGAAAGCATATCCAATTGAGGTAGCTGCTAAATAGGGAGAAGACAAGGAGAAGAGGAAAGAAGGGGAACCACAGTTCGGACTGGACCCTACTAAGGCTATGACCTTAAAAGAAAGAGCTTTTGATGTGTTATAAAAGCAAGCAAAAGAAAATAAATTAAAGAAGATGTTAGAAGAAGATATTTTTCAATATATTTTGAAAGCAACAAAGATGGCTTCTAAAAGGATTCCCATTCTAGAAAATAATGATGTCCAACCTTTACCAGAGACCTCTGGAAAAAAAATACTCCACTCCGAAAAAGTATAAGGGTAATGAAGTTGGTGAAGAATGAGAGAAAACAGATGCTGATGAAGTATAAGAAGAAGTGGTAGAGGATGATGATGAAGAATAAGGATGTGCTAATCTGGGTTACATGATCAAAAATGTGAAATATTATAAAGAAAAGGCTGAATCATCAAAGTTAGTCACTCTGGGAAAGGGAGCTGAGAATGATGCTAAAGAAGATGATGTTCTGGAAGAAGAAAATGAGTTATCTGATGGGAAAGAGACCTATGAGAATAATTTTCGTGAGGAAGTAACAGAAAAGGAGAAAATAGATGAAGACAAGATTGTTCCACTATTAGAGAGTGAGGAAGAATCTCCAAATGATCAACCCATTCCAAAAACTGATAATGGAAAGAATGTGGTCATGGATACACCAACAAAAGATATCATCAGGAATAAAGAGTTTGGTGGTTCCTCTAGAAGGAAGTTGGTTGAAACTCATGAAGAAAAATCCCCAAGAAAATTATTGGATTCAGAGTCATCAACACTGGTTCTTGACTTTGTTGTTGAATCTTTGTTAAAGTTGGTAGACACCATTCCGATACTTCCCACCATAGACTTCAGATGCCAGATGCTGCAACACAGTCTGTATCATAAGTCATAATCCTTATATATGGTGACAGATAAGTGTGTGAAGATTGAAGTAGATTATAGAAATTTTCATATCAATTTTGATGTTCATAAGAAATCATGCAGCAAAATAACTTTATGGTCTAAGAAAGTTGAAGAAGACTTGGATGAGTTTGATAATTTTCAGAATGAGGTAAAAAATCATTTTGATACCGAGGATGCAAATATAAATAATAATCATAATGAGCTTATCATTAAGAAAAGTTCTCGAAATAAACAAGTGATGGAATTGAATAATAAGTTTAACTCTCTTGCTCAAAATTTTAAAAGGGATAGAGATCTCCGGATTGAGCTCCAAGAAAAACATGTAAAGAAAGATGAGTTAGTGAAGATACAGGAAGAGGCCATGAAGGCTCTGGCAGAGGTGTTGATAGCTTAACAAGAAAGGATCATAGCTTTGGAGAAGCAAGCTGAGGAGGATCAGAATTATATGAAGATGCTGGAAACTATCTTGAAAAAGCGTATTCCGAAGGAAAAGGAGGACAAATAGTCAAATCTGATCTTTTGTTGCATTTAAATATCCTTGTAATTTTTTTTTCAACACTAATGAAATTTTTGTTTGTTGTATCTTGTCTTGTTATGTACTAATGATTTAGGTACTTTATTTTTTTCCATTCCCTTCAATTCTTTTTGAAAATCACAAATTGAGAGAAGGAAAAATATCTACTCAAAGGAGAGAAGGAAAAATTTAAAATGGAGAAGGAAAACATTCTAAAAAGAACTATACTTAAGTAAGGGGGGGTTCTCCTTACGATTCCCTCATTCTAATGAAAATTCTATTCCGGAAATCGAGAATACAATCCTTATAGTTCCAATCACCTAGGGGGAGTTAGTTGTATTCACTATCATCCATGAAAAAAGGCAGATAAGTTTTAAATTCGATGTCTAATGAAATTTTTTCAAAGTCCTTATATTCTTTTTCAAAAGGTTGTTTGTAATTTCCAAAAAGGGGTATATTGTTGAGTCAATAAGGTTTTCCTTATGAATTTCCCATTCCTTCTTGTTTTGAAAATCACAAACACCCTATACTTAAGCAAATTGATATTTTACATCTCTAAGGAAAATTTCCTTTCTTAATGAAAATTTACCCTATCCTAGATTTCATTATACATATCAATATTTTTCTTAAGTATAAAAATCAGATTCATACCTAAAACCACAAAATCATATAATACTTAGATATGAAGAATTCTATTTAAGGATCCGAATTATTGATATGAACTGCAATGAAGTTCCTCTCTGAATTCTGGATATGAACTGTAATGATGTTCCATTCTGAATTATGGATACGAACTCTAATGAAGTTCCATTCCAAATTCTAGATACAAACTCTAATGAAGTTCCATTCTGAATTCTGGATACGAACTCTAATGAATTTCCATTCTGTATTCTGGATATGAACTCTAATGAAGTTCCATTACGAATTTTGGAAACGAACTCTCATATAGTTCGAATTCGAATTCTGGATACGAACTCTCATATAGTTCCACTTTGAATTATGGACACTGAACTTTTACTAGTTCGACTCTGAACCTTTACTAGTTCGACTCCGAACTTCAATGATTTTGACTCTGAACTTCTATCAGTTCGACTCCGAACATTGTAAGTTCAGATTCTGAATTCTAATGAAACAAGAATCTGAATTTCCTTAAAATTCAGACTACAAATTTCCACAAAATTCAGGTTCCAAAATCATATAAAACAGAATCCGAATATCTCTTTATTATATACTCCTAAATTCATTTTGGTTATACTCTGAACTTTTATTTTCTTACATTTTGAACTTCTATTTTGCTTATACTTGTACTTGTTTCATTACAATACAATGTTGTTCATTCAGTTACACATGTTTTTTTATAAAATGATGTTGTCCATTCTATTTCTAACTAACCGTTGTTTGAGTGACACATGTATAGGTCCCCCCGAAATTTAAGGAAAATATGACCGTTGGAGGAGGGAGCCGACCATTCCAACCGAACCTATAAATAAGAGATCACTTGAAAGAGATCCATACAAAACAAGTTGATCACTCTAGAGACCACATGCTGTTAAGTTGATTTCTAGAGAGATACGATTTTCATGCCTTGTGTGTACTGAACTTCTCGTTCAGATTTCTTTGTGCGACCCCAAATGTTAGTGATTACATTTGAGGGCTTCTGGGGATTGGAAGATAGAGGTGCCAACTTACTTGAAGTTCTAGGGATTCAATTCTGAGGAAGACATAGGATCCAACTACCTTGATGTCGAGGGATTGCAGGGATAGCTATACAGAGACTCCGATATTTGTATCGAGGGCTTACCCTGGATTGGGTAAGATATACTTCCTTGAATGTATAAATCAAGGTACCATTATCCATGGGTTTTGGATACCCTTGTCTTTGGGTTAAAAGATTTATATCTTGTTACTTGTTTTTGTTACAAGTTTCTCTGATCTATATTGTATTTTAAGGAAAGTATAACCTTCTTATATTTCCTTACAATTGTACTATGATTAATTTAGATTCTATACTCTTTAGGGTAGAATCTCATATTGTAAACATTGGTTAAAATTTCATTTTCCAGATCCATATTTCTGGAACCTGTTTTTCGGAATCACTTTCCAGATTTAAGGAAGTGTATAGAACTAGAAGTTTGTAACTTCACACTTTGTCTGAATCCTTCAATTGGTGTAAGAGGTGTTGTGAATTTTCTTATTTTAACTATTTTAAACTTTGATCATTCGTTTTTTAAGGAAAATTTTTAAAGTGTACAATTCACCCCCCTACTTGTATATTTAGCATCTACATCATTATTTCGATCCTACATTTCGAAGATGTAGAATGGATTGAGGGTGTAGTTTTGATGGATGAGAATGAAACAAGAATTAGTGGAGTTTGTTTAGAATAACATATTGTGACTATTGGTGGGGACTTAGAACCGTCTTCCTGGTGATTTGTTGCATCCCTTAGATGTCCTTGACTAGAAGTGGGATTAAATATCGATGTATTTCATCATAGGGTTACCTAGGGATTAGGGAGGCTATGATGATATCTTTGTAATGGTGGATCAACTGATGAGATAATCCCAATTCATATTGATTACGGAGTCAAGAATAGTGGACACCTTGGACCTTAGGTATTTGGATGAAGTGGTGCCTCTACATGGTGTTCTAATATCCATTGTCTCATATCATGATACACATTTAATATCACATGTATGGAGAGGATTTACACATTCCATAGGCACCCAACTTTTCATTAGTCCTACCTTGCACCCATAGGCATATCAGAAAACTGAGATGACTATCCAAACATTAAAGGATATTATTTTCCATCCATTTTGGACACATGCAGATTATTATTCTTACACTTTCCCTTGGTATTGTTTCTAAAAAATAATATCTCTTAACTCGTCATTATTTTCATGATGACTACAATTTTGTTGACTAGGGGGAGTTTTATATTGAATACGTTAACACCAATGTGGAGTAAATAGTTGATATCTATGATCATTGATATAAGTTGCTCCATCAGCAGACCATCCCATTCGATAACTTGTTATGTAGGCATGGTGTCCAAGAGGAGAGTACATGGGAGTGATAAGGACAAATGTGTGCCTAGTATGTAGTGTTGTTTTGAATTTTTCCATGTAATTTTTTCCCATGTAATGTGATGTTTGAACCTTATTTTCTATGAGATTATTTTTTATCATTTTTCCATAATTTGTGATGAAATCATGAATTTTGGAAAAGGGAGGTCATGATTCTAAATCGAGACATATTAATTTATATGCAATTAAACCCATGAAGTCAAGTCAGTGCCACTCAGAGAGGATAATATCATGACATGAATAGATGAATACCTTGTTTCATTTGTTTAAGATAATTTGTATGTTTTTCTTTTGTGGATTTTATTTTTCATTGTTTGGATAATAGACATTAGAGGATGTGTTCTTTGATGTTGAGGTTTCACTCTTCCTTTCAAACAACACATGGTGGGTTATAATTGAACAGTTATTTCTTTAGAGGTGTTTCAAGTGTACTGAGATCCTTGAAAGGTATCTCATGGTGTGATTTTTTAAACACAACATTTCCATATGGATTTGGTTTTTAATTCTTGAGGGAGAGAATAATGTGATTTGTATTTGATGTAATAGATCAGAAATAACTGGTCCATTACATTGTAGAAATCTAGTGTTTGCAGTGTCATGGTTGAACATAATGGCTCATTTAATGAGTTGTAAAAATATAGATTTTTTATTTCTGAGTCAGTTCTAGTATGTGGGAACTACATGTCATAACAATGACCCTCAATGGTATGTCACTAATGGTAGGTAACGATGGTAGGTCGCGACGGTAAGTCTCTAGCGGTGAGTCACCCAGTAGTGACCCATCCATCGGTAGTTCACGAGCAGTGACTCACCCAAAATTGACTCATCCACTAGTTTCTCATCTAACACTGAGTCACCCAATAGTGACTCTTCCACTTGTAGCTCACACTAGTGACTCATTTTACAATAAATTTTTTCCAGCATGTTTTTCAAAAATTCGCTTTTCTCTAGTATTCTTACATTCACACCTTTTACTTTTTATTTTATGTAAAATGAGTTTATGACCATATTTAAATTTTTTCGAAGTCGTTTCAAGGGATATAGATCATATATCTGTTTTAAAAAATGTTCCAAAGAATTATAAATTTTAAAAACGTGCATTCTTGTTCAATATAAAAATTTAATGTATTTTAAAAAATTTCTTACCATTGATATATCATTTTGAATTTTGAAATCTGAGACACCTTCATCACTGTACATTTCCCTTTTCTCTTAATTCAGGATCATCCCCAAAACCATTCATAATAATGAGTCATTTGTTTGTACTATGGGCTTGGATATCATTTTATGTGGAGTTTTCTATTTCATGTGACCCCATGTCTTGTCACTATAAGGGTGTATTGATCGAATGTTCTTCAGAGTGTGAATCCCTACATCTTTCTAAATTGTGAATCATATGGGGTGGTTGTATAAATTTATCATGGTGAATAATATTGAATAAAAATTAAATAATTATAATAAAATATGTTTACATAAAATAAACGAGGTATGGGGAAAGTTACATATGCTTATTCATTATATTATTTGGATCCATGTGGTGAATTGTAAGTAGTGCATGCCTGTAGAAACTATTCGTCGTTAGTGGTTTTTTATTTTATACATATGTTACATTCATTCATTATTACTTGAACTTATGTGGAAGAGATGTATATATTAAATTCATAAAATACATATATTTGGTTAATTAAATGGAAACCGTATGATAAAACATGTCTCGTGATAATCCATGAATTAAAAATTGGAACTAAATAAGGGATGCCTTATTAAATATGGAAATTTTTTCCTGGTATGGTGATTGGTTAAAAAAAATTTCTATGTTTTTGGTAGGATTGGGTGGTCTAATGAGACCATAGGTACATATATTATTTGATTATTTGATCACGGTATGAATGTGAAGTGTTATATAAGAGGGCTATGTTTGGGTTTTGTAGTTATGTGTTGATGGGTGTAGTGTAGTTATGAAGTAAGGATTTTTAGAATTAATGTGATGAATTTTTTTGGTGGGTGTGGTAGTAAATTTTAAGGTTATTTTGATTGGTGGATGGATTGGGAGGGATGAAATTAATGAAGGATAATGGATGGTCATAATTTTATAATAGTTATTATACATCTCTGTGACTTTTTCTACACGGTTTTATATGTATCGTTCTCGGTTGTTTCATATGTAAGGATAAAATGATTAATTAATTAGTAAAAATGAATTATAACTTGTTAAATTAACAGGTTGGGGTTTTAAATGTCTTACAGAATACTATATGGTTGTGTATTTATAGTTTATGGAAATGTTAGATGTATTTGCATGTAAGAACCAAGTTCTTATTTTTGAGGTACGAGCTTCTTATTTTCTTCTTTCCTTAAGTGTTTTTGAGGAAATAAGGGAAATGGGGGAAAATCCTAAATTTTGGGACTACACGCCATGTACATTTCCACACGTCGTTTACTTTTGGCCGTGTGGGATGAGTACACAGGTCCTGTAGCCATGTAGGCAGATAAAGGTGTAAAAACTGACTACATGCCGTGTAGTTTGTATATACACACCATGTAGAGCAGCCGCTAGCTAGGCGATAGTACACGCTGTGTAGTCAGGAATACACACCATATACTCATGTTGATGGATGAACAGTTTGGATATGCCACCAGAGGAACAATTAAATGAGGGGAGTACACACTGTGTAGTTAATAGTACACGCCGTGTACTATTTTTCTCTTAAAATGGGAAGTGGAGAACCCTGTTCACATGATTTTCTTAGAATCGGACGGGAGATCGGGAGAGGACGACCAAAACTTCTTGGATATCCAGATCGAACATCGGGAATCTGTTTCCGCTTCCGTCAATCATGTTAGAACCACACGAGTATGCCCTCCCATATCATTTCGTAGTTCATGCGAATTCTTCCTCTAATGGATGTTATTTGAGGTTGAATAATAATTCATTTACCTCAGATCTATGATGTTCTTGGACGTTTCAAAAGGCGTCATTCGGGTATATCGATCCCGGGTGATCGAGGTAGGTGGATTGGTGTTTAATTTCCAACTGTTGTGCGTTTGTGTGTATTTTTGTGCTACGAACCCATGTTGGGGTATCGTGTGGCTGAAGCCTTGGCTGTTTAAATACATAGAATCATATAGGTAATAAAATGTGATAATAAAATGCTGTTTGGGGTCGCTACGTGGATCTAGGACCACACCGGGGGTTCGTTCCACTATTTAGCTGTTTTGCCCGGATACCCGAGGGTATGCCATGTTTACATTATTCATTACTTTTTCCTTGCGAGGAATTGTAAATAATTGTTTGTTATATGTTGGTCATGGACCGTTACTTTTTTATCCTAAGGGAAATGCTTTACTTATCCTGAGGGCTATGTTACATTTAGCCTGAGGGCAGTGGTTATTTCAACCTAATGGGTACTTATTTCGTGCCTATGGGAAATAGACTCTATGCTTGAGGGTGACACTCCGTACGCCTGAGGGAAATATATGTTATACCTGTAGGCAATTACATGTGGGTCATGTTTCTGATTACCTGAGGGTAAGGGTTTGCGTGTCTGAGGACACTGACTGTTTACATAGAAATTCACAATGGTGGTTTCCTTATTATGAATGATTAAATGAATATTTAAATGGAAATATCACTGGTAAAGTTAGTTAATTTTTAATTCTACTTAGTTTATTGAATTTTACTACGGCACACTGTTGTTGCATCTTTTCACATAGTTGGGAACATGCCTTTGGTGGGTGCCTAGTTGGATTTATTTCTCACACCCTATTTGGGTCATGTCATCGACCAAAATAGATTACGTTTCTATAGGTGTGGAAAAGGGTAAGGGTCCATATATAGGTACTTGATAGTGGTTGAGAATTAGGGGAGCGTGGGACCAGGCATAGGCTCACGATGCTACCTGCTGTTTTGTTTCGTTTTGCGGTAATCACTGTTGTGTTGTACTGTATTGTTGTGTAACATGTTCTGACCATTTTCTTAGAACATGAGACATGTTGCATCATTATATATAACTGTTGGTTATCTTTTACTGTAGTTGTTTAATTGTGTATGGTTTATTGCTTCAGTTGTTGTTGTATACTATTTACCCTTTCTACTGCGCAACACTTTGAGAAATGAGGGCATATTTTCCCCCATATTAGATATGGCCCCTCACTTCTAGTATGAAGCCTCTTGCATTTGGGTAAATGCTATTGAGGTCACATGGCGAACCGGGTTCGGGGCACTGTTGAGAGGCACCCAGAACCGTGACATTACAAAGTGGTATCAGAGGGGTTCTTTTCATTGACTTAATATTTGGATCCCTAATTAAGGATAGGATGAGAATAGTAGTTGGTAATAAGCTTACCTGGGCGTATCTAACCCTTGTACAGGGAAAATCCAATTTACCTCATGTTGCAATTTTTCTGATTTTGAAAATTTTACTATTGAATTGATTTTCACCGAGGGGTGACACACTTGTATTGTGCTGTTTATATTTTATTCTTGGGTTCTATTTAGTTGCAACCCGATTAGATGAGGGTATTCCATCTCATGTATCATTTAGGAACATGCTAGAAATCACATTCCATGCATAGTTTCCATGCCATGAAGGTGCATTAGAAAATTGCATGTTGTTGTGATAGTTGTGGTGCTAGAAAAAGCATGATGTTGTGATAGCTTCTTGGATAGATACCTGCTATTTGATAAGGTACTATTGTGTGATCATGTTTATGGAATGGATGAAGAACATTGGTTTGTGGGGAGTATGGGCCCGCATTGACCGAAATTTGGTGGATCATTGGTTGTTTATTTTGTTATAACACATATGAGATGCCAAAATTTGATTTGCGGGGAGTATGGGAACTCACAGATCGGAATTTGGCACCTAGGTGTTGTTTTTCAGTATTTTTTGGGTTTCAGAGATGTTTTTGAGGCACACTGTTTGAAAACCCAGTGTACATGCCATGTAGTACCTTAAAAATGCCGTGTCTGTTCTTATGTTTGGGAAGAAAAGATAAATTATTGAGTACACGCCGTGTTCTCTAAGTACACTGCGTGTAGTCTCTTCCCGTGTCATAGGTCGTGTGGGCAGGGACACAGGTAAGGGAAGTGCTTGGGGAGAACACGTTGTGTACCATAAAACACGCCGTTTTTTGTTGACCCAGAGTCCACCCATGTAACTAACATACACGGACGGGGAGTCCTTAAGCCATACACACCGTGTCCACTACGGAACACGTCGTGTAGTCTGACCTGGGATCCAGCCGTGTAACTAATAACACAGGTCGGTGTAGTCCTTTCGTGTACACGCCGTGTGTATATTTAACACACTGTGTAGTTGGAGCCGTATATCCGGCCGTGTAACTAACAACATGGGTTGGCAGAGCTCGTCTCGTACACGCCGTGTACCTGTGAGACACACCGTGTAGTCTTGTCCGATGACAGACTGTGTGGTTTTAGTCGTGTGGCTGGGAAACAGGGCGGTGTACACGCCGTGTGCTCTTGTAACATGCTGTGTAGTAACAAGACGAGTAGTAGGCCGTGTCACAAACGACACGGGTAGTTGGAAAATTAAACTATACATGCCATGTAGAGTATATACACACCGTCTAGTCTTGTTTAATGGGAGCTGTATGGCTTGGCCATGTAGAAGGACCTGGGCAAGGGAAGAAAAGTCAGGTAAACTCCGTGTATTCAGTATACACGCAGTGTATTCTTGTATTGAAAATGGTGAATGCATTCTTCCTCCTATTCCCTTTTTTGTTCTTCATTTTCCGACTGTGATAATCATGATCTAAGGTGTGCGTTTGACCTTGTAGTTTCATGCCACCGAGACGACCACACGTTGTTCGCTAGGAGAGTGGAAATGATTATACTCCAGAGATGGTAGGCCATGGGCTATGAGTTGATCCTCTAGTAGAGCTAGATGCGGTGTGAGACGCTATACTAGACACAGGCGTGGATGCGCATTTCTGTGAGTGCTTTTTGCGGTTCATGCTGACCATTCAGGGAGCACTACCGGCTGCCAAATCTATGGCAGAGCTGACACGTATGTTATAGCAGCAGCATCGGCCTACGTTTTCAGGGGATGGCGGACCACATGCTGTGGAGTCTTGGATGGGGTCGATGAAGACTATTTTTGAGCATCTTGAGACACCTACAGGGCGGAGGGTCAAGATCGCGACGTATATGCTGCGTGATTCCGCCAAGTGGAGGTGGGATGTCACCACTCAGTCAGAGCATCAGAAGGAAATAGCGTGGGAAGATTTCCAGACAGCCTTCTATGACTTCTTATTCCAAAGACATTGAGCAGAGATCACACTCGATAGTTCATGAATCTGCAGTAAGGCGCTATGTCAGTGATGGTTTATTCTTGCTATTTCACTGACCTTCAGTGTTTTGCATCCGTTCTAGTGGCTGATGAGATGCTGAGGGCCACACGCTTTGAGGATGGTCTTCGATATGACATCAAAGCACTTGTGAATGTTTTCAGGTTTCCTTTAGTATATGATATTGTGAACCAGGTGCTAAATAGAGAGAGGAACCTGCGGGAAGCTAGTGGTGTGGGCCAGGGCGGTTCAGCACCATTTTCTGGTACTATTTCTACTGGTAAGAGGAAGAGTCATATGGACTTCTCTTAGGGTGGCAGTACTAGCCAAAAGAATGTTTCAGGTGGCCAGGTCATGGGCTACCAGTGTGGTATGGAGGAGAACAAGCGAACTTAGTGTCCATGAGACCCAGTGGAGTGCCGATCTTGCGGAATGATGGGTCATCTGCAGTGCTTTTTCATGGCATTTCCACCAGTGGCTAGTGATAGGGGTTCTGTGCAGACTCCGCGTGTGGGGGTAGGACTAGAAGCTTCTTACCAGTTGAGGAACCAAATACTTCAGGGCGTGCATGCAGGGAAGGTGGACGTGGCCATGGTATCCAGACACTAGGATCCCAGAGTCAGCAAGGTGGGATAGCTCAGGGTAGCCAGGCTTTGTCGCACGGCTGCAGCATTGGGCATATATATGTAGTGGAATAGACCCAGCATGAGTAGGATCTCCGACCATATACTGTTAGAGGTACTATTCTAGTAGCTTCTGTTTTATCTTATGTACTTTTTGATATGGGTGCTATACATAGTTTCATATCTGTTTCTGTTGTTGAGACCCTTGGGCTTTGTGTTTCTTCTTCTTCTTCTGTTATGACGCTAGACACTCTGTTGGGGACTAGAATGGCTGGTGTGCGTCAGTTCAAGGAGTGCCCCCTCGAGGATGGTGGGTGTCACTTCCTTTGGGACCTCTATGGCTTAGAGATTATGAGCTATGATGTCATTCTATGGATGGACTAGTTGGTTCCCTTTCAGTACATTGTATACTTCTATCATCACAGGGTCAGTTTCACGTCACCAGAGGGTGGAGAGTTTCTATTCAAGGACGAGTGGGATGTTCAGGTGCGTTGAGTTGGAGAAGAGCATCATGGGAAAGGTTGTATCACAGCCCAGATTGTGAGCTTATATCTAGATGACTAGGGGGACTTGTCAGAAGGATTTCCATCCAGTGGTTGATCGTTTCAAGGATGTCTTCCCAGATGACTTTTCAGGTCTTCCTCCAGAGCGTGAGGTGGATTTCTCTATTGAGCTTGTTCCAAGAGCAGAACCGGTGTCCATTACTCCTTACAGGATGGCTACTCCTGAGTTACATGAGTTCAAAAGGCAGTTAGAGGAGTTATAGTCAAAGGCTTTCATCCGACCCAGTACTTCTCAATGGGGTTCAACGGTCCTCTTTGCGAAGAAGGTGGACTGTACCATTAGACTCTGTGTGGATTATCATAAGCTGATCCAGTTGAAGGTTAAGAATCGATATCCCATTCCAAGGATTGATGATCTCTTTTATCAACCTCATGGAGAACGAGTGTTCTCGAAGATTGGCTTGAGATCAGGATATCATCAACTGCGCGTTAGACCATTTGATATACATCTCACAGATTTCAGGAGCAGATATGGTCTATACAAGTACACGGTTATGCCGTTCGGACTCACGAATGCACTAGCAGTTTTCATGGCTCTGATAAATTGTGTGTTCCATCCTTATCTGGATTCTTTTGTGGTAGTATTCATGGATGATATCTTTGTGTACTCTCACGCTCGACACGACCACGCCACCCATCTTGAGGTATTATTGAGTGAACTGAGAGAGCACAAGCTATATGGTAAGCTCTTAAAGTGCCACTATTGGATGGACCAGATACAAATCCGGGGTCATACCATCTAAGAGGCAGGAGTTGTCATGGACCCAGAGTAGTTGAGAGCAGTAGTTTCTTGGGAGCCTCCTAAGAACATTTTTGAGATACGGAGTTTCTTAGGACTGGCCAGTTACTACATGCGTTCTATACATGACTTCTTCCACTTAGTAGCACCGTTGACGAGTTTGACTAAGAAGGGTGTGATGTTCGTCTGGTCAGATGCTTGCGAGACAGTCTTCTAGGAGCTGAAGGGAAAGTTGACATCAACACCGATCTTGATACTCCCGGATCAGGGGAAGAGATATACAGTTTACTGTGATGCATCAGGTATTGGGCTGGGAGCAGTTTTGATGTAGGGTGATCGAGTAGTAGCGTACAGGTCTCGACAGTTGAGGCCACATGAGAGGAATTACCCGGCGCATGATCTCTAGTTGGCTGCAGTTGTTCATGCATTGCACTATTGGAGTCATTATCTCTTCAGAGAACATTTTGTGTTGTTCACAGACCACAAAAGTCTCAAGTACATATTTATCCACCGTGACATGAACCTGAGACAGTGAAGGTGGGTTGAATACCTTCAGTCCTTCGATTTTAATCTTGTCTATACACCTGGTATGGGTAATGCATTAGCTGATACACTGAGCAGGAAGACTCAGATACAGGCAGTGCAGGAGGCCATTGGTGAATGACAGAAGATGGCTATATTCTCTGAGATGCATTTAGAGGTGCATGATAGTCAGGGGAAAACCTATCTTTCTCCATTAGCTATGACATGTACCCTCCTGGATAGAATGAGGATGAGACAACTATCATATTAAGAAGGCCTAGTCCTACAAGAGTTGGTTGCAAGTGAGGACCCCCATCCTGGGTGGATGATAGGCGATGATGTGGTACTGCGTTTCCATGGATGAGTGTGGGTTCCAGGGGATATACGCAAGAAGCTGATGAGAGAGTTTCATGCTTCAGCTTGGGCAGTTCATCCCAGAGTTACCAAGATGTATCGTGACATGGGACATCAGTACTGGTGGCCAGGTATGAAGGGAGAGGTAGCTGGTTTTGTTAGGAGATGTTCCACCATTCACCAGGTTAAGGGAGAGCATCAGAGGCCAGCGGGACTGTTACAATAGTTACCCATCCCAGAGTGGAAATGGGATGATGTCACAATGGACATCGTGACTGGGTTACCGAGAAAACCTCGAGGCAATGATTCCGTGTGGGTTGTTTTGGACAGACTCACAAAGGTATCTCACTTTTTTCCGATCAAGGAGACCTTCGGTGTTGACGAGACCGGGAAGCTGTATATCTGAGAGGTCGTACTTCTTCATGGGGTCCCTTGTTCTATCATTTCAGATAGGGAAGCCCGTTTTATATCTCGTTTTTGGCAGGATTTTCAGAGGGCCTTGGGTACACAGGTGCTTCTGAGCACAGCTTACCACCCTCAGACCGACGGTCAGTCAGAGCGTATGATACAGGTGATAGAGGACATGCTACGTGCATGCGTCCTAGAATGTGGGGGATCTTGGTAGAAGCATATACCCTTATTCTATTTTGCCTATAATAAGAGTTTTTAGGAATATATTAAGATGGATCCTTCCGATGATTTATATGGTAGGCCATGCCGATCACCCTTGTGCTGGTTAGAGGCAGGTGATGCAGCTTTACTGGGACCACGTCTCATGCATGAGACTTCTAAGCAGGTATAGTGGATTCAGAAATAGATGGCTACTACACAGTCCCGTTAGGAATCTTATGTTGATCGTCGTAGACAACTCTTGGAGTTTGTGGTTGGGGATCAGGTGTTCTTGCCTGTTTCACCGTGGTTGGGACACATGAAATTAAGAGACAAGGTAAAAATTCACTAAGGTATGAGGGGCCATTGTAGATTCTGGAGAGGGTCGGACTGGTTTCCTATCTGTTGCAGTTACCGCAGAGGTACCAGGCCATGCACGAGGAGGTTTGGAGTGAGGTAGATGCATCGTTTGAGGAGCATTTGATTCGTATCATAGATAGGATCATGAAGGTTCTTCGAGGCCAGTCAGTTCCTCTCGTACGGGTGCTATGGAATCATGGACGAGTGTAGGATGAAACCTGGGAGCTGGAGACCAACATACATGCTCAGTGGCTGGAGTTTTTCATTGCTTTTCTTTGCCAGCCTTGGAAGGGAAATTAAGGGATGATTTACTTTACGGGGGGATGTTTGTAAGAACTCGCTTATTATTTTTTGAGGTACGAGCATCTTCATTTCTCCTTTTCTTGTGTGTTTTTATGAAAATAAGGAAAATGGGGAAAAATCCTAAATTTTGGGATACTTTTCCACATGACATGTACTCTTTTCCATGTGAAATGAGTACACAGGGCATGTAGCCATGTCGGCGATGAAAGTTGTAAAAACCGACTACACTCCATGTAGTTTGTATTTACACGCCGTGTAGTAAGTCGGCCTATGAATAGTAACATGGTGGGAGCAGCCGCCACCTGGGTGACAGTACACGCCATGTAGTTAGGAATACACACCTTGTACTCATGTCGATAGATGAATAGTTTGGCAGTACCTCTATTGGAATAGTTAAATGAGGGGAGTACACACCATTTAGTTAAAAGTAAATGCCATGTACTTTGTTTTTTTTTCTTAAAATGGGTAGTAGCCAACCATGTTCACTGGGTTGGCTTAGAACCAGATGGGATCTCGGGAGAGGATGGTTGAACCTTCGTGGATCTCCAGATTAAGCATCCGGAATCCGTTTCCGCTTCCGTCGATCAGGTCAGAACCACACGGGTACACCCTCACATCTCCTTGCGTAGTTCTTGAAAATTATTCTTCTAATGGATATTATTTGAGGTTGAATAGGAATTATTTTACCTTAGATCTATGAAATTCTTAGATGTTTTAGAAGGCGTCGTTCAGGTATATCGATAATGGGTGATCAAGGTAGGTGGCTTGGTGTTTAATTTCCAACTTTTGTGCATTTGTGTGTATTTTTGTGATACGAACTCATGTTGGGGTATCGTGTGGTTAAGGCCTTGGTTGTTTAAATTCTTAGAATCATATAGGTAATTAAATGTGATTATAAAAAAATATTTGGGATCACTGCTTGGTTCCAGGACTACCCCAGGGGTGCGTTCCTCTGTTTAGCCTTTTGGACCGGATACCCAAGGGTATGACATGTTTACATTATACATTACTTTTTCCTTAAGAGGAATTGTAAAAAATTGTTTGTTATATGTTGGGAATGGACCGGTTACTTTCATAGCCTGAGGGCAGTGTTGTACTTAGCATGAGGGCAGTGTTACCTTTAGCCTATGGGTAGTGGTTATTTCATCCTGAGGGATGCTTCTTTCATGCATGTGGGCAATAGACTCTGTGCCTAAGGGAAAAACGTCGTACTACTGAGGGAAATATCTATTATGACTCTTTCCAATTACATGCGAGTTACGTTTCTGATTACCTGAGGGTAAGGGTTTGCGTGTATGAGGACGCTGAATGTTTACATAGAAATTCACTGTAGTGGTTTCCTTATAAAGAATGATTTAATGAATATTTAAATGGAAATATAATGGGTAAAGTTAGAAACTTTTTAGTAATACTTATTTTGTTGCATTTTACTATTCTACACTGTTGTTGAATCTTTTCACACAGTTGACCACGGGCCTTTGGTGGGAGCTTACTGGAATTTTTTTCTCACACCCTGTTTGGGTCATGTCTTCGGCCCAAACTGATTACGTATCTACATGTGTGGATTAGGATAAGGGTCCCTATACTAGTATTTGATTGATGCTGAGTAGTAGGGGAGCATGGGACCGGGCTTAGGCTCATGATGCTACCAGTTGTTTTGTTTCGTTTTGCTGTACTCTGTATTGTGTTGTACTGTATTATAGTGAAACATGGTTTGTCTATTTTCATAGAACTTGTGTCATATTGCATCATTATATATAACTTTTGGTTATCATTTACTACAGGAGTTTACTTGTGTATAGCGTATTGCTTCCGTTGTTGCAGTATACTATTTACCTTTTCTATTGTGCTGCAATTTGACAAATGAGGGCATAGTTTCCCCCAACCAGACGTGGGCCCTCACTTATAGTCATCAACCTCTAGCATTTGGGGAAATGTTCTTGGGGTCACGTGGTGAACCAGGTTCGGGGCACCGTTGGGTGGCACCTGGAACTGGGACATTACATTGAGGGAGGTTTTTATTGGAGAACAAATAGGTTGGGATGAGTGTGTGCTATTTATTTTTAGAACATGTATTTTCTTTTCTATATCTATGCACTACAGTATAGTTTTGAACAATGTAATGAATTCCCCCATCTTCATGGGGGAGGGTGTCTTTCCCAAAACATACTGGTGGGAAAATGGATGAATGGTTGCTTTCTCTTTTCTTCTTAATATTATTGGATTTGATATCACATGGATTTTCACGATGGTTGTGGTGTGGTTGATGAGGCCTACTGCCGGTGGGGGGGATTATTTTTTCATAGTTGTCTTCGTGATGAGGTGTGGATGTGGACCAAGTGTCTATCGGTGATATGTGATGTGGTTTGTATGGCCCAGGTATCTTTCTGAAGGTTGTGACATGTGGCTTCTAGAATACGGAGTATGAATATATTGTTTTATATTAGGGTTTGAGGAAAAAATCAATGTGAATTTTTTGGGGTACCCAAATTTTCTGTTTTATTATAATATTACATTATGTAACTTGGTTTACTTAATGAGTGTTCCATGGAGAGATTTAGGTTTCTAGTATTCCATGATATGTGCCTTGTGTTTTTTTGGTTCCTTAGAGGGGTATTAGTAACTTTAATCCACTTGTGAATGAGAGACATTGGTTATGACTAATGACTATTCTAGTAGGATCACCATTTGTACAAAAAATTGCATCCTGGATTTTTGGAGGACAACATGGATGGTGTGGGGAAATACTAGCTCAGTCTTTGGGACATCTGTTGAGTCAATACATAGCCTTATCTTTTTAAACGTATTTTGGATCTTTGTTGTATTTTGTAACATTTTTATTTTAATTATGCATGTGGATTGGACTTTGGATTTGTTTTATATATAGTTCTTGAAGATTATTTGGGATAGACCATATTATTTCCCAATATTTTTTCCATTCCAATAAGTAATTCTATCCATATTGTGATATTTTACGCCCTTGGTGCTAATTACCACCCTATGGCCTATAAGAGGAAGGACTCAGGGAATGTTATATTCCTTTATTAATCTTTAAGAAGAAGTGTTGCAATGCTTTATCCACCATAAAAAAGGAGGGTTTTGACACATACATAATCATGAAGAGTGGGGTAATGAAAGATATCAATATTAACATTAAAATAATAATACAAATACACTTATATATTTCATTCATGTGATGCAGTGACGAAAAATGAATCACATCGCTTCGTGGAGGTGATTGTTCACACGCACACACCAATAGCATTATGATTTTTATGTTTATAGATTGGAATGAACATAAATGTTATATTTTTTAATAACAATAAATATGTCATTAATATAAAATATAAAAATTAATTCAATCACCTTTACAAGTATTTTGAAACTGTGATGGAAAAAATTATATCGGTTTATGAGGTAGTATTCTGATGTACAAATAAACAATTAATTATTTCCCAATTTCATGGAATTGTAGATATATTTAGGTGATTTAATTAACATAATAACAACCCAATTTATATTTTATACTATATTTATTAATACATCTTGGATGAAGTACATTTTATGGACGTTGAAGATGAAAGAAAGCAGAAACACATAATTAAACACAGTTCATTTTCTTCATAAAATATCATTATATTGAATCCTTAACCCATATAAGTTGAGTGTTATGCCATCAAAAATATATGTAGAATGTGATTATTGATTCAATTAAGGTTTTTTATCAGGCCATAGTTGAGAAAAATATGTTTTGAGGTGGGATGAAAAGTGATGAATGGGTGACTATTTATAGATGAGAGTAGGGGCACTCTTGGAATTTTTTAAATTAATATAAAATAATTTAATATTCAAAATTACACAAGATTAAATTATTTTAATAATTGGTTTATGATTGGGTGAAATAAATTAAACCAAAAAAATTTCACATGTTTCGAGTATTTTTTTATTCATTGTCTTTTTGTTTTAACCCTTATTTCACCATTTAAAAACCTACTGTGATATCATGTAATTTTCACAATGCGCGTTAATAAAAATAATATAACAAAATAAGATGACTAAATGAGTAATTTATGAAAATATTTGACTTGTAAAATATATTTATTTTTAGTTTATATCATTTGATTATATATTAATTATTTTAATAAATCATTGAGGTCAATTTAGACACTTTCAATAGTTTATTTTAAAAAAATATCATAACCCCATGAAATTCATGAATGAAATAACTCAAATCCTTAATAACCTTTAAAATCAATACATAAATTTTATTTATACCATTAATTATATAATAATATATTTATTTTATCACATTATATATCAATTATTTTATTCTCCATCAATTAAGTATTTACCTCTTCTTCAATATGACACCATTTAAAATAATTATTTTATCATTAAAAATTATAAATAAATTACCATGATGTAGTTAAATATTATAATATTAAAATTAGTATTTATAACCAAAAATATACCCAACATAGCCTCTTATTATTATTTTTATTTAGGTAAAATATGAGTATGACATCATTAACTATGACATAAATAAAATAATATAAATGTCATACTCTAAACCTATTGTCATTAAAATGATATAATTTTAGTCATAGTGTTTTATTGGACAAAATAAACTCATCCAAAAAAATTTGGAAATGTTTATGGGTAATTTAATAATATTTATAATAATAATTTTGTGTTTAATTACATGATTTTTTTAGCTGTGTTAAAATTAAAATTATTAATGTTATTATTAAAAACGTTAAAAAATAAAAGGGAAATATTTAATATATTTTAACCTTAGTATTCTAAATTTTGAATGACTTTTTCAAAATTCTAAAAATAAATATATCCAAAATTATTAAAAAACAATTACATTTACAAATTATAAAATAGGGTTTCAAAGTAAAATTTGTTTAAAGGTCAAACTGTTTTTATATCCAATTTAATTATATATTTTTTTTTAAATGAAAAATAATTTATCTAATTATACTTTAAAATAAATTGTATATATAATTTATCAATATATGTTATCTAGATGAAACCCCATTTTCAATTAAAAATTTAATTTTTCAACAAATCTATTACATGTGAAACAAATTTGAAAAATAAAAATATGAACAGAATAAAATTTTGATACTAAATTTTCAAATAAAAAGATAATGTTATATTACTTATTATTTAAAATTTCAAAAAACTATACTAAAATGAAATGTGCAGTCAAATAACAGAGAATATTAAATTTTAGAAAAATACAATTTTTTCATAAAATCGGATTAGTTCATATATATGTATAGAATACACATAAGATGAATGATAGAAATTCTATGCAATATTATATAAATATATATGCTTCATTATTATAATAATATATGAGTGATTTTATTATTTATTGGTATAAAAAACACTTGTGAACATTTAAATAATTTTTCATAAGAATATTTCCTAATTTAGAAATAGTTTTACATTCATTTATAATTTATTGTTCCCCAAAAAATTCAATATATATTAAGGGGTAAAAAATATTTTCATAATTTAGTTAAACATTTTCATAGACTACATTATAATATAAATATTATAATAATAATAATTAAATAATATTTTGTTTATAATATCAATGTGAAATATCATTTATGATATCAAATATATTATTTCATATAAAAACACAGGATGTTACATGAAACACTAATATTATATAAACTATTAAATAGTAATATTTAAATGTTATAGTTATATTATAGCTGCAAAATTAGTGGATATGCCTATTATTAACCATAGTAAAGTAATATTTTATTTTCAAACATAATATAAATTTCATTATTAATGCATATTAAATAACCACATATCATTTTAGAAAAGTCATTTTACTCTTTAGAAATATTTTTTCATCTAAAAAATTATTTTTTTTCATTTTGTCTGATAGAATATTATGAATAATTATTCATACAGTTATAAATATTATTTTGTAAAAATTAATATATTTCTAAAATAATAATATTTAAATTATCATAGTGTACAATTTTTATATGTTTTCTGAAGTAATTGATTTCTAGGGAATAGTGAAAATATACAATTTTTTAAAAATATCATTTAAATTAATTTAAAGGAATAATTATGGTTTGAATATTATCTATATTTAATATAACTATGATTTATTTTTCTATTATCTAATTAATTACATATGAATTAGTATTGTAAATGATTTTTTTGTTCAATTTTTGTCTTGAAAAGTAATTTTTTTTAAAATAGGATTCCATTTAAATTAAAAAATACATATTTTTTTCTTCCACTTATTGAAATTTTATATCATTAAATATATTGAAAAATAATAACATTTAGGTTCTATATGGGTAAATAAGTTCCTTTACTTTTCAGTCATTATAAATAATGACTAGGGTAAGATTTATTACCTCAATAAGTATAAACATCATAATACAAGTTTAAATAATTTGGGTAAGCCCGTAAAAATTTGAATAAAATTCCATATTCATATTGGATGATATTATTTCATACATAATCATCTATTTTTCAACGTTATGGTATCATTATGAATATTTTCTATGATAATGAAATAAATATTTTTTACTTATAATGTTAAAATTGTCAATATTTTAATATTTTTTGAAATTGTTAAAAAAAATTATTTTCACTAATAAATATTTACATTAAATTGATATTATTTCCTGTATTATCAAAATTCAAAAATTATTATTAGTAATTTTATAATTAACTGAAATTCAATAACACTACTGACACATTTTTTGTGCCACTAATAGAAAAATAAAAAAAATTATTTTAAAAAATTCAAAATTAAAATTATTTGAATGAATTATAATGTCAAAATAACTTAATATTAAATAATGACATATTTTTTATTGTTAAATATCTTATATTGAAAATTAATTTGAATCTTATATTTTGAAAATTCAAATTTTAATAATATTGTCAAAAATGTCATTAATGATATTTAATTATAAATAGTATTTCATTAAATTATTTAGAAGTAACAAAAATATTTAAATAATGATATACAGTATTAGAAATCGACTATAATTTGATTCATTTGATTTTCATGTTTCTATTTTTACCATATATTTAAAATTATTACCCTATAATATTCTAATAGTTATTACCATATTTATTGAATAAATAGGTAAATTAAGGGGTTAAACTGAATGATATGGATAGAAAATATATCTAAAGAAAAAAAAATTAATTTTATGGTAAATTTATTATTATATAACTGTTATATTAGAATTATTATCATTGTACAAAAAAATTCAATGTGATATAAAAATTGAATATTAATTTATTTCAGGTATTTCTAAAAATAACATAAATGATATTTATCAATAATAAATATTTATTAATATATGTAGAATTAATCAAAATAATACATTTAAAAAATTTAATTAAATAAGGTTTTAATATAAAAAAACTACCATTATGTGACTATTTTTTCCTTTATATTGATTTTGTAGACCCAAAATGTGTTAATAAGATTGATACCATGGTAATGTCAATAGGGTTAATTAGAGGATAAAACAAAGAGATAAGGGTTAAAACATAACCTTAAATTCTAAAATTTTATTTGATAATAAATTTACTCCCACAATCATCATATATTTTTATACAATTAATTTTAATCCATTTTCAATGAAAATTAATTTATAATAATTTATTATTATAGGTATTTTTAAGGGGCCCTCCCCTCACATATAAAAGTGATCCTCATATTCTCTCACTTACACACATCATGATCCATTTGTTTTAGACAATCACAAAACAAATGTATTCAAAATAACAACGTTCATATTATAATGGTATCATTTTGTGGATAATATCAAATTTAGCTAGATTAATGTTTGTGGAAAAGTCATTTTTATGAAGTAGATTTATAGAATTTAATCGAATGTTTTAGTTATATTTATTTTTATACCTAATTTAAAATATAATTAATCACGAATTAATAATTAAATATTAATATTCCATATTCTATTTTTTTATGATTATTTTTAAAACATGTTGCATCTCTTTTATTCTACCAACAGAAAATGAAAACATCGCTCATGTGTATGTGTTAATTTTCACATCCGTAATGAGATGTGTTATGTCTTCCAACACAAAATCTAATCATCATTTATTAGTATGGATTTAATTAATATTTATGATTTGAATGACATAATTATTTTTCTCTAAGGATAACATATCTAATAATTTCATATTTTTTTATTTTTAATGTAATTTTTACTTCGCAAATGCATAAGTTTGGACTGTCACCATGACAATACAATTTGAATCACTTTTTATCACCACATCACATAGATTATATATATGTATATTATATATAATTTTAATTTATTATATATTATTAATGATATGATTTTAATTTAATAGTTACATACATTCCATCATGATCATCTAAAAATGGAAAGGATAGTTATATGTACGAACCACATACTTTTCCATGATAATAACATATTTAATTTTTATATCTATTAATAATAGTTGTTTTCAAATGTATTAATGATGATTAAATTTCATTTTTTCGTCATTGAAATTATTCTAGAGAAGATGGATTAATAAAAAAATAATCCATAGTCATCTTAAAGATGTTAGTTTAGATATATGTTCGAAATAGAATCAAAATGTATAATATGAATATAAATAATTATGGAATTAAATATAAAATGGAAATTAATAAAATAAATGGAACTATTGAATATAAAAAAGATCTTATATAATTATGTAATCTATATTGATTTATTTTTTCTGGATGATAAAAATATGCATGATTATCCAGACTCATGTTTAGGTACACATTAAAATTAAACCATCACTAAATTTTTTTAATCATGTGTTTTATAAATATTTTCCTCATATATACATTTACGTAAATTTAAATTATTGATATATATAAATAAAAATAAGAAAATTATAATAGGAATTTTATGTTTAATTTTAATTTACTTCAACAGTTTTCAACATGGAATATTTTTATGTATTTCATATGGAATGATTTTACATTCTTCCTAAAAAGTAATATATAATTTTTTAATTTTAATTTATAAAATAATTTAGACATATCATACTACCTAAAACATCATTTAATGAATTAACTATTTAGAGATATTATATTTCACCATAAAAAACAATTATTTTTTAAATCATTATTTTTGTTTTGAATGGTTCTTAAAAGGAAACATTATTTTGATTTCCAATATTTTTATATATGTTTAAAATATTTTAAATGTGTTTAATGATGAGATACACAATAGCTAAAATGAGTATTATAATATTGTACATGTGAATTATACATGCTGAGAGTGAGGCTATTATAACTTATATTATTTGTGATACTAATACAAATTATATATTCATTAATCTGAATACAACTTTATTGATGGGTGAGAATGATATAGATATCCATTGAATCATTTAATTTTATTTATTATCAATGGAATGAAAAGATATTTAAAAATTGAGGTATCTCATATTGATTTAATTGGGATGCATATATTTTTTGACATTTTGTAATATGATTTATGAATGTAATGTTATAATTTTCCTTAACGTTGAAATATTTTCCTCAAATGGGTATTAATAATTTATTCTATGAAAAATGTTCCTTTTATTGATGGGTTTATGATTTATTTCATATTCCAAAATCATTATATGATAACTAGAAACAAATTATATAATTTTATGTTTTTACTAGAATATTAACATTCTTACTTTTATAACCTTACTATTTTTATACTAAACTCACTTTTTAAAATATTTTTAATATGGTTAAAGGAAGAGTAAAAAATAAGTATTAAAGATAGAATCCATTATGATATATCATGAAAATAAATTATTTTTCATTTGAAAGCATTAAATTTCCCAAAAATATAAAATATTTACAAATGATAAAATTGAAATATATGGATTTGTATATATGATTTATGACATATTACTATTAATCTATAAAAATAAATTATCATTCCTAATGAATTAAACTAAATTATATTCAAATGAAACAATATAATGTAATGATTAATTACAGTTCCATATTTAAATAATTATATTCTATACCCTCGTTATATATTATTCCATGAATGGTTTCTCCAATACTAGAGTTCTTCAAACAACCAGATAAGATATATTTTAAATTATCTAATTATTTTTTCGTCATGATATCCACTAATAAAACTATTTAGTCTTTATCTGAACAAGTAAATCAACACCTTAAAAAACTAATGACCAATAATGGACCTGTGGACATATATAAAAAATCAATGATTACATAATGAACACTCATCTTGTTTCTAATTCTTACCAAACAAATTTTAAACATATAAAAAACATATTTGATTTACAATGTAATGTAAATCATCACATTCTATCAAAATTAATGGGATGACTTCATGTATTATTTTTAATCTAACTCTATCACTCATAATCTCTATCACACATATTAATACGGTCATTGCCAAAAAAATAAAATGACAATATATTAAGATATTTAAAATCCCTTATTGATATTTTTTCAATACATTGAACATATAAACACTAATAAAAACATGGACTTCATTTTATTAATCCACTAGAATATTACATTTTATCACCACCTGAATGAAAATAATTTATAACTAGAATATCCTTACATCCCATTTAATATTCATTATGTATAATGATAAGTAGATCTGATCTATAAAACATACATAACCTAAAATAACTCTACCTATTATGTTATCTTCCACTAATCAATGAAGGATGAAATCAATAAATTTATTAAAAATATATTTTTATAATAAAATAATTTAAAATTATATATCGAACTATAGAAAACCCAATTCAATTAAATTTTATGTGATTGATATATGTATTTTTCAACGTGTTACAATCCCTAAAATAAAAAGATTGTGTATAATGAAAAAATAGTTACAATTTTTTTCAAGAATGCACACAAAACTATTAAAAACACCTAAACCCCTTATTCTTTCTATTTTTTTAATTCATAGAGAGTCACTCCACTTTTTTAACAAATCTAATATAATATAAATGTTGGATTAGAGGGTGAGAGATATATATAACTTTTATTCATTTTTATTTTTATCAAGATTTCCCATGTAAATATAAATAATTGTATCCATATAATATTCATTTTATCTATTATTGATCACAAATGGTTTTTTACATTAATTTATTTCATGTAAATGAATAACATAATTCAAAAAATCTATATAAAGTTTGATTTCTATGAATAATTGAAAATTAACATGTATTTAAATTTTTTTCTAGTTATATATAATAATTATTAAATCCTAAATATGTTTTTCTACTATATAATTTATTAATTAACAATCATTTTCTAATTACAAGCATCATAAAGAATTATTTATAGAAAAAAAATGAAAATATATCATCTTCCTAGTTTAACCAATTTTCATGATAATTATTTTATAGAATAATGACCCTATTGTTTATTGATTTAAAATTAGAAGCTATTTCAATTATATCCTTATCATTTGATATTCTGATATCAACCTATTTATGAATATATGTGTTCCTTTCATTTTCAAATTTTTTTCATAACTATATATATTTGATAGTTATAGCTCGTAATGCACATCCACTAAATTCCATTAGCTCCAATTTCTAGAAACATCTCTTTTTATATCATTAAAATAAATATATATTAATTATAAATAAATTCAGTCAAATTAATTATATTCTTATTTTTGGTCAAAATAGATTTTTAAATAATCGAATTTTTATTTTACTTTTTTCTTTTCCAACCCCATCTAACCTGCTCATACAATCCTAAAAATTTTAATAGTGTTTTTAAAAATGTGGAAACATCTATTCACAATTTACATAATCATTAAGATACTATAATAGAAAAATTATCTAATATTTTCATTAACCTCATTGGATATTTTTTTGAAGACTCTATTGTGGATGTTTGTAAATGATATTTAGGTTGTGGTTATTTAGGTGCAAATGGGTGGATGACCTAGGTTATCAATCAAAAGGGATTTGAAAATAAAATAAAAAATAAAAACACAATAATTAAAAATTATGTTGGTGGTTTTTTTATATTTATACAATATTTAAAATAATTGTGCTAGAATAGAATAATATTTTTTCAATTTTTTTTGAAAAGAAGGTTGATTAATATTGCACAACAAGTAGATGTTTTTTCGAATTTTTTTGGAAAGTGTAATATATCTAACTATACTATGTGAATAATTCATTAATCATTATATTTATAATTATTATCCACTTAATTAGGATCCCTTAAGTTTATATGTCCGGATCACTATAAGAAATAACTTTACCACATAGATTAAGTGAATTTTATCCTTGGCTAGCTTTAGAAAAGGAAATCATAGCACCCTACATCTATTGTTGTTGTAAGGTTAGATTATAGTCAGTGGTAACTTATGTCAAATATCAACATTGTAAATAATAATTAATTGTGATTATGGATTATATTTGAACACTAAATGTTGATCTCGTATTGTTTTGTATTATTGATTAATGTTTTTCTCTCACAATTCACACATGTCCTCACCTCGTCTAATTTTTGTTGATTGTTCAATTTCTTTGTTAGTTTAAATAAAATTTAAAACTAAATTAATCAATCATATTATATTAGTTATAGTTTATCATTATCAGAAAATAAATAAAATAAGAAGGATATAGGTCGACTGATTACTAAAAACAACTATTCTTCCCAAGATGGTGTAGTCATCATAAAAACATTTTCAAGTGTAAATGTTTAGAAAGGGTATAAACAAATCGTGTATCTACTCCTGATATCAGACCAAATTAATAAAATATGAATATAAAAATGGAATAATACTAATGATTTATTGAAGAAAAATTAAAATTAGATTAATGAAAACAATAAAACACAACGTGGAGTTGGGAGAGGAGAGCCTACTTAGAGTACATCTACAGATAAATCCATACTTCTTATAAAAAGATTTAAATTATTCTAGGATCCATCCATTCGACCAAACCATCTCAAAACCTAGACCAACCATCCTAAATAGTGGAAAAACCTAATTATCTTTTGGGGTAGGGTAGGTTCAACGTGGTTTTATGAGTGAATGGAAAATCTCCACTAAATATTTTATGCCAACATTCACTTCCAATTATTCCTAAAAAAACATGTAACAGCTGTTCATAAAGAAAGTTAAATTGTGATAAATTGGGTTTTCTATCACCATAGAAAATATGGGCTCAATCCATCCAATTATGTAGAATATATTTCCCAAACACTATAGTGATGTCCAACCTGCCATGTCCAACCCACATTTGACTTAATGGACCATTTACTACATCCAAATGCAGTCTTTAGCTTCAGCATCATAAGTAAATGTTGTATCCTATTATTTGAGAAACAATTTTTAAAAATATTATGTTCAAATAATTCATATTAAAATATTTAAGTTTGAAATACTATATTTATTTTTAAAAGGGTAAAATGAAATTTTCATCAACTTTGCAAATGAATGATCTAATACAAAATATTCCATAAATGATCATATTTACGACAATTTGATGAAATTATATCATTTATTATCAATAAAATTATTCAATAAAATTGACTTTTATCAAATCCACAACACATATCGTTTTTCACTCCTAGGAAAAACCACATATCATGTATTATGAAAAATTGTGACAAGTAAACATCAATATAAAAACTATTTCTTTTTGAAAAACATGTACATGATATCCATCATTTCCAAAAAAATTATGAAAAGATATAATGAGTCATAGAAACCATTATTTAATGTACTCCATTTACATCATTTAGTATATTTCAACTTCATTTATCCTCCCATGCAAAAAATGATTACCTCACTTAAATTTTCTCTTATCACAGAAATGTAAAATTTTCATCAACCTTTTTCTCATTCAAACTCATAAAATGGTCACCATAGTCTTGATAAATTATTACATCACCACCTCATTGAGTCAATGACATTTGTTTAACTTGAATATTTTTTAGTGTTTTTAGGTGGCTTTTGGTTGGTAGTATTTAGATGGGAAAAATTATAAGGTAAAATGAGGAAATATTGACTCTTCTTGAAGATGAATTAAATTAATCTAATTTACAATTAAATATGGCCTTTTATCCAATCCCCATGGCATATATTCATGTTAATAAACAGTAAATATATTGGCATATCTACAAAATTCAACATTTTGGCAGGAAAAATTACAATCATCCCAAACATGATTTTCTTGAAAGCTCTAGATTGGCACACAATTATTCCTCTATTAAAATTGTATATAAAGGTACAACATCAATTACCATGAAAACTACTTAAAAGGGACATCATTAAATATTATTATTTTCCGTAGTATAAAAAATATCCCTTCATAATTTAATTTTCCACCCAATGGATCAAAAATTATGATAACACAACAAAAGACAGCTTCCCCCACACATAAGTTCAACTGTATTATAAAATTTCACTTCAATAGTTGTTTGGATATGGAGAATATTAATGTAATGCAACTAAGATAAAAGGGTGTTAATGTATTATAATGGATACAATGATTAAATGTTCAAGGTAAGACATTATAAAATGGATTCATTGAAATAGTTGCTTTAATACTAAACAAATTCATCAATAATTTCAATCATAAGTTCCATAATACCACAAGATGGGAAAATAATAAATCAAATTCTTGTAAAATATATTCTATTTTTCTTCACTTAAGAATTGAGTTAAATGTAATGAATACAAAAATAAAGGTCTAGATACGTCATAGTAATGTGATTTCAAATATAAAGAGAGTGAGATGTGGAAAGTTATTAAAAATTCAGTGTAATTTCCATATAATTATTAATGATTTGATCTTGAAAAAAAGACAATTTCAACATTCATTTATGAGTATTTTCATGGTATAAATTGATTCAGTTATTGATATCAATTTCAAAATGTTGATAATAATAATTTCAGCTAAAATTATTCAGAAAAAAATATTGAAATAAAAAATAAAAAATTTAATGAACAAACATTTTAAAATAAATCATTGAAAAACAAGAAAACAATTGGAATTGTTAAAATAAATGTATCCCTCCCCCACATATAAAATATTTTATTTTCCTCAATGTAAACCCATGAGATGATATATGCACATGAAATGTATAATTTTAAATTATAAAATGAATAAAAATAGTTAAATAGTTATGATCGGCCTGGAATACTCTAGTGATAATGGGGTCATGTGGTGTAATGAAATCCACCACATTAGTAGGATGTACCTCATTGTATTTATTTCAAACATTTGCACATTTACTGTAAATATCTTTCTTGTTTCCTCTTGTCTGATCTCCACTACACCATAAGGAATAACACTAGTAATAACATAAAGACCTAAACACCTGGAACACATCTTTCGAGGAATCATATTTAGTCGTGAACTATAAATAAAGACTTTCTCTCAAACTTGAAATTCAATTTTCCATATCAATTTTTCAGGATCTTGTTTATATATTTACTTGTTGAGCATTGATTTATCATATGAAGACAATCGAATCACCTAAAACACTTGAATTAGAATCTTCCTTTGGATTCCATCTTGGTCTAAATCCATGTTACATTTAATTATAGACCAACAAACATGATACTCAACTTCCATGGGGAGATGGAACCCTTTCCCAAAAACAATCCAAATTGGGGAATGACCTATTAGGGATTTGTATGGTTTTATATATTCCCAAATGCATCATTAAATAAATTTCTCCAATCCTACCTATTTGGTTGTATGGATTTCTCCAAAAAAAATTCAACACCATATTTGAATCCTCATCCTGGCCATTTGTATGGGGGTGTAATGTTGTTGATATTTTGTGTGTCACCCTATACATATGAACTTGTGAATAACAATTCTTATTGAAAACGTGTGTCCCTTGGTCATTAATGATGGGCTTAGGTACTCCAAAACTACCAAAAATATGTTCTTTGAAAATGTCCACAAAAAAATGAGAATCATCATCCCTTGTGGCCTTATCCAACACCCATTTTTATACATAATCAATTGAAATTAAAATATATAGGGAACCAAATATACTAATAAATTAACCCATAAAATAAATGCCCCATAAATAAAAAATGTCACAAAATAATATGGGTTTTTTAGGTATCTCCTGTATCCTAGAAATATTTCTATTATTTTGGAAATGTGATCATGACTTACAAAAACATGCAAGTGTCATGGAATAAACTAGTACAATAAAATATGGTGTCCAAAAAATTACTAACTGTCTGTTGTGGTTAACATTTTCCACCATAAGAAATTGTATGAAAAAAATAGAATAATAGACTCAAACACATGATCAGTAACACACCACCAAATTATCTGGTCACTACAAATGTGCCATAATTAGGGATCATCCCACACATAACATATAGTGTCACCCTTTAATATTTTAACTTTATGTTTCATTAAATATAATAGAATTTCTTTGGAAACAATGTAGTTAACAAAATCAGCATAACGAGGATGCATACATGATATGGAATAAAAATGCTCATCAGGGATAATGTATTGAAGTGGTATCTGGTTCATGGTGTCATCCTACAGTGTGTGAGTAATCATACTCATGTAGTCTACCACCATATTTTTTGGACACTTCATGTTCATTATCTTAATGGAAAATTATTGAAGACAGATCATCGATTGGATTAGCACTCACATTGAATCCGGCTTCTTTAAGAGGTACCTCAAAGAAGAATGATCATAAAAAATAACTACTTTGTAGCCCAATAAATATGAACAGAATTTATCTAAAGTAAATATATCTACATTAAACTCTTTTCTATAGTTTTTTGGATTTATTGGCCAATTCCAATGCCCTTGATTCATATGAAATCACAAATGAACATCCCTCCACCCAATGAGATAAGACATCTCCGACCGTGATGTTGGAGGAGTAACACGTAAGATCAAAAGTAATATCCCATCATGGGAGATTTATGATTAGTGGAGTGGTTAGAAACTTCTTTATGACATCAATTAAATAAATTCAAGAATCATCAAACACAAAATCATAATCATTTTGAATTAATCGTGACATAGGATGAGAAATCTTACTAACATCTTTGACGAAGTGCTGATAGAATCATACATTCCTTAAGAAAGATCTAACATAACTCAAACATTAAGGATATCGTAAGGATGAAATAATGATTATCATAGATCTACCATCTTTTATCAAATGTGATTACACTACATGCCCAAAAACATTCCATGCTCTCCCATAAAATGACACTTTTCATTGTTTAAGACAATATTTTTCTTAATAAAATGATTCAAAACTATTCCCAAACATGAGATACAATCATCAAATAAAGTCCAACACAATATAAAATAACCCATATATAACTCCACATAGTTCTAAATAAAATCATAAAAAATACTCACCAAGCATTTCTAGAAGGTACCTTGGGAATTACAAAGTTAAAATTGCATCCTCTAGTAAGAAAATGTAACAAATGGACAAGTTAATATTATCTTCTCCTGATCCTATTGAGTTATAGGAACATGAATATATCTATAAATCCATCCAAGAAAAAATAATGGGTCTCCCATATAGTCTCTTAAGCATTTTATCAATAAATGGGAAGGAAAATGTTCCTTGCGAGTAGATTGATTTAGTTTCCTATAATCAATACACACAACAACTTTTTTTCACCCTCATTAGAACTTACTCATATTTATCATTTTAAGAAACATTTCTACCACTTTTCGTAGGCATAACATGAATTGTACTTACCTACAAGGAATCTAAAATGGGATAAATTATACCTACCTCGAGCAATCTTTAAACATCATTTTTTACAACTTTTAGAAGAGTTGGATTAATTCTCCTTTGTGGCTACCTAACTGGTTTATCCCCTTCCTTCAAAAGAATCATATGCATGATAATGGGGGGGGGGGTAATACCTGATATGTCATCCAAGGTCTACTTGATTCCATTAATGTTATCCCCCAAAATATTAAAAAAAATTATTCATTTTTAAATGTGATATTGTTAGCAATGATAACAGGTAATTTCTCACAATTCAAAAAGTATCAGTATTTTAGATTAGGTTGAAATGGATTGAGTTCCAGTGTAGTGTGGGTGATGTATATATGGAGAAATTGAAGGAACTAAAATATGTAAACAAAGAACACTTGTATCAAAATATACATCATCAAAATCAAATAATAAATAATCAAATACATCATCATACTCAACCTCCATGTCATAATCAGAGTGATAATTATTAAAATCAAAATGTGAATATATTTCATAATCAAATCTAAGAGCGTTTTGTGCAGTATAAACTTGTTTGGAAGTGATCTTAGGCATCAAACTAGAACCAATACTCATAATATCCCTCAGTATAAAGCAAAAAATTTCCACGGGGGTTTTAATTGGTGTTTCAAAATGGTTGTTAACAAAAGATGAATGACTTTTTGATGGGTAATTTATAGAGTCTATAACATTAAATATCACAAATTAATCTGTAAAATCCATGTAATGTGTAACATAATTGGAATTTACGATAGTTTTTGCAGTTTTAATGAAGTAAGTACCTAAGATATTGGTATCATGAAAAATTTCCCGATCATCCACATGTTAAGTATGTAGAAATCTTCTAGGAAGGACATGTCTCTTACCCAAACTAGAACATCCTCAAGGACTCCTGTTGGATATTATGTATATATATTAGCCAACCACACCACATCTATTATTGGAATAAAATTGACAATATTAAATAATAAAAATATGGTGAGGTGTTATGGTTATTTAAGCTCATAAATCACATAAAGCATTATAAAAGTGTAACTAGCTTATGGTGGATGGGATGGTGACCGTACCTACATCTCTTCACTTTGTGGCATTGATAGAGACAGTGTAATGAGTTCTGACACATTATTTCCAAGATTTATCCCTTCATTTTCCTTGATACCTCTTCGATTATTACAATGATCTTTTATGAATTTAGAATATCCTGGTATTTATTTAATGGCTTCATGTAAAGGGATATTGATATCCACAAACTTAATGGTATCCAAAACTTATTTTTTCATCATATCTTCATCCATCATTTTGGATTGAATAACACTATTTTGTCATGGAAGGTTTTATGTGGAACATCATTAATCATTTTCTTACCATTATCGTTTTCCTTGGGTTTCTCATTAGCTTGTTTTTAATGGGGATTCATAGGATTTGAGGTGAATCCTAATGGAACAATATGTGTAGATGTATCAATTTTTTACTTCCCACTTCTCAATGTGATGTCACTGATATTCCCATTGTGATTTTTGGTGGTTTGGGATGGAATATTTATGGTGTTTATACTTAGCTGTTCATGGAGGGGGCTGGTAATCTGGTTCATTAGAGTCTTTAACACCCTCAGCCCTAAACAATGACTCTTGAGCTCATTATTTTGATTAAAACCAATATGCATGAAATCCTCATCATGTTTAGAATCAAAATTGGGTGGGGGATTCCCTTATAGAATGATTTTTTATTCTTGGGATTCAAATCTCTTTTGGGGTTATTGGAAACCCTGTTGCTAAGGTGGAGGCTGCTAGAATTTTTGTTCAACAAGGGGCCTTTTTTGTTTTGAAAATCCATTCCTCATGTTTGATTGATCAGTACATCCTCGGTTGTTTGTTGGATCAATATAATCAAACTTATTTTGTGGATATGGTTATTTTTACTTTTTATGTGGTATCCTAGGAATCATTGTTGCACAATCATTTGTTTCTTGTAGTTGGGGTAACAGTCAGTTGGGTGTCTTTGTAAGTGAAAAATTCAAAAGGCCTTGAAAGAGTGGGTTGGGATTTATTTTGATCCAAATAAATCTTCCTCAGCATAATGTTAAATTATTCCAACATGGTATCAGTTAAATGACTCTCAAGATAATTGCATACCTGATGTACTCCTCTAACATGTGGTGTACCTTGATCGCCAATTTGTTTTGAGATTTGGACCATTTTTTCAATAAAAGCATGTGCAGCTATTAGTTTCTTGTACACTAATTCTCCTCCAAACTCAACATCTACCATGATCCTCTCAATAGGTTGGATTCCTTCTTAGAAGTGTAGGGTGATGAGTTTTTCACTAATTTGGTGATGTGGTCACCTTGCACATAACTTTTTGAATTCCTCCCAGTACTCATACATTGAATCCCCTTAGGATTTTTTGATCCCAGAGATCACCATACTAATAGAAGTTTTCCATGATGATGAAAAAATACTATAAAAAAATACATTTCAAATAACTCCAACATGTTATATATTTCTATAGTAAATAATACATCCAATCCTTCGTAGTTACATCAAGTGAAAATGGGAATGTTTTTTGTTTTATTTGATCATCAGAGACATCTATTGGATTAATGGTTTATAGAACACATTAAATTATTGTAATTTTTTTTTGGATCCTCACAAGATAATCCATGAAATTTTGGAAGAAGGTGTATTATCCCAGACTACAGTTCAAAGACAGATTCGATGTCTGGATATGCAATACAATTGGGTTGATAATTAATACCTGGTGTAGCCAATTCATGAATAGTTCTATTAATTTCATTGTTATATTCTTAATACATTGGTTATTTTTTAACTTTTTACATATAAGTGCTTCCAATTTCAATGTAATTTGAGTGGAGGAATTCACCAAATGGATGATTGTTGAAACTTCCCTCGGAAGGAGAATATCTGATTCAAGCTCAATGTGTATGTTCAATCTCAGAGTCAGGATCTAAAAGATCATATGGATTATTTAGTGTCAAAAATCTATTTAAAATGAAATGAAATAATGTGTAACATAGTAAAATATAAATTATAAGTATTAGTTGACGGTCTGAAATGAAGAATAATAAAACAAAAAATGACAAAAGGTTCATATTGTTAAAATAAGGAAGAAAGAAGTGAAGAAGAGAATAAAATGTACTATAAAATAAATACAACTATTTGGTTGAGTTAATTACTTTACTTCCATAAAAACAACACAAATTTTAAAGTAGGTATCGTGGGAACTCTCAAATGTTATTTAGTTTCAGGTTATTTATGTGTACTATTGTGGCTGACCTAGGTCATCTCTCAAGAGGCAGTAATTAAAAGAACATAAACAAATGTTCACTAAAAATAAAATAAAATTATAATAAAACTCCATATAAAAAGCATTCGGGTTATTTGATATTTAAAAAATAATCATAATAAATATTATAGATTAAAATTTCAGTTAATTAATAGCTGTTTTTGAAATGAACGTTGATTAACAAATCACAATGAGAAAATATGTTTTTAGAAAAATATTTTTAGAAAGAGGAATAGATATAAATATACATCTTAAATCATTTATTAATCATTAATATTTTTTTATATACACTTAATTATAATCCCTTAGTTTTTAAAACCCAAAAACTATGAGAATTAACTTTACAACTAAGATGAAGTGAATTTAACCCAAAGCATACATCAGAACATACAATCTACGAACCATGCTTTAATTTGTGTTATAAGTTTCATTTAAGGTAAGTGGTAAATTAAAGAAAATTAAATCTCATGAAATTATAATTAATTGAGTTTATGGATTATATTTGAACACTATAAATTGATCTCATATGGGTTTGAATTATCAATTAAGGTTGCGCTCTCACAATTCACACAATTCATGACCTCATGTGATTTGTGATAATTGTTCCATACAATTATTAGATTCAATTAAAATTAAAAAATAAATTAATAGATAATATTATGTGAATTAAATTATATAATTTATTCAAAGTAAAATAATGCAGAAGAATAGAGGTCTATTGATTACTAAAAAAGTACTCTTCCAAGGTCAGTGTCGTCATCATATAAACGGTGAACAAGTGCAATGGTTTAGAAAGGGTATAACATAGTCGTTCTTATACTATCGATAATATACAACATAATTAATATATAATGATAAAAATAGAATAATATAGAAGATATATTTATGAAAAAATTCAAATTAAAACAATGAAAACAATGAAACACAATGTTGTGGTGGGAGATGAGATACATCGTGGAAGATATGTAAGCATAATTACTTACATTGTCTAAGAGTATTTAAATGATTCCCGGAACCATCCTTTTGTACACACCTTCCCAAAAAATAGAAAAATTACCCAAAATAGTGAAAACTCTTATTTATAGTGTGGCGGGGATGCTAGGTTCAATGTGGATTCATGTCTGAATGGGGAATATCGCCAAATTATTTTAAGACTACGTGTACTTCCCATTTGACAAGAAAAACTCATGAACCATGTGTTCTTGAAGAAGGATACATTGTGATAAATTTGATTTTCGATCTCCTCTCAAAATATAGCCTAAATCCCTCAATTTTTGTAGATGATATGGCCCAAACACAACAGTGATGTCCAATCCGTTGAGTCCATCCCATATTTTACTTAATGAACCATTTACTCTGTCCAAATTCAATATTTTTTTCTAGTGTACAGAATGAAATATTCATCCCATTATGTAAATAACTATTTTAAAAAATAGTAAGTTAAAATAAGTCATAATAAAGTATTAATGTTCAAAATACTAAATTTAATTTTAAAAGGGTAAAACTGGAATTTTCCTCAAATTTGAGAATGAAATATCTAACCCAAATATTCAATAAATGAACATATTTAAAACAATTTAAGGAAATTAAATAGTATATTATCAATAAAATATCCAATAATTTTGTGTTTTGTCATTATCCCATTGCTACAATCACCACATCTTTACATCCAATAGAAAACCATCTTCTAGTTTCATTTTTCTTGATATTAATTTGTGCATCATATTCACTTCAATGCAAGATTTGTGAAAGGTTTGAACATATTTTAATTCACTATATATTTTACTACATGTATTTTAAAAACCCTCATAAATTATATAGATATTAAAATCTTTTATTATAGTAACGTTTTCTTTCTAATATACATGATTTGTTTGAAAAAACTAGTTTTAAATTAAATCATCAAAACACCCCATCACTAAATGAATTTTATAATACATTTAGTTTGAAATATTTTCCAAATGTTTATTTACTTATTCCAAACACACAAGCATCACAAAAATAATCCTGAAAATTCATGTTAATTTAACATAGGTGATTTATTTTTATAATTTATAGATTATAGGTCTATATTTTTTATTGAAGTTTTAACTATATGATATCCAATTTCAAGTTTTATATTTTTTGGAATTATTTCAATACACTCATGATAAAATATAGGGATTCTAAAATATATCCCCTTAAAAATATTTTTATATTTTTACAGTAATCATATACTAGTCATCCTGGTTTATTTCATTTAATAAGATTCATCCAATCTTTGGGATACAATTATTCAAGATAATTATGTAGAATATTCCTCACATGTTCTCAATATCTATTTAAAACCCATATGAGTGTTATTGTAAATAATTTTTTTCTTTTCTCATTATATTGGGATATTTTAGTTTGAGGACATTCAAGATTTATCAACTATGGTTTATGATCTAAACACTTTATGATGATGGAGTATTTTCCATAGTGAAATTATTTTATCAGGTTATCCCTTTTACATATCATATTATTAACATGGTATAAATTCAAAATTATTATCTCTTTTAGTGATATATGAATCTCTTTTAAAAATATTACTGTTATCATGGTGCATGACATTGTCCAAGGAAGAACGATTAATACATGATATTTCAGAGCCCCCGTGATATAATTACAGGCCTCTAAGAGTACCTAATGACAATGTGAGGCTACACAATTTGCAGGGTAGAGAACTTAGAAAGGATCATGGGTCATGATGACTTGTTTTCTTGTTTTTATGTGTTTTTGGGAAATTAAATTAAACATTGAGTTTAAATTAATTTTAAATAAATTTCATTCTAATAGTGTATAGAAGTTAATTGTTTTCTATTTAGCTATTTCACCTAGCGTCGCACATGCTTGGTACGAGCAGTGGAGGGTCAACATGATGACCCACTTGACTGAAAGAGGGTCAGCCCAAAATAAGAGGATGATCAGTGGAAGAAGACGCTTCATTCTTTTCGGTGGCATACTATAGGAAATTATGAGAAAATTAACTCAGACATAGAGGCCAGGTGTATTCTCGGGGATCTAGTGATCACTTTCTTCTTAATCTGGAACCTGAATGAGTAATGGTTTCTTCTGTTAGTGAACCATATGAGGGGAGAAACATGTTAGTGGTGGATATATTACCTCAGGGATAAGAAAGATACCAATGTTTCATGGGCTAACATTGAGAATCAGTTTTGGGTGGAATTACTTTCTTCCGTGATGAAAGACACGAACTGGTTAGTGCTACTCTCCCTCAATGGGTAGAGTTTGTCGTTGAAGTAATTGGGGTTCATTTTAAAGGATACACTAAATTTTTCACCTTATCTTTTTTGGGATGATAGTCTTGGGATAGGTTCTTAGATGAGCCACTCTATCCTTCTTATTAGTTTGTGGTTACTCCCTTCACCCTACCGACATTCATTGATGTTCAGAAAAGGTATAAGGAGTGGAAATGATACACTTGTGAGGAGGTATCCATGATAGGTAATTCTAGAGAGTTAGTCAAAATATATGTTCATCATCTTCATGTATCCAAGATTAGTGCCTTTGAGGCTATTGGAACTCAAGGGATATTTCTCAAATCTAGCAGATTATGGTTGAGGTGGGTAGGTTAACTGGTGACCTCAATAACAATTTCTAGTGATTCCTTTCCCGCAGTAGGGATAGTAGCCCCCTACACCACCAAGGGTGGATGATGTAGGAGGAGTTCGAGCGTATGTTTTTCTTCAGGGACCTCTATTAGTGCATGGTTTGGGGGTTATCTAACATCCGAGGGGTAGAGTATATGAGTGTGGGTAGTTTCACACTCCAGAGGTAACCATTCCAATAGGGTCAGAGTTCATTTAAGGTACGATCGATTTATTTTTCACACTTATTGTGGTTTTTTTATTCAGGATCTTCAAAATAATTTTTTTTCACCAAGCCTAGCCTTTGTTATGGGACTATATATAGAGATAAATTTTGTTCCTATGGTGTTGAGTACATCGGTCAGAGGTCAGACCATCATGTTTGACATATTCCGAGAATGTATACTGATGTTGGGGATATATCGGTCATGTGGGGATCTCAGTTATCCACATATACATATATTTCAAATCATCCTTGTAACGAATTTAGTTTTCAGTGTGGGAGTTTAGGGAATTATTCTAGATAAAATTCATGTTTTCAGATGAAAAATGCAATCACATAGTTTACATTAGTGAGTTGAGCCATTAGATTGGATGTCATCATGTGGAACCTCTTTTGTCATTGTTAGATGATATGTGAGTGGGATTAGTGTATTATTATATATGGTGGATGTTCTATTTGCAATCACAGTGTTTCTAAATGTCACCACTAAGGAGGTTGTGACTCTACACCCTCTTTTTGACATTAAATTCCGACTATGCTTATAGAATGGTCCTCATCTGATCATGATAGATCTTTATCGGATGATTCGTTCTGAGTTATGTCAGTTGTGGATTTATATTTAATATTTGATGAATAAGAGTCTCATTTGACCTATTGTGTCATCATGGGGTGTAATTTCTTGATTTCAATGAAGGAATATAATTTTCTGAGGATTTTCATAGACTACAAGAGAATGAATCTGGTAATGGTCAATAAATATTACTCTCTCCGGATAATAGAACATCTTTTCGACCAGGTGAGGGGAGAATGTTTTTTTTTCTATGATTGATATGAGATTCTGGTATCTCCAATTAAGATTAATAGAGGGTGACATCCTAAAAATTTCATTCTGGTGCAGTTTTGGTAACTTCAAGTTCATGATTATTCCATTCGGTGTTACAAAAAAATAATCCATGTTAATTGGGATTACTATCCATTTTTTTCATGAGTTTCTACACTGTTTCATCATTATGTATATGAATGGAATCCTTATATACTAAATGAAAAAGTATGAGAATACTGAGCTTCTAAGGACTATCATAAAAGCCTTTTTCAACCACTAGATCTATGTAATTTTTTACGACTAAATGATATGGACATGAGAGGTCGAATCCATTCTAAATGTGGTCTCATAGTATGACTTAACAATGTAACCATCAATGGTTGAGTAAATATTTTCTTGTAAAATACTCTTAAATGTGGCATGGGATTGCATTTTTCTCGGTTTGAAGGATTCTACTGTAGGATACATACCTTATTTCTCTTAGTTAGCATCTTCATTTATGGATCTAAATAGAAAAGTAAAATATTTTTTGATTGAAGAGTACTTCCAATAAGTGTTCATATATTAGAATTGCATGTTGGAGGGTGCTCCAGTGATCATGATTTTAGAAGAAGGGGTGATGTTTGAGTTATTTAACGATATATCCCATCTAGGATTGTGATGTGTATTGATGTACTATTAGGGAGTGATCCCATATAGATATATGAAGTTATGAAACAATGAACATAACTATAACACCCACTATCTGGAACTTGTATCATTCGTGTTTTCACAAAATTAGTTGTGAAATTACCTCATTGGCGACATCATTTTGGCTTTTATGGATCACAAGAGCTTGAGGTACATATTATTCCAGCAAGACATAAACATGAAGTAGTAGTGTTTTAAGGAGTTAATTTATGTTAATTATTTTTATATCTCCTACAATTCATGAATGACTAATGTTATGGATGATGATTTGAGTAAGAAGTCATAGAAGGATGTGGTTTGGGAATCTATAGTTTCTTGGAGGGTAATAGAGGAGTTCACAGTCATTAACAAAGATGTATAAATGGATGGTGTCATAGTTTGACAGTTTTATATGATGATTCAATAATCTATGATGTATAAGGTGGAGGAGTATTAGAGGGTTGACTCAGAGGTGGAGGCTATGTGTTTAAACATTGACCATGGTGATGCTCTAGAGGGATGGTTAGAGGTTGTTCTGAGTCAGATGTCGTATTGTGGGAATTTTTTTGTTCTAGTGGAAACATTTGAGGAAGTTCTATTTGAGTACTATAGCTCATCCATAGTGGTACATCCGTGAGTTTCAAATAGGAATTAAGTTATTAGGGAACAGTTATGGTGGGCTAGGATGAATCTCATATGGGTAGATCTTGTTCCAATGTGCCTAGTGTTCCAGAAAGTGAAGGGTGATCACCATATTTGGGGGGGGGGGTACATCCCCTAGATGTACCTGAGTAAAAATGGGATGAAATACTGATGTATTTCATCATATTTTTACCAAGGGCTCAGAAAAGATGTAATTGTATTTGGGTAGTAGTGAATCATTAGATGAAATTGGCTCACTTCTTAGAAATAGAGGAGTCGGGTGCAGTGGATTCCTTAACACAATGTTATGTGGATGAGGTAGTGTAGCATCATGGAGTTCCATGATCCATTATATCATATTGTGGTATATGTATTTTCTCTTGTGTCTATAGTGGATTGCAGCATGACTTTGGCACCTAGTTATACCTCATCACAATATCCCACCTGCATATTTATTGAATAACAAAGTAGACCATCCAAAATTTATGAGCATGTTACATGAATGATTTATGTACATTAGTGGGTTTTGTGTGCGTATTTTTCCCTTCATATAATTTTCTTACAAAAATAGATATCACTCAGCTATTGGTATGGATCTATTCAAAGATACATATGAGAGGTCATGTCGATCACCCTTATGATAGATTTAAGATGGGGAGGCATTCATTATTTTTCTATATGTGGTTCATAGTACGACAATGATGGTGTATTTTGTCCATGAGAGGAAAAAGGTATCACATTACAATCAGAATTCATATATTGATCGTGGGAGAAGGACTTTAGAGTTTGAGGTTAGAGACAACGTACCCTGAATGTTTCCTCAGGATATGTTAAGTGAATGTTTGGTTGAGGGATTAAAAATTATCCCATGTTCATCATAAATTTTGAGGTTTTGGGGCAAGTCGGCAAGGTGGAATATCAGTTGGCATTTCCCCCATAGTTGGGGAAGGTCCACAACAACTTTCATGTCTCCAGACATCGTCGATATATTCTTGATGACTCTCATGTAATTGATAAAAGATTGTTGGATATCGAGGATGATGAATAATTTGTTCAGTGAGTAGTGGAGATCTACAATAATTATGATATGGTGATATGTGAATGGATAATTCCCTTGGTTCACATGTTTTAGAGGTATGTTGGTCTAGAGGAGAGTTCTTGGGAGAAAGAGATGTAGATGTGTTCCCAATAGCCGGAGTTTTTTTTCCTTGTTCCTTTTTCATTGTGATGTAATTCATTAAACTTGTTTTCTATTACATTATTTAATTATTTATTACATGATATATGATAAATTTGTGATGTTTGAGGAGGAGAGAACCTAATTCCTAATCAAGACACATTAATTATTATTTTATTAAACACTTGAGGGTGATTTTGTGTCTTCAAAGGAGGATTTTATCATGACATGGTGGAAGTAATTACCCGATTCATATGGTTGTGCAGTAATCCTTGGGTGCTTGTATAGTATTTATTTCAGTTTTTGGGTTGTAAAACATTAGAGGAGGAGTTCTTTGAAGACAAGGTTTAAATCAAACAATGAAGTTTATCATTTACATGTATCTTAAGGGGTAATTTTCTAGACCCCTATTTTTATTGGGGTTGGTTTTGAACATTCAATGGAGAGAATAGTATGACACATATCTAATGTAATGACAATAAACCCAATAGTCCATTGAATTGTCAAAATCCAATTTTTAAGGTGTTCTTGGAGGCCACGATATATCATTTCATGTGTTTTCCAAATTTCCATTTTTACATTGGTAGGTCGAGGTATCAGTAGAACATGGCATTAGTGATATAGGGAATCAATTAGTCAGTGTGTCAGTGAGTCAAGTCATCAGTGAGTCGGGATGTCAGTGAGTCATGTATTAGTGGGTCAGGACGTTGGTGATTCAAGGCGTCGATGAGTCAGTACATCAGTGAGTCAGAGCGTCTGTGATTCAGGAATTGATAGGTCACATGAGTGGATCATTATCGGTGGGTAAACATTAGTAGCTAAACATCATTGACTATTTATTGGTGTCTCGACATCGGTGACTCATCCACTAATGACTCATTTCTAGTTTTTTGATGTTTTTCAATTTTCACCCTTTCATTCATTTTATTTGATTTAAATCATGTTTAAATCAATTTTGGGCATTATGAGAATCATTTTTCAGGATCTCAAATATTTATTTAATATACTAATGATCTTAAAACTTTTAAATAGTAGAAATGTGTGGTCTTTTCCATGATCAGACTTTTTTTCCCTTGAAATAGTTTCCTCTAACATCAATAAAGGATCTGGATTTTCTAATATGAGAGGTTCTATTTACAGTGTTTTTTCATTATCTCTTGGTGAGCCTAGAGCTGTCCCTTTTCATGGAGTCTTGTTTTGTGCTTCATATATTGATCATGTTATATTGTATTTTTCTTGCTACTTGTACACCCCATGTTTCAGAACAATGAAGAAACATTGGTCGCATGTTGTTCCAGGTAGGGATTTCTATTTTATCAATTTAAATTATGTATCATTTGGGAGGGTTTTACTCTTATATCTTTTTAAATACTGATGAAACCGATTAAAATAATATAATATTAAGGAATAACCGAAGGAGGGAGGGAGCAAGAAGACGATGATCAGAATATTTTATATGTTATCCTTGATCCGTGTTGTTAATCATGTTGGTTGAGTTCATCTACAAAGTATGGCTATTGGTGGTCTCAGTTTTTTCACCTACATAAATTTTAAATCAATATTTTAAGAATTAAAATATATTTAAATATGTATAATTGGTTAAAGAAATAGATTCCCTATGATATAATCTATTTTGTGATCACCCATGTGTAATCAAGTGGATTTACAGAATGAGTGCTGGTAAATATGAATAATCATTTCCATGTTGGTGTGTATATTTGTGTTTTTTGTAGGTATTTCTGGCTTTGCTTCAATGTTAGTAGTGTGATTATATGTATGGGGTTTTTATTGTGAGTATGTTTTAGTACGGGCTGTATGATTGTATCTTAGGCTGGTTGTTTCGTTGATTGTGGAAAATGTACTTGTCATGTAGTGGGATTGCATCTATGTAGTGGTTGGGCAGCAGAGTTGTAAGGCTGGATGGTTTGATGATTTGATTCTTATGGTTTTATTGGTTGTGGTGTTGTTGTTTAGCGCTAGTTAATTCTAGTTGATTCCTGTTGGTTTTTCTAATGAGTGTTATAATGGAATCCTTTATTATTGGCTTTTCATTCCATGTTTGGACTTGGCAGCCGTTGGTATGGTTACTTAACCTTCTATTTTTTGTAGTGTTTTTTAGCATCCAATGCATGGATAAAAATAAAGAAATGCATGATATAATAATTTGGAATCATAATAGGTTAAATGAATAAGATGGGGGTATGAATCAAGTTGGGGATTGTAGTGAATAAGTGTTCATGTGACTATAGATTGTGGTGGTACATGTATTTATGGGTATAAGAAAATGTGGTTTTGATTGGGATGGTTTTATGTTTGGAATTCCATAGGATGGGATGAGTGTCTATTCCATATATATTTTTATAAACATACAGTTCCTTAAATTAGTATATGCACCCCACTAGTGTTAATTATTATGTGCCAAACACCCCCATTGTTATGGGGGAGGGTGTCCTTGCTAACATCTCATGGGAGGATGGAAGGCTGGTTACTGACAATATAGTTCTCTAACTAATAGGCATTGATCACCCAACACTCTTTGGGTTGGCTATAATGGTTGAGGAATAATACCAGAATTATCGGATTGGATATGTGAGGTGTGGTTAGTATCCTTGTGTGTTCTGGATGAGGGTCTAGTGTTTTTGGGAGAGACATGGTATAGGTGAGTCCCAGGTGTCTACAAACCAGATGTGATGTGGTCTATTTCTCAGGTGTATGTGGGAAGGTTGTGATATTGGGGATTGAAGATGATCATGGAAGCATCAGGACGTTCTCTATTTGGTATGAGTAGTTAAACTGTGGGATTTATTTTTATGTACCCAAATTTTTATATTCTTACTACATTACTTTACATGAAATCTATTATTCAGTTAGTGTGACTTGGTGAAGATCTGGTGGATAGTATACCATGTTAGGTGGGTTTTTTTTTCAGTTTTTTTTTCAAAGGGGCATTGGTATGCTTCTCCCACTTGTGTATGGGTGACATTGGATTTTTTCCTACCAAGTAAACTTTTATACTCACCCAAGAGTAAATAATTTTTTTCAGTTTTATAGGGAGATTACGTAGACCATGCAGGACCATAATAGATTGGATATTGGGGATAGTTGATGTGTCATTGTTTTATCCCAATTCTGATTCCTATAAAAATGGAAATCCCTCCCATTTTTATTATTTCTATAACCTTAGTGCTGGTCTCTACCTCGAGGCCTATTGGATACATGACTTGGAGGACATTATCCCTCCTTCATCACGATGAATAAAGGCATGAACATATTGATATCAATTTCCATAATGTGAATAATATGGATTGTGACACTAAATCCCTTCCTAAAATCCCTCCACATACTCTGGAATTTTTATTTTTCAAATAATACCTACCATTGAGGGATTAGTGTATAAATTAATGTAAGTTGTCTGATGAAGAGGAATATCTTTTAATTGAATGATTTTTATTCATCTACCTCCTTGACATATTCATTAACCATGCAAAAATAAAAACCAAATTATCTTCCATATATTTATATTTTATTATCAATATGTTTCTACCCTTTTATATCCCTTTTCATCTATGGGTAATGAATGAATCACTCATGGATACATCTCGATTACCACAACCACAAAGCGATGTGTTTAAATTTCCATCACCCACTATAATGATATTTAATATGATGCATATAATTTAGATTTTTTATAATATTAACATATCTAATAGTTTTTCAGTATAATGTATAATATAATTTCTCAATTTTCCCTCCATTGAAAAATAATAATTTCAATCATTTCTACGTATGGGAACCACCTCAACAAGGTAATGTGTTACTTTTTCATCACCAAATCACATAGTTTATATATAATTGTTATTAAATGATAATATATGATTTTATATGATTTTATAGTCAATATTTATAGATAAAAATACATATATTTATTCCATAATTATTGTTTAATAATTGAAATATTACTGATTTTTATGTATGACCTACTCACTCTATAATTGTAATGTAATTAATATTTCAAAACCATAATTCACGTCTGGATATAAAATTATAAATGATGTATACATAATGATAATTTATTCATTAATATTATTCTTTTGATGAGGGAATAATTTCCCCCCTTAAAATATTTAGTATACTAATTTATTTTTCCATATAGGAGATGAATATTTTCAAAATGTTGGTTATGAAATTAAATGATTTTGTGATGGAACGTAACATGGAAATACAATAAGTGGAATAATAAAAATAAAATTTATTTCTAGTTATGTAAATAAATTATGGTTATTATAATTCATGATGATCAATGTATGTGTCATGTTGGACCCATTGTATGTCATACATGATCATATGATGTCCTTTTAAATGTTTTAATAATTTATTTTGTAAATATGTTTCATCCATATCCATATTAATAAAATTATTTCATATATAAATCAATATAGAAATAAATGATTTTTAAATGATATTATATGACTTTAGAACTTATTTTTAATGGTTTATAAAATAGGAAGATTGTTTCTAATTTAGAAATAATATTTCGAATCTCATTACAAAAAGGTAAAATGAATGTTTTAGTATAATATATTGTGATACATCATTTTTTCCAACCACTGTATTCATTATTTCATTAATTAATTCAATAAATACATTCCATTTTTTTATATGAAAACCCATATTTATTTTTTATTCTATGTGTTTTATTTTTGAAAAGCTTTTTTTATATTTAAGGGCTATTCTAGTATCCAAAAATGTTTTCATATTGGTTCAAAAGAGTTCTCAAAGAGTTTTGTGATGATACGGTGAATGATTAAAATGATTAATTTATCATATGGTACATGATGATTATAAATGATGATGGGTGGTATTGATAAATCATATACAATGGGTACCTCAATAAAGATTATAAATTGAGTGTTCCTCACAAATATTATGTGATTGGATATCCCAATATACATCCCTAATAAATCAAGAAAGTTTCCTTATCATGAATGAAATCAAAAATGGAGATAACTATGGAGTTTTATCCTGCCTATTTAACTAAGATATATTATTTGTTTACATGATTTTACAAATTTTATTACTACAATTCCCGTTTCCAAAAATGAATTATATCTTCATTAATTGGGTTTTATTATATTTCATTGATAAAAAATTACGTGTTTTCATGTAATTTTGAGTTGTTTTTTACGAATGATGGATATTGTGATAAAGGTAAATATTTTTTGGTATTACATGATTCTTAATATTCCAACTCATTTATTTCATTTATGTCTATTATGAATATTTTTTTCTCATTTCAAAATTATAAATTTATTTAATATGTTTTGAGGATGATTAAGAATAAAGAGGCAGTCGTGATGAAATTCATGGGGATTTGTCATTGAAGGAAGAAATTATTAATTTACATTTAGTTATATTATTGTAGAATGGATAGAGATGAGATGTTTCCACCTTTTAGTATATTATATTTTTATTTATGATTTATCACCATCTTCTCTAAAACTCAAAAATTGAATTGTAATTGGGAAGAATAGAATAGGAGTTATAGAAAAAAAAAACTATATATTATGTAATTTTAATGGTTAGGTCCTTATAGAGGGTATCAATGTAATGTTTTAAATGACATTGATTTATATATTTACTCTAATGTAGACATTTTATTATTTATTAGATAATATTATTGACTAATAATTCAATACATAAGATAATATTTTATTTTTTTTTGGGAAAAATAAGGATTTTTTTTGTTTTTGTAGTAATTACATCCCTTTCTAGATACTAATATTATAATGAAGTTGTGATATAGATTCACCTATAAGTAGTAACCCTGAAATTTTTAGATTCGTATTAACTTGATCATCAGGTAGTTCACAATGAGTGCGCCTATGAAAAAAGAACATGTCAAGACACACCCATGGAATATTCATGGATTAACTCACATGTTTTATATGAACCATTGTGAATGAATTGGATATAATATTATATAATTTAATTAATAATATGGGTAACCATGGTTTAACAAATTTTTTTATATATTTAAATACAGGATATATTATATTTAAAAAAATTAAAATTTACATAGATGTTCACTATAAATCCTTAATGAAATTTGTTTTATTAACTAAAAAGTTTAACTCATCATCTTAAATTTTATTATACTAGAATAAAAAAGTATGTAAACTTATGAAATAATTTATCTATGGATGGATTGATCTACCAGGATAATTACAAAATCAATATCATGTACCCTAATAACATTTTAAAACATCCATCTAATAAGAAAAGACAATTATAATATATACAGATAGTCTTATATTATTCAATATCATGATATGACATTGGATATATTTACATATTCCATGTAAAATAATCATTCATTCTTTTATCATTTTTGGAAATATCATATAATACATTATCGATTTTGTAGGATGGATGATCATGAAAAAGTGATGAATCCATTCATTTAGCCTTAAAATATGTGATCTAAAATTAGAATATTTTTTTATTTTGTTATATAAATTTAATTATCATAATTATTTATAACACTTATAAATAAAAATTAATTCCAAACAATATCATATAGTATTAAAAGAATATTATTATAGGGCATGATTCAAAATATTATGAATAAACCCCGGATTTTTCATACATATTAATATCATTCAAAATATATTTCAACCAAGATGTAATGAATTTCCATGGATATGTGATGTAGTGTGGATGCTAATAGTTTTGTTGTATTCTAAAAATAATGATATGGGACCTAGATTAGAATTAGATATCAAACACCAAAATTGGTATTATAATGAATGATGATCAACATATTGTTATTTTGAATTATTTTGATTGGTTTTTAAAAATTCATATCTGGAATAATGATTTAATTGATTCATACATAATATTGTAGAAGGGGACTGAATAATATAATAAATAATAGATAATAGATTAAGAATTATGTTTAATCTTGGATTTTTTTATGTAAGGAGTTTTTAGAATTATAATGTAGCTGTATATTTATCAATGGTATTATAGTGTATTATAAATTATATATGGATAATGAATCAACTATGAATTTATATATTATTGTTATTGTTTTTATTAATTTCATACATATTTGGAGGGAATCGATACCATTGAATATTTTATTATTAGAAATTTTTTTTTTATGAACATATGATTAATTTATAAAAAATATTATGTGTTATGATACACTTGATTATAATAATAAATTAAGAATTTTTTATTTTTTTGGAAAAATAAATTTTATAAAAACCATTGTGGTTGAAAAATTACTTCAGTATAATTTTTATTTTTTATGATTTTCATCATAATTTTTTAATTGTTTTATGCATTACATAAATATTATTTTAGTAAAAAGAAACCCACTAGATGGATGAAAACATGTTAGACTTGGATAGGTCATGGGAGATGTGTACACAACCAATGGAAAATGAGATTGTATTACCTACCACTAGACTCTGCGATTACTTTGTAAGTTCGGAATTGTTTTTATGTAAAAGGATTTGACATATAAAAATTATGTTGATTTTAGGAATATATTTTTTATAGTATAAGTATCCGTGTGTTTGAAAAGTGAATTGTAGATTAATTGAATAATTTTATTTCATATAATTAATATATAAATTTTTTGAAACATTATATTATTATGGTAAATATAATATTATGGAATTTTATTTGATTAATAAATTTTAAATTCAATTTTGAAATAATATATATTTATAATGTGTCTTTTTATTGATTCATATTTATTGAGGAAATGACTGGAATGGTTTTGTAATTATTTGATTTGGAAATATACAATCTTTGGTATAAGATAGAATGATTGAATAATGTTTAATATAGATAAATGATAAATTATCCTAAAAAAAATAATCGATAAAATGATTTTATTTTTTGAGGTTTGACTTGATCTAGAATATTTTTATGGTTTATATGTATTGTAATTTATAAAATTATTTCATTTTAACATTTGGAATTTTTACTAATGTCAATATATTAATGATTTTTCATTATATGAAGATTAATTTATTTATCGAGTTATCTTGTTATATCAATTTTATTTAAGGTGTTTGTATAATTTTATGGGGAATATATTGCTAAATTCAGTTTGAATTATGTGATATAGTATAATATTAATTTATTGAATCATACATGATTGAAAAATTTCATCGTCAATATATATATATTGATGAATAATATGATCATGTGGTGGAAATTTGTTAAAGGATTTAATTATACATATCAATTTTTGAAATTTAAATTATCTTATTAGTTTAAATTGTAAATGAATCCCTAGACACCAGGAATAATAATTTGAAACTAAAATCATTTTATATAACCTTAATTTATTGTGAATTGATGGTATGTTTTAGACATTGTTGAATTTTAGTAAATTGGTGTTTCAATTTTATCATTACCATTAAAATTGTTCACATTAATTTTCTTTGTCACACTACACCATTATTTGGAGTTTAATGTTTTTTCTTGTCTATTTTTCACATCCCACTATTTTTTGACTCTTTGGAATCCTAGTATGTGTACTGCTAGATGACCTTTGTATTTAATTTTCCCTTTTCAAGGATGGATTCTTTATTAAACAAAATTGAGATATAGTATTTCAATAACGATATTTAAAATTATAAAACCCTTTATTACCAAGATCAAGTTACAATTGCGAGGATGAATTATTTTAATTGGATGGAGGATGTAATATATGTAAATTATTATCAAAAAACATTTTCAATAATGTATAAAACATGTAGTGTAATGACATGAAATTTAATATTACATATTATAGTAATATAAAAAATTTACTAAAATTAATTTAAAAATGATCTTTTAGATATATCATTTTATAAAATTAAAAAAATCACTTCCCTATAAATCCCATACATTACAAGTGGAAATTTGTACTCAATATCCATTTTCCTCACCAAATTAAACTCATTTCAAATAAAACTATATTTCATTTCAGCAAAAATATTCAATTCATTCATCATGAATTCTTCTATTAAAATACCAAATTTATGATCCGTTAAAACCATAATAAAAATTTTGATGCACAAAAAAATCATTGTTAAGGATAAAAATATAAGTAAAATCATTAGTCCTATGAAAACATGAAATCCCATTAAAATAAATTTATTAAAAAATGATTGAATATAAATAACAAATAGGTTCATTTGGAAACAATTACCACAAAAAACATACATTCAGCTTTACAATTGGTATAACCATATTTTTTAATTCCATCATTGGAGTACATAATTCAATGGTCACTTATAATGGGGCTCATAATTTGTAAAATATATATTTGGCTCACCCATTTTTTTGATCTATAATGGGGTACAACCCTTTCTATAAGATATATCACGCTCACATGTGGTCTATAATGGGGATAAAACATTCATATTAATTTTCCAAGTACCAATTCGTGAATAATACCCATGAAAAATATTATAAACTCATTATTAAAACACATTTATGATATCAAAATACCCTTTCTATATAAATATTACTTTTAAATTCTAAAAAATATGAACATATTAATGAAATAATTTTAAACAAAAATAATATTAAAGCATATAAATAAATAAACATTGGTAGGGTTTCATTAATGTTGGTGAAACCTTTCATTCAAAATAAATTAATAAATCATTCTATGGGAAATATGTAAAAATAGTTTTAAAAAAACATTGAATGAGGGATTTTTAAAGAAATCCCTTAAAAACATTCTATTATGAAAAAAATTAAAAGTAAATAAATTTCAAAATTCATTCCCATATAAATACATTCTTCAAAACCATTTTTAGTACATGGGAATGAAATTATAATATATAGATTGATAGATATTTCAAACATTTAAAACATGGGTTTTATTTAAAAAGTCAATTACCATGAGTCTGAGTCATCACATAAAATAGTTATCATCCTGAATAATAAACATAAGGTATATATTTTCTTAATTGAGAATATTCATGTGTTTATTATTCCATTTATATCCTATTATATCTAGGTTTATGTGTTACATTGCTATTTATGTTCTTGTTGGTTGGTTTGATATTCTTATAGGAGTATAAAATAAATTTGATAAGATATAAATAGTCAAAGTGGTAATAATTACAACATTTATATAATAATATTCATGAAAATATAATAACATTTATATTTCAACTATTATTTTGAATCCAATTATTTCATATGCATATGAGAAATTAACTAGGATACAAACATTGGGAAGGTTAGTCATATATTTTCATGAGCAGTGTTTTCCTTTATCAATGATCATTATAAAAATAATGTAATTAATTTTTTTATTTGAAAAATTATATAAATATTAATATAATATTAATAATTTATATATTCTTATGTATATCATTCATGGGATTTACATATGAATATGAATCGTATCACTATGTGGAGGTGATTGTTCACACATATACACAAACGACAATATCATGTTTTATTTCTTTGAATGGTAATAACAAAATTGATATATTATTATTAAATTGTGTTAAATCTATTGTTAATATAAAATATAAATATTTATTCAATCATTATAACCAATCATGAATACTATGATGGAAAAAAATTATATCGATTGGCGAGGTGATATTCAACTACAAATAATACTGATTAATTATCTTCCTATTTGATGTAAGTGGATATATATTTAGGTGATTATATTATCATTATAAAATCATATTATATTTATGGAAATATAGTTACTATTTCATTAGGGTTGCAAAATATTTTAATGTTGTGTAAGGGGAAACAAAACATAAACAATTAAATAAAAACCATACATTTTCATCTGATAATATTGATTGATTAATACCTTCACACCTATAAAGTGTGTGTTATAACTAAAATATGATATTTATATAGTGAGTAAGACTTATATGGAGCTATTTAGGTAGAGTGTGTTTGAACCAAATTGTTTTTAGGTGTGATGAAAAGAAAATAATGAATCAGTTTTTATTAAAGAGGGGAGGGGGACTCTTGGAATTCATGAAATCATTAAATTAATAAAAAATAATATTATATTAAAAATGGCCCAAACAATAATTCATTTAGAATATAGGTTGATTATGGGTCGAAATTAATTAATCCATTGAATGTTATTAATGTTTCGAAAATTTCATTGTCCTTATATTTTTATTTTAAACATAATTTACCCTTTTATATTATTTTCTTGATATAAAGTAATTTAAATTTTCATGATAATATGATTTCGACAAAAAAATACAATTTCAATAAATGGTGTAGGGTAAAATTTTATAAATATCCACATAATTTAGGTGATTATATGTTTTATTTTTTTTATTAGTAAATAAAATATAAATTATTTTATAATTTTGATTATGTCAGTGATGAAACTATTCATTAAATGAAATTTAAAAAATATAATAAAAAATTATATAATCCAAAATATATATATATATATAATCATTAATAATATGTCATGGTTTTCAGTTAAATTTTTGTTTTCCATTAATTTTATGAAATTATATTTATTTTATTATATGTAATACCATTTATTTGATTCTTCAATTAATTAAGAAATTACCACATCATCATTTTTCCATCATTTATGGTAATTATATTATCTGTAAAAGATATAAATTTTTTATTATTATAGATAAATCATCAATATTTAAAATTTATTTTTATAGTAAAAAATATCCCCTATATTAACCCATATAAAAATGTTGTAATTATGAAAAATGTGAGTGTGACATCTTTGACTTTTGATTAAATTAATTATTATAAATGTCATAATATAATTTAAGTGGATTCTAAAGGTGGGTGTTTCCTCCAATGGAAGGTTTTGTTTGATACCCAGTAAATCAATAAAATTAGGACAAGGTTTAGTGTACCATTATAATATTTATTACACTAGGTTTACCCCTAATTATCCCAATTAACTTTATCTATGTTAATAAAAAATTACTATATTTACAATTTATATTTTTTAAAATAATGGTGAATAATATACTAAATATCAATGTAATGATTCAAACTATGGAATCTATTTTTTAAAAAATAGAACAAATAAATATCTAAATATAATTAAAAAATTAATCATGTTGACAGAATGATAAAATCTGTTTTTAAAGTACAAATGTTCGCAAGTTTATTATATTTCTATATAAAATTCAAATTTGAAATTAATTCCAATGACCTAATTTGATTTAAGTTAAAAAATTATATAATTATTCTTTTAATGAAATTGTAAATATAATTTAATACCACAAATATTTGATAACTTTTTTTCAATAGAAATGAACAATTTATTTAGTATTCATTAAAACATTAAATCATATCATAAAAATAACTTCAATTTAAAAAATATATATTTTGATACTCATATTTGAGATAATATGATTAAATTTTAAAATATATTTTATAAAAGTGTAAAAAAGAGATTTAAAACAAGTGCACCATCAAAGGGATGAAAATTCGGTTTTCAAAAAATACATCTTCTATCCACAAAATTAGATATATACTTAAATAATTTATAGAAAACAAAAAATATTAATTTTAATATATTATTAATATATATATATATATATATTTAAATAGTATAATAAATATGATTGATTTAATTATTTATTTGTATGCAAGACACCTATGCATATTTAAAAATATATTCAGAAAAAAAGATTTTATTTAAAAAATTATATTAAATTAATTTATAATTAATGGGTAACAAGATAATTAAATATATTTACATGTGTAAACAATATTTTTACAATTAAATTAATATTTTTTATTTCCTCTATTTTATCATCTATATTATAATGGTATCTTTTAAATAATAACATTTATTTGGTCTCTTAACCTAAATTTGGATTATCTTGCATACTCTCAAACAAAGTTTTCCTTAAAAAAATTGTGAACCTACATTCCCCCACCACACATTTGGTATTTTCATCCTCTCCATTTCGAATTTGGTCTTGGTAATTAATTTTTTTCTTCTCATGAAAAATTTTCTGAGATCCCACATCAGAAAAAAACATTAATTCAAATTATTATTTATTATAAACAAAATAAGTACAATGGTCAAATGAGATAATACATAATAATAATAAATATATTATAACTTATAAATTTAAGGAAAAAAATACTATCATGTTTATATAGAGAGTGATATAAAACCTGGTTATTAAATATTAACCATTATAAAATTGTAAATCTATGATGGGTTAAAGGTCATTGATTTCATAGAAAGAATTATAAACTAAAATCTTTTTTTAAAAAAATTTTTCCATTTGATTGGGTATTCATTTACTATATTAACTAAGAACATAGTGAAACATAATTACATAATAAATAATGATTCATCATTTAATCAATTACCACAACAAACTCATATTTTTCACTAAATGATGACTGTTAAAGTTGAATTATTTATACATGAAGCACTCGAATCAAAATATAGATAATATAGATTTATCATATCATGAAAAATTAACTAAACCCAAAATGTTTAGGATAACATAATAAAATTATAAAAAACAATTAATACTTTATATAATGAAAAACTAAATTAATCAACAAAATTCAATGGTAATACCCAAGGTCAAGAATTTACTATTAAACAAATAACTATCCATAACATTTATCAACATACATCAAAATATTATTTGAAACAGAAGAATCTAGAAGGATATGGTCATATATTTTTCCTAGATAATATTAAATAATATTCTCTAAATAATATCAATTACACTTGAAGTCCTATTAAAAAAAATACATTTTTCTCACAATCATCAAGATATACTAATAGCCTCCCTAAATAAATAGAATCACAGAAAATCCAAAATTAAATCATATATGCTTCCATAATATAATTATGCCATTATTAATGAAATAAAAATCAACAATATTCTTTTTACCTTAATCATATAATGTTTCTATTGTATTGATCATCTTCCAAAAGAACCTTAACTTCACAACCAAAAAATAATTTTGCAATTAAATGATTATCTTTTTTATAAAATATATATATCAAAAAAAATTATTCATCATCAATAATATAATTTAACTAAAAATAAAAAATAATACAAACTTTGAAATCATGTAGGCTATTGGTAGGTGATCCACCCTTTTCTCCTTTCATTTGTGGGTTTGATTCCCACGACAATTCCAAACATGACGGGTTATAACCAATCCTATAAGATGTAATTTTTATAATACAAAATACTTATTATAACAATCCAAAATTATGGTAATGTCCACAGAAATAACCATAACATTTTTTAACAACAAATTTTATCTCATACATTTCATTTTTCATCCCAAAAATTAATAACCCTTGGTTACCTCGAAAATGAATTTCACCAAAAAACCATTAGTCAATATTTTTTTTATCAAAACATATTTCCTCAAAAGGGGTTTCAAATATATTAAAATTATGATCAACCATAAAATTATTAACCCATGGTGATATCCATAACATTTAAGAAAACATCCTTATCTCTAGTGTTTTCTCAATCATTCTCTGATACCAACATTAGGGATTCGATATTAAAAATTTCCTATTATAGATATTTTAAAACTAATAATCCCATTATTTTACCAATTATATTTTAACTATATCTTGTAATATAAATAGTAAAATATTTTACATAGTAATCCCATACATTACATGTAGACACTTACACTCAATATCTATTTTTCCAAAAAATGAATCACATTGAAAATAAATAAAGATTTAATATAAAGAAACATCATCAAAACATTAATTATGGAATATTATATCTCCATAAAAATATTGATACCAATGAAAAACATATTGAATCAATGATTGATCTGAAATATATTAGTAATAATTTAAAACGATCAAAACCAATTAGTCCTCTAAAAACATGAAAACCCATAAAAATCATTTTCTTAAATAATTCATCAAAAATAACACAAAAATAACATAGCTTCCATGGGAAATAATTTTTATAAAACAATTAAATTTAACATAAGAAATTTAACAACCATAATATAAACATCTATTTCTAGAGTACCCAATTCATTGGGGAGGTATAATGGGGCTCACACTTTATATACGATATACTGCACCCAACTAATTTGACATGAGCTATAAAGTTTATCAACCCTTTGTACATAATATAATAGGCTCACCAATGATACATAATGGGTACAAAACCTACATATATAATTTAAAATTACCAAATCATAAATAAATCCATGGAAACACTTTTAATCCCTTCTTTAAAACACATTCATATATAAAATTACCATTTCCTTATTTAAGTCATTTTCAAAATATAAAAAATTCCCATATAAGAATGAAATAATTTTATATAAAAAAATGAAAAAAATATAAATAAAACATTACTGTAGTATTGAATCATTAATTTTAGAGAAACTAATTATTTTGAATATGTTATGAAAACATTCCCATTGACATTCTTAAATAAATTTGAAGGGAATATTAAAATATGGGGTTTAAAAGTATTTCCAATAAAAAACCTCCATTGTGAATAAATTTAAATGTTAAAATATTTAATCATTTATTTGTATATATATATACATTCATAAACCCATATTTAAAATTTTTACCTAAAATAAAAATATTTAGAAGGATGACACAATAAAAAATTATAAAAAAAAGTTTATTTAAAATGTCAAGTACACTAAGTGTGACTCATCAAATAGAATATTTACAATCATTAAACTAAACCTTGGATAATTATTTAATTTTCTATGATTAATTTTTTTGATTATTATTGCTTTTATATCACATATTATCATGCTATAACATTTAATTATTATTTTTTCTGTCAAATGTTTTGATGATATTTCGTAATAGAGTCCTATATAAATTTGATATGGTATTTACACACAATGAGGACATAATTATATTATATTTAGAATAATATTCATGACATAAAACTATCTTTTATACATCAATTACACTTTAAAATCCATCAATTATATATATATATGAAAAATGATTGATGATAAAAGCATGGAGGTGTTATGTTGTATGAATGAATGAATAATGTTTTCATTTTCCAATATTCATTATGTAGAGAATTTAGGTATTATTTAATCATTAATAAATTAGCATGTATTGTCTCAAACCTCTCTAGACCATTAGATTGTTTAAAATCTATTGTTTGGAGTGTTTTGTGAGGTCACGAGTGCTCAATTTCAATTGTTGTAAAAAATCTAATTTTTATAACGTAGAATTAAGATAGGTGATTCTGGACTTGTAGGTGTGATGGTTGGTAAGAATAGTGACTCCTAATGTAGATTCGCGGATGGTATGTCATGAAATATTGTTTCCCATGGTTATTCACCCAATAATGACTTATCCATTAATAGGTCTCCAACAATGAGTCACCCAACAATGACTCATCCACTAGTTGCTTGTCTAATGGTGGGTGACCCAACTATGAATCATCCACTGGTAGCACATCCCTAGTAAGATGTACTGGGGAATCATCAATAGATGATAAATTCTTAGTAGATTTTCCAAATTCCAGTTTTTTCCATTTTTACCAGTTTTTCCATTTTGATTATTTATTTGATATAAAATGAGTTTAACACCGTATTTAAATATAATTTAAGATGATTTGAGGGATAAATATTATATATTATTTATCATAAATGTCATAGTGTATTTTAAATGTCCAATCACATTTTCATTTTAAGGATATGACATTAATGGATTTTAAAACAGTTCCCCCCATTGATATGACATCTATACATTCAAAAGATGAGACTCCTTCTTCTCTGTGTGATTCCATTTTATCTTGATATGGGATGTTCCCAAAAACCATTATTCATGAAAAGTATTCTTTTAGTGATATAGTTTTGGATGAAATTTTTCCATGGAGTTGGAATACTACATGTATAACCCCTATCACTAAACTATTAAGATGTGATGATCGTTTGTTCTTTGACGTTTGAATCCCATCATCTTTCATAACTGTGTATCATCCTGGGTGGATATAAAAATTTATACTATTTAATAAAGATGATTAAAAATTAATTAAAGGTAATAAAATCTATTTTAATATAATAAATATGTGATGGGGAATGTTACACATGTTTTTGATTTTTAGTTATTTTGATATATGTCTTCAATTATATGGGATGTAGGCCTAGTGAAAATCATAGTTGTTGATGGTATTTATTTTTATACTAGTATGGTTTGTGAATCCTTATCATTGATCTTCTATGGAATGTTTGTAAACGAGTAATTGATTATCCATGTATATTTGATTAAATAAATTTATTCCCTCGGATCAAACATGTCCTCTGATAATGTCTTAATTAAATATCAAATCTAAATAAGGGATGAAAAATTAAATATAGAAATTTTGGGCTTGTGTGGTTATGTGGTGATGGGGTTTATAGAACGTTTTTGTATATGGTGGTGTAGGTGGTGTAATGAAATATAAGGTTGATATATTTTTTCATTGCTTGATCATGGGATGAATGAGAGGTGTTATACCATAGGAAAATTGTTGGGTTGTGTGGTTATGAGTTGATGGGTGCAGTGTGGTTATTCAAAAGGGTTTTTTAGAATGGTTGTGATGAAAGAAGTTGATGGGTGTGTCTATGACATTTTGGTTGTTTTGGTTTGGGTGATGGACATATAGGGATGAATTGAAATAGGGATTATGAAGTGGGTTAATTTTACCAGGGTTCTTATCCCTCTACATAACATTTGATTTGTATCTTGACATGTGATGTGTTGGTAGTTTCCAATGAAAGGATATAATGAATACAAGAATAGATTAATAAAGAATTCTAACTAAATAAATGAATTGGGTGGGGGTATGAAATGAGTGGTGGCATGTTGTGTGGTTGTGAATTTAGAGGTTTTATTAAAGAGAAATTTATTGTGGGATGGTTGTTGTTTGAGAACCAATAGGTTTAGATGAGATTTTTTTATTTATATTTATTACATGTATTTTCATTGTGATTTCTATATAAAACCAACCATAGTATAATATTATGTAGTAAAGAACACCATCGTCAGGGGGGTGTATTTTCCCATACATCATAGGGGGAGGACTGATGGATCTTTACTTTATCATCCATTCTCCCTCATCTAGGAATTGATATCCCAGGATTCATTAGTGAGTTTTTGGTGTTGTTCTTGGGGCCCTGCTATCTGTGGGAAGGTTGTGCCTTCCTAGGTGTCTAATGGATAAGGTGTGGTTGTGGCCTAGGTGTCTACGAGAGGGATTTGATGTGGTATATGGCCTTGGGGTGTATGGGCGGGATTTGATCAACATCATTTTCAAATATTGTATGACTACATGTGGGGACCAACTGTATGGGGGTTGGGATATGATATGAATTCTACATCCATTATGTGTGAGGGAAGGTTGTCATGTGGGGCTTGTGGAAGTTGGAGGATAAAAATGATATTTTCATTTAGGGTATGAGTAAAAAATAAGTTGGAAGCGGTGCAGGTAGATAAATCATCAATGTTCATAATAAATTACTTTACATAAATTACATTACATAGTGAGTGTGCCTTGTAGTGGTTGGGGTGGCTAGTATACCTTGATATGTTTCATTGGGATTTCCCATTTTCTCATAAGGTTATTAGTATGTTTCATCCAATTTTTCAAGAGAGACCATCGATTTTTCTTACTGAGTATACTTTTATATTTACCTGTTTATATGAAACAACTTTTTTTATTCAAGGAGGACTATATAGTCGTTGTTGGACATTACTAGATCATACTTCGGGATAACAGATGTGTCACTACTTAGCCTTACTTTTGGTAATTATTATGGATATTTTTTTATTGTATAACATTTTTTTTAAATTCTTGTGGAATGGATTTTTTATTTCTATAATATATCATTATTGGTGTTGTTTTTCGATGAAACATCCTAACTCCTGATCTTGATTCCTTTAAAAATGCTAATGACTTTATTTTTTTTAGATTATACACAAATGGTACTCATTGCTGCCCTAATAACTAATGAAGGCATGAATTAGGGGGGTCATTATATTCCTTTTTACATCATGAAGAAATAGGGTCATGAAAATTCATCCAACATGAATAAGGAAGGCTATGAAACATACTTCATCATGAAGAATGAGAGGGGTGACTGAGAGATATGTTGGAGTTTGGAGTTAGGCATTGTGGCGTTTGAATGGGATGGTAGGGACATATTCTTATGTTATATTGGTGTATGCCATAGGTTAATGAAAACCTACTAGGACATGAGATTTTAGGGCCCCATGAACCGATGAAAGGACACTTGGCCTACCAAATGACCATGTGAGGCAACATAAAATGTAGGGTAGAGAATCTATGATAGTTACATCCATCATAATAGCTTCTATTCCTTTTATAATTGGTTATTTTAGGGAAACAAAAATAAGTAATCAGTGAACATGAATCGTAAAATAAATTTCAGATGACTCATGCTTATGAGTTCCCTGTTTATGTTTTTCATTTATGTAACCTGGTCTTCACACACATTTAGCTCAGGGAGTCGAGGCTCAGTAGGATAATTTGATTGATTGATATATTATTGATATAGTGGAGGATGATGTATAGTGGTAGCTAAAATTAGTTTCCTTATATGGGGAGTCCTTGGAAGGAAAGATGTTAGTGTTTCAAACATAGATATGGAGAGATGTATCAAGGATCTTAGGAAAACACTCAATCTGAAGGGGGATATGACAGAGTACGGGGTTCCCATGGAAGTGATTTAGAAATTGTGAGATATATGTTAATGGTAGAAACATTACCTATGAGATATGATTTAGTATTACACACTCTGGCTAAATTTTGAGAATAGTTTTTTAGAAAACTGCACTCATTGACTATAAAATTTAAGAAGAATTATGATTTAATACCCCTCCAGAAGGGAAGAATGGCAATACCGGATCTGGGGATCATGTTCCATGACAGCCTTTGTTTTTTCTAAGATCATTATTTCTATGAGGTGTCTCGTGTGAGATGCCTAGTGTAAGAACGTCATACTTAAATCCAGTACGTGGTTACTCCCATTACATTGTTAATTTACATGAATTATTAGAAAATTGAGGAGAAAATTTAGAAAATTCACTTGTGAGGAGATCTATAGAGGGATGGGAGATGAAAAGGTTCTTTTGAGCAAGCTTATCATTAATATGTTTCATACACATGGTCTATTTGGATTCTGACTAGTAGTGAGTCAACCTGAGAAGTTTCCTTTTTGAACATTCATCCCTCATACATTTTGTGTGAACATAAGACTATGAGGATTTTTCTTTGTATCATGTGAAAATATTAAGAGTTAGTTCTCAATAGCTGTTCGAGCTTAGTGTGGTGGATTTTGGAAGGTTATGTGTTTTCCTCAGTAGCACATACTGATAGGGAAATTATAGAAGTAGGTAAAACAAGCCTATGATCCACTGAGGGATGGTGTAGAAGGGTGAGTATGAACTTCGGGTGATCCTTGGGGACATCTACCTAGGCCTGGTCAATGTGGTGGTCATCGGTAGAGGGAATGATGCTCTTGGCGACATCCACCTTCTTCACCATATCCAACCACTAGTTGTCTATGAACAATCTAATACCATCATCAACCTTCTTTACGAATGATAAAAACATGTTCAGGGGGCTCATGATCACTATCATCCATGAGATCTTGTGTCGTTTCATTGTCATATTTATCTATAATATTTCGATATAATCAATGTAAGAGGATGAAAATATTGAGCATATCGTTACAATATTGTAGGTCCATCAATTCCCCCCAGCTATACAAAACGTTTTCTAAGTGTTTTGTACATTGGAGGATAATTTCCTTGGGAATGTGGTGTCACAGAAGGGTGTAGTGATAGAAACATAGAAGAATAAGTAAGTTTTTTCCACTAAAACACCAAAATTTGTTTAAAAAATTAATATTATTCTTGATCTGTAAGGCTATTACGATGGAATTGTACCTTATTTCTCACGAGTTGTAGCTCTGTTTAAAGATCTGATGAAAAATGCCATTTTTATGGAGAAAGATGTTCCAGGTCAGATTTGGATATGTGAAGGGGATGTTGTTCAATTCCTTATTTCATCAGTTTCTATATTAAATGTTGATTTTCATTGTGTATTGTGGTTATTATCATCTGGGATTGGGATGTGTGTTAATGAAAAATTAGAAAGTGATCACTTATTAGTCAAGGATGTTATGTCCATACGAACGTAGATATTCCACCCATGATATAGAGCTAGCAGCTGTAGTTTTTTTAGTAATGTTGGAGACATTACATCATTGGAGAGAGATTTGTGGGCTTCTTTGATCTCATGAGGTCAAGGTATATATTTTCCCAGGGATATCCAAACGTGAGACAATGGAGGTGGATGAATTTTATTTAGGACTATGATGTTGATATCTCCTACATCTTCTCTAAGGGGATTCACTCACCGATTCTCTAAAAATGAAGTCCCATACGGTTGTTGTACCGGAGTCTGCAGACACCTAGAAGGTGATGGAGGAGTTTGTGTCCTGCACATGGATCATGAATGGATGGTGGTCAAGGCTATGTGTTTTATGAGATAGATTAGTCTTTTATGATGCAGTAGGTGGAGGAGTATCAATTGGGGGACTCATTTTTAGAGGTGATTCACAACTATGTTTACAATGTTGATGCTCTAGAAGGATCGTATGAGGGTGGTCATAATCAGATGTTGTTCTATGGAAGGATTTTTTCTAGTGTAGAAGTGCAAGGGATTACTCCGTTAGTTTCATATCTCAACCTTAATGGTACACCTGAGAGTTTCTAAGATGTAGAATAATGTGAGGGTGTAGTTTTGATGTATTATAATGAAACAAGAATTAGTGGAGTTTGTTTAGAATAACATATTGTGACTATTGGTGAGGACTTAGAACTGTCTTCCTGGTGGTTTGTCACATCCCTTAGTTGTCCTTGACTAGAAGTGGGATGAAATATCGATGGATTTATGTATATGTTTACCTAGGGATTAGGGAGGCTATGATGGTATATTTGTAATGGTGGATCAACTAATGAGATAATCCCAATTCATAGTGATTACGGAGTCAAGAACGGTGGACACCATGGACATGAGGTATTTGGATGAAGTGGTGCCTCTACATGGCGTTCTAATATCCATTGTCCCATATCATGATACACATTTAATCTCACATGTATGGATAGGATTTTCACATTACTTAGGCACACAACATAGCATTAGCTCTACCTTGCACCCATATACATATCGGAAAACAGAGATGACTATCAAAACATTAAAAGGATATTCTTTGCAATACATTTCGGACAATGGCAGATCATTACTCTTAGACTTTCTCTTGGTTTAGTTTTGGAAAAATAATATCTCTCAACTCCTCATTATTTTCATGATGACTACAATTTCATTGACTGGCAGGAGTTTGATATTGAAGGTGTCACCACCAATGTGAAGTAAATAGTTGATATCCATGATCATTGAGATAAGTTGCTCCATCAATAGACCACCCATTTGGATATCTTGTTATGGAGGCATGGTGTCCCAAAGTAGAGTACATGGGAGTGAGAAGGAAAATTGTGTTCCTAGTACGTAGTGTTGTTTTGAATTTTTACATGTAATTTTTTCCCGTGTAATATGATGTTTGAACCTTATTTTCTATGAGGCGATTTTTTATCATTATTCTGTAATGTGTGATGAAGTCCTAACTTTTGGTAAATGGAGTTCATGATTCCAAATCAAGACACATTTATTTATATGAAATTAAACCCATTCACTCAAGTCAGTACAACCAAGATAGGATAGTATCTTGACATTAATATAGGAATTTCGTATTTCATTTGTTTAAGATACTGTGTTTTTTTCTTGTGTGGTTTATATTTTTCACTGTTTGGACAATAGACTTCAGTGGATGTGTTCTTTGATGTTGAGGTTTCACTCTGAATTTCAAACATCACATAGTAGTTTATAATTGAACAGTTATTTCTATAGCGGTGTTTCAAGTGTACTGAGATCCTTGAGAGGTATCTCATGGGGTTGTTTTTAGAACACTCCATTTCCATCTGGATTTGGTTTTTAATTCTTGAGCGAGATAATAATGTGATTTGTATTTGATGTAATGGATCAAAAATCACTAGTCCATTACATTGTATAAATCTTGTGTTTGGAATGTTATGGTTGATCATAATGGATTAATTAAAGAGTTTTAAAAATATAGAATTTTCATTTCTTAGTCAGGTCTAGTATGTGGAAAATATATGTCATAACAATTAATCTCAATGGTATGTCACTAATGGTAGGTCACGATGGTAGTTCGTGATGGTGTGTCGCTAGCGGTGAGTCACTAAGTAGTGACTCATCCCTCGGCAGGTCACCAGTAGTGACTCACCCTAAATTGACTCATCCACTGGTATCTCATCCAATAGGGAGTCACCCTACAGGGACTCTTCCACTTGTAGCTCACACTGGTGACTGATTTTACAATGAATATTTTCCAGCATGTTTTTCAAAATTTCACTTTTCTCAAGTTTTCTAACATTCACACATTTTACATTTTATTTTATGTAAAATGAGTTTATGACCATATTTAAATTGTTTAAAAGTCATTTCAAGGGATATGGATCATATCTCTATTTTAAAAAATGTACCAAATAATTATAAATTTTAAAACCGTGTGTTCTTTTTCAATATAAAAATTTAATGTATTTTAAAACAATTCATACCATTGATATATGATTTTGAATTTTGAAATCTGAGACACCTTCGTCACTATGCATTTCCCTTTTCTCATTATTCTGGATCATCCACAAAACAATTCATACTGATGAGTCATATGTTTTTATTGCATGTGGACCCCTCACTATAAGGATGTATTAATCGAATGTTCTTCAAAGTATGAATCCCTACATCTTTCTAAATTGTTAATCATATGGGGTGGTTGTATAAAATTTTCATGGAGAATAATGTTGTAAAAATATTAAATAATTATTATAAAATATGTTTACATAAAATAAACTAGGAATGGTAAAATTTACATATGCTTATTCATTATATTATTTTGATCCATGAGGTGAATTGAATGTTGTTCATGTCTGTAGAAACTATTCATCGTTAGTGGTTTTTGATTCTATACCTATGTTACATTCCTTTATTATTACTTCAACTTATGTGGAAGAGATAAATATATGAAATTCATAAAATACATATATTGGGTTAATTAAATGGAAACCGTATGATAAAACATGTCATGTGATAATCCATGAATTAAAAATTGTAACTAAAGAAGTGATTCCTTATTTAATATAGAATTTTTCCCTTGTATAGTGATTGGTTAATAAAATTTCTATGTTTTGGGTAGGTTTGGGTGGTCTAATGAAACCTTAGTTTCATATATTATTTGATTATTTGATCATGGTATAGATGTGATGTGTTATATAGGAGGGATGTGTTTCGGTTTTGTAGATATGTGTTGATGGGTGCAGTGTGGTTACGAAATTGGGATTTTCAGAATTATTGTCATGAAGTTTTTTGGTGGGAGTGGTAGTAAATTTTCAGTTTATTTGGATTGGAGAATTTCATGGGAGGGATGAAATTGAAGAAGGATAATGGATAGTCATAATTTTATCACGATTATTCTACATCTCTGTGACTTTTTTTACATGGTTTTACATGTTTCATTCTTGGTAGTTCCATATATAAGGATGAAATGATTAATTAATTAGTAAAAACATAATTATAACTTGTAAAATTAACTGGTTGGGGTTTGAAATGTATTAATGAATACTATGTGGTTGTGCATTTATAGTTTATGGAAATTTTATACGTATTTGTGTGTAAGAACTCAGTTCTTATTTTTGAGGTACGAGCTTCTTCTTTTCTCCTTTCTTTATGTGTTTTTTAGAAAATAAGTAAAATGGGGAAAATCCTAAATTTTTGGACTACATGCCATGTACTTTTCCACATGTCGTGTACGTTTGGACGTGTGGGATGAGTACACAGGGCGTGTAGCCATGTCAGTGATGAAAGGTGTAAAAACTGACTACACACCATGTAGTTTGTATTTACATGCCGTGTAGTCAATCGGAAAAATAATAGTAAGGCAGTGGGAGAAGCCACCATCTGGGCGATAGTACACGCCGTGTAGTCAGGAATACAAGTCGTGTACTCATGTCGACGGATGAATAGTTTGGTGGTGCCTCAAGAGGAACAGTTAAATGAGGGGAGTACACACCATGTAGTCAAAAGTACACACTGTGTACTTTGTTTTTTTCGCTTAAAATGGGAACTAGCCAACCCTGTTCACAGGATTGGCTTAGAACCAGAGGGTAGCTCGGTATAGGATGACCAAAACATCATAGATCTCTAGATCGAGTGTTGGGAATCCATTTCTGCTTCTATCGATCACGTTGGAACCGCACGGGTAAGCCCTACCATCTCCTTGCATAGTTCATGCCAATTCTTCCACTAATGTATGTTATTTGATGTTGAATGAGAATTATTTTACCTCATATCTACGATGTTCTTGGAAGTTTTAGAAGGCATCGTTTGGGTATATCGATCACCAGTGATCGAGGTAGGTGTCTTCGGGTTTAATTTCCAATTGTTGTGCGTTTGTGTGTATTTTTGTGTTAAAAACCCATGTTGGGGTATCGTGTGGATGAGGCCTTAGCTATTTAAATACATAGAATCATATATGTAATTAAATGTGATAATAAACTACTGTTTGGGATCACTACTTGGATCCAGGACCACCCCGGGGGTGCATTCCACTGTTTAGCTGTTTGGCCCGGATACCCGAGGGCATTCCATGTTTACTTTATGAATTACTTTTTCCTTGAGGGTAATTATAAATAATTGTTTGTTATATGTTGTCCATGGCCTGGTTACTTGTTTATCCTGAGGGCGATGCTTTACATAGCCTAAGGGAAATGTTACCTTTATCCTGAGGGCAGTGGTTATTTCATCCCGAGGGAAACTTCTTTCGTGCCTGTGGGAAATAGACTTTGTGCTTGAGGGAGACACTTCATACGCCTGAGGGAAATATCTGTTATGCTTGTGGGCAATTACCTGCGGGTTACGTTTCTGATTAACTAAGGGTAAGGGTTTGCGTGTCTGAGGACACTGACTGTTTACATAGAAATTCACTGTAGTGGTTTCCTTATAATGAAAAATTAAATGAAAAATTAAATGGAAATATAAAAGGTAATGTTAGTTACTTTTGAGTGAATCTTAGTTTATTGCATTTTACTACTGCACACTGTTGTTGCATTTTTCACACAGTTGGGAACCGACCTTTGGTGGGTGCCTACTGGGATTTATTTCTCACACCCTGTTTCGGACATGTCTTCGGCCAAAACAGATTATGTTTCTGTAAGTGTGGATATGGGTAAGGGTCCCCATATAGGTACTTGATTGATACTGAGAAGCATGGGAGCATGGGACCAGGCTTAGGCTCGTGATGCTACTAGTTGTTTTGTTTCGTTTTGATGTACTCTGTATTTTGTTGTACTGTATTGTTGTGTAACATGTTCTGTTTGTTTTCTTAGAACTTGAGGCATGTTGCATCATTATATATAACTGTTGGTTATCTTTTACAGCAGTTGTTTACTTGTGTATGGTTTATTGCTTCCGTTATTGCTGTATACTATTTACCTTTTCCGCTGCACTACACTTTGACAAATGAAGGCATAGTTTCCCCACTATTAGACCTGGGTCGTCGCTGCTAGTCTGCAGCCTCTGGCGTTTGGGGAAATGCGCTTGAGGTCACGTGGCGAACCGAGTTCGGGGCACCGTTTAGTGGCACTCGGAACCGGGATGTTACAAAGTGGTATCTAATGGGTTCTTTTCTTTGACATAATATTTGGATCCCTAGTCAGGGATATGATGAGAACAATAGTTTGTAATAAGTTGTGCCCGGGCGTAGCTAACTCGTGTAGAGGGAAAAGACAATTTACCTTGTGTTGCAACTTCTATGATTTTGTAAATTTTACAGTTTAATTTATTTTCACTGAGGGGTGATGCATTTGTATTGTTCTCTTTATATATAATTCATGGCTTATATTTATTTGCAACCCGATTATATGAGGGTATTCCATCTCATGCATCAATTAGGTACATGCTAGAAATCACATGCGATGCATAGTTTCCATTCAATGTATATGCATTAGGAAATTGCATGCTGTTTTGATAGTTGTGGTTCTAGAAAAAGCATGATGTTGTAATAACTTCTTGGATAGATACCTACTATTTGATACGGTATTATTGTTTGAGCCTATTTATGGAATGGACGACAATCTTTGGTCTTTGGAGAGTATGGGCCCACATTGACCGAAATTTGGTGGTGCATTAGCTGTTTGTTCGGTTATAACACATATAAGATGCTACACATTGATTCGTGGGGAGTATGGGCCATCACATATTGGAATTTGGCACTTATGTGTTGTTTTTCAATATTTTCTGTGTTCTAGAGAAGTTTTTGAGGCATACTGTCTGGAAGCCCAATGTACACGCCATGTAGTACCTTAAACACATTGTGTATGTTCTTCTGTTTGGGAAGAAAAGAGAACTTTTTGAGTACACATCGTGTACCCTAAGTACACGCCATGTAATCTATTCTAGTGTCATAGGTTGTCTGGGCATGGACATGGGGAAGGGAAGTGCTTGGGGAAAACACGTCGTGTACCATAAGTACATGCCATGTATTGTTGACCTGGATTCCACCCTTGTAACTAACAAACACGGACGAGGAGACCTTAAGGCATACACGCTGTGTCCACTATGGAACACGCCGTTTAGTCTGGCCTGAGATCCAGCTGTGTAACTAACTACACGGGTTGGTGTAATCCTTTCGTGTACAATCCATGTGTATATATAACACACCATGTAGTTGGAGCCGTATATCCGACCCTGTATCTAACAACACGGGCCAGTGGAGCTCATCTCGTACACACCGTGTACCTGTGGGACATGCCGTGTAGTCATTTCTGAGGACAGACTATGTGGTTTTAGCCATGTGGCTGGGAAACGGGGTGGTGTACACGAAGTTTGCGGGTGTAACATGTCATGTAGTAACAAGCCGAGTAGTCGGCCGTGTCACAAACGACACACGCTGTTGGAAAATTAAACCATACACACTATGTAGAGTATACACACGCCATTCAGTCTTGTTTAACGGGAGCCGTATGGATTGGCCATGTTGAAGGACCCGACAAAGGGATGAAAAGTCAGGTACACGCTGTGTAGTCAGTGTACACGCCGTGTAGTCTTTTTTTGCAAATCCTGAGTGCCTTTTTCCTCCTATTCCCCTTTTGGTTCCTTTGTTTTCAGACTATGATAATCTTGATCTATGGTATTCGTTTGACCTTGTAGTGTCATGCCGTCGAGACGACCATGCGTTGTTCACCATGAGAGTGGCAACAATTATAATCTAGAGATGTTAGGATATGGGATACTAGTTGATCCTCTAGTAGATCCAGATACGGCGCCGACCATTATACCGGACACATGCGCGGATGTGTAGTTCCCTGAAGTCTTTTTTTCATTCATACATACCTTTCAGGGAGCACCGCCGGCTGCCACATCTATTGTAGAGCTGACACGTATATTCCAGCAGTAGAATCCGCCTATGTTTTCAGGGGATGGCAGACCACAGGCTGTGGAGTCTTTGTTGGGGTTGATTCAGACTATTTTCAAGCATCTTGAGACGACTCCAGGGCGGAGGGTCAAGCTCGCGACGTATATGATGTGTGATTCTGCCCAGAGGTGGTGGGATGTCACCAATCAGTCAGAGCATCACAGAGACATGGCGTGGGATGATTTATAGACAACCTCTTATGACTTCTTCTTCCCAGAGATGTTGAGGGTAGATCGCGCTCGAGAGTTCATGAATCTGTAGCAGGGTGCTATGTCAGTGATGGATTATTCTGCTCGTTTAACCGATCTTTAGAGTTTTGCACCTGTTCTAGTGGGAAATTAAATGCTGAGAGCCAGACGCTTTGAGGATGGCCTTCGATATGACATCCGAGCACTGGTGAATGTTTTCATGTTGACATCAGTACATGCTATTGTGAACTAGGCGCTAATTACAGAGAGGAACCTGTGGGAAGCTAGTGGTGTGGTCCAGGGCGTTTCAACACCATTTTCTAGTACTATTTCTACTGGTAAGAGGATGTGACATATGGACTTCTCTCAGGGTGGCAGTACCAGCTAGAAGAATGTTTTAGGCGGCCATTTCAAGTGCTACAAGTGTGGTAAGGAGGGGAATAAGCGACCTCAGTGTCGACGAGACCCAGTGGAGTGCCGAGCTTGTGGCAACATGGGTCATCTGTAGCGCTTTTGTAGGGAATATACAGTAGTGGCTAGTGATAGGGGTTCTATGCAGACTCCGCGTGCAGGGGAGGTACAAACAGCTACTTACCAGTGAGGGAACTGGAATACGTCAGGGCGTGCAGGCAGGGATGGTGGATGTGGTCGTGGTAGCCAGACACCAGGATCCCAAAGGCAGCAGGGCGGGACAGCTCAGGGGTAGCCAGGCTGTGTCGCAGGTCCGCGACACTGGGAAGACATATGCAGTACAACAGACCTAGCAGGAGCAAGATCCCAAACCTCTTACTGTAAGAGGTACTATTCTAGTAGCTTTTATTTTATCTTCAGTAATTTTTTATACGGGTGCTATGTATAGTTTCATATCTGCGCCCATTGTGGAGATCCTTGGGCCATGTGTTTCTTCTTCTTATGCTGTTATGAAACTAGGAAGCCCTTTGGGGACTAGAACGACTTTTCTACGTTAGTGTAAGGAGTGAACCCTCGAGGTTGGTGGGTGTCGCTTCCAATGGGACCTCTATGTCTTAGAGATGAAGAGTTATGCTTTCATTCTCAAGATGGACTAGTTGGTTCCCTTTCGGGCCATTGTAGACTGCTATCATCGTAGGGTGAGATTCATGTCACCAGAGGGAGGAGAGTTTCTATACAAGGTCGGGTGATATGTTTCGGAGATTTGAGCTGGACCAGAGCATCATGGGCGAGGTGTTATCACATCCTAGATTGCAAGATTATATCTGGACGACCAGGGGACTTGTCAGAAGGATTTCCCTCTAGTGGTTGATCGTTTCAGGGATGTCTTCCCGAACAACTATTCTGGTCTTCCTCTAAATCGTGAGGTTGATTTCTCTCTTGAACTTGTTTCAAGAGTAGACCTGGTGTCCATTCCCTCTTATAGGATGGCTAATCCTGAGTTGCAGGAGCTCAAAAGGCAGTTAGGGGAGTTACAGTGAAAGGGTTTTATCCGAACCAGTACTTCTCCTTGGGGTTCGTCGGTCCTCTTTGCGAAGATGGCGGGCGATACCCTTAGACTCTGTGTGGATTATCATAAGTTGAACTAGTTGACGGTTAAGAACAGATATCCCTTTCCGAGGATTGATAATCTCTTTGATCAAATTCGTGGAGCTCGAGTGTTCTTGAAGATTGACTTGAGATCAGGATATCATCAGCTACGCGTTAGACCATCTGATATACCTCTCACAGATTTCAAGAGAAGGTATGGTCTATATGAGTATACGATTATGTCATTTGGTCTCACGAACGGACCAGCGGTTTTCATGGCTCGGATGAATTTTGTGTTCCATAATTATACAGATTCTTTTGTGGTAGTATTCTTGGATGATATCTTGGTGTACTATCACACTCGACACGACCACACCACCTATCTTGAGATCGTATTGAGTACAGTAAGATAGCACAAGATATATTTTAAGCTCTCAAAGTGCCACTTTTGGATGGAATGGATACACTTCCTGGGTCATATCATCTCATAGGAAAGAGATTCCATGGACCCCGAGAAGGTGAGAGGAGTTGTTTCATGGGAGCAGCCTAAGAATGTGTTTTAGATACAGAGTTTCTTAGGACTGGTCAGTTACTACAGGCATTTTATACAGGAATTATACCCCTTAGAAGTGAGGTTGATGGGTTTGACCAAAAATGGAGTGATGTTCATCCAGTCAGAAGCTTGCGAGATAGCCTATCAGGAGATGAAGGGAAACATGACATCAGCACCGATCCTGCTACTCCCAGATCATCAAAAGAGCTATACAGTTTACTGTGACGCATCAGGTATTGGGATAGGAGGAGTGTTGATGCAGGACGATCGAGTAGTTGAATAAGAATCTCGGTAGTTGAGGCTACATGAGACGAATTACCCTACACATGATATCAAGTTGGCTGTAGTTGTTCATGTGTTACACTTTTGGAGACCTTATCTCTGCGGAGAACATTTTGTGGTCTTCACGGACCACAAAAGCCACAAGAACATATTTACACAGCGTGACTTGAACCTGAAACAGCAAAGGTGGGTATAATACCTTTAGTCCTTCGATTGTAAGCTTGCCTATACACCTGGTAAGGGTAATGCAATAGATGACGCACTGAGCAGGAAGACTCATATATAGGCAGTGCAGGAGGCCAGTGGTGAATGGCAGTGGATGGCTATGTTCTCTGAGATGCATTTAGAGGTTCACGACAGTAAGGGGAAAACCTATATTTCTTCCTTAGCTATGACCTCTATCTTCCTGGATAGAGTGAGGATGAGGAAACTATCTGATTCCGAAGGCCCAGGTAAGAAGATATATGTAGCTGGTTTTGTTACGAGATCTTCCACTTGTCAGCAGTTGAAGGAAAAGCATCAGAGGCCAACCAGACCGTTACAACATTTACCCTTCCTGAAGTGGAAATGGGATGATGTCGTGATGGACTTCGTGACTGGGTTTCCGAGGTCACCTCGAGACAATGATGTCGTGTGGGTTGTTGTGGACAGACTCACAAAGGTAGCTCACTTTTTACTGGTTAAGGATACCTTTAGTGTTGACGAGATAAGGAAGCCGAATATCCAAGAGGTCGTACGTCTTCATGGGGTCCCTCGTTCAATCATTTCAGAGAGGGATGCATGTTTTATGTCTCGTTTCTGGAAGGGTTTTTAGAGGGAACTGCGTACACATGTGCTTCTGATCACAACTTACCACCCTCAGACAGATGGTTAGTCAGATCGTACGATAAATGTGCTAGAGGACATGGTTGGTGCATGCATCCTAGACTTTGGGGGATCATGGGTAAAGCATATACCTTAGTCAAGTATGCCTATAATAATAGTTTTCATGAAACTATTTAGATGAAACCTTATGAGTAATTATATGGTAGGCCATGATGATCACCCTTGTGCTGTTAAGAGGCAGGTGAGGCAGCATTACTGGGACAAAGTCTCGTGCAAGAGACTTCTAAGTAGGTACACTTCTTTCAGAAGCAGATGGCTACCACAAACTCTCGTCATAAATTTTATGCTGATCACCGCAGATGAAGCTTGGAGTTCATGGTTGGGGATCAAGTGTTCTTGCATGTTTCACCGAGGTTGGGACACAGGCAGATTAAGAGACATGGTAAACTTTCACCGAGGTATGTGGGGCCATTGGAGATTCTGGAGAGAGTCAGGCTGGTTGCCTATCTGTTTCAGTTATGCAGAGGTACCAGGCCATGCATAACGTTTTCCATGTATCTCAGTTGTGCCGTTATCATCCATACCCATCTCACTTATTTTAGCCCGATGAGGATGAGCTTGAGGTAGATCTGTCCATTGAGAAGCATATGATTCGTATCATAGATAGGAGCACGAAGGTTCTCCGAGGCCGGTCAGTTCCTCTCGTACGAGTGATATGGGAGCATGGACGAGTGCAGAACGAATCCTGAGAGTAGGATATTGACATACACGCTCACTGGCTGGTGTTGTTCACGAATTTTCATTGCCAGCCTTGGAAGGGATGTTCGGGGATGAATTGATTTAAGGGGGGAAGTTTGTAAGATCTCGGTTCTTATTTTTAAGGTACGAGCTTATTATTTTCTCCTTTTCTTAAGTGTTTTTGAGAGAATAAGGAAAATGGGGAAAATAATTAATTTTGGGACTACACGTCGTGTAATTTTCCACACGACATGTACTTTTGGCTGTGTGGGATGAGTACACAGGGCGTGTAGCCATGTCGGCGATGAAAGGTGTAAAAACCAACTACATGCCATGTAGTTTGTATTAACACACCATTTAGTCAATCGGCAGACGAATAGTATGGTGGTTGGAGTAGCCTCCACCTCGGTGAAAGTACACACCATGTAGTCAAGAATATGCACCGTGTACTCATGTCGACGGATGAACAATTTGGCGGTGCTACTAGAGGAACAGTTAAATGAGGGAAGTACACGCTATGTAGTCAAAATAACTCACCATGTACTTTGTTTTTTTGCTTCAAATGGGCAGTAGCAAACCATGTTAATAGGATTGTATTAGAAACGGATGGGAGCTCGAGAGAGGATGGCCGAACATTCGTGGATCTCCATATCGAGCATCGGGAATCTGTTTCCACTTCCGCCGATCATGTTGGAACCGCACAAGTAAGCCCTCCCTTCTCCTAGAATAAATCTAACCAATTCATCCTCTAATGGATGTTATTTTAGGTTTAAAGAGAATTATTTTACCTCATATCTATGATGTTCTTGGCCGTTTCAGAAGGTGTCGTTCAGGTATATCTATCACGGGTGATCGAGGTATGTGGCTTGGTGTTTAATTTCCACCTGTTGTACATTTGTGGGTATTTTTGTGCCACTAACCCATGTTGGGGTATCATGTGGATGAGGACTTGGATTTTGAAATACATAGAATCATATAGGTAATTAAATGTGATAATAAACTTCTGTTTGGGATCGCTGTTGGATCCAGGACCACCCCGGGGGTGCGTTCCTCTATTTAGCCGTATGGCCCAGATACCCAAGGGTATGCCGTGTTTACTTTATGCATTACTTTTTCCTTGAGAGGAATTGTAAATAATTGTTTGTTATATGTTAGTCATGGCCCGCATAATTTCTTACCCTGAGGGAAGTGCTTTACCTATCCTGAGGGCAGTGTTACCTTTAGCCTGAGGGCAATTGTTATTTCAGCCTGAGGGAAACTTCTTTCATGCATGTGGGCAATAGACTCTGTGCCTGAGGGCACACTTCGTACGCCTGAGAGAAATATCTAATATGCCTATTTTCCATTACCTATGGGTTATGATTCTGATTACCTGAGGGTAAGGGTTTGAGTGTCTGAGGACACTGACTATTTACATTGAAATTCACTATGGTGGATTCCTTATAATGAACGATTAAATGAATATTTAAATGCCATTATAACTAGTAATTTTAGATACTTTTGAGTACTTCTTATTTTATTTCATTTTAATTATGCACACTGTTGTTTCATCTTTTTACACAGTTGGGAATGAGCCTTTGGTGGGTGCATACTATGAGTTATTTCTCACACCCTGTTTTGGTCATGTCTTCAGCACAAACTGATTATGTTTCTATAGGTGTGTATAACGGTAAGGGTCCCTCTATAGGTACTTGATTGCTGCTGAGAAGTAGGGGAGCATGGTACCGGGCATAAGCTCGTGATGCTACCAGTTGTTTTGTTTCGTTTTGCTGTACTCTGTATTGTGATGTACTGTATTGTTCTGTAACATGTTCTGTCTGTTTTCTTAGAACTTGAGGCAAGTTGCATCATTATATATAACTGTTGGTTATCTTATACTACAGTTTTTTACTTGTGTATGGTTTATTGCTTCCGTTGTTGCTGTATACTATTTACCTTTTCCTCTACGCTGCACTTGGAAAAATGAGGGCATAGTTTCCCCACAATCAGACCTGGGCCTTCATTGCTAGTCGGCAGCCTCTTGCGTTTGAGGAAATGCGCTTGATGTCATCTGGCGAACCGGGTTCGAGGTACCATTGAGTGGTGCCCGAAACCGGGACGTTACATTGGGGGTGTTTTTTATTGGGGAACAAATAGGTTGGGTTGAGTGTGTGCTATTTATTTTTAGAACATGTATTTCCCTTTCTATTTATATGCACCACACTATAGATTTGAACTATGTGATGAATTCCCCCATCTTCATGGGGGAGGGTGTCTTTCCCCAAACAACCTATTGGGAAAATGGATGGATGGTTACTTTATCCTTCCTTATTAATATTATTGGAATTGATATCAGAAGGATTTTTAGGATGGTTGTGGTGTGGTTGATAAGGCCTACTGTCTGTGGGGGGGATAATTTTTTCCTAGTTGTCTTCATGAAGAGGTGTGGATATGGCCCAACTGTCTATCAACGATATGTGATGTGGTTTGTATGGCCCAGGTAACTGTCTGAAGGTTTTGAGATGTGGCTTCATGAATATGGAGTATGACTATATAGTATTATATTAGGGTTTGAGGAGAAAATCAATGGGAATTTTTTTGGGGTACCCAAATTTGTAGTTTAATTATAATATTACATTATGTAACTTGGTTTACATAATGAGTGTTCCATGGTGAGATTTAGGGTGATAGTATGCCATGATATGTGCCTCTTGTTTTTTGTTTTCTCAGAGGGGTATTAATAACTTTCATCCACTTGTGAATGAGAGGCATTGGTATTGACTAATGACTATACCAGTACGATAAACCATTGTATAAAAAATGGAATCATGGAGTTTAGGAGGAAAACATGGATGGTGTTGAGAAATACTAGCTCAGACATTGGGACATCTGTTGTATCACTACATTGCCTTACCTTTTTAAACATATTTTGGTTCTTTTTTGTATTCTGTAACATTTTGATTTTAATTATGCCTGTGGATTGGACTTTTGATTTCTTTTATATATAGTTCATGAAGTTGATTTGGGATGGAACATATTTTTTCCCAATATATTTTCCTATAAAATTGGTAATTCCATCCATTTTGTGATATTTTAGGCCCTTGGTGTTAGTTACCACCCCATGGTCTATAAGATGAAAGACTCATGGATCATTATATTCCTTTATTATTATTTAAGAAGAAGTGTTGAAATTCTTTATCCACCATTAAAAAGGAGGGTTGTGACACATACATAATCTTGAAGAAGTGGGTAATGAGAGATCATAATATTAACATTAAAATAATAATATAAATATACTTATATATATCATTCATGTGATGTAGTGATGAAAAATGAATCACATCGCTTCGTGGAGGTGATTGTTCACACATACACACCTACAACGTTATGATTTTTTTGTTTATAGATTTGGAAAGAACATAAATGATATATTATTTTTTAATAATGATAAATATTTCATTAATATAAAATATACATATTAATTCAATCTTCATTACAAGAATTTGGAAACTGTGATGGAAAAAATTATATCGGATTATGAGGTAGTATTCTGATGTACAAATAAACAATTAATTATTTTCCAATTATATGGAAGTGTAGAAATATTTAGGCGATTTAGTTAACATAATAACATCCAAATTTATATTTTATACTATATTTATTAATACATCTTTGATGTATTAGATATTATGGACGTGGAAGAAGAATGAAAGAAGAAAAACATAATTAAACACAATTCATTTTCATCGTAAAATATATTTAAATTGAATCCTTAACCCCTATAAGTTGAGTGTTATGCCTTCATAAATATATGTAGAATGCGATTATTGATTTTATTAAGGGTTTTGGTCAGATCATAGTATAGAAAAATAGGTTTGGAGGTGGGATGAAATGTGATGAATGGTTGACTATTTATAGATGAGAGGAGGGGCACTCTTGGAATTTTTTAAACTAATATAAAATAATTTACTATTCAAAATTACTCAAGAAAATTTATTTTAATAATTGGTTTATGATTGGGTGAAATAAATTAAACCAAAAAAATTGGACATGTTTCTCGTATTTTGTTATTCCTTGTCTTTTTGTTTTAACCCTTATTTCACCATTTAAATTCTTACTGTGATATCATGTAATTTTCTCAATGTGCGTTAATAAAAATAATATAAACAAAATAATACCACTAAATGAGTAATTTAAGAAAAATTTTGATTTATAAAATATTTTTGGATATATATTATATTTATATGTAGTTTATAACAATTGATTATATATTAATTATTTTAATAAATAATTGAGGACAATTTTGACAATTTCAATATTTTATTTTTAAAAAATATCATAACCCCATGAAATTCATAAATGAAATAACTCAAATCCGTAATACCCTTTAAAATCAATACATAAAATATATTTATATCATTAATTATATAAAATGATATTTATTTTATTACATTATATATCAATTATTTGATTCTCCATCAATTATGTAATTACCTCTTCTTCAATATGACACCATTTAAAATAATTATTTTATCATTAAAAATAATAAATAAAATACCAGGATGCTGTTAATTATTATAATATTAAAATTAGTATTTATAACCAAAAATCTACCCTACATAACCTCTTATTAAAATTTTTTCATTTAGGAAAAATATGTGAATGACATCATTAAATATGATATAAATAAAATATTATAAATGTCATACTCTCAACCTATTTTCATTAAAATGTTATAATTTTAGTCATAGTATTTTATTGGACAATATAAACTCGTCCAAAAAAATTAGGAAATGTTTTTGGGTAATTTAATAGTATTTATAATAACAATTTTTTTACATGATTTGTTTAGCTGTGTTAAAATTAAAATTATTAATGTTATTATTAAAAAAGATAAAAAATAAAAGGGAAATGTTTACTAAATTTGAACCTTAGTATTCTAAATTTTGACGTATTTTTTCAAAATTCTAAAAATAAATAAAGCAGAAATTAGTTAAAAACAATTACATTTACAAATTATAAAATAGGGTTTCAATGTAAAATTTGTTTAAAGGTCAAAATGTTTTTATATCCAATTTCCTTATATATATATATATATATATATATATTTTTTGAATGAAAAATAATTGATCTAATTATACTGTAAAACCAATCGTATATATAATTTATTATTATATATTATTTAGAGGAAACCCCATATTCAATAACAATGTTTTTTTCAACAAATCAATTACCTGTGAAACTAATTAGAAAAATAAAAAAAATGAACAGAATAAAATTTTGATACTAAAATTTCAAATCAAATGATTCGTTATATAAATTATGATTTAAAATTTTCTTAAACTATACTAAAATGAAATATGCAGTCAAATAATAGAAAATATTAAATTTTAGAAAAATACTATTTTTTGAAAAATCAAATTTGTTCATATATATGTATAGAATACACATAAGATGAATGTTAAAAATTCTATGCAATATTATATAAATATATATGCTTCATTACTATAATATTATATGAGTTATTTTATTTTTTATTTGAATAAAACACACTTGTGCACATTTAAATATTTTTTCTTAACAATATTTCCTAATTCATAAATAGTTTTACATTCATTTATAATTTATTGTTCACCAAATAATTCAATATATATTAATGGGTAAAAAATATTTTCATAATTTATTTAAAAATTTTCATAGACTACATTATAATATAAATATTATAATACTAATAATTAAATAATAATTTTTTTATAAGATCAATGTGAAGTATCATTTATGCTATCAAATATATTGTTTCATATAAAAACACATGATGTTACATGAAACACTGATATTATATAAACTACTAAATCATAATATTTAAATGTTATAGTTATATTATAGCTCCAAAATTAGTGGATATGTCTATTAGTAACCATAGAAAACGAAATATATTATTTTCAAACATAATATAAATTTCATTATTAATGTTTAGTAAATAACCACATTTCATTTTTGAAAAGTGATTTTACTATTTAGAAATACGTTTTCTTCTAAAAAATTATTTTTATTCATTTTCCTGATTGATTATTAAGAACAATTAATCATACTATTATAAATATTATTTAATAAAAATTAATATATTTCTAAAATAATAATATTTAAATTATCATAGTGTATAATTTTTATATGTTTTCTGAAATAATTTATTATTAGGGAATAGTGAAAATATACAATTATGGTAAAAATATAATTTAAATTAATTTTATTGAATAATTATAGTCTGATTATTATCTAAATTTAATATAAATATGATTTATTTTTCTATTATCTAATTAATTACATATGAATTAGTATTATAAATGATTTTTTTGTTCAATTTCTGTCTTGAAAAGTAATTTTTCTAAAAATTGGATTCCATTTAAATTAAAAAATGCCTATTATTTTTTCTTCTAATTATTGAAATTTTATATCATTAAATCTGTTAAAAAATAATAACATTTAGGTTCTATATGGGTAAATAAGTTCATTTACTTTTCAGTGATTATAAATAATGTCTATGGTAATATTTATTACCTCAATAAGTATAAACATCAAAATACAAGTTTAAATAATTGGGGAATGCCCATAAAAATATGAAAAAAATTTCATATTCAGATTGGATGATATTATTTCATACATAATCATCTATTTCTCAATGTTATGATATCATTATGAATATTTTCTTTGATAATGAAATAAACATTTTTTACGTATAATGTTAAAATTTTCAATATTTTAATATTTTTTAAATTTGTTAAAAAAATAATTTTAACTTATAAATATTTACATTAAATTGAAATTATTTCATGTATTATTTTAATTCAACAATTACTTTTAGTAATTTTATAATTAACAGAAATGCAAGAACACTACTGAAACATTTGTAGGGCTAGTAATATAAATATAAAAAATATATTTTAAAATATTCAAAATTATAATTAGTTGAATGAATTATGATGTCAAAATTACCTAATATTAAATAATGAAATATTATTTATGGTTCAATATCTTATATTTAAAATTAATTTTCATCTTATATTTTGAAAATTCTAATTTTAAGAATACTGTCAAAAATTTCATTAATGATATTTAATTATAAATAATTTTTCATTAAAATATATAGTAGTAATAAAAATATTTTAAGAATGATATGTAGTATTAGAAATCTACTATAATTTGATTCATTTTATTTTAATGTTTCTATTTTAACCATATATTTAAAATTATTACCCTATAATATTTTAATAGTTATTACCATGTTTATTGAATAAATAGATAAATTAATAGGTTAAACTGAATGATAAAGATAAAAAATATATATAATCATTGGAAAAATTAATTTTATGGTAAATTTATTATTATATTATTATTATATTCTAATTATTATCATTGAACAAAGATATTCAATGTGATATAAAAATTGTATATTAATTTATTTCATGTATTTCTAAAAATAACTTAAATGATATTTATTAATAATAAATTTTTATTAAAATATGTAGCAATAATAAAAATAATACATAGAAAAAATATAACTAAAAAAAGTTTTAATATAAAAAATTACCATTATGGGACACTTTTTACTTTTAAATTAAATTTCTAGACCCAAAATGTGTTAATAACATTGATACCATAGTAATTTTCAATAGGGTTAATTGGAGGATAAAACAAATAGATAAGGGTTAAAACATAACCTTAAATTCTAAAATATTATTTGATAATAAATTTACTCCCACAATAATCATATATTATAATACAATTAATTTTGATCCATTTTTCAATGAGAAATAATTTTTATTAATTTGTTATTTTAGGTACTTCCAAGGGGCCCTCCCCTCACATATAAAATTTATCCTCATATTATCTCACTTACACACATCAAGATACATTTGTTTTAGAAAATCACAAAAAATATGTATTAAAAAATCACAGTTCATATTATAATGGTCTCATTTTGAGGATAATATCAAATTTAGATTGATTAATGTTTGTGGATAAGTCATTTTTATGAAGTAGATTTATAGAATTTGATCGAATGTTTTGGTTATATTTATTTTTATACCTAATTTAAAATTTAATAAACCACGAATAAATAATTAATTATTTATATTCCATATTCTAATTTGTTTTTATGATTATTTTAAAACTATGTTGTGTCTCTATTTTTCTACCAACAGAAAATGAAAACATCGCTCATGTGTATGTCTTGATTTCCACATCCGTAATGAGATGTGTTATATCTTCCAACATAGAATCTAATCAACATTTATCGGGATGGATTTAATTAATATATAATATTTTAATGACATAATTATTTTTCCGTAAGGATAATCTATCTAATAATTTCATATTTATTTATTTTTAATGTAATTTTTTCTTTGCAAATGCATAAGTTTGGACTGCCACCACGACAATACAATGTGAATCACTTTTTATCACCACATAACAAAGATTATATATATATTATATAATTTTAATTTATTATATATTATTAATGATATGATTATAATTTGATAGTTACATACATTCCATCATGATCATCAAAAAATGGAAAAGATAGTTATGTATACGAACAACATACATTCCCCATGATAATAACATATTGAATTTCTATATCCATTAATAAATGTTATTTTTGAATGTATTAATGATGAATAAATTTCATTATTACATCATTTATATTATTCTAGAGAATATGGATTAACAAAAAAATTGTCCACAGTCATCTTAAAGATGTTAGTTTGGATATATGTTCCGAATAGAATCAAAATGTATTATATGAATATATATAATTATGGAATTAAATATAATATGGAAATTAATAAAATAAATGGAACTATTAAATATAGAAAAGGATCTTATATAATTATGTAATCTATATTAATTTATTTTTTCTGGATGATAAAAACGCGCATGATTAGCGAGACTCATGTTTATGTACATCTGAAAATTAAACCACCATTAATATTTTTTAATCATGTGTTTTATAAATATTTTACAGTTATATACATTTACATAAATATATATTATGGATATATATAAATAAAAATAAGAAAATTATATTAGGAAATTTATGTTTTAATTTTAATTTACTTCAATAGTTTTTAAAATGGAATATTATTATGTATTTCATATGGAATGTTTTTACATTCCTCATAAAAAGAAATTTGGAGTTTTTTAATTTTAATTAATACCATAATGTAGACATATCATAATACCAAAAACATCATTTAATGACTTAATAATTCAAAAATATTATATTTCATCTTAAAAAACAATTACTTTTTCTCTCGTTATTTTTGTTTTGAAAATGGTTCTTAAAAGGAAACATTGTTTTTATTTCCAATTTTTTTATACAGGTTTAAAATATTTTTAAAGGGTTTAAATATAAGGCACTCAATAGGTAAAATTTGTATTATAATATTGTACATGCGCATTATACATGATGATGGTGAGACTATAATAACTTATATTATGCGTGATACTAATACAAATTATATATTCATTAATCTGAATACAACTTTTTTGATGGGTGAGACTAATATAGATCATCATTGAATCATTTCATTTTACTTATTATCAATGGAATTAAATGGTATTTAAAAACGAGTTATCTCATATTGATTTAATTGGGATGCATATATTTTTTGACATTTTGTAACATGATTTATGAATATAATGTTATAATTTTCCTAAATGTTGAAATACTTTTCTCAAATGGGTATTAATAATTTTGTCTATGAAAAAGGTTCCTTTTATTGATGGGTTTAGGAATTATTTCATATTCCAAAAGTATTATATGACAATTTGAAACAAATTATATAATTTCTTTTACTAGACTATTAATATTCATACTTTTATAACCCTTACTATTTTTTATACTCAACTCACATTTTCAAATATTTTTAATAGGGTTAAAGGAGGAGTAAAAAATAAGTAGTAATGATAAAATTCTTTATGATATATCATGTAAATAAATTATTTTTCTTTTAATAGTATTATATTTATCCAAAATATTAAATGTTTACAAATGATAAAATTGAAATATATGGATTTGTATATAAGATTTATGACATATTACTATAAATCTATAAAACTAAATGATCAATGATAATGAATTAAACTAAATTATATTCAAATGAAACAATATGATGTAATGATTAATTATAGTTCCATATTTAAATAATTATATTCTATACCCTCGTAATATATTATTCCATGAATGGTTTCTACAATCCTAGGGTTTTTCAAACCAGAAAATAAGTTATATTTTAAATCAACTAATTATGTTGTCCTCATGATATCCACTAATCCAACTATTTAGTCTTGATCTGATGATGGAAATCAACACCTTCAAAACCTATAACCTATCATGGACCTGTGGACTTATACAAAAAATCAATAATTATATAATGGACACACACCTTGTTTCTAATTCTTACAAAAGAAATTTTAAACATATAAAAAACTTATTTTATTTACAATGTAATGTAAATCATCACCTTCAAACAAAATTAATGGGTTGACTTCATGTATTATTTTTAATCTAACTCTATCACATGTAATCAATATCAAACATATTAACATGGTCGTTTCCAAAAATATAAAATGACAATAAAAGAAGATATTTAAAATCCTTTATTGTTATTTTTTCAATTCATTGAACATATAAGCACTAATAAACACATGGATTTCATTTTATTATTCCATTATAAAATTTCATTTTATCACCACCTGAAGGAAAATAATTTAAAACTATAATTTTTTTACATCCCATTTCATATTCATTAGGTATAATGATAAGTAAATCTTGTCTATAAAACATACATAACCTAAAATAACACTACCCACTATTTTTTCTTCCACTGATCAGTGAAGGATGAAATCAATAAATTTATTAAAAAAATAATTTTATAATAAAATAATCTAAAATGATATATCAAACTATAGAAAACCCAATTCAATTAAATTTTCAGTGATTGATATATGTATTTTTCAACGTGTTATAATCTATGAATTACAAAATTTGTGTATAATGAAAAAACAGTTTCAGTTTTTTTCAAGAATATATACAAAACTGTTAAAAGAACCTAAACCCCTTCTTCAGGCTATTTTTTTAATTCATAGAATGTCATTCCACCTTTTTAACGTATCTAATATAATTTAAAAGTCGGATTAGAGGGTGAGAGACATATATAAATCTTATGAAAATTTTTTATATCAAGATTTCCCATGTAAATATAAATAATTTTATCCCTATAATATTCATTTTATCTATTATCGACCACTAAATGTTTTTTCAATTAATTTTTTTTCATGGAAATGAATAGAATAATTCAAAAAAATTATATACGGTTTTATTTCTATGAGTAATTGAAAATAAATATGTATTTAAATTTTTTTATAGTTATATACAATAATTATTAAATCCTCACAATGTTTTTCTAATGTATAATTTATTAATTAACACTAATTTACTTATTACAGGCATCATAAAGAATTATTTATAGAAATAAAATGATAATATATCATCTCCCTAGTTAAACCATTAGGCAAGATAATTAATTTATAGAATAATGACTCTATTGATTATAGGTTTAAAATTAAAAGATATTTCAATAATATCCTTATCATTAGATATTCTGATATCATCCTATTTATGAATCTATGTTTTCCTTTCATTTTCAATTTTTTTCATAACTATATATGTTTCATAGTTATAGCTCGTAATGGAAATCCACTAAATTCCATTAGCTCCAATTTCTAGAAACATCAATTTTTTATATCATTATGATAAATATATATTTATTATAATTAAATTCAGTCAAATTAATTATATTATTATTTTTGGTTAAAATGATTTTTTAAATAATCTAATTTTTATTTTTCATTTTTCTCTTCAAACTCCATCTAACCTGCTCATACAATCCTGAATATTTTAATAGTGTTTTTAAAAATGTGGAACCATATATTCACAATTTACATAATAATTACGATACTATAATAGACAAATTATATAATATTTTTATTAACTATGTTTGAATTTTTTTGAAAGGCCCTATTGTGGATGTTCATAAATGATATTTAGGTTGGGGTTATTTAGGTGAAAATGGGTGGATGGCCTAGGTTATCAATCAAAAGGGATTTGAAAATAAAATAAAAAATAAAAAACACCAATTAGAAATAATGTGGGTGGTTTTTTTATATTTATAAAATATTTACAATAATTATGCATGTAGAGAATATTATTTTTTTAGTTTTTTTTGAAATGAAGGTTGATTAACAATTGACAACAAGTAGATTTTTTTTGGAAAAATATTTTTGGAAAGTGAAATATATCTAACTATACTAGGTTAATAATTCATTAATCATTACAATTTTAATTATTATCCACTTAATTATGATCCCTTAATTTTATATGTCCCGATCAGTTTAAGAAATAACATTACCACATAAATTAAGTGAATTTAATCATAGGCTAGATTCAGGAAAAGAAATCGTAGCACATTGAATTGATAGATGTTATAATGTTAGATTATGGTCAGTGGTAAATTATGTCACATTTCAACATTTTAAATTATAATTAATTGTGTTTATGGATTATATTTCAACACTAAATCTTGATCCTGTATTTTTTTGTAGTATCGTTTAATGTTGTGCTCTCCCAATTCACACATGTCCTGATCTCATATAATTTTTGTTGACTGTTCAATTTCTTTGTTAGTTTAAATTAAATTTAAAGCTCCATTAATCGACCATATTATTTAAGTTATAGTTTATCAATATCAGAAAATAAATAAATTAAGAAGGATATAGGTCGACTGATTACTAAAAACAACTTTTCCTCCCGGGATGGTTTAGTCATCATAAAATCATTTTTCAAGTGCGAAGGTTTAGAAACGGTATAAACAAATCATGTTTCTACTCATGATTTCAGACAAAATAAATAAAATATAAAAAAATGGAATAATACTAATGATTTATTGAAGAAATATTCAAATTAGGTTATTGAAAACAATGAAACACAATGTGGAGGTGGGAGAGGAGAGCCTTCTTGGAGTACACCTATGCATAAAGCCATACTACTTATAAGAGTATTTAAATTAATCTAGGATCCATACATTCGACCAAACCTTCTCAAAACATCGACCAACCATCCTGAATATTGAAAAAACCAATTTATCTTGTGGGGGTAGGGTAGGTTCAATTGGGTTTTATGTGTGAATGTGGAATCTCAACTAAATATTTTATGCCAACTTTCACTTCCAATTTTTCCTCCAAAACAAGTGTACAAGATATTCATAAAGTATGTAAAATTGTGATAAATTGTGTTTTCAATCACCACATAAAATTTGGTCTCAATCCATCCAATTATGTAGAATATATTGCCCAAACACTACTGTGATGTCCAACCTGGCATGTCCATCACACATTCGTCTTAATGGACCATTTTCTCCATCCAAATGCAATCTTTAGCTCTAGTGTCATGAATAAATGTTGTATCTAATTATTTGAGAAACAATTTTAAAAAATATTATGTTAAAATAATTCACATTAATAAATTTATGTTTGAAGTAATACATTTAATTTTAAAAGGGTAAAAATGTAATTTTCATCAAATTTGAAAATGAATGATCTAATACAAAATATTCCATAAATGATCATGTTTACAAAAATTTGAGGAAATTATATCATTTATTATCGATAAAATTATTCAATAAAATTTTCTTTTATCAACTCCACCACACATACCTTTTTTCACTCCCGTGAAAAACCTCATATCATGTATTCTGAAAAATTGTGACAGGTAAACATCAATATAAATTTTATTTATACATATGTACATGATATCCAAAAGTTCCAAAAAAATTAAAAATGATATAATGAGTCATAAAATCCATTATTTAATGTACTCCATTTAAATATTTTAGTATATTTCCACATCATTTATCCTTTAATGCACAAAATGCTTACCTCATTTAAATTTTCTTTTATCACCGAAATGTGACATTTTCATAAATTTCATTCTTATATATACTCATAAAAGGGTCACCATAGTTCTGAAAAATTATTATATCACCACCTTATGTGAGTCAATGACATTTCTTTAACATGAACATTTTTTAGTGTTGTAATGTGGATTTTGGTTGGTAGGATTTAGATGTGAAAAATTATGAGGTCAAATGAGGAATGATTGACTCTTTTTGAAGAGAAATTAAATTAATCTAATTTTCAATTAAATATGACCTTTTATCCAATCCCCATGGCATATATTCATGTTAATAAACATGAAATATAATTCAATATCCACAAAATTCAACATTTTGGAAGGAAAAATGAAAATATTCTCAAACATGATATTCTGGAATGCTCTAGATTGGCACACAATTATTACCCTATTAAAAGGTATATAAAGGCACAACATAAATTATCTTGAAAACACTTGAAAATGGACAAATATAAATATAATGATTGTCCTTTGAAGTAAAAATATCCCTTCATAATTTAATTTTCCACCCAATGGATCAAAAAATATGTTAACACAATGAAAGTCAGCTTCCCCCACACATAAGTTCAACTGTATTATAAAATTTCACTTCAAGAGTTGTTTGTATAGGGAAAATATTCCTGTAATGGAACTAAAATAATACGGTGTTAATGGATTCTAATAGATACATGGATTAAATTCTTAAGGTAAGGCATTATAAAAATGATTTGTTGAAATCGATGCTTTAATACTAAACAAATGCCTCAATAATTTCTATCATAAGTACCTCAATACCTCAAGTTGTGAAAAAAATAAATCAAATTCTTGTTAAATATATTATTTTTGTCATCAGTCAAGAATTTAGGTAAATTTAGTGAAAACAAAAATAAATGTTCAGAATCCTCACTGTAATGTGATTTCAAATATAAAAAGAGTGATATGTGGCATGTGATTCAAAATTCAGTGTAATTTTCTTAAAATTACTAATGATTTGATCTTGAAAAAAGCCACTTTCATTATTCATTTATGAGTAGTTTCATGGTATAAATTGATTCATTTATTGATATCAATTTCAAAATGTTGATGATAATCATTTTAGCTAGAATGCTTCAGAATAAAAATATGGAAATATAAAAACACAAAATTTAAAAAACATACATTTTTTAAAAAAATCATTGAAAAACAAGGAAACAATTGGAATTATTAAAATAAAATTTTCCCTCCACTACACATAAAATACTTCATTTTCCTCAATTTGAACCCATGTGATGATATATGCAGATGAAATGTATAATTTTAAATAGGAAAATGAATAAAAAATGAAAAATAGTTAGAAACATCGTCATATACTCAAGTGATGATGGGGTCATGTGGTGTGATGAAATCCACCACATTAGTAGGAAGTCCCTCATTGTATTTCATCAAACATTTTCATATTTACTACAAATATCTTTCCTGTTTCCTCTTTGTGATCTCTACTACACCATAAAGAATAACACTAGTCATAACATAAATACCAAAACACCTAGAACTGAACTTTCGAGGAATCAACTTTAGTCGGGAACTATAAATAAAGACATTCTCTCAAACATGAAATTCACTTTTTTGGATCAATTTTTCATTATATTATTTTGATATTTACATGTTGAGAATTGATTTCTCATATGAAGACAATATAATCTCCTAAAACTATTGAATTATCATCATCCTTTGGATTCCATCTTGGTCCAAATCCATGTTACATTTCATTATATCCCAACAAACATGATACTCATCATCAATGGGGAGATGACACCCTTTCCCAAAAACAATCCAAATTGGGGACAGACCTATTGGTGTTCTGTATGGTTTCCTATAATCCCTAATGCATCATTCAACAACTTTCTCCAATCCTACCTATTCGGATCTATGGTTTTCTCCAAAAAGTTTTTCAATACCATATTTGATTCCTAATCTTGGGCATTTGTTTGGGGCTAGTATATTGTTGATTTTTTGTGTGTCACCCTATACATATAAACATTTGAATGAAAATTATTATTGCAAAAGTGTGTCACATGGTCATTAATGATGGCCTTAGGTACTCCAAAACTACCAAAAATATGTTCTTTGAAAATGTCCACAACAAAATGAGAATCATCATCCCATGTGGCCTTATCCAACACCCATTTTCATATATAATCAATGGAAATTGAAATATAAAAGAAACCAAATGAACTAAGAAAAGAACCCAAAAAATCAATGCCCCATAAATAAAAAATTTCAATGAATAATATGGGTTGTTGGGGATTCTTCTGTTTCCTAGAAATGTTACTAGTGTGTTGGAATTGAGAGCGTGACATAAAAAAACATGCGAGCATCATGGAATAATCTAGAACAATAAAATATGGTGTCCAAAACATTACTAACTCTCTTTTGGGGTTAAACTTTTCCACCATAAGAAAGTGTATGAAAAAATTGAATAATAGACTTAAACACATGATCAGTAACACACCTCCAAATTACATGGTCACTACAGATGTTCCATAAGTAGGGATCATCCAAAACATAATATATAGAGTCACCCATTAATATATTGACTTTATGGTTCTTTAAATTTATAATAATTTCATTGTAAACAAGGCAGTTAATGAAATTAGCAAAAAATGGTTGGATACATGATATAGAATACAAATTCTCATCGGGGATAATGTCCTGAAGTGGTATCCGGTTCATGGTGTCATCCTATAGTGTGTGAGTAATCCTACTCAAGTGGTCTACCACCAGGTTTTCTGGACCCTTAATGTTAATTATCTAAATGTAAAATTATTGAAGACAGATGATCGATTGGATTAGCACCAACATTGCATCTGGCTTCTTCAAGAGGTACCTCAAAGAAGCATTATCAGAAAAAATAACTAATTTAGAGTCTAATAAATATGAACAGAATTTATCTAAAGTAAATATATCTACATTAAACTCTTTTTTATGGGTTTTTTGTTTAATTGTACAACTCCAATGCCCTCGATTGATATGCATTCATATATGAACATCCCACCACCCAATGAGATAAGACATCTACGATCGTGATGTTGGAGGAGTAACACTTAAGATCAAAATTAGTATCCCATCATGGGTGATATATGATTGGTTGAGTGGTCAGAAACTTCATTATCTCATCAATTGAAGCACTTCAAGAATCATCAATCACAAAATCATAATCATTTTGAATTAATCGTGACATAAGATGATAAATCTTACTAACATCTTTGACGAAGTGCCGATAGAATCCTACATTCCCTAAGAAAGATCTAACATAACTCACACATGAAGGATATGGTAAGGATGAAATAATGTATATCATCAATCTACAATCCTTTATCCAATGTTTTGACACTACATTCCCAAAACAATTCTATGCTCTCCCATAAAATGACACTTTTCATTGTTTAAGACAACATTCTTCTTAATACAACGATTCAAAACTATTCCCAAACTTGAGATACAATCATCAAATAAATGCCAATACACTATAAAATTACACATATATAACTTCATATGGGTCTCAATAAAATCAGAAAAAAATACTCACCAAGAATATCTAGAAGGTACCTAGGGAATTAAAAAGTGAAAATTGAATCCTCTAGTAATAAAATGTAACAAATGGACAAGTTAATGTTATATTCTCCTGATCCTCTTGAGTTATATGAAAATCAATATATCTAGAAATCCATAAAAGAAACAATAATGGGTCTCTCATATAGTTTCTTAATAATTTGACAAATATATGGGAAGCTATATGTTCCTTGCGAGTATATTGATTTAGTTTCCTATAATCAATACTCACAACAAATTTTTTTCACCCTCAATAGAACTTACACATATTTATCATTTTAAAAATATTACTACCACTTTTATTAGGCACACCATGAATTGGAATTACCCATTGGGAATCTGAAATGGAATAAATTATACCTACCTCGATCAATCTTAAAACATCATTTTTTCCAACTTTGAGAAGAGTTGGATCCATTATCCTTTGTGGCTACCTAACTGTTTTATCACCATCCTCCAAAAGAATGATATGCATGATAATGGGGGGGGGGTAATACCTGATATGTCATCCAAGGTCTACTAGATTGCATTAATGTTATCCCCAAAAAATATTAAAAAAATTATTCATTTTAAAAAGTGATATTGTTAGCAATGATAACAAGTAATTTCTCAACACTCAAAAAGTATCAGTATTTGAGATTAGGTTGAAATGGATTGAGTTCTCGTGTACTGTCGGTGGTGTATAGTTGGAGAAATTGAAGGAAATAATATATGTGATCAAAGAACACTTTTATCAAAATATATATCATCAAAATCAGAGAATAAATCATCAAATACATCATTATAAACAACCTCCTTGTTATAATCAGATTGATAATTATTAAAATCAAAAGGTGAATATATTTCATAATCAAATCTAATAGAGTTTTGTGCAGTATCAACTTTTTTGGAAGTGATATTTGGCATCAAACTAGAACCAATACTCATAATATTCATCACTATAAGGCATAAAATTTCCATGGGGGTTTTACGTGGTGTTTCAAAATGGGAGTTAAGAAAATATGAATGATTTTTTGAGGGAAATTTATAGAGTCCATAAAATTAAATATCACTAATTAATCTATAAAATCTAGGTAATGTGTACCATAATTAGAATTTACGATAGTTTTTGCAGTTTTAATGAAGGGAGTACCTAATATATTGGTATCATGAGAAATTTCCTGATCGTCCACCTTGTTGAGAATATAGAAATCTTATGGGAAGGTCATGTCTCTTACCCGAACTGGTACATACTAAAGGACTCTCGTTGGTATTTATGTATATCTATTCACCAACCACACAACATCTATTTTAGGATTAAAATAACAAATATTAAATAATGAAAATATAGTGAGGCGTTATAGTTATTGAAGCTCATAAATCACATAAAGAATTATAAAATTGTAACTAGCTTATGGTGCATGGGATGGTGACCGTACCTACATCTCTTCACTTTGTGGAATTGATAGAGATGGTGTAATGAGTGCTGACACATTCTTTCCAAGATTTATCCATTCATTTTCCTTGATCCCTCTTCGATTATTACAATGATCTTTTATGAATTTGGAATATAGTGGTATTTGTTTAATTGCTTCATGTAAAGGGATATTGATATCAACATGCTTTATAGTATCCAAATCTTCTTTTTTAATCATATATTCATCCATATTTTGGATTTAATAACACTATTTTGAAATAGAATGTTTAATGTGGAACATCATTAATCATTTTCTTAGCTTTATCTTTCTCCTTGGGTTTCTCATCTGCTGGTTTTAATGGGGATTCATAGGAATTGAGGGGAATCCTAATGGAACAATATGTGTAGAGGTATCAATTTTTTCCTTCCCACTTCTCAATGTGATGTCACTAACATTCCCCTTGGGACTTTTAGTGGTTTGATATGGAGGATTTATGGAGTTCATACTTACCTGTTCATGGAGGGCGCTGGTAATCTGGCTCATTGGAGTCTTTAACTCCCTCAGCCCAAAACTATGACTCTTCAACTCATTAATTTGATTAAAAACAATATGGTTGAAAATGTATTCATGTTTAGAATCCAAATTTCTTGGGGGATTCCCTCATTTCACTATTGTTTATTCTTGGGATTCAAATATCTTTTGGGGTTGTTGGAAACCCCGCTAGTATGGTAGAGGCTGCTGGAATTCTTGTTCAAAAAGGGGCCTTTTTTGTTTTCCAAATCCATTCCTCATGTTTGATTTATCCTTAAATGCACGGTTTTTTGTTGGATCAACAAAATAAAACTTATTTTGTGGATATGGTTGTTTTTAATTATTATTTGGTCCCCAGGAAACATTGTTGCAAAATCATCTGTTTCTTGTAGTTGGGGAAAAAATCAGTTGGGTGTCTTTTGTAAGTGAAAATTTAAAAGGGCCTTGAAAGAGTGGGTTGGGATTTATTTTGATCCAAATAAATATTCGTTACCATAATGTTAAAATATTCCAACATCGTATAAATTAAATGAATCTCAAGAGAATGACGTACATGATGTACTCCCCTATAATGTGGTGTACCTTGATAGCCAATTTGTTGTGAGATTTGGGCCATTTTTCAAATCAATGCATATGCATCTATGAGTTTCTTGTATACTAATTCTCCTCCAACCTCAACATCTTCCATGATCCTCGATATAGGTTTGATTCTTTCTTAAATGTGTAGGATGATGAGTTTCTCACTGATTTGGTGACGTGGCCAGCTTGCACATAGCTTTTTGAATTCCTCCCAGTACTCCTACATTGAATCCCCTTGGGATTTTTTGATCCCAGAGATCTCCATACTAATGGATGTGTTCCTTGTTGATGGAAAAATACTATAAAAAATACATTTCAAATAATTACAACATGTTACATATTTTTACTATATATAATACATCAAACCCTTAGTAGTTACATCAAGTGAAAATGGGAATGATTTTAGTTTTATTTGATCATTAGAGACATCTATTATTTTAATGGTTTATAAAAAACATTAAAAAAAATTTAATGTTTTTTTGATCCTCACAAGATAATCCATGAAATTTTGGAAGAAGGTGAATTATCCCAGATTATAGTTCAAAGACAGATTCGAGGTTTGGATATGCAATACAATTTGTTTGATAATTAATATATGGTGTAGCCAATTCATGAATAGTTCTATTAATTTAATTGTTATATTCTTCATACATTGGTTATTTTTTAAAAATTTACATAGAAGTGATTCCAATTTAAATGTTATTGGAGTGGAGGAATTCACCAAATGGATGATTGTTGAAACTTTCCTCAGACTAAGAATTTCTGATTCAATCTCAAAGTGTACGTTCAATCTCAGAGTCAGGATCTAAAAGATAAAAGGGATTAGTTATTGTCATAAATCAATTCAAAATGAAAATAAATAATTTGTAACATCGTAAAATATAAATTAGAAGTATGATTTAATGGTCCAAAATGAAGAATAATAAAACAAAATATGACAAAAGGTTCATATTGCTTAATGAAGGAAGAAAAAAGTGATGAAGGCAATAAAATGTACTATAAAATAAATACAAATATTTGGTTGAGTTAAATACTTGCCTACCAATAAAATAACAAAAATTTGAAAGGAGTTATCGTGGGAACTATCCAATGTTATTTAGTTTCAGGTTATTTATGTGTACTAGGGTGGATGACATAGGTCATCTCTCAAGAGGCAGTAATTAAAAGAACATAATAAATGTTCACTGAAAATAAAATAAAATCATAATAAAAATCCATATAAAAAGGATGTGGTTTGTTTACTATTTATATAATAATCATAATAAATATTAAAGATTAAAATTTCTGTTAATTAGTAGTTGTTTTTGAAATGAATGTTGATTAACAAATCACAACGAGAAAATGTGTTTTTAGAAAAATATTTTTAGAAATGGTAATAGATATAAATATACATCTTCAATAATTTATTAATCATTATCATTTATATTTATTTCCACTTAATTATAATCCCTATTTTTTTAAAACCCAATAACTATGAGAATTGACTTTACCATTAAGATGAAGTGAATTTAACCAAAACCTTACATCAGAACATAAAATCTATGCACCATGCTTTAATTTGAGTTCTAAGTTTAGTTTAAGGTAAGTGGTAAATTAAAGAACATTACATCACATGAAATAATAATTAATTTATTTTATAGTTATATTTGAAATCTACAAATTGATCTCATATGGGTTTGTATTATCAATTAAGGTTGCTCTCTCACAATTCACACAATTCCGGACCTCATGTGATTTGTGATAATTGTTCAATTAAATTTATTAGTTTAAATTAAATATAAAAATAAATTAATAGATAATATTATGTGAATTAAATTAAATAATTTAATCAAAGTAAATTAATGAAGAAGGATAAAGGTCTATTGATTACTAAAAAAGTACTCTTCTATGGTCAGCGTCGTCGTCGTAGAAACATTGTGCAAGTGCAATGGTTTTGAAATGGTATAACACACTCATTATTATACTATCAATTATATACAAAATAATTATTATATGATGATAAAAATATAATAATATAGAAGATTTATTTAAGAAAAAATTCAAATTAAAACAATGAAAACAATGAAACACAATGTTGTGGTGGGAGAGGAGATACATCTTGGAAGATATCGATGCATAATTCCTTCCTTTGTCCAATATTATTGAAATGATTCCAAGAACCATCCATTTTTCCACACTTTCTCAAAACATAGAACAATCATCCCAAAGCATGTAAACACCAATTTATAGTATGGTGGGGAGGCTAGGTTCAATGTGGATTCATGTGTGAATGGGGAATCTCGCCAAAATATTTTAAGACTACTTTTACTGCCAATTTCACAACAAAAACTCATGAACCTAGTGTTCTTGCAGAAGGATACATTGTGATAAATTTGGTTGTCGATCTCCTCTCAAAATATTGCTTAAATCCATCAATATTTGTTGATGATATGACCCAAACACAACAGTGATGTCCAATCCATTGAGTACATCCCATATTTTAAGTAATGAACCATTTAATCCATCTAAATTCAATATTTTTCTCTAGAATACTAAATGAAATATGTTTCCCATTATGTGATGAACTATTTTATAAAATATTAAGTTAAAAAAAGTCATAATAATGTATTAATGTTTAAAATACTAAATTTAATTTTAAAAGGGTACAAATGGAATTTTCATCAAATTTGAAAATGAAATATCTTACCAAAATATTCTATAAATGAACATATTTTCCACAATTTGAGGAAATTAAATATTATATTATCAATAAAATATTCAATAAACTTGTGTTTTATCCTTAATCCATATCCACATTCACCACATGTTTACATCCAACAGAAAACCATCATCTAGTTTCATTTTTATTGATATTAATTTGTGCATCATATTCACTTCAATGCCAGAGTTGTGAAAGGTTTGAACATACTTTAATTCACTATATAATTTACTACATTTATTATAAAAACTCGCATAAATTATATAGATATTAAAATCTTTTATTATAGAAATGTGTTCTTTCTAATATACACGATTTGTTTGAAAAAAATAGTTTTTAATTAAATCATAAAAACACCTCATCACTAAATGAATTTTATAATATATTTAGTTTGAAATATTTTCCAAAAGTTTATTTACTTATTCCAAACCCTCATGTATCACCAAAATAATCCAAAATATTCATGTTATGTTAACATTGGTTATTTATTTTTATAATTTATAGATTATAGAGTCAATATTTTTTGTTGAAGTTTTAACCATATGATATCCAATTTGGGGTTTTATATTTTTTGGAAATATTTCTATAAACTCATAATAAAATAGAGGGATTATAAAATATATTCCCATAAAAGTATTTTTATATTTTTACACTAATCATATTCTAGTCATCCTGATATATATCATTTAATAAGATTCATCCTGTCTTTGGGAAACAATTATTCAAGAGAATGAGGTAGATTATTCCCCACATGTTCTCAATATCTATTTAAAACCCAAATGAGTGTTATTGTAAATAATTGTTTTCTTCTCTCATTATATTGGGAGGTTTTAGGATGAGAACATTAAATAATTATCAACTATGGTTTATGTTCTAATCACTTTATGATGATTGAGTATTTATCACAATGAAATTATTTTATCAATTTCTCCCTTTTACATATCATATTATGAACATTGTATAAATTCATAATGATTATATCTTTTAGTGTTATTTGAATCTCTTCCAAAAATCTTACTATTAAATCAATAATTTATTTCTGAAACTCACTTTAATATTATCATACTTCTCAAATGCATAGACTATGTCAATATCAGATGTTCTAAACACATCATTTTAACAATTTTATATCATCATGTATTTTCTATAAAGATAATATATTACCTTTAATAGAGAGACTATTTCATTATTTTCAATAACTAGAATAGTGAGGGTGTTTTAATTTGTAACTAGTTTATCTGGTAAATCATACACGGACATTGAATCCTTCAATATTCATCAATTTTATAGAATTAATTGATAAAACATGCATATAAAATACTAATTACAAAGGAAAATATTGAAAAATATATTAGATATCAGATTAAAAGACGTCAAAATGTTAATATATCCATACTCTTCTAGGAATTTACGTATGGAAAATTATCTGTGTGGCTCAACTATTGCATGTTTTTAAAAATCTAAGTGATAATAGGTGAATTAGAAGAGGTTTGGAGAAGTTTTATTTGTAAAAAGCTGATATGTAGGGATTACACATCGTGTAACATCATTTCTCGACGTAACAAGAAATTTAAAATGTTGATTTATGTTGTGAAAGTGGGATCACAACATGAAATAATTTATGGTTGAAAATTAAAATTATTCATTGAGGAAACAGGTTTATTAGTGGAATTTTACCTTAGGGAATTACATGAAATGATAGGGGATTACACGTCGTCTAATCACACAACGCTGTATATTTTATGTGTTTTCAAAATTGTCCTGTTTTGTCAATATCCATGGCTACACTATATATCCATTGACTGCATGTGACCTGACAACCATATCTTCAACATTAAAGGGATTCCTTCTTCATTTAATGGTACCCAGCTCCCTCCATAAATCTGTTGAAAACTGCCTTCGATATAAGGTATGATCTGCCTCCGTTCTTGAGGTTTCATCAATATGGTTCATCCGATTTATAATCACGACGTAGTGGAACATGATCTCTATGTTTATAATTTAGTTTTATTAGTTTTTTGTTGTAGTTGTGTCATTGAATAATTTATGTGGATTTAGTTAATGTGGAACAGTGGATCGTGATCCATTGATTTGATTTGCTCTTGTGCGATGAACGAAGATGAACTTTTGAGGAAGGGGATCTATTTATTCTCTTTTTATTTATGTTCAATCATAGAGATATCATGATTTTTCCCCATATATAGTAATGAAATATTCAAAATAATTATTTGAACCTAATTAATGCATTGGTATTGATCATATATTTTCACTTTATACTATGATAACATTTTTCCTTATGATTTTATATAATGTGTGATATCCATGTTTTTCTTTTCTAGGAAGTTATTATTGATGAAAATTAGTAAATATTGTTAAAATGGAATTAATAGATTAAATAATTTTTAAATGAAATAATGATGGTTGTTCAATGAATCATATCATTGTCATTATAATTAGATGTAAATCAATACATTCCAATTGAGCCTGTTTAATTGAATTCATTAATGAACTTAAATCTTGTTAATTCTTGTAGTAAAGGTTTACAGGTATTCTAAAATAATTAGTAAATTAACTTGGGATAGATTTTGATAATTTTTTCTTAGGTTTCCCATAATTTGGAAGCCAAGAATAATAATTAAATTAATTTATGATGGAACTACTTGTGTGATAAAAATAATGAATTTTATGGTGGATTATCCCGCATTATTTTAAATGAAAAGTCCATATTTCTTTGTATATATGATATATCATTTTTTGTGAAGGATGGATTTATTTTTTGGGGATGAGAGACCATTTTTATGTTTATTCCTAATGCATATGATGTACACAATATATTAGACTTTTGGTTGTGTGGGAATGCAGGCCCAAATTTTATGTGATCCTCGGATGATTGGGGGTGGATGGATGTTGTGGTTGGGGGGGATAGTTGTTGTATAAGAAGTCAAAACCTAGAGAAATGAAATGAATCAATTTAAGCATTTGGGTGTAGGGGAGTACATCAGATATGAATGGAATAAACATAAATTGGGCTTACCCATTAATGTGAATGTGGATTCACAATAAATTTTTATTTCATTAACCTTATTGACATTCGCCACAACATGAGTCATATTTTCTTGTTTACCCTCTATCCAAAAAAGTTGAAGACAAGTGGCTTATGTATCATGTTTACAAGTTTATATTCTCTAGGGTGGATGATTCTATGATCTCTATATAGGGGAAAGACTCGATGGGTATTAAATCTACTCACTATGTTGATTCACTTGAAATTGGTTGGATAGAAGTTTTTCTTGAATAATTGGACATATGGACATATGGAACATGATAAATCAATTAAGTAAATTAATAATGGATGTTTAACCAAGGGGGCTGGTGCATTCTAGGATGTAGTGTCAATTTTATGTTTCTTAAAGGCTGTGGTCGTCATATGTTTATGCTCGGATGACATGGAAATTTTATGTGACGATATTTAAAAGTAATGTGGAAAATAATAATGGTAAATTAATGTTTGAGGAATTAATTTACATATTGTACAGTTGATAAAAGGGATAAATTAACATTATATAGATCTTTAAATGGTTGTTTGCATATAGGATATCGTGTCCAATCCATGGTAGCCAAGAGTCAGATAGGTGTTAACTATAGTTGAGTCTAACAATAGGTGATTCCCATTGTATGGTTTTGAGCTATATAATATAATGTACATTGTATGATTTTTTTCTTTACTCATCTCCATTGGTTTGGGAAACCGATACCCCAGGAATTTTAAGCCCTATGGGTGTTTATCCAAACATCGTAGTGGGAGGATGGATGGTTGACTACCCCATTTGGAATTTCTCTCTAATCATGGTATATACTATTGAGGGTATAAATGATGGTTATATTTATACATATATGTGTGTACTGAAATTTAATTTTTCTAATTATTTCACACACATATATTATAGAAATTGTTTACTATGTTCTATTATTGTTAAACATCTATAGGTTGTGATGGCTTGATGATCCATAATCAATATATGGGTTTTAATGGGTTTAGTTATAACCCTTGATGTATAATACACATTATGAAAGGAGTGGTAGATATCGGATAATACCTTGTAACATTTGGTTGTGTGGTTGAGGTGGTGAGTTGCACGAGGGTCAGGTTTTGGTGATTCTCCCATGTGTCTGTAAGCGAGCCTTTTTGTAGAGAGATTGTCAGATCATGCAATGTAGGGACAAAGTGGAAAACCGGAGGGGACGTGGTAGTTGGTTAACCTTGAGATTATATTTTATATTATATACTCTTGTATTCTATAATTGGTGAGAGTAGCAATTTTGAGGCTGGGAAAAAAGTATACATGTTTAGGTGATGAGTTATTTTCACTTGTTGGTCACTGTACTTTATCTTTAATTCATTATTTTTGCACGATATAATCTGGTAAAGATCCTTCTGAGTATACTCTTATACTCACCCATCATTATACAAAATTTTTTTTAGATCACATGGATTATGTTGGATATTGTGTTGGTTACTACAATATAGGGATTTTTCATGGGATTATCTGGATTTATGGTCACTAATTTGTTAATTTATTTTTGTTATTTTAATTTTACCCTTTTATTTGTAGCAGTTTTTCATGTCATTACACAGGTGATATTGGATTATTTTACATAGGATTATGAGAAGGAGTCAGTTACTGTCTATATTATCTCTATCTTTTAAATGATCCCTATTAGAGGGTAATGTCTCCCATCAGTGTTTTTTATATACCCTTGGAAGAAGTTGCTAACCAGAGGCCTGTTGGTTGTGGTACTTGGAGTTTATTATCTCTCTTATCACAATTAATACCCATGAGCGGGAAAACATATTGGAGGTGGGGGCCATGAAGAAGTAGAATCAAATGCTATTTGTTGGATATGATGTAGATTGGAGTTAGGAATATATTATTTCTTGAGTGGATTTTTATAACAAAGATGTCATCTACATTTATAAATCACTGGAAATATGAGTGAATGGATGGGACATGGGAATTTAGGGACCCATGTGATCTGATTCACGAACTATTTTGTTTATAGTCACTACTAAATGAGGTTATACTGGTTCCATTGTACAGACCTATAAAGGTATCATGAAACATTTCTCATTGATCCTATGTTTTAATGGGTAGACCTTGAGATATGATAACCTAAAATGAATAAAAGAAAACATTTAATTAATGTTAGTCTTCCATATTATTGGTTTAGGAGCTATAACAATTTTTCTGTTCGTAGGAATGGCTCTTTGTCGACGTCCTTATGAAGTTCATTAAGATGAGGTCTTGTAGGTTACACCAATAGGTCATCACCGATTATAGGACAATGGAGATACCACAAGGTGGAGGAAACATTGATATATTGTTCTCCAGAGTTGGCCAAAGAATGAGGGATCCATTTCAGATGATTTCATTGAATACTAGTTGGAGGAGTTTGAGATATATTTCCATCGAATCTATTATCATAAAGAGTAGTGGTTCTCGTTGGTTTCGACAATTCTACATGGAGCAGTGAGGCTGTCATTGTTATTGTTCCTCAGAGATCGTGAGTATTTAGATGTATTTTGGGAGGAGATTCAAGACTAGTTGAGAGTCTAGTTTCATTCTTCGATCGCGATGGTGGATAGTCTCCAACATATACATACCATTTGACAGGAAATATACAATGTGTGTGATTTTTTAATCCATTTTAAAAACCTTTTACGATATGATATGGTCCTATTTATAGATGAGGTGGCTAGGATGAGGCATTTCGATGAGGCATAACATCCATAGATACACCCTTACGTAACCCCATTTTTACTAAATACATATCGTAAGATGTTGGAAAATAAAGAGGTCATTGAGAGGATGTTATAAAGAAAAAAACAACATCATAGGAGAGTTATAAATATTCCTTAAGAATAATATCAGTGGTCTAGGGTTCCAGGTTATTTTTGAAGAAGGGTTTGTGTTCAGTTGTTGGTAGGTCTCACCCCCAGTATCTCATTTCTCCAGGGAAGGAGGCTCTCAGACCTTGGGTAGGAAATCATGTGGTTATTTTGCTTATATATTCTTAATTCAATAGCAATTATAGTGGACAACCATTTTGATTAGTTAATGTTTGTTAGGCATTCCACTACAGGTTCCTCTATTGAGGCAGGTTCCTCCAATGAATTAGTAGTTATTGGAACAAATTTTGGGTTAGTAGAGAGTGTAGGTGGTTGGGAGAGGATTTCCCTAAGATTCTAATAATACATACAGATTAGATCTAGTCTGTAGAAGTGGTCATTGTTAAGGTCATATAGTTTATTGAGCATGTCTTGGTCAAATGAGTTAGAGAGCCTTCTATTACCCTTTGCATTGGCTACGCCAGTTAGAGATTGAGATGACTTGTTTGATGTATATTGAGATGGTTAGGTAGTGATGGGGAAACACTACTCTAGAGGATATTTCCAATGATTATTAATTCAAGAATACGATGTTATCAATGGATTGAATTGGTTGTATTCAGTGCATGCTCTGGTGTGTTTCTAAGGGAAGAATTTGATGTTCTTAAATGCTGATAGAATTCTAGAAGTGTTTTTTGGTGAGAAAGATGCATGGATTTTTCATAGGAATGTTTTTTTATTTTCATCCATGTTGGATAGGATTATGTTGACATAATTATAGTTTTAGAACTTTCTATTTCCAAAGACCATTGAAGAGTGACCTCACATCATTATAGAACATGTTGTTGCATTTTCCACTCGATGAGAAAATGATTTTAGGATCGAGTTATAGATATCCATGTATCCAATACTGATAGCTCTGTACAAGATGAAACCTTCTAAGTATTGGGAGAAACTTATACAGATAGATTTTCTAGAGTAGTGTGGTTATTTTTCATCCATGTATGTCCTCATAGGTTGTACTAATTTTGTTTGTGAATAAGGATGATGTCATTATGATGTTGTGTATCAATTAACATTACTTAATGAATGTGACGTGGAATAACCACTATCTTATTCCATTTATTGATGATTCATTTGATCAACTGAAGGAGGAAAGTTGGATCTTGAATATCAATTTGAGATCAGGATACCATTAGATGCGTGTAAAAGGATGGGAACATCCCAAACACTATTTTGCAATTTCATAATAGGAATTATCAGTTTTTTGTGATTTCATTAGGTACATTGAAATATTCTGTTTCATTTATGGGGTTATTGAATATTGTGTTTAATGATTTTGTGGATAATCTCGTTGTTGTATTTATTGATGACAACCTTATGTACTTTACATCAGATGAGGACAATGCATAGAATCTAAAAGCTGTCAGGGGAGTTCTTTGTCAACATCATCTATATGGGATGTTGTCTAAGAGAACTATTTTGGATGATGAATTTCATTTTATGGTGAATTTCGTGTCCCGGTAATGAGTATATTTGTATCCATTGATGTATAAGGAGTCATGTTATGGTAATCCCATAAGATAGTGGAAGTGATACGATGTTTCCTCGGGCTCAAATGTTATTTTAAGAGGTTTCTAAGCCATTTTCACACATGTATCAAAAAATATAGAAATGTAGAATAGAAAGGATGATTTATTCATGTGTAATGATCATTTTTAGGAAAATTTTGAGAATTGGAAAGCGAAGTTGGTCAATTATTAGGTTTATTTTATTCCTAGAGAATAAGTTTAGTTTGAGTATGTTTGTGATACATCCCATCTTGGGTATGATAGTGTTCTTATGTAGTATAGATCATCCAATTGTTATGGATGTTAGAATTTATGTTTCCATTAGTGAAACAGTACCACACATGACCTCGAGTTTTGGGATGTTTTTTTTTACCACAAATTTGTGGGGACATTACCTCATCATAGAGAGTTTACAGTCTTTACTGATCATAAGAGCCTAATTTATGTTTTCACCCAGTGTGATAATAACTTGTTACCAATTGGATAGATAGAGTTATTATAGGACCATGAAATAAAAATTTCATATATGTCTCAAATAATGTATTTTTTGGAAACTGCGTTTAGTAGGAAGAAGTAAAACGATGTAGTGTATGAATCATGAGATTTCTATAGGGTGATAGAATAACTTTTATCATAACATCTGGATATGGGAGAAGCTATTTGGAGAGGATTTTTTAAAATGATAGTTCAGAAATCATATGTGCAGAAGGTATAAGAGTCCCAGTTGTGGGATCATGAAGTGGAGGGATGGAGACACTGGTTTTTATGTGGATATGCCGCTAAAGGGTGTTTTGAGGATGATAATAATTGATTATTGTTTTGGGGAAGGTTTTTAATTAAATGTTATATGAATGAGATGGTTCTCATAGATATCCTTATTTTACCTTTAGTGGTACATCTAGGTGGGAAAATGATCAACCAAGATTTTAGAGGTCAGTTTTGGTTCCCTGAGAGGAAGTGTGAAGTTATAGACTTTGTGTCTCGATTCATGGTCTTCTAGAAGGTGAATGTTGATCACAGTATTCTTGATCGTTTGTTCCATCCATTAGATGTTTCATAGTAGATATTAGAGGACATATCAAGGGATGATGTCACATTTTTCATTGATCTCAGTGTGTCTATGGAAATATATGGGTGGTATTGGAAAATTTAATGAAATCAAACAACTTTATTAGGAACATTGAGTTGATATTAGGGGATGTTCCTTAGATGAAATATCTGTAGGAGGTGGTGAGAATCCATAGACTCTAAAGTATGATTAATTCCGATCATGGTCATTATTTTAAATCAAGGGTCTGGAAATGTATCAATAGATGTTTTGGTTGTTAGGTATGAATTAGAACAAATTTTCATCCTCCAAAAGACAGAAGACAAAATGTAAAATCAAGACTCTTGAAAACATGTTGCACTATTTTTTCATAGATTTTGGTGGTTTTTTGGTGAGGTCATTACCATTGGTATAGTTAACATACAAAAATAGTATTCACTCTACCATCAGTATGGAATTGTTTGAATCCTTGTATAGCTCACAATTCCATAAATTTTTCTATTTGGATGGGGTCGGAGAGTCATCAATTCTATGTCTAGAACCGGTACATAATATGACATATAATGTTTAGGTTATTCACAAGAGTATAATAGAATTTAATGATAATAATAACTCCTTTTCCAATCATAATAGTAGACCTATAGAGTTTTGTGTTGGGGATCGTGTATTTCTAATGGTTACTCCATGGCAGCAAAGCTTAAGTCATGGGAGTAATATTTCTCCCCAGTTTTTAGACATTTTCAAGGTTTTATCTCATGTTGGAGCCCAAAAATACCATATAGTGCATACCATATAGTGCATTCCACATAGAGTAGTCAGATACAAAATATCATTCATCTTTCACAGCTCTATCATTTTTTTTATGATGACTCTCATGTCATATTTTGGGGAGAGAGTGATTTTGACAATGATGTAACCTTCAATTAGCAGCCAATAGAGATCTAGGACTGCCAGTAGAAGGTGTTTTAGGGGAGATAAATACCTTAGGTTCATGTATTGTGGTGAAAACGTGGCATGTAAGATATTACAGGGGAGTGTGAGTCACAAATACGTGCTCATTACCACATATTGATTAATTTTTAGATCTTATCTTGTATCATTTTTCAATTGGTGTTTGGAGACCATTTCTATTTATGAGATGGATTTCTCTTGTTTCTTTTTGTTTCATTCTCACCATTGTGAGGTATCTCCCCTATTAGAGTTTTTGGGAGAGAGGATTTATTGTTCCATGTATTTTCAATTGATCCTCTAGTGAGGCATTTAGCTCATATAGTGGAGATGTATTTGAGATGTATCTCACAAGGTGGTTATTCTGTTGATCCCATTATATTTATTCTTTGGTTTAGTTTTGGATTCTAAAGGAAGAGACAGTTCTGATATGTATCCAATGTACTGGCCTAAATCTTCATGGATCAACCCAATCCTTTTTTGTAAGATTGAAGTGCTCATATGTGGCTTAGAAGTGGTTTGGAGATTTTTGGTTAATCTTAATTATGAAATGGGGATTATATGTTGTGTAACTACATTAAAAGAGATGACATGATATATCATATATTTTTTCATGGAATGAATGTGGGAATCACTGTGTGAAATGTTTTGGGGTTTGAAAAATAAAATTATTTTCTACGGAGACACATTTTTTCATGGAACTTGACCTCGAGGGATGACACACTGTGTAAGGGTATTACAAATCATCTAATTCCCTGAGATATTTTAATTTATTTGTTTTCCAACTACTTATTTTGTTAGAAAACCTGGGGTTTCAGTGGCTCTCCCTAAACCCCAGGTGACCTGACAACCCTCTCTTATATATTTTGGGGATTCCTTCATCATGGAGTGATCCCATTTTCTCTCTTTAATTCTATTGAAATAGACTTTTAAAACAAGGGATGAAATTTATCTATTATTGAAGTTTCTTTTATATGTTTCCTATGGTCTCTATTATCCATGTGATATCATGTGATATCCATATTTCCAATGGATTTTTTTTTCTGTTTTTGGTGGGTGTGGTTTTATAGTGGATTCCTCTGATGGATACATTTTTTGTCTAAGAGGGGATCATGATCTTTTGCTGTGATCTATTCTTGTGTGAATAATGTAAATAAACTATGAGATAGGTGATTGATTACTTATATTTTTATTTACATGAAATCCAAGATCTAGGATGAATTATCCCCTTGGATAATAATGAAATTGATTTTATAATTATATGTACTAGGTTAACGTTTTGTTATTGATCGAATGTTGTTACTTTATTCCATGATAAATGTTTTCTTAAAGATTCTATAGATATTGTGGTATCTATGTTTTTCTTATTTAGAAATTCATTCATGATGTAAATTTTTAAAGGCCATAAATGTAGAATTAGTTGTTTAATTAATTGGAAAAAATAAATAGAAGTTCATGTTAAATAAATCTGGTAGATGTCATTGTATTTTGACATTAATCAAATTGATGAATGTGAGAAGTTTTATTTTAATTGGTTAATAAACCTAAATCATGTTGATGCTTATTGACATAGTGTAAAATTCAACATAAATTAATTAGTTAATTAAATTTTTATATGTTATTATAGCTTGTTTCTTTAGGATTCCCATAGTTGGAATGTTTTAATAAAGAATCATTAAATTCATGAGGAAATTTGGACCAGTTGTGTGATAAAAATAATTCCTTATAGGTCATGAGTTTCCAAATTTCTCATAATGGCGGAGTGACCTATGCATGGTACCCATAAAAGGTCATTGTGTGTGAATTCTATGACATGAGTTTTTAGGTCGAGAGAACATTTCTATGCTTGTTCATGCTTCTTCTGATGTGCTCTAGATACAAGACTTGTCATGGTGGGGATGGGAGGACCATATATGAAGAAATCTAGGGTTGGATGAGCCCGAAGAGATGTTGTGGTTTATGGGGGTCAGGATGCCTAGTTCTTGTTGAATTAGATGATCCCTGTAGTGGTGAGATGCATCAAATTATGAATAGGGGTGTCGTTGAGGACACTGTAGATTACAGAACATGCTGAAACTGGTTTTACCCATTTATATTAATGTGGGTTCTTACTGAATTATATTTTTTGTTTAAATACATTATTATCACTACTATTTTAGGCATATGTCCTTTCTTACCCTACATCCAGAATATGTGAAGATGTTTAGGGTAATCCACGTTCATTCTATTTTTATCTTCTTGATAATGGATGGGTCGATTCTCTTGCAATTGGTTGAAAAGAATTCAATAATAGTTCATCAACTCATCATATTGATCCTCATGACTTTGGATGCTTATATTGAATTTCATGAATTCATTGGAATATGGAAATATAGAAAATGATTTTATTGTTATATAAATAAATATATGGGGTTTAACCTGTGGTGTAAGATCATTCTATTATGTCGTGATGAGGTTAGGTTTCTGAGAAGATGTAGACTCAGTTTGGTTATGCCTTGAGGGCATGTAACATTTTTGTGATGATAATAAAATGTATCATGTAAAATTATTGTGGTTAATTAATTTTTAAATAATTAATTAACATAATGTTAAATTGTTAAAAAGTTATATTGTAACATAATATACCTTTTAAAAGAGTTATGTGCTTATAGAATATCGTGTCTTAGTTGTGTCAAATAAGAGTGATAGAGAAGTTATATGCAGTTGAGTTTGTAACATGGTTATTCCCATACTATGTTTGTGAGAATTATTAGATTCTATATTTATTGTGTTTCTATATGCTAAATCACTATGTCAGTTAGGGAAACTGACACCCTGAGGGGTCTAAGCATTGGGGGTATTTTCCACAACATTAAGGTGGGAGGATGAATGGCTCACTCCCACCATTAGAATTTCCCTCTTCGCATGGTAGTTACAATTTATAGTACGCGCAATGGTTTGTTTTCCTCATGTTTGTGTGTATAGAGATTTAATGACTTGTTGATATTTCACATGAATATATTCCAGATACAGATTCATATGGGATACTATATTTATAACATATATAGTCTATGAAGGCTTTGGGATCCTTAAACAACATATGGGCTGTAATGGGTTGAGGTATAATACACGAATTGTGATACACACTATGAGAGCTATGGTGGCTACTGAAGAGTATTATGTTAGATTAGGTTGTGTGGTGGTGGTGGTTAGTTGCATGAGGTTTATGTTGTGGTGCATTGCCTAGTTATTTTAGAGTGATCCTTTTCTGGAGATATATGATTAGGACATGTGACGATGGGGAAAAGAGGTAAACCATTGTGGAAGTGGTAAAAGGGTATCCTTGAGATTCATTATTATATAATATACTATTATAAGAGATTCTTGTTGTGAGCCGCCATGTTCTGGAGAAAAAAATAGTATACATGTTTGGGTTATGAGTTTGTTTCAATTGTTTTTCACCTTGATATAGCATGTTTTCTTTACTTTTCATTAGAGGCTATCGGAAGGATCATGCTACATTTACATTTATACTGATTAAATGTTATAAAAACATTTATCCATTTATCATGGAGCATGTTTGATAACATGTTGGTTAAGTCTACCATAGGGTTTTTTAGGAGCTGTTTAGGATTTGTGGTCCCTTCAATATTACTTTATTTTGGTACTTGCAGTATTCAATTTTTAATTGATGTAGTTTTTCATGACATTACATGTTATAACCTGGGATTCATTTATATTTCTATCTCAGAATGAGTTATTTGTTATCTATATTTGATTCTATTTTTCATGTGTCATCATACATGGTAATTCCTCACATATGTGTGTTCACTATATCCTTGATGCTAGTAACAATCCTAGTTCCTACTGGAGGCTGTATTCATGGGTCATTAAGTCTCTTATCACATTTTCACCCAAAAAGGGTATAAATTGTGGGGAGGGGGTCGTGATAGTGTTGTTTTAGAGGAATTTTTTGGATAGAATGGATTTTGGAGTTAGATATATGTCATTTATCATGGATTGGTTAGAAAATATTTTAAACTATGTTTATAAATAACTTTAAACTTGGGAGACTGGTTGAGACATGAGAATTTATGGCCCCCTATGATCTGATGCATGAACCTTTAAAATATAGTGCCTAATTAATGAGGTGATATTGATTTCAGGTCAAAGACCTAGGAAAGGATATTTCATAATTCTTCTTTACTCATATGATTTAATGGATGGACCTTTGAATTGGATAAACAAAAAACAAAAAAAAATTGATTAACGGTAGTATTCCATGATATTGGTATTGGATCCCTAACTATTTTTACTTTGGTAGTAATAGACCATGGCCAATTTATTCATTCGGTTAATTCAAATTATGTTCAGCATAGTGTGCCAGTAGATATTCATATAGTAGAGGTTGATTCCGATTACACTTGGAGGAGGACACTCTAGGAGATTCAGTTCAAGATTCTGAATAAGTATTAGGGCTACATTTCAGATGTATTCATGGAGACTATATTTTAGTAGGTTGAAATTTCTTTCAGGTATATCCATTCTAAGAAGGATCAATAGGTATCATTGTTTGTGATAATTCTATGTGGTGAAATGAGGCTGTTGTGGTTATTGTCCCTTGGAAATCTCAAGGAGTCGGCAGTATAAAGGGAGAAGTTCTAAGACTAGTTTAGAGTATAGTTTCTTTTTTAGATCGTGTTGTTTTCTAGTCACCTTGATCATCTTACCATTTTACAAGGGAGATCTTATGTGTGAGTGTTTGGTATTCATTTCAATTCCCATTTATTATATGATTCGAACTTGTTTTTAGAAGAAGTGTCCACGGAGAGGCATTTCCAAGAGGATATTCATCCATAGAGCTAGCAGCAGGTCCCCCCTGTAATGGTGAAAACATATATTGAAGTGTTGGAAGGGGAAGATGTCAAAATAGGATTTCATATAGAACTGGATAATCATAATCGTGGAATCATTATGATTCTTCACAAAAAATAACATTTGTATGAGGTTCTTTGTATTCAGGAAAAAAGTTTTTTTGTTTGGACATGGGTAAGTCTATATAGGGACCCATGATTAACATAAAAGGGTATTAAATCATTTTAAAAGTAAATTCAGAAATTAAAAAACATTATAGAGGACCATAATAGTTTAGTATATTTGGAATCATGGAAACAAAATATTATATCTTGGTGAATTATATTTAACATATCCCATAAATATCAATACATTTTGCTCTGATACATAAAACCTTTCTTTATAACCTCTAGAAAGGAAACATAAGAACGTGGTTAGCTCAAATTCTCATTAAGGGTAAACAAGGGAGTCATGTAAGCCTAAAAATTATCATAAGGGTATGAGAATGTGATCATGAAAATTGAAGATCATAACCAACATATTAAAAATAATAATGATTAATCATGGAATATATCATGGAATTTTATAAGACATGAATAATAATGATGTAATGAACCTAAAAAATGAAAGAATAATATAGGAATAAGTCAACTAATAGAGGAAACACATAAGAATATACTCATGTCCATAGTAGAAAAGGAATCCATTCCAAGACCATACTACTAAACAAAATCCTTTATTGAACCATTTGAACCCCCATTCTGGCTCTTTATTACTGAACTGAGTGAACCCTCATTCCATAATAATATTTCTAAACCCATTAATCCCTCTTCTCAGCCCTAAATTATGAAACTGAGTGAAACTTGTTTCCATCCCTGTATTACTAAACTAATTAAACCCTCATTCCAACTTTCTGTTACTAAACCGAGTAAACACTCATTTCAACCCCATAATATTGATCCCATTAAACCCTCATTCATGTCCTATCATAAATAACCAAGAATTCCCTCTTTGTAGTCCTATATTACTAATGTCAGTAAACCCTCATTATCATCATGTCTATCTCGTGAGATATTATTCTTTACGAAATTCATTTTGGGGAGATATAGGTCCCACCTATCATATAATTAAACTATACACACATCTTCCACAAGATAATAAAAAAACCATATCGTAACCCTTCCAAAGAAATTGGTATCGTAAACATTTATATAAATTATATCATGTGTAAATAACTATGTGTCATAATCATTTCATTTTATACATAACTCGTGAATTGTTGACTGTTCAAACCCCATATAACCTATGAAATAGAATTGAGATTCATAAACATATAACCAATGAATGAGTAATATGTTTCACAAAAACCATGGAATTATGCATAACCCATTAAGATAAATGATTTGAATGGAACCTTTAGATAATTTCTTATAAAGGCATGCTAAACATAAACAAATGTCATCTTATATTGTAAATAATTTTGAAATATATTTCTAAACAATTTAACGAGGGAAATATCCTATATTGATTGAAAATGGATTTTTATTTCATAATTAATTTGAAAATAATTATCATAAAAAATATATATGAAAACATATAAATGGGGATCAAATTATTTTGAATATATATATTTTTGAATGATTATAAAATAATCTTCATATCATTTTAAAGAACATTTTCATTCAAAAAAATTCAAAACATTAATGAAATATTCAAAAAGTTTCAAAATAATTTCTTTTAAAATAATTTGAAAACCTTTAACGGAATATTGAATATTAATTTAAAATCATTTCTTTGAAAATTAATTTAAAACAATTAAATAAAACCTAAAGACATTTTAAAAATAAATTAATTGAATGTAATTTGAAAACCATTAACGAAATCATGAATGGTTTTATAAAATATTTTTAAATTAAAACAAATTGTTGAAAATTATTTTGTTAAATAATAAACTTTTAAATATTGAAATAGTTATTTGAGGATATGACTACGGGTTAATCCTTACATGTTGTGTAAGGTAAAAGTAACATTCCTTTTCAATAGTTAAAATGTTAGAAATATTCCATGTTCACAAAGAGAAAACAAGATTTCATTGAATATATTTTTAAAAGATAAAAGGGTAAAAAATCTTATTATATATTATAAGTTAATTGTATAATATTCTTGTAATCTCTTTTTAGAAAACATAGACATTCTATAAAAGAGGGTGTAAAACCAGGTTGACAGAAAACACTTTCATAACAATCTTATGAATCAATGAGTCGAAATTTGTAATCAATACATGAATATATCATGAAAACCAATAGGAAAAATAATGTTATAGTCTTTTTTGAGATATGGAACATAATATTTCATCAAATTAATGATAAACGTAAATAATCACATAAATCAATGAGATTGTCTCAATAAAAACCTTTAACACGGTATCTTAGGATTATACTATCCATTTAAGGTGAGGAATATAAATGAACAATATATTACCATAAAAATATTATTAATTGTTATAGGGTATGTAAAATAGATGTATATGAAACTTGAAAAAATATGCAGGTGCACAACAAAACTAGAGCCTCAATGAAGGAAAATTGAGACAAAACATTTTTATCGGTTTGGTAACTTTTCAAACATAAACCCCAACAAAGAAGGATCATAAATTGGACACGAGGTTACCCATAAAATTAATAATATGATAAATAGGATAAAACCAAGTACAATACATAGACCACTTAAAAGGAAAGGGTGATGAACATAACGTGTATCTCATGGAAATTAAAATTGATATGAAATTCCACTTACCTTTTCTCATGACTCTATGCGTACTCATACACGATTATTGTATAATATATAGAAATTTATTATAAATATTCCGCAAAATAATATCATTTTATGTAATAACTGATATTTTTTTATTATGACCTAATATTACTATCTTTTTAATGATCCAATGTTATGTTTTTTCATCGGGTAATATTTTCATTGTTCATCACATGTGTATTAATTGATTATATCATTGATCCTTATACTTATATATTGATTCCCAAATGTATATAATGATATAAATATTCGTTTAAAAGATAATATTTATATTATACTAATTTATATCATTAAAAAGTTGGAAATTGAATAGACAAATCATGGATACAATATGTAGTATGTATGTGTGAACAGTGTTTCCGTTTTATCCATGTAGAAAAAATGTATTAATGTGAAATATATATATATATATCATTATATAAATATCATGAATATTTAATATATATCATATAAGTTCATTCAACCCATATTTAATACATTCTATGTGTTGTGTGAACAAATTGCATCACTTTGAGGGGCCCGTAGTGCACATTTACTCAAATAAGATTATCGTATTAACACCAAATAGAAGGTAAAATGATATGTGTTTTCAATGGAATATAAAAGCATAAATAAATAATAAATATATAAAATTATATATAATAATTTATCTTCCATCATATTTTCTTAAATGACTGGTGGTGAAGGGGAAACGAACAATCATCATTTTGTGAAGCAGTAGTCGACCGTAAATAGAAACTATATGATCAACATACATTGGATTATAGTGCATGTAATTTTAGATCATAAAATTATCATTAAAAAATATTATATTTTGGATAGTAATTTATTCTCAAAATAATTTAATAAATATAGTTTAGGGGGTGGAGAAGGAAAAAAATAGAATGTTTCTCGAGATAAGATGATTCCTCTTAATTGAGTAACTCCTTTTGGTTTATTCCAAAAGAAATCATTCATATGGTTTATACACAAATTAATGCATCAAATATTAAGGGAGGAGTTTTTGGAGGCTACATTAGAAGATATCCGTTGAAAGTAAAAGGTTCAATAATTGTGAGGAAAGGAGAGAGGTTGTGGCCTTTTATAGGGAAGGAAAAGGAATCACCTGAGATTTTTAGAAACAAACTATGTGTGCACATGTTATTACCAAAAAAATTTATTATCAAACCAAAAAACTCAAAATTAGATGGTATATGGATGCAATATTGACATAAAATTGGTGTTGGACAAGTGCCTAGGTCATTTGGGCCCTTAAATTTATGGTTTAGTCCCTCATTATGCTTAATTTGGACATAAATACTCTGATTAAATTTAATCACTTGTACGAATATTTTTGGTAATAAAATTAACATGGAATCACAAGAATATAAATATTAGTAGGAATAAAATTTTTATTTAATATTTTTATAATTCACTTTATAGAATAAATAAAATTATATTTATTGCTATTCCCGTAGAGAGGACGAAATATTATTGTTTTAATATAGGAAAACGTTAAAAAAATTGTTAAGATTTCATATTCAGTATCAAAGTGAAATTGATTATACTGAATTTAATTGTTTTAATAGATGTGATATTCACCTAACATGACCTGAAAAAAAAATTATAATATCATTTAGCATTAATAATTAGTTATACAAAAAGGAAGTTTTATAGTAAAAAGCATTATTTTTCGTTATTCGTCAAAAATTATGATTTCTCATAAGAATACCAATAAATCACCAAAGGATAATTTTGAAATTATGAAATAAAAAATTATATTTATTTTATCCAAATAAATTTATAAATGTGTCTAAAATTAAATTCATAATTAATATTTTTTCATTTGAGAAAATGATGTTTTTAAACATAAAAAGGACTTTACCAAAACTCATATCAAGTATTATAAATATGTTTTATTTATACAAAAAATTATAACAAAAATTTAAAATTATTTATTACTATTAATATTACTATATCTATCCAATAATTTATTATTTTCTTATTTAAATAATTCAAATAATAAAAATAGATATTGTGTAGAAACGCATTGTTGCATGCATCTTACACCATGTCAGTGTTTATTGTAGCACAAGTCAATTTGATTTTTCATATAGCACAAGAAAAGTTGGTATTGTGTGTGAAAGTAATGATATTGTTATTTTGTTAATATATATATTTATATAAATATTTCCAGTTTCATGAGAAATGAATAATATTATAAAGATAAATTAATTAATATAATAATAATTCTCAAAATCGTAGGGTGATTCATCTTACCCCATTAAAATGAATTTCTCCCTAGAACTTTATATGTGTTATAAAAAATTTAATACAATAATGTATCAATCAAATAATCACACATCATATTAATGTATAGAAAAATTTCCCTTTAAATTAGAAATTTAGATCCATAACGGTTACCCAAAGTAACATATAACTAGGTTTCTACATCGGAGATCATAGGTTGGTAGTGATGATTATACATATAGAAAAATAATAAATATTTATACAGAGTGATTGAGGTCATCAATAACAAAAAAGAGAATTATAAAAAGTATGTTTGGTTCCTTAATTCCATTAATCATTGATGATATAAAATTCAATCAGCTCAACAAAAAGTATGGTATTTGGAAACCAATTTATTTATCACCTTCATAATGTTGTGTAATTCAAGATAAAAATCAATAAAAAAATTGCATCCTTGTGTTTTAATTTTAAAAGTGTTTAATACATCCATTAACTCGTGGAATAGATATTAATAGAATAACATTTATAAATAAAGAACTATAATATGATTTTAGTTGATATTAAGGCCCATAAATAAAAAATTTATAACTACTTGTCAAAGAAACATGAATTAATTTACTATAAATTACACTAATACATCATCATAAATATTTATTCATTAAAAATAAATATACATTAAATAGGACATCACATAGGCTAGTAGTAGCAATGAATCCCTTATCATCCTTCAGTCATGGGTTCATTACCCATGCCCTTGACGAATTTTATTGGTTGACACCCAACATACATGATGTCCCTTTTTATAACTGCACTAATATAACATATAAAAAGGAAGTATTTGAAATAATTTTAACCATTGATTTTCATTTTAACAATAGTTTTCAACACGCACTTGGTGAAAATATACATCCTCTAATGTTTAAGTAAATCATATAATGAAATGATAACCTTATAACCCCTTTGAATGATTAAAATCTAAAACAATTGAAAGTTTGTCATGAACATAGTTTAACCTTCATTCCCCAGAATAAAAAAAGTTTCCCTTGGTCGTCACATTCCATGAATGTGAATAAGCTCATAATATATTATCTTGATACATGGTGACAACTTTAATAACAATAAAAACATTTAGAAAACATTCATTCGTCATCATTCCAAAGTATATTATATTTACTCAATAAATCTATAAATTTTGTAAACATCATTAATGGTAGCATAAACACTTAATAATCAAGTCCTTACATAGTTCCTAGGTAATAAATAACTTTTCATTTATTTATTCATATCACAGGTATTATTATCCATACATCATTATCTTAACATAAATAACATTTTAAGGGTTACCTTCCCTTATTCAAAATGTTATCATTCATGAGAAAACATTTCTATTCTATCGTAACCATTTGAAAATTTGTTGTAAATCCTTAAAAAAATATAAATTGAAAAATCCATAAAGAATTAAATATTGTTAATTCTTGAATCCAAATATATAAATACATTGATTAAATAATCCTTAATCCATTAAAAATAATACCTCATTCCCTTCATATTTAATTTGTACTCTCTTCATTATCAGAAATATAACAATTACTCAATCAATATTGCTCATTACATTCACAAACATTCATCTTGGGACAATGGGTTTCATAATGAACATTTTATCGATATTTAAAACACACAAACATTTATGATGTCATTTGAAGGCTAAAAGTAACATCATTTTTATTAACCAAATATTCATTTTTCCTCATAGTCTCTTGCTTTGTGTTATTATTTTTCACAGTCAAAACACCTTCTTTTTTCTCTATGAAACTCACATAGAAGATTATTTATACATTCATGATATAAAGGAAACAGAATCATTTTTCATCCATTTTCTCCATTACCCAAAATCCCAATAAACTCATTCTTTCTCTTCCTTGGAGATTCTGAGAGATTGTTATGGTAATCATTGTTAATCATGTTCCACGAAAAATGGATAGTCATGATTAGAAAATCTTTCACTCTAGTGATTGACTTCCCAACACGATTTCTTCAATCACATTAAAAAGTAATCATGTTCCCTCTAAGGACTAAAACCAAAATCATAGTGTGAGCATTACTTATCATAACACAAAACAACGTAGTCATGAATGGGATGACATATGTTATTTATAGATCATGAACCCTCCTATAATATATGACACCATGGGTTTATCATAGTTCATTTATTGATAAATTATATCTAAATCCTTCGTAATGGTTCCAGAAGTGTTTGAGAATTCCTAAATCATATCCCCAGGTGTGTTAAGATAGGTGTGTAGTAAGGTCCATTGTCGTGTACCGGATTACCCCATGTCAATCCCGAAACAACATTTTTGTGTTGTTACCACTAGGTACATATGTGCCATATCCACATCCACTGGTTGTATCCAGACACTGATGTATTTCTTGTAAAACACTCCCTAAATTTTTCAAATCTTTGTTTCCAAAGGTTTACTAACCCTTTCCATTGACCAAATATAACTTCCTAAGATTAACATACATGGATATTAGATCTATTTATATGAAAATTTAGTACATTAGGAAAATACATGATAGTGGAACGTAATAGTTTAGTGTATTTGGAAACATATTAAAAAATATTCTTCCTTATGAATGATCTTAAAAACCTCCCATAAATATCACTACCTTTAATACTTCTACATAAAACCATTCTTCATAACCTGGAGAAAGGAAACCTAAAAATTGGTGAGATGATATTCTCATTAATGGAATAGAATGTTGACATGTAAGCATAAACATGATCATAAGGGCATGAGATTGTGATCATGAAAATAGAAAATCATACCCTATATATGGAAGATCATTATTATGAATCATGGAATAAATAATGGCAGTTTGTAAGACAAGAATCATAATGAAATAAAGAACATAAACCATGAGAGAATAACATAGGAATAAGACATGGAGTTGTGGCAACGCATAATAAGATATTGATTTATATAGTATCCATGACATCAATTCGAAGACCATATTTATGGACAGAGTCCTTTACTGAACTGGGTGAACCCCCATTTTATCCCTGTATTTCTGGACTGAGTAAACCATCATAACTGACATGCATTACTGAACCAACTAAACCCACATTCCAGACTATTATTACCGAACCATGTAAAACCTTCTTCCATCCATGTATTACATAACCGAGTATACCCTCATTCCAAGCCATTATTACTAAACCAAGTAAACCATCCTTCCATCATTATATTACTAAACCTATTAAACCCTTATTCCTTACACGTATTACTGAAATGATTAAATCCTTATTCCAGACCTATATTAGTGAACCGAGTAAACCCTACTTTTATCCATTCCATAATGAACCATGTAAACCCTCATTCCTTCTATGTATTACTAACCTGATTAAACCCTTGTTCCATCCCTTTATATCACATGGGATATAGATATTTCCCTAAATCATTCGAGGGAGATATATATCTGACCCGTCATACAAGGAAATCATAAAAATATTTTCCACAATATCATAAATAAACATATAATAACCCATGAAATGAAATGGTTATCATAACAATGTAAAAGATCATAACTTGTTAGATGATATTGGATTTATAAACATTTCATCATATACATAACCCTATTGTATGTACTGTTTTTCAAAAGCAAGTATCTCATAAAAGGGAATCATGTTTCATACACGTAGAACCCATGATAAAAAAGTGGGTTTCATAAAGACCATGTCACTAATCATACCGATCATAAAAAGATGCTTTTTTAGTTATTAAAAGAATATGAAAATAATTTTCATCAAAAAGATTTCAAAACATACAAAGAAGAGTTGAAATAATGTTAAAGTCCTTTTTCCGTGGAAGATTATAAAATAATCTTGAAACATTTTAAAATCCATTATATTTTAAAACACAGTTAAAATAATTAAATAAATATTTAAAAAAAAATTGTAAATAATTTTTTTGAAAATAATTTGAAAATATTAAAGGAATCATGAACGTTATTTGAATATAATTTACTTGAAAATACATTAAAACCCTTTAAAAATCATGAATACTATTATTAAAATCATTTCATTGAAAATATATCGAATACCATTAATGAAATCCTGAAAACGTTTTGAATTTTTTTTCCTGAAAACATATAGTAGAATCTTGAAAAAAAATTAATATATTATTACTTGAAATATATTTTTAAAAATTATTACATTAATGATTTTTTTTGTCCAAAATTCAATTCGTGATTTGATGAAATGATGGTGGGTAATGTTGTACATGTCGTACGAGGTCAAGAGATCCTTCCTTTTTTCACAGTAATAAGGCCCGAATGATTTGTTGATCAGAAATAGACAACCAGATTATTTTAATGGGATTTTTAAAGAGAAAATGTCACAAATTCCTTTTAGATATTATATGAGAACTGTATAATTTTCTTTTAAACACTTTTTAGAAAACATATATTTCTGACCAAAGATATGTTAAAGTCATGCTTTCTTAAAACACTTTGACAACTATATTATGTACCAAACATAAAAAATATGGTTCTAATACATTATTATGTCATGAAAAATAATATTATAATTAATTTCAACGATTTTCTTGAGTGATGTAACATAATAATTCATCAATGGAATCATTACTGTAAAAAATCTTAAAAAGGAATGAGATTATCTTAATAAACACTTATAACATGGTAACTTGGGATCATACTCTATATGTAAGGAATAGAAGTTACATGATGAAAAAAGTTCATTGAAAAGATATATATTAATTATATGTCATGTAAAATTGATGTACATGCACCTTGAAAAGGTTTTCAGGGGTATAAAAAAACATGAGTCTAATGATGGAATGTTGAGAAAAATCATTTTTACATATTTTGTAACTTTTGAAACATAAAACACATGAATGAAGTATCATATAATAAGCATGTTTATACAGATAAATTTATTTATATGATACATAATATAAAATCAGGGACATTATACAGACCAAACAAAAGGGGAGAGTGTCAAACATAACATGTATCTTACAGAAATTAAATGTGAGATGAAATTCCCCTTACCTTTTGTCTTGTCGGTCTCCATAATCGTAGAATATTCATCAACAATTAATATAATTTCATTATTAAACTTTTATAAAATCATATGATTATAAATATTACCATATATGTTTTTATTATGATGTTACATTACCTTCTTGTTAAATATCTTATGTTATGTTTTCACTTAGGATAACATTTTCATTGTTCTTCAAATGTATATTAATTTGTTATATTGTTGGTCCTTATACATATATCATGATTCAAGAACTAACATAATGATATAAATATCATTTATATTATTTATATGTATTTTATAATAATATATATCATAATGAAGTACCAAATGGAATACACCCTTCATGGAGACGCTAATATGTACGTAAGCATAAATGTATTTTTATGTTTTTATTGTCTTAATGAAAGAATGTATGTTAATGAAATATGTATACATATTTATGTATATATATATATATAATTATTTAATTAAAAATAATATATCATATATATCATATAAGTTAGTTAAACATGTCCGTAATATATTCAATGTAGTTTGTGAAAGAATCAGATCGCTTTGAGGGGCTGTATTCCACACATCCTCAATCAATATTATCATATCATCGTTTTGTGACGTAGTAGTTTACCGTACATAGAAATAGATTGTTAAAAATTCATAATAATGAGGTTTTAGTAAGTTTAGATAATTAATATTTCATAAATAAATCCTAGAATATAGAGTATACTGGTTTTTTCTCACAAGTTGATAATAAAGAGAGTGGTGTGGGTAGATTATGGAAATAAGGGAAATGAGCTCGAGAGGATAAATTAACACGTAATAGGTTAACTCTTTTTTGTTTGTGAAAAAGCCATCCTTGATAGTGTTTCTTCCCAAATGGAGGATTAAAATTTTATGGGACAATTTTTTTGGGTGGTTACATGGGAATATCATGGACTAACATAAAGGTTTTGAGAGGTGTGATGAATGGGTAGAGGCGGTGACCCTTAATATAGAAGGAAAAGGACTCACATAGAATTTTTTTTTAAAAAATAGGGTTGGACCATGTAATTACCAAAATAATGTCATTAAAATAAGAAAAATAACTGAATAATTGAATGATTATGGTAGAACTATGGACATACAATGGGTTTTGGAAAAGTGTAGAGGTCATTTGGGCACTTAATTTTAATTCTTATTACATAATAAAGCTTAATTTGGTCATAAATGCTATGCTAAATTGTAATCACTTTTACTAATCATTTTCATAATAAAATTAACATGGTATAATTATACTCAAAATATTATAATGAACAAAATTATGTATGTTGTATTTTTTAATCTCACTTAACCGAGGTGGAAATTTTAGATTTGTAATAATCCTAAGGTTAGACGAAATAATGTTGTTTTAATGTCATAAAAGGTCAAATTTTTGTCAACATTAAACATTTAGTATCAATATGGCATAGATTATAAGTAATTAAATTTTATTATTATAAGTAATATTCATATATTTTGGGAATAAAAAATATTTATAATATCATTTTCCATAAATATTTAATTACACCAAATGTCAGTTATTAAATAAAAAACAGTTTTTACTATTCATCAAAAAATTATGTTTATTTGAAAAATATCAAAACACTAAACATGGATAATTTCGAGATTATTAATTATAAATAAAAGCTTATTTTATCTAGTTAATTTTATAAATGTTTATAAAATTAATTTTATATTTAGAATTAGTTCATTCAAGAATATGTTGTTTTTAATCATAAAAAGGACTTCACCAAATATCACATCTTTTACTATTAATATGTTTTATTTATATAATACAATTATATAAAATAATTGAATATAATTAATTAAAATTAATATTAACATGTTTTATTAAGAATTTTATTTTTTTCTTATTTATATAATGCAAATAATAGGAAGATACATTTCATAGAAACTCAATGTTGTGTAGAACATATGCCAAGTCAGTGTTTCTTGTAGTGCAAGCCATTTACATATTTCGTGTAGTACAAGCCAAGTTGGTAATGGATATGAAAGGAGTGTTTGGTTTAGTGTTTTAATATATATATATATATATATATATATTACTATTTCCATTGTCATGTGAAATGAAAAATATTAAACAGTTAAATTAAAATGAGAAACAAATTCTCAAAATCATTGGGTTGTTACAGTCCAAGACCAAAGTATCTCATTTCATTGGGGGTTGTGTATCTAAAACCTATTCCAATAGATCATGTGATAGTTTTTATTAGAGAGGATGACGTCACATGTAGTGATATTTATTGAACTTTATGAGCGGTCAGTGTGTGTCAGTTGTTGCGCTTCAGGTTCTTCTATTGAGGAAGTCCAACCCGAGCAAGTAGCAGTATGATACACCGGTTTTGGATCAACATAAATCAGATGGGTTAGGAATAGGATAGCATTTGGATTATCAACATCATTAAAGAGAATAGCAGGGCCCTGGGGTTGGTCGTCATTACTGTCAGGGAGGCCATAGAGAATGTTATTGTTGGCTTCATGTGTTAGCATTGCCAGTCCCATGTGAGACAGATGTCATTCTAGGTACCCATTTATTTTCATTACAACATTGGTGAATTCATTCTTTTATTCATGGGTGAATCAATCTTTCATATCACCTTTCCATTTACATTAATTTGTAATTGAGTTAGAGAGGCATCCAGTTCCCTTGGCGTTGACTTTGATAGTTGGAGGTCGAGTTGAATTTTTTGATATATATAGAAACTGTGAGATACTTCTGGGGTAGAACTACTTCTATGTAGATTTACAATGCTTATGAACAGAACCATATGATTTCATCATCATCATGTATTTCTTTTATTCAGTAATGGAAATCGTTTATTGCTTCTGGAGGCAGGTTGTATACTTTGATGCTAATCGAGGTAGAACAGTGTTTTCTGGTGAGAAAGACCCTCAGATGGTCCTCATGCATGTTCTGTACTTATTAACCGTGATTGAACCTTCTAAGATATAGGATCTGCATATAATGATCTATGGCATGTCATAGTTGGTTTTTTGTTCCACATATCTCACCATGGGGTGCACTAGTTTTGTTGATGATGAATGTTGATTGATGTTTTTGATTGTATATCAATTAGAATCATATAAACAATGTGATATTGAAAAAATGATATCATATTATATAGATTGATGATATATTCGATCAACTGAATGTTGAGTGATTGTTCTCAAAGATCTATTTTCATCCAGGATATCAATATATTCATATAATGGATGATGATATCCTGAAGACTACTTTCAATTTTCATCATATGAAATATGATTTTGTGGATATTCCATTATGTGTAAAGAATTATACTACAATGTTCATAGGGTTAATTAATACTGTGTTCCCTGAGTTCATGGAAATGTTAATGGTGGTATTCATTGACAACATCATAGTGTACTTCATATGAGGAGGTTCTTGTAGAGAATCTTCATAATGTCATGGGATTTCTTCTTTGACAATAACTGTCTGAGATATTTTTGATGCGTGAGTTTTGTACTTGAGACTTTAATTTCATGGGTCATTTTGTGTCCCTATAGGGATTAGTTGTACATCCATTGAAGGTAGAAGATGTTTTTTATTGATAATACCAATGATATTGGATGAGGCACGCAGATTAATTAGTCTCAATTGTCATTACATGACGTTCATAGATGATTTATCTTAGGGTTTGACTTTTATAATAGCATTGAACAGATTGAATCACGTGTTTATATGGACATATTCGTTTCAGGTATCATTTGTGTATTGGAAGGAGAATTTGGTCAGTTCTCCGGTTCATTCTCTTCCAGTAGAAGGATTTTAGTGTGATATTTTTTTTCATATCTTCTCATCTGGGGTTAGGATGTTTTCTGTGGCAGCAGAGATCAGTCGTTTCTTATGGTTCTCAATATTTATGTCCCCATGAGCATAAAAATTCTTCCAAAAATATGATGATTATGGTATGGTTGCTTACCCAAATGTTCTGGAGACATTTCTTCATTGGAGATAATTTTGTGGTCTTCACAGATCATAATAGCCTGATGTATATTTTCTCCCAGTGTGAAATTTATGTGTGGTAACATTGGTGGTAGTAGTTCTTGTAGGGCTATGACATCTATTTTTCATCTATTCCTTAAAATGGGAATTTTGTGCCCATTGTGATGAGAATAGAGTGGTGCAACGATGCAGTAAATGAATTTAGTGATGACTGGAGGGTGTTGAAATAAGATTGATCATTACATATGGATATAGGAGAATTCGGTGGAAGAGTTTTTATTTTTTATATGAAGGTGTTATTGAAGATAGTTTCCTAGAACCAGCTACTTTGTAATATATTAATTAATAAATACCTTAACACAAATTGATTATTCTTTTTCGTGACAATACATGTGATAATTTCTTAAGGATAGATTTTTCACCAATGTTCCAAAGAGGATCAATGCTATGATGAGAACCTGGATGTGCAATAACACTATTCATTAATATATGTTCTATGGACGGATGATGTTATTTTAGTGGCACAAATTAATAAGTCATTAAGGGTGACCATTCATAAAACATTGAGGCCCATTATCATGATTTTCACACTTGGTAATATCCAGGAGAATATTATGAAAACAATACATGGTAGTAAGAAATCCACATTTCTTTGAGTCATTTGATGTTACTATTTATGGATGTGTCTATTGGTCCATAGAAATTAATATTATTATTAATAGGTATTTAAAATTGCACACTTAGAGGTATTGATAAAAACTGTGATGGCATCATGTTCGCAGTGAGGTAGGATATATTGGGTGCATCACAATTAATATTTCATTAAAAGATAATGCAAGAAAGGATTTTTCACTTCTATTCCATAACTAAAGTATCTATCTCAGTCCCTTTGACAGAATTGATATAGGTAAAATAAATCCTTGTCCATGGTAAGGAATGTGAATGTTCAATTCTATGATGTCAAATAAAGAATAATTCAGCACATGGGTTCATGGAATTAGTATGGAACATGCTTAATTTGAGATATTGAGACAAAGGGATTACATTCCATGGTATGTTTTTGTAGGAGGAAACACATCATTGATGTGATAACTTCATTATTTATGCATTATGTTTCTTGTTTCTAGATGATATCCTTGGATTTTAGGCAGGATCATTCTAATGCTATTGAGAAAAGACATAGAGGGTCACACAATAAGTGTATCCAAGTATCATAGTTAAATTAAAATTTAACAAGTAAAAAAAATCCAGATTTTTCTTCATTAATTATTCAAGGATTCCTAATCGCATTTATTTCAACACTATTTTTTCAATAGAATATATTGTGGGTTAAATAATATATTTATTAGTGAGTAATGTCGTGATATTTATTTGAGAAATAAATATCCATTATTCAAGGTCTAATCTAAATTCTGGAATAAATAATGAAAATAGAAATACCAAAGTACATGCTGGGAATATTAATATACACACAATGAAATTTATTTAGGGATTTGTGAGAAATAATATTATATATTTAATTAAATAATTTTATATGTAAATCACTACAATCATGTTAATTAATAATAATAGTAATCTATTATTATTAGACATGTGGTATTACTAAGAATTAAATTAAATAAACAAATGCATCTGGGTAATTAATTAATTTTATTATTCCATGTTATTAAAATCCCAAATATATATTTTCGAATTAGACAATCAGCTTTTGGTGGTTGTGCACAAAAGACCAAAAAAAATTTTCAAGACAAGAGTGAATTATTTTCATCCAAGAACGCCCTCAAGGTGAAAGAGATATCCTCCTCCATATGATCTAGTAGAGCACTTTGCAGGAAGCTCTCAAGGAGATTGTAGGTGGAAATATTAGGTGATGGATCCTCTATTATTGTACCTAGAGATCCCTTTGGTGACATAAATAGATACGTGGATCACATTTGGATCACAGTTATAGGAAACCTACACTTGGATTGAATGACACAATGTTGGATCACATCGAATAATGACCGAAAACATCAATAGAGAGAGAATTACATCAAGGTAATTCGTGTATTTTAATTAAATTATTTATAAAAAACATATGATGGTCATTTATATGGTACTAGGACTCCCTTTCATTCTTTCATTATTCATTTTATTCTGATGAGTTATTATTTTATTATCATTATGGATCTCGGATTGATCGTTGTTAATGATAAAATTTTAGTTGGGTACAACCACCATCGCGATTCCACTGTGCCCGAAACCTATAAGTGGTATTATAGAAAGTAATATCATTAATTATAATTATTTATATTTCATTAGTGATTTACGCATTTAATAATTTTGTAGCTTCAATTCAATTTAATTTTTTCATAAATCTGAATCTCGATATGTCTTACTCCAATTTCATTTCTCGTTCACCGTATAGATACTATTTTTTCTTAAAATGTTTCAAAAAATAAAACATAGGATCTCATGTAGAGGTTCTAGAGGTTTTTATTTATACAATAATAGAACACATGGCATGTATTAGGCAGTACATGTCATGCAGTATAAGTTCCATGCATCTGGATTGTCCACCAAACCCAGTCATTTCAATGGATTCTGTATAAGTCTTTAAGAATTAGTGTGATGACCAAGAACAGGTGGCACAATGTTTACGGATTACATGTTGTGTGTCCCATTGAACATGGTATTTAGTCCCTTTGGGTTAGGGGTGGATAGTGTACCCCATACACAGATTTCCTGGATGGAAATTGGGTAACACAGATACTACAAAACATGTGTCCCACTAAACACATCATGTACTACGTTGATTTATGAAATACATCTACACACCATATCCTTAGGCATGTACGTCATATGGACAGTGAAAAAGGTACACGCATTGTACTAATCCAAATTACGAAGATTTAATAAATATTATTATTATATTATATAAACCCTAGAGATGTTTACTATAGTGAAGGCTTATAGTTGAGGAACAACTCGTGATATGTGATTTATATATATTTGTTTAATTTATCATCTGTGTAATGTTAATTTCTACTAATTGGGTAGTTGTGAACAACAATTCACCGAGTTACATCCATGGTACAAGTAACATACAAATATAATTTTAAATGAATATATTTATTTAAAATTATGATGGTTGAGAATATGAATGAATTAAGAAAAAGGGATTAAGATAAAATGATTGATTAATTAATGACAATTAATTTATTTGATCATGATTTATCTTATACAAGAAATATTAATCAATTAAATTATAGTTTTATTTATTCATAAATATTGTTACACGTATGTTTGATAATGAGCTAGACCAAGACATTTATATGTGAATGGTTTCCATTTATATTATTTATTTTAATTAAATTTATTTCATGTGAGCCTTCTTGTCATTAATTTGTAGGACCTACATGCCCAAAGTTTCATTAATGTTAAACCCCGTTTTAACCCTAACCTACGAGTGAGATAAAAAAAATATGTAATGGATGGAGCTCACAAGATAGTATAGGTGGCTCATGTTAAGAGAAAAGGGGAAACCAATCTATGGAGATACATAAGAATGAATGTTGTTATGATTTAAACGTGAAGCCAAATGGTCCATGGTGTATCTCCCCATGGAAATGAGTTATATTATCAACATGTAGAGAAAATAAACAATAGAAGAAGCACATGATCCTACCATTTATTTTATTTATGTCTGTTTCGTGGTTTATTTTTTGTGGGTGTGTTTTCACGATAACACAATTAATGAATTAAACAAGCATGCAAGATGGAACTAAAATAAAACTAGCTTATAGATAAATATGATCATAGACATGATTATTCACATAAGTATTTCACAATTAATATTAAAATGTATGTGATAAACGAAAATAAATTGTATATTTATGTATAAGGATCAAATCTATGAAAGAAATATTATGTCAGTATAGCCTTCCATAATCTTGGTTAGAATCGAACCATAGTTCAAAGTGTTTGACCAACCCTAGTTGGGATGCATTAAATTTTTAGATAATTCTATTTCAAGGTTTTGGGTTGACTTGGCTTGGTTCACATCAATGGATTACTTCCACAATAGGACTTTGTGTGACCAAGAGGTAAATGTTGAGGAAATCAAAGATAAAAGGATTTTAGGATTGGGGAGTCCACTCAACTGATCAAGGAGATACATGTTAACGAAGTTGTCAATTAGAATTCATACTTTTACCCCTTTAATATTCTTAGCCAACCCGATTTTGGGTAATGAGATGGTAAATATGGATCCATCCCTCTAGAATATTCAGGCAATAAAATATTCTGAAGTCAATGGTGAGGGCTATTGGATTTCGATTAAATAGTGGAAGAGTAATAAGTATTAATTTAATTATTTGTCTCAGTTTTATAATAAAAATGTATTAAAACCTTTATCATGTTAATTTGTAGAAATTTAATGAAATCTGACTTCAATCATATCATTATGAACAATAATTGAGAAGGAAAACGTTCACACTGACACCAATTTCCCTGAATAGTAGTGGCGTTTACGCGTCATCCTTCTCCATAAGAGGAAATTGATTGTGCGGGAAGAGCCTGTTCCAGTTGCACCTGGAAAATAGGCCAGTGAGGAAGAAATATCTCTATATATATAAAATATGGTTGATTCTAAATATTTAAAATGTTTCATTCTATAGTCCATGTCTAATGAGCTCTTGAAGCAACATGAAAACCATGAGGTGTATAGCATGATGTCTCGCCTTATGTATCATTATCAAGAGATTATAAGATAGAAGAGATATGGGATCTCAAACACACTGTTTACAAATATGATTGGAGAGTCTACGCTAGCTAGGGCACATGTAGTGTAGCTTATTTGTAATAATGAAATCCTAGAAGTCATATTGATTTAATTTCTGAATGATTTGCATACAGATATAATCCTATCACCACTTTTCAAGACCTTTTCTAGCTTTATTGTCAATTATAGCATTATAAAAAATTAGAAGATGCTATTGGAACTTATGAATGAAATTCTATATGTATATGAGGACATGGGGCACGAAAAACTTGAATACAATATGGTGAATAATAAAAGGATGGAAATGGGAAAGGGTCCAAGGATTCATAAATGGTCTAAAACCCCTAATAACCGTCCCTCTAAGAAGGGGAAGATCTAGATGTAGAGAAAGGAATTGGTGGCGTTCTGTTTTTCATGTGGAAATCTAGGCCACTAGAAGAGGAACTACACCTAGAATAGTGGTGATGATAAATGTGTGTCAATTATCGAGAGTAATTTTCCTGTTTCTACACATTCTGTATTAGATATAGCTTGTGGGCCTCACATCTACACTCAATTGTAGGAACCAAGTAGATTTAGAAAGATTACTGGAGGATATGTGGTTCTTTGAGAAGGAAATGGTGCAAGGATGGATGCATTGGACATTAGTGATCACTATATCTCATTGCCAACTGGGACACTTTTGAATTTACATAACTCTTATTGTGTACTGTCTATTACCAAGAACATATTTTATGTAGCATGTTTGGATACAGATGGAATTATTTTCATATTTGGAAATAAGGGTTATTTATTTTATAAGAAAAAATTCTGTTATGGTATGTCACATTTAAATAATTTTTTGTAAATATTAAATTACGAAATCCAAGGGTTGGTAATCGATAATGAAACCAAATCACATGACGCATACATCACCTAGTTGTGGCCTCACCGTCTTGGTCAAGCAAACATGAAGCACTTGAAAATTCACTTCTAAGATTGTTATTTAGAATCTATTGAGAAAAAACCATTTGATAGATGTCATGCCGGTTTATAAGGTAAAATGACCAAGCCTCCATACGGTGGGTAGGGTGAAAGAGCCACAATGCTTCAATAATTGGTGCACACAGATGTGTGTGAGATTTTTCTAGTTGATTATAGAGGTGGATATTCTTAATTCAGACTCATTACTAATTATTTGAGTACTTATGGCTATGTATAGTTAATGAGTTATAAGTATTCGTCCTTAGAATAATTTCAGGAAATCAATAATGAATTATAGAATCATCTTTGTTAGAAGATAAAGAAACTTTGATCATATTGAGATAGATAAAATCTTAACCAAGAATTCATCAATCTTCTATGGGATTCTAGAATTTTATCTCAGGTCACTCCTCTTATACACCATATTGGAATTCTATTAGTGAAATGAGGAACCACACCTTGTTGGACATAGTGAGCTCAATAATGAGTCTTGTAGATCCTCCGTTATCATTTTGGGTATATACATTACAGAATTCATCATTCACATTATACGAAATACCATCTAAGGCATAAAATAGAATTACCTCTGAGTAATAGAATGGAAAGAAACCCATTGTTTCACACACACATGTATGGGGATGTGATGAAAATTTTAAGGCCTTATCAGGAACCAAACTCACACCTCAGGGAAAGAGGTTTATCATTATATGATATCCCATGGAAAAGGAAGATATTATCTATCTAACCATTACGACCAGAATTTAAATTTCACCAGACAAGATGCATTTCATGAGAGGGAGCGCATCAACAAAATTGATAGTGGGAAAATTATTGAGTTCGACAAAGATGATGATAATGATACACATGAGTTGGTACATGAATAATTTACATAGGTCCCCATGGAATTTGTTCCAGTAACATAAGTACTTAATAGGAGAACAAGATAGGTATTAGAACCAATGATATTTGGTTTCCTAGTAACTAAGGATGGTGATTCATTATTGTAGGACAATGATGTAAATCTATCCTAAAAGGAAGTAGTAGAAAGCTCAGAAGCTGCTTGATGGCTAGAATCTAGGAATTCTAAGATAGAGTCCATGTATCAGATCTGTGTATGGGTTCGAGTCTATATACCTGTTGATGTAAATCCTATTGGATGAAAATTATTATTTAAGAGATAGATATACATTGAATCTCATGTTTTCACCTATGAAGAAAGGCTATTGGATAAAGGATTCAGACAATGTCAAGGAATTTACTATGGTGATAACTTATCTCCATTTTCCATGGTTAAATCCATAAGAAACATATTTTCCATAATAGCATACCATGAATACAGGATTTGGAAAATGGATGTCCAAACAAAATTCCTTAATACAAACATTTAGGAAAATGTATATATGATAAAACCAAAAGGGTTTGTGACACCATATGAATCCAAATGGGATTAAAAGTTGCATAAATCCATATATGGATTAAAGCAAGTATCTGGGTCATGGAAACATGGATTTGATGAGGCCATAAAATAATTTGGATTAATTATCAATGAATGTGATCCATGTGTTTATATGCTATTTAAGGGAATGTGGTCATTATCCTAGTAGTATTTTCTAATGAAATACTGTCTTTTAGAAATGATATACCAATCTTATAGTTAGTTAAGGACTAGTTGATCAAGGGTTTCTCCATGAAACACATGGGTGAAGAAGCCGACATTCTAGCTATCAAGAACATTCAGGATTGATCCAAGAGGTTTCTTGGACTATGTCAGGGTACAAACTTTTAGGAAATATGAAAAAAAAATTGTATAGAACAATCCATGAGTGGATTTGTTTGAGTGTCATATAGGCTACATCATTCTATGAAAATGTTTCCTCAGACACAACAAGAGAATGATATAATGAGTAAGATCTCATATTCCTCAACTATAGGATCCATCATGTATTCCATGTTATGTACCAAGCTTGATATTTATTATGAAATGATCTTGGTAGGGAGATATCTAGAATAACCTAGAGACCATCATTGGATTTTTATTTAAACTATCCTTAAATATCTAGAGTCGTCTGATGCAATCAAGGAACCCTACTGGATTCATAACATTGTCCAGTAGATTTATGTGGTTCCTAGAAGTAATGATCCAATCACACTGTATTGTGATAATACTACATCGGTGGATCTTGAAAAATAACCAACTTCAAATCAAAATACAAAAAACATTATCTGAATGTATCACCACTTGATTGATTTCTATCAAAGGGGTGAATTTGCAATGAGAAGAGTGTACATGGTAGACAACGTACCATACCCCATGGCTAAAATCCTATCTTAGTTGAATCAGGAATATCATGTGAGAGCTTGCAGGTTATATGTTTTTTGCAGTTGGCTCTAATACATGTCAGTGTCTGTTGTGGTTTGTGGCCTAGAACCAAATAATATTTACATTACTCATTAATAAATACCTTATCAAATCTGTATTTTTCTTCTTCAAGAAAATGAATGTGATAATGTCTTAAGGATAGTTGTTTCACCAAAGGGTCATAGCGGATCCCTACTATGATGAGAACCTAGAAGCTTCATAACATTATTTATGAATATTTTTTATATGGCCAGATGATGTTATTTAAGGGACACAAATAATAATTTCCATTAGGGGTGAGGAATCATAAAACATCGAGGTACCTTCTGATGGCATGTTCCATTAATAATATCCATGAGGATATTATAAGAACAAGACCCACCAGCCAGAAATCTAGAATTCATAGTGTATTGGATGTTCCTATATACGGACATGTGTATAATTCCTTAGTATTTTTTATTATTATTAATGTGTATTACAACTCGCGCAATTATATGTATTGATGAAAACTGTGATGAAACACTGTTTGCAGGGAGGTATGATATGTTGGGTGTGTCATGAGTAATACAACATTAATAGATTATGTGATAAAGTAATTTTCCATTCTGTTCTATAATAAAATAAATATCTCAGTCCCATTGAACAAATTTATATAGAAAAAAATAAATCCCTGACCATAGTAAGGAATGGAAAAGTTCAATTCTGGGAAATCAAATAATGATTAATCAATCATGTGGGTTGATGGAACCAGCATGTAACCTGCTTATTTATGGATATCGATACAAAGGAATTACATTAAATGATAAGCTTTCGTAAGAAGTGACATGTCATTGAGGCTTTATCTTCATTCTATATGGGAGTCATGGCATGTTGCAAGATGCTAACCTTGGATTTTAGGTTGGTCTACCTAATTCCATTGATAATGAGTCTTACAGGGTCACACAATAATCGTGTCCATGTATATTAGTAAAATATAAATATAAAAAGTGAAATAAGGATTATTCCCGATTATGGTTTAATAATTATAGAAGGATGGAAAATTGAAATTAATTAAACACTAGTTATTTGAGATAATATATTGTGTGTGAAATAATATATTCATTAGTGAGTAATGATGTGATATTTATTTTTGACAGAAATCGCAATTATTTATGGTTCATAAATGTGGTGGAGGAAATAATGAATATGAAAAAACAAAAGTACGCACTATGTTTATTAATATACACATTGTTTAATTTTTTTAGGGATTTATGAGAGATAATATTATTTTTCAAAATAAATAATATATGGTGTAATTCATTGGGAACATTTCATGTAATAATAGTAGTAAACATTTATTAGTAGACATGGGGTCTTACTAAGAATTAAATGAAATGAATAAATGATTTCTGGTAATTATTTCATTTTTTTCTATGTAATTAAAATCCATATTGTATAATTCTCATTATCCTAGAAATTATTGGTGGTTCTTCACAATGGATCTAGAAAAATTTCTCAATCGAAGAGTGAATTTCTTTCTTCTACGAATTCTCTCAAGCTACAAAAGAGATCCTCATCCAACAAATAATGGTGAGCGCTTTGCATGTAGCTCTCATGGAGATCGGATGATTCATCGCATTCAAAGGATCATCCCCACTAGAACCCATAATTACCATTAGAGATGTTTAGGGATACATGGATAACATGTGGATCGCCACTAGTGGAATCCTACAATTGGAATCTATGAGAAAATGATGGATCACATCGGATCGTGACCAAAAACATAATCCAAGAGAGAATTGCATCAAGGTAAATCTAGTATTTTATTAAAATTAATTATAAAAAATATATGATGATCCTCTCTTAGATTTTGAGAATCCCTTCCATTAATTCATTCTTCATTATATTAGTATTATCAGACGTTTTATTATCATGACGGATCTCAGATTGATCATTGTTAAGGGATATATTAAAATATTGTACACCCACCAATGCGCTTACGTAGAGCTAGGAACATACACGTGTTTTTATCTATGCCGTAAAAGGTAAAAGAGTCTCATTTGGGGGATCATGAAATGGATGTTTGGATAAGATGATTTGTATGGGGTGAGGCCCCTAAAAGTTGGTATGAGAATGAGAAATAAAAAGTGATTTTATGGAAGGATTTTCATTCATTTGGTGATGCATGAGATGGTTCTCAATGTGTTACATAGTTCTATCTTAGTGGTACATTATAGTGTCACAAAGATTTACAAAGATTTAAGAGGTCATTTTTGTTCTCCTGTCTTGAAGAATATAGTTACAGAGTTATTGTTTGGATGCATAGTATTCAAGAAGCTGAAATCCGAACACCATGTTCCTTGTGGGTTTCTATTAGCCATAGATTCTCGTCGTTGGAGTTGGGAGTTTATCTCAATGGAATTTTTTACCAGTTTTACTCAAGATTAAAATTGATATGACACTATATGGGTGGTAGTGGAATGTTTTATGAAACCATCCAACATTATATAGGTCCACAAGTCGATCATAGTCATGGTTTTCTTGAGGATGTATCTTCAAGAGTTAGTGAGAATCCACCGAGTATCGATGATGATCATATACAATAGAGATCCACATTTATCTCCATGGTGTGTATAGGTCTTAGGAAATATCTTTGTTCTCATTTGGTCCTCAATACTTATTATGATATGCGGATAGATGGTCAAATAGAGCATACCATATAGACTCTTGAAGACATAGAGCGTTATTGTGTCATAGATTATGGAGGTTCTTCGGTGTTATATTTATCCTTGGTATAGTTCCCTATTAAAATTGTTTTCACTATACCATTGATACGGTGCCATTTGAATCCTTGTATGGTACACCATTGTATTACGTGTTGTGCTGGAATGGGGTGAGAGAGTCCGAAATTCCTAGGTTGGAACTAGTAATAAATATGAATGATAGGATTCATGTGATTCACTATAGGATGGAGGTAGTTTATTATGGTAAGATGTCTAACATTAATCATAGGATGAGATTTCTAGAGTATTTCATTGGGGGTCATGTGTTTCTAAAGGTTATTAATCACTGTGGGAGTGAAAAAAATTTCATGGGAGTAAGCATTCTACCTGATTATTGGTCCTTTCATGGTGGTGGATCATGTTGGAGCCTTACCATACTAGATATCACTTCCCCATTTGATAATTTGGATACACGATGTTTTCTATCTGTCTACACTCCATCTCTATTACGTCCCTCACATCCTTGATTGGGGAGATATCAATGTTGATGATGATACCTCCTTTGAGGAGTACCATATTGAGAACCATGACTACCAAGAGAAGGTGTTTCACAAGAATTATATACCCTTGGGTTGTGATTTATGGTTGCACAATGTCATGAATAAGATTGCCTAGGATCATGAGTCATAGACACATGTTAACTTCCATGAGTAGTTTTATTTTTAGTGCTTCTCTTTTAATGTTCATCCTTTTGTGGATGTATACCTTTTTTATGAGATTTCTATCCCTTTTTTCTTGTTGTGGATTTATCTATTTTAGGAGTTATGTCACTTGGGATAGTATTTTGGTATAGAATTTGATTGTTTTGTGGTTTTTTATTTTTACACTAGTGAGGTGGTGAGATCCTATAATGTTGAAGGATATGAGTTTTATCTAATGAGGTGGCTGATCGGATGACCACATTCTGTTTCTGCATGGAAATGGTTTTGGATTCATAGTGAGGAAAAGGTCTGAAGAGGTATTTTATGTGAAGGCATGGATATGTATGGATCAATCCATGCATGTTTTCTAAGATAAAACTACATTTTGGTGGCTTCGTTGAGGTTTGGTGATGTTTGATTAATTAAAATATGGGATGGGGGGATTACATGTCGTATAGTTGCATTACATGATACGACATTCTATCTCATTGGTTGGTTCATAGAGTGAAGGAGGGAATCGGGGTGTGGGTTTTTCAGGGTTCAAAAAGTAAAATAAATCATTTAAGTGTTTCATTTTTTGGCAGAACATGACGTAATGGAATTACATGACACGAAAGGAGATACATGTTGTGTAACTCCCCGAAAATATTTTTTATGTGTTTTCCAACAACTCAGTTTTTCTCAAATCATATGCCTACATCAGTTCTTAATCAACAATAGGTTACTCGATGACACTCTCTTTAGCATTTTGTGTATCCCTTCTTCATGGAATGATCTCGAGCTCTATCCTTCAATCAATATCTATCCACATATGATATAAGGTGTGATCTACTTCCATTATTAATTTTTTATTGATATATTTCCTCCTATATCACTTCTCCATGTGATGGAACATGATATCCACATTACTAATGAAGATTTTTATTGTTGGATTGTTCAGTTGTGTCATGGAATCCTCGGGAGGATATGGTTATTGTGGGAGAGGTGATTGTAATTAGTTGCTTTGATCTATTCTGGTTTGAAAAAAAATAAATGACCTTTTGAGGTAAGGGTTTTATTTGCTTATATTATATTTACATACATTTTTAGGAATATAATTATTTAAACCATGGGATAGATAATAAATTGACATAATATTAATTTGAACTATATTAAAGCATTGGTTTCTATCATATGTTGTTTTTGTATACCGTGATATTGTTTTGCATCATGATTTTCTAGATAGTTTGATATCAATAGTTTTTTTTAATTTATTGATTTATATTGTATAATGAATATAAAGAACAAATTATTGTGTAATTAATTGTATAAAATAAAATAATAGGAGAATTTTATTAACATGGTTATTATCATTGTAATTTGATTTTAATAAAATTAATGGTAGAGAGAAGTTATAATATAATTGTTTAATAAACCTGAATCAGGATGATTCTTGTTGATAAGGATTTAAATTACTCAAAAATTAATTGTTTAATTAATTTGTGATTGATTTTGACAATATGATTCATATTTTTTCAAAAAAATGGAACTAGTGAATATTGAATCGGTTAATTCAAGATGGAATAAGAACTGTTTATGTGATAATGATAACTTCTTGAAGAGCATGAGTTACCCTTTAATTATAATGGATAATTGACTTTTTCTTTGTACCCATGATATATTTTCATGTGTGAAGGATGGTTGTCTTGTTTTAGGGTTGAGATCACGTCATGATGTCTGTTCATGATGCTTGTGATGTGATATAGATATGAAACTTTAGGTTTTGAGGGCCGGGAGGACCGAATGTGATGGGATCTTGGAATGGCTGAGCATGGAGGGATGTTGTTGTATATGGGGGTTTCGAGGCCCAGTGGTTATTGAAATAGTTGAGTCCTAGAGCATCAAAATTCCTCAGTTTATGAATATGGGTGTGGGGGAGGAAAATGGATATGGTGGAAGAGGTTGAAGTAGTGCATACTCGTTTATATGAAAGTATATACTTTTTGAATATGATTCTTGTTTATTTACATTACATTACATGATAATTTAGGAAAATAATATTTATTACATTCATCCAAAATATTTAAATACCCATGGGTAATTCCATGTGCTTTTCGTTTTTATTTTCTCAGTGATGGATGGGTCAATGCTGCTATTGTAGTTGGAAATGACTCATTGGGTAGTTCATCTATTCACCGTGTTTAAAACCTTGTGTTTGATAGTTTACATTTTTATCTTGAATACAACAAAATATAGGGAAATAGAATATGGTAATCTTGTTAAACTAATTAATAAAATTTGTATCACCCATGTTGTTTGATTTTTCTATAATGCAATGCGTACGTTATCTTTCTGAGATGTTGTGGACTTAGTCCTGTTATACCTAGAGGGAATGAAACTATGTTGTGATTCAAATGAACTGTAATGTAGAAAATAATAATGGTTAGTTAATTTTTAATTAATCAATTAACTTAATGTGACACTAGTAAAAATGGATAATGTACCTTAATATAGATCTTTAAATGGTTGTGTGTTTATAGGATATCCAACCTTTGTTGCGGCAGATGGGAGTCTGATAGACATTATCTGAAGTTGAGTCTATGTCTAGGTTATGCCCCTAGTTTGTTTTCTTTATCTATTATATTCTTTTTTTTTGATTCTACACACTACTCTACCATGTTATTTTGGGAACTCACACCACAAGTATTCAGTGCCCTAGAGGTGTTTTCCCCAACATTTCAGTGGGAGGATGAATGTTTGACTTCCCCCTTTGGCCCCACTCTATTATCATTGTATTTAATAGTGATGGTATAAACTATGGTTACATCTCCCCATATATATGTGTACAAAGATATAATGTCAATTTTTTATTTCACACACATATATTTTTCATATAGTTTCTTTTGTGATACCAAAGTTATAACGTGTATTTTTTTTATGGCATAATGATCATTACTCGATGTATAGGAAATAATAGTTTGAGGTATAACACCCAATCTATGATACACACTATGCAAGATTTTGGGGATCCATGAAACTACCTGGTAACTTTTAGGAATGTGGTATTGGTGGTGAGTTGCAATAGGTGCATATTGTGGTGATTTTCTTAGGTGTCTACGGGAATGTAATTTTAGGAGAGATTCTCATGATGTGGGATGTTAAGGAAATGCAGAAAACTAGTTGGGATGTTGTAGCTGGGAACATTGAGATTATTTATTATATTACATACCCATTAATGTGATATTTGGTGAAATAATCCATAGTGATTCTAGGAACAGTGTATACCTATTTCAGTGACGATTTAGTTACACTTTTTCTTCACAGTGCTTGAGAATGTTTTTTTTTTTTGATTTTTTAGAGGTTATTCTTGAAGGATCACAGTATCTATATAGTTATATTCACAAAATATTATACAAAATAAAATTTTGGTCACTTTGAGGTGGATGGAGATCAGACTAACTACTAATAGCATTGGTTTCTTGAAGAGCTATTTGGACATTATGTTTGCAGCTGTTTTATTTTCTTTTGTTTATTTCATCTTCCCTATAAATTGTAGTAGATTTACATGACATTACATATTTTCACATGGGATTATTTTACATTCAATTAAAAGCAGGATTTGGTGGGTTTATATCTTATATATCTATTTCACATGCTTTCTCTTACAGGGTAATGCCTCTCATCCCTGTGTTTTCTTTACCCACAGTGATAGTCGTCGTCCTGGGGTGTAGTGGAGGTGGCACATAGGGGTTATTATATCTCTTATCTTATTTTCAGCCATTGAGTGGTAAACTTTATGGGGAGGAGTTTGTGACAATTTACATGAATAATCAACTCGTTTTTTTGGCATCTTATTAAAAAAAATAGAACATTGAAATGACTCTCGTAGTAATTGATCGTTTTCTCACTATATATTTTTATTCAAATTCGTTGATTCGTTAATTTTCAAGTTATCCAAAATACCATATTATATTTCTGATTCTATAAAAATAATCATAGAGAGATACTTCTCCATATGATATTATTTTCTAAATAACGAAAATATAAATTTTATCCAATGTGAAAAAATATATATAATACTAGACATAGATCAAACTAGATGAATCATTTTATAGTACCACATAAAATAACCAATGGGAATGTGTATACATTGTGGTGGGGGGGATGAGGGACAGAACCATATTTTATCTAATTTCAATTAATGAAAACATTTTCTTCAAATTATTTTCCCTCAATGGTTATGAACCTCTATTGCATTTTAATATATTGATGGATCTATTTTAATCAAAATAATGAAATTATACCTCATCTAATTGATGTTAATAATACTAAATATATACTGTAATATATTTTATATTTTTATTTATAATATCTATATAATTTTGGTTTTTATGTGGTTATTCCATGTTATCTACAATAATAAATCATTAACTATAGTGGATTGTTGTTTCCCACAAGTCCTGAGAGTATCATTATTCATAAATTATCTTGTATATAAACCATCATTAATATTTTTATCATCTAACTAATTTCACAATTTTACATGGTGTTCTTCATAAATACCTACATTCCCACTAGTTATATGTCTCTATATTATTTATGGAATGTTTTAAAATATCAACCTCATTTGATGTAAATAACAAATATTTCATATGATTCTTCAAAAAAACCATGTCTTATACACTTTTTCTCACATTGTGTATTTTACTTCTATAGGTTCTTCAAGATAATAAATATATATCAATATCTCTATCCGATTAACTTTATAGATCATCTTAGGAATATACACCTCTATTTTCCTAAATTCAAATTCAATTCTTGGGAGAATGGAAAAAATAAAGTCCTTTATCTTAATAAATGGATCAACACTAATGATCATAAAATATAAATTTTAGGATAGACTCTCCTAAATTTCCTATATTTTCATTGTCTAATTATTTTCAAAAAATGGTCATCTTGGTATAATTTTCATTAGTTTTCATGAGTACATGGATGCTCAAAAATAATTAAATTGGACTAATAATACCTAATCTCTATTATTAATTAATATTTACAAATTATAATTTTTTCTATAATTCTATCCATATATATTATAAAACTAAGTCTCTTTATTTAATTTTCTATTTTGTATATCGGTAAATTAAAAATCATTTTCTATTTTTTAAAATATTTATATCCTTAAAAAATCAATACTATGACCCTAATGATATATCAATATTATATATGTGAAAATAGTCACATCATGTGGTTTATTTTTGTCTTCTCTACTGCAATCAATATTTTATTTAAAGGTTGACCCATGAATTTTTCACTTCATCCTTATTGTATTACCCAATGGTTCTTATAAAATCAGTTTACAACATTTCTCGTGAAATATAAATCATCTGAAAAATAATTATAATGAAATAAATGAATATAAATTTATTATTTCTAAAATCAAATCACATAGAAAATTAAATTTATGGCTTGGATAATTTATTCACCTCATTAATGATTCAACCATGAACATTTCAACATTTATCATCCAACCATTTACAACTCTTTTAACTCAATCCATTTTGGATTCCAAATCACCCATTGTGATATACTGAATAATGTATCTCATTGTGGGAATATTTAGATATGATTTCCAGTTTTATTGAATCTATTATCATCTCAAATACTGATATTCACTGGATGGCCTTTTCAATCAAATAAAATTTCATATTCTCTCTCAACATGGAGTACACAACATTTCTCTTTTTTTGAGTTTTTTATAAATTATATTTATCTTATCAATCATTATATTAATTTGTTAATAATAAAATATATAGTAAATTAATCCTATTCATACTGGTATTTCTTCACGGACTTTTTCAGATTTGTTCTTCTCTTTTCGAAATTCAATGGTTGGCATCTCTATATTTTAGAAATATATCATTTTTTTTGTAATTTTTTATCTAAGATAATTTTTTCATGCATTGTCCCAATGTGTTTACATCAAAATAATTATATTCAAAGAAACCCCTAATTGATATATGGGTGAATAGATCCTTACATGATTTCATTATTATGTAGTTAATAAGGTTTACTCTTATTTCAACCTTTTGAAATTGGTTGACCATTATAACATATCTAGATATTAGCTATCATGATTATATGCTGAAAATTATGGATTCATTAATTCTTATAAGATTAATTTTATATTTCATCATAATTTATTAATATATAATTATCCTTATGAATCATCATAAAAATTATAGATACATAATTATACTCATAACGCCGTTTATTGAATAATAATTGTTATGGGGAAATAAGTCCTATGAATTCCTTCACCCATATAAATGGATTATCCTTCTATAAATAAATCTTATGGTGCTTATTCATGTGGTTTTAAACCCCATAAAAATATTTAAATTATATTATATATTAGATTTACCTTAATAGACATAAAAGAAAAACAAAAATATCATCATCCATTAAAAAAATATTTGAATATATGAGAACTTATTAATGATTTATGAACCATTACCTATTGTAATTTCAACACATTTACACATCGTTAAGTCAAATAATGATTCTAAATACCATTCAAAATAGATACCTTCAAATATATCTTTCAAACCACCACCAATAAGATAATCATTACTATATTCAACAACATATATGTGTATTATTCCTTGGATGTTTTTTAAAATTCATTAAATATTCAACAAAAAGAATAAAATATCAATAAATTCTACTAAATAATGTTTATGCACGATTTTAATCCATTTGTAACTTCAAAAATAATTTCAATTTTAAATTTAGAAAAATCACTAGCATGGATCCTCTATTAACTATATAGAAAAACAAAAACAACATACTGATATATAGTGGTTAGTTATACTGACATAATCATATCAAAATCCTTTATGAAATATATATATAAGACTCATTTTGAATATTCAATAACATCCAGTTTTTCTCATTTACCAAAAAACTAATGGGTATTCTTCTTATATACCATTATTCAGGTAATATCTTACCCACTCACTCTTATACTTAATGATGTATATTGATATTCTCATTAAAAAAATTAAAACACAATCATTTTTCAATATCATGTATATATAAAAAATATATTAATTTAAGTGACATAGTATTACAAATTTTAATATCCTGATACATTAAAAGTAAATAATTTTTTTGATAATTCACAAGTTATTATGCATTTATATTAAACGAACAATAAATTATCAGTATATAAATGTAATTTTTATAACACAGATGATAATCTGTGGTGCACAATAGTATTAAATTAATTGAAAAATATATATAATATTACTACTCTTTTGTAATGTTTTTATTATTTACATTCATTAAATCACATGTTTTTTAGTAATTTCAATTTATTCATAGAAATACATTTTCATCAAAAATGGATTTTCTTGTTTTTTATTTTTGAATATGTTAATAGTTTTTGGAATGTTTAGAGAAATTATATGATAAAATGAATAAAAAATTTTAATTTATAATTTTATAATTATACTAGGATGCTATTTTGATAATTTTAAAAAAATATTGATATTTCAATGAAGTGTGATAAATATTGACTTTCATTGAAAACATTACATCATTTTAAAGTATATATAAATTAAATATCTACTAAAATTATGTTTTAAAATAAATCTTTTTCTTAAAATTTAATATAATAAAATAATTGTCTTTTAAATGATTTCGTAACATTAATTTACTTTAAATACGTTTTGTATTTTTAATGGTAATTTTTATAAAAAATATTTTTGGGGGAGTTTGGTTTCAGTTTGATTATATGTTAAATTAGGAAATTTCTATGTTTGTTTCCAAAAAATAATTCATTATGGGGAATCTGTGGGTTTAAATATATAAATTACAACACTTTTATTTATAAGTAGTTGTGAATTGTAACATTAATAATTTCTCTTACCAAACATAAGTGTAAATCATGAAATCCATGATAAAAATAAAATGATAATGATTATAAAATTACTCTGACTCTTTAATTATGATTTTTATATGATCCATTTTCAATGATAATATTCCTATTTAGGATTATATATCGCTCATCCTATTTGGACGTAATTATAACATTTCTAATACTTTACTAAAAGAGAAATAAAACATTTCACATTCCAGTTTTTGATAACAATAATATATTTTGTATAGGGTCAAACAGGTCATATTTTGTGGTATAAATTATAATTTTAAATATTAACGATTTTACTTCAGCTTCTTGTTTTTTATTTTTACTGAAAAACATTTACTTAAATATGTACAAAAATCTAATGAAATAATTTTTTAATTAATTGAAAAATAAAATTAATGATATTAGAAATATTAAAATCAATATAAAATAAGACATTTAGATTGATCAAAAAAATATATGTATCACCATGAAATGATTGGAATTTGTTAAAATATTTGGTCTATATTTTTCTTTTTGTATTTCTATTGTTAAAATCTATATAAAATATTTTTGTAATAATTCAAATTAATGATATATGATATTAAATAATATATTACTAAATTATAAAATATACACAGAAATATTATATTTTGATTATATATTATTATGGAGTTTATAATACTAATCATGGTCTATTTTTGTTTCTTTTTTTCAATTAGTATTACTATATTAACAATCACATAGTAAAAAATCTAGGTTATCTTAATAAGAGTTCATGAAATTAAAAAATGGAAAATTCAATTGTTAACTGTATGAATCTAAAATAAAATTTTCCAAATGTAATTACATTTATGAATTATTTCCCATCTTTGTCTTATATATTAAATCCCCAACCCAGAAGCCACTAAACTATTGCTATGTGCCTGGTCGTTAAATGGCATCAAGCATGCCTCCTCATATTCTAGAGGATTTCGACTATCAATGAAGGACTAATAATCCACATGGGGATAATATACCCTCTTTACCAGATGAAGGAAAAACATATCACAGTTAAAAAATGGAAAAATTATGAAAAACATAATAAACATGCATTACCAATCATTCCCAATAGGTTATAAACACCCATCAAATACAACAATCTCATTCCATACTATTAGGGAAAGTGGAATGAACCCAAAATAAAATAAATGGAAAAAAATCCAAACAGGTCCCAACTTCAGGTTCGTTACATTGTCTATGTACATCCCAAGCCCAAATCAATATCCTGGAGAGTTTCCTTTGCCCTTGTCTTGACCTGCAACCAATAAATATACTCGGGTACCCAACGGCAGCCTGAGAATGGTGTGAGTAAAAAACTCAGTAGGATACCACCAAAAGTGTCTACAAAATATCTAGTCCATATTATAGTTAATGCAAGTAATAAATAAATGTTATGTAAACATGTAATGGGTTTTCTGCTATTAATTATCATGTTTCATTTAAATTCATTACTACCATTTATCGAAATTAAATTTCTTATACCACCATCCTTACATAAGCCACATTGAGCACATGTTTTATGTGTTTGGCATAATTATACTCTACACATGGGTTTATGTAAATCAATCAAAAATCATAGGGGAAACAACTCAAGTCCCTAACTCACTAGGGATACACATATAACATGAACACATTTCCTCTCATATAATCGTTTGTTCGAGTATATAGACATCAATACAATAACCTCACCTCAAAGCCTTGGTTTGGGTGGAATGCAACCATTAGGGGAATAGATCCTCTATCCCCTTACGTATCCTTGAATTTCGGGGGTGGATTTTTGAGTCTTAGTCTAACACGACCCATGCCCGTAGAACCTCATGTCAATACCCCACATTACCAAGCCTTGTTCACATGATTATTTATCAATTCTCCAAAACCATAGCCAACACAAAAAATAATATTCAATGCAATTGGATATGAAAATACATAACACAACCATGAATATTCAATACCATAACCCCTTAATACATTCACCATATACAAATACAATCCATCCATCCAAATTTCAATTATGTTCCTTAACTATTAAATTTTTATAAACAACCCATTGGACAAATTCGCCATTGACAATTAATTATCCCATTTATTCCATTCATTATTTCACAAGCATTTACCTGTATATTCATTTAAAGTAAAACTATTATATCACATTCCAAATCCCTTCATCATATTCAATCATTTTGGTGTACCACGTAATTCTCATGTATTATCCCATTCCACAAATTCATCCCCATTTCCCATTTCCCAATCTTATCTCACTAAGAATAATCATGTGTAAATCTAATACCATAAAACATCCATTTATCTCACTTAACCTGTTTTAATCTTACCAACACGAACATAGGCCACTTCCCATCCATGGTGTATCACTAGGATAGTCATTCACTTCATTCAATAATGATATCATATTAACCCTAGGCTCTATGTTCTGTCACATGGCCCTACATTAACATAGATAAACTCTATGTCTTGTAATGTGGAAACACCCCATTGGTGGCCCTAACGTAGGCCAAATCATCCTCCATTCATTCCACGAGGATCACGAGGGTTCCATTCTGTTGTTTATACACCATAAACCCCAAATCTCAATAATGTAATGAAAGTCTCTTCACAAGAAGGTACGAAGAAAACACTAAATGCAAAAATCACTATAAACCTCAAGGGCTAAAACTTGTAGAACACATACCTCAGATCTGTTGATGAACATACTCTCAATTTAGGACTTATATCCCAATAAAAAGACCATTGAATCCATAACCTATATCTCACCAGAAAATAAAGGGGATGAGAGATTGGGATGAAGATATCACAAATATAAATACCTAAACCAAAAAAGAGAGAGGTGGATGAGATTATACTCACCTAGATCTTTGATTGTCTTCAAATGGCACTCCAAATTGTCAATAATAAAAGGACATCGATCCTTGGGAGATTTTGGTCCCTTTCGTTCGTCCCTAGGGTTGCAAGGTAGAAGGTGGAGAAAAACCTGAGTTGGGTCTCAAAATCATTTGGTGACTTTTTTGTAATTTTTTCAACTTTTCTGGGTCGCACGGTTTACCCGTACTATTTTCTGAACTATGATAAAACTGTGTGTCATATACTGTATAAAATAGGCCAGCATGCACAGTTTCCTAGGGATCATGCACCGTTATCACTAATTGTATGTAGACCATGCAAAGGCTACTATCCGAAGATGGCAGTCCTGCACGGTTTACCGAAATGGTTTCACTAATTGTGCATAAAATCTGTGCCTTGCACTGCTATCCTAATTTCTTTTCTCTTCATGCCCCGAGCCCTAGTGGCACCCCTGAGCCCCACCTAAACATGGGAAACAATTATCTAGATGAAAAGGAGATACCCAAAACAACACATAGATGAAAACATCATCTACGATAAATTATGACCTTACAACCTCCCCACCTTATAACAACTCATCCTTGAGTATCTTTTCCCAACATCTCTAAGATCTTGTAAATAATGGTCATTCCACTATGAATGGATTTTAATCCAATTTCCATGTTATTGGTTTCACATCATAGGGCCACCAACCAAGGATCAGGGGGAAACAATATCCCCTAAAGCCTTTCTCACTAAAACTAGAACTAGAGTTGAACAATCTTCAAGGGTCCATCCACTTCCACCATTTTCAACACAAGAAATTTCTGTTGAACTATGTTCACAACCCATAATCTAAAACACATGGAACTAAACAGAATACATCACATCCACATGGATGGACCAATCGACACCTCTTTGGCCCGATCCCCTGTTCGGATCATGCCCCAAATCACTTGGCATCATTTTCCAGTTCACCCAACTCTAACTATGAAAAACTAGGTATCACCTGGAATAAAACATACAATCTATCCTTCCAAAGTTCTTGAAGATCTAATACCACAACTATATATCGAAACACAACTCGAACCCTTGTATAATATACTAGTTAAATCATGACAGTTCTCCCTACCACAGCCAACTCACCCGAATGGTTACCACTCAAGTCCTTCCAACCCAAAACATTGATCACATCATTAACCTACCATTTATCTGGTATGGTTTTCTCAACTATTTTTGGTTACCTGGAATCTCATGAATCGAAAAACAACCACCATATCTCAACCCAACATTCCCATCTCCTAACAAGTTCCAACTCACCACACCCAAGATCATCCTGACCTTACTTAGGTTCAACATTGGTGTGAAAGGCGCTCTCTACAACAACATAAACCCAACTTTAGTTCACTCTCACCTCACCCATTAAATATTAACATATTAGACTGGAACTCCTTCGATGGGATTTCCTGGGAATAACCACCTTCCAATGAAAGAACATGTCACGACCCGACTTCACCAAAAGGAATGAAAGGTCAGCAGATTGCCAGGGCCTTCCTTCTTTAAGTTGAAGGAGAGATAATAACCCTCGAGACCTGCCTTCAACAGGTCCCGGAGTGGCTACTAGCACCAAGGGTATAGAATCACACACTAAATGGAAGGGATTACCCTTTTTCATGTAATAGGATCATGAGATAGAATTGTAATTCCCAACAACACCCAAATCGAAAAGTAAATGTAAAGTCAAGAACCATTCCCAATCCATGTTACAAAAGTAAAAATCCACAACATAAAAAGTGACTACAAGGGTAAAGTACCAAAGAAAAAAAACAGCAACTGCAACTGCCCCAAAGGTCTGAGCTAGTATGGTCCTGCGCGATCCCTGAGGTCCTCCTTGAAACCGGAAAGCAGTTTTATATATACGTAGGGTGAGAATACAGGTATACATAGTAGGGAAAATCCAAAGACTCTCATGCACAAGTGGGAGAACGTACTAAAGTTCCGTGATAAAAAGAGTAAACCAAACACCAAACAAGGTAAACTATCCACCCAAGCCTCACCAAGGCACACTCCCCAAATAATTCAAGTCATGTAATATATAATAATAGAACATCGATTTTTGGGTACCCCATGACACTTCCCCCCTGGTTATTGAAGACATCCTATGCATAGAACCAATCATGCGATTCTCACCGCAGTCCCACTACCACACCGGCCCGCACACACTTGGGCCACAACCCCACACAGTCTCACTACCAAACCCCGCCCGCACACACCTGGGCAACAACTGTCACACGTAACCACACCTGCAAACACCTAGGTCAGAACAACCACCGCCACACCCGAAGACACCTAGGCTAGATGATCCACTGCCACGCCCGAAGACACCTGGGCCTCATCCCGTTTATACTTGGGAAACTACTTTCCCGCACACACCTGGGCCATAACCGCCACACATCCCCGCCCGAATTTTCTTGGTCTAATAATGGACCTCGGGCCATCACAGCCTACTCGAAGATACATGAGCTATCTGGGAAAGGGAGAAGAAAAATAGCGAATAACCAGCCACTAATGGAAGTGTTGGGAAAAACACCCTTCCCCATGAAATGGGTGTGTTCGACACTAAATGCTCAACTTGTGTGGGGCTTGATTAAGAAACACAAAACTACAAGCATAAGTATAAGTAACAAACACTCACCCAAAGTTTAGGGTTTTTTTCAGCCACCCTAGAGAACACATACAACATCATCTCTAAGTCACAACCGACAATAAACTAACAACCCATTTGTCCCATCCAAGTTTTCATGTTCACTTGAAATGTTTAAATAAATTTTCTGCAACTACTGGGCAACTAACACCATAAATACAATCCAAGGGAAAAAGATCCTGCCAAACGTCAAGCATCAACTACAACATCCACACCTGGTCCTCTTGTAAAGTCACAACAGCAAAGGTATAAGTGAGATCCCTTAAAGTACTGGAACCAAAGAAACCCCAAGATACGCCCCCCATGTCCCCAAGATCCGGGAGCCAACGTTTACTCAACAATAGGGGATCCCATCCAAACTTATGATATAACAGAGGATCCCATCCTCAAATTCACAACCACCGAGAGTATAAAAATAGGGGATCCCATTCCCACCCACATCACCCAGAAATCGTCCCATGAAGTGAAACAACCCAATCACTACCACTAACACAAGGCAGTGTCATGACAGTATTTTCATATTTATAAGATTTAACACACTCCATGATTTCAAATTCGCTGTACTTAACCGGGGTTATCACAGAAATGAGTTGATCATGGTGCTTTCAATTTGTTTAGCCGAATATAAGTAATTAACCGATTTACTTTTCATAGAAAGGGATAAAAACCACAATACAATCCATTAAACATCACCATAGTTAAGGGTTCGTTAGTTTAGAGAGAAAGACCACCAATGGGCATGATTTTTAGAAGGCGTACGCCCATAAAATTTTGAAATCATAAATCATGGAAGATCATAAAGAAAAGCATCATGGATCACACCAAATTCCCCTTCATTCTTTAGAATTTCGTTTATTATCTTCATTAAGGTTCGGTCTATCCAATTCTACAGAAACAAAAGCACGCCCACCACGTATGATACAAAAAAGTGAGATATGAGGAGAAATTCCCTACCGGTTGATCAACGATCGACGCTGAGCCTGGGCGCGGAACATCACAGATAGTGATGCGGCTTGCCTGAAGGAAAAAATCTATTCGTATGAACGAAGGGTACTACTCGTACAAGGTGATCGAGGAGAGAATAAACCACAACTATCCGTTTAGTTTATAAGGGTTGGGGATGGTTGAGATAAGAACGTGAAACCGCTTAAGGAGAGGGGGTCGTGGGTTGACCACACGGACCCACATGTTATTAAAGTGGTCTAAACTGACGAACGCACTAGGTTAATTCATTAAATATTTAATTAAAACATTTATGGGTGTTACTGTGATTTAAAACAAGCTTAAAAAGGTAAAAATAGGGTTTAAAACCCAATTTGCACAAAAATGAGTGCTACTGGAAGACCCCGCGGGGGTAGGCGAGAGCCACCGGTAGTTGACAGGCACCGGTGGCTGACAACCACCGGTGGATGAGAGCTACTGGTTGCTGACAGCCACCGGTTCTGAGCTATCAGTTCGCTGCAGCAACCGGTAGACTGAGCTACCGGTAGGCTGTAGCGACCGGTAGACCGAGCTACCGGTAGACAGAGCTACCGGTGGCTGCAGCTACTGGTAGACCGTGCTACCGGTAGACAGAGCTACAGGTTGGCTATGGCTACCGGTAGACCGAGCTACTCGTAGGCCTGCTACCGGTAGGCTAAGGCTTCCGGTAGGTCTACCGTTATGCCAAACTTCACCGAGATTCCCAGACTACCCAGAAAACCCAAAATAAGATTTTCACAAATTAATGGACCCCAAAACCTGGTCCATTACATCAGATAACTCTTAAATGATTCTCATCCTTGAGAATCAAAACAAACCAGAAGGAAAGAGAAGGTCCGAACCACCAGCTCGAAATATACCTCTTAGGAGTGAACCTCATTGTTAACTAAGAACACTTTCCTTTCATGAACCAAGAAACATACCATGTCAAACTGCCCAGGCATGTGGGTTGGGGAGTCTCTTCCCCCATGTCAAGATATTATCCGCATTGGGCGGCACTGACTCGCCCGCACGGGTTTAATCGCATCAACCTTATTGTGTCTTGATTAGGGTTTGGGTTCTCTCCTCCTCGTAGCCAGGGCTTTTCACACACATTCAGAAAAAAGAAAACCAGTATTTCATAGCCAACGAGGTAAACCGTTCCACCGCAACAGCTATAAACCGAACAGTACAAAACTCGAAAAAACTCTGGGTACTGGGCACGCATATGTGCTTCCCTCTCCCACATACTCTCCCCAAGTCCACCATGTCTCCATAATACACGAACCAAGGGAATGGTTTGCCCACGAAGCACCTTCTCCTTTCGATCCTCGATCATCAATGGTCTCTCCACAAAATTCATGTCATCCTCGATGTCCAGCTCTTCCTAGTCGAGGATGTGTGAATCGTCGTACATATACCTACAGAGTTGGGACACATGGAACACATGAGGTATCCTCAGTAGTGGCAGTGGTAACACTAGCTGATAATCTACTTCACCGACCCGCCGCAACACATCGAAGGGCCCGATGAACCTGGGAGAAAGCTTACTCCCCTTGGCGAACCTTCGTTGTCCACGCAGAGGGGAGACCTTCAAGAACACATGGTCTCTAACCTCAAACTCCAAGGGCATCCTCCTGGTATCAGCATAATACTTCTGTCGGTCCTAGGCTACCTTCATCCTTTCCTGTATTAGCTGAACATTCTATGTCATGCTCTGCACCACCTCCGGGCCAAGGATTCCTGCCTCTTCGACTTCGGTCCAACACACAGGTGAGCGGAATAGACTCCTGTTCAATGGTAGAGTGATAACTATTATTTTAGGAGAACTCTACCAGAGGCAAGTGTCGCACCAATGATCCTCCTGAATCCATAACACATGCCTGCAGCATATCCTCCAATGTCTAGATAGTGTGCTCTGTCTTCCCATCTGCCTGGGGGTGGAAAGCAGTGCTAAGGTGTAGCTAGGTGCCAAAAGCATGTTGTAAAACCCTCCAGACTCATGAGGTAAAACGTGCATCCCTATCCGAGACTATAGACCTCGTAACTATATGCAACCACACCACCTCATCCACGTAATTTTGTGCCAAAGCATCCACTGCACTCAACTACTTGATCACCAGAAAGTGAGTCGATTTCGTCAACCGGTCCACTACCACCCAGATGGCGTCGTGTCCCCCTTGGACCTTGGGTAGTCCCATGAAGAAATCCATCGAGATGTCATCCCACTTCCACTCAGGGACTTATAGATACTGTAGTAGGCCACCTAGAACTTGGTGTTCATCCTTCCCTTACTGGGACACTAAGCACTTGGACACAAACTCTGCCACAGCTCGCTTCACTCCGGGCCACCAAAATTGCCTCTTCAGTCTCTAGTACATCGTGTAAACTCCTGGGTGTACTGCGAAGGTTGATTTGTGGAACTCACTAAGAACCTTACTGCACGTCACTTCTGGAACAAACAACCTTCCCTAGAAAAGCATCCAGTTCTGACCATCCTATTTCCATCCATCAGGAGCATTGCCCTGGTCAACTCAGTCATGCATCACTTCTCACTCTAGGTCTCCCCACTGAGACTCCTCCACTTGCTACAACAGACAAGACTGCACTATCATATGATTCAGGAAACCTCTACCGCTATCCATACTCGCATCTAGGTGTAAGGCAACCAACTCCTCCATCTCCTTCTAGGTGTCTGCCGATTCTCGGACCGCATCCTTCTGTGATCACCTACTCAAGGCATCACCCACCACGTTCCCCTTCCCTGATGTTTACGAAACCTAGAATTCGTAATCCTGGAGAAACTCCATCCACCTCCACTGCCGCAAGTTTTGGTCTCGCTGGGAGAAGATTTACCTCAAGCTTTTGCGATCTATGAAGACCACAAAGCATTCTCCGATTAGGTATTACTGCCATAACTTCATCGCAAAAATGATCGCTACAAGCTCCAGGTCGTGGGTGGCATAATTATGCTCATGAGGCCGTAGCTTTCTAGACCCAAAAGAGATCACCCCTTGTTGCTGCATCAACACACATCCCAAGCCATGTCCTGAAGCATCACAGAATAACTCATACGCCAACCCTTCTTCTGGTAATCTGAGTACTGGGGCACTAACCAAATTCTCCTTCAAATAGCTGAAGGCTGACTCGCACTACTCACTCCGCACGAAAACCTGGTATTTCGTGGTCAGGGCTGTAAAAGGTGCCGGAACTCGAGAGAAGTCGGGTATGAACCTCAGGTAGTAACCTGAAAGTCCGAGGAAACTACGAAATGCTGCCACATTCTTGGGTGCTTCCAATAAACAACTACATACACCTTTGATGGGTCCACCACTACCCCCTGCTCGGACGCCACGTGCCCGAGGAAGTGCACTTCTCACATCCAGAACTTGCATTTTGACAACTTACCATAGAGATTGTGCTGTCAAAGGACCTACAAAACCGTCCGCAGGCGTTCCGTGTGATCCTCCTCTGATCTTGAATAGATCAGGATATCATCAATGAACATGACTACGAACTGATCTAGGTACTCCCAGAAGACGGAGATCATAAGCCCCATGAACACAGTCGGGGTGTTCGTAACACTGAAAGTCATGATTACAAACTCTAAGTTCCCATATCTTCACCTGAAGGTCGTTTTCGGGATGTCGCCCTCATTCACTCTCAACTAGTGATACCCAGACCGTAGGTCAATCTTCGAGAACTATCCTACCCCTTTTAGTTGGTCGAAAAGATCGTCTATCCTCAGAAGAGGGTATCAATTCTTGATCGTCGCCTGATTCAGCCTCCTATAGACTATAAACAACCTGAGACCACCATCTTCCTTCTTGGCGAACATGACTGGAGAACCCCACAGTGACTCACTTGGTCAAACATAACCCCTCTTCATCATATCGTCAATCTGAATATGAAACTCCTGTAGCTCTGAAAGTTCCATCCAGTAAGGAGCCATCGAAATCGGACGAGCACCAGGCTGCAGGTCTACCCCAAAATCGATATCACGTTGAGGGGGTAGAGTTGTCACCTCCTTAGAGAAGACATCTATAAACTCACGGATGATCTCTGGGACCTCCACCATCTCACCATCCACTGACTCCACTTACAACTCCGCTAACAAGGAGAGGAGGGGTTCCTCTCACCTGCTGTCCTTCTGACTGCCCCGCTCACTGGTGAAAACAACACGTCGGCCGCCAATGTCTGAGAACAAGACCCTTATTCGGAATCAGTCGAGGATGGAACACACAGAAAACAGCCAGTCGATGCCTAGGATGACATTGTATGGCTGTATATGTAGCAGAAGAAGATCCCTAACCGACTGATGTGGACCTATCATCCGTCTGCATCCTCGAAAAACAAATAACAAATCAGTCTGACCTCTTACTGGTGTGCTCAGAACCAGGGGAATTGGAAGTCTCTCGGCATCTAGACCCATGGAACGGGCTAGACTGGGTGCAACAAAGGAGTGTGAAGCTTCGGTATCAAACAAGGTAAAATCAAGGGTAATGAACAAACTGATCGTACCTCGAACAACCTCTGGCCCTACTGGAACTGCTGCATCTACAACATGTAGCTGTCCACGCCCAGCTCGTTTTTCCCCTCGACTATCGGCCACCTCACCGACCACGCCCCGGTCGAGGTACTTGAGGAGAACCCTGAAGTCATCCTCCTCCTCCTACGTCTAGCCTCAAAGGAGTGGGAGCTCTCTGTCCCTACTGATGCTGCTGGAAAGGCCTGGCTGGAAGCTGCTTCTGGGGAGGGTGTTGGGGCTGTCCGCCACCGCCGTACTATACTCGGTCCGATCACTGATTCTAGAGATGTACATGGCTCCCACAGATGAAGCATCGTGGTACTGGGCCCGATGGAATTGGGCGAGGACCAGGGGATCGAAACTGAAACTCTTGCGGCCTGCTCCCAGCTGGTCGAAACCTGGAGGGTCCTAAAGTTGGAGGCATGGTGCTGACGGCCTTCCCCTTCGATGGTCCCAACTGGATCCCCTCTTGTGACACACCTCCTATAGCGTGCATCCTATACACCACTTCGGCCTTCTTCTGGACCTCCATGTACGTTGCCATGGTAAAGGGGGTAACAGCTTACTAGAGGGAGGGTCGGAGCGCCTCTTCTAAATATCTCGCCTGGGACTCCTCGACGGGAAAGAGGTCTGGGGAAAAATGTAGCAGGTCCTTGAACTTGATTCCTATCTCTCTCAATGACATACTCCCCTGCTGGAGGGAGAGTATCTCCAGTCTCTATTCCACCTTCATCATCGAAGAGAGGAATTCCACCCGGAACTCCCTCTAGAAATCAGCCCATGCCACCTCAGCCTCTCTCCTCCCCCCGGGGTAAAGCTTCCAACACTGACACGCTACTCCTCGTATCTGGATGACGGCCAGAGGAACCCAGTACTCGATTGGATCGCAGATCAAGCAGAAGGCTATCACTAGCTCATCTAGCCAGCCCTCCGTCTTCATATCAGAGGTTCTACCCTCATACTTCTCGAGGGAATGTCGCGGGAATGCCCGAAGTGGCTTCTTCCACTGGTCATCCTCCTCCTGTCGATTAGCTCTCTTCCGATCGGCCAAGGGAGTCTCCGGGGTCTCGATCACCTGCACCAATCATGGTCGCCTTCCAGGTTCCATATCTAAAAAGTAAACAAAAAATACCTAAGCCCAACTAGTGCATAAAATTGTTTAAAACTTATTAGACTTTTTATTTATTCTTAATTCCCAAAACACCCCAGAAACACGAGAACACATGTAATTATGATGCATGTACCTTTCCTAGGGACTCTACCATGAAATTAGCATGGCCTCACATGGCCGTTTAGATGGTCCAGAGTCCTTACGTCAGATCACGGGCGGACCTAAAATCTCGTGTCCTAACCGGTCTTCCCTAGCCTAATTCACGCACCAAGGTCACCCAACACTATTTCCCTACCATCCCATGGAATCCTCACTATGCCTAACTCCAAAATCTATCCAATCTCTCAACCTCAGCTATGATACCATTCTGTCACGACCCGCCTTCACCAAAAGGGAAAAAAGGTTAGCAGATTGTCAGGCCCTGCCTTCTTTAAGTTGAAAGAGAGATAATGCCCCCCAAGACCCGCCTTCAATAGGTCCCGAAGTGGCGACTAGAACCAAGGTTATAGAATCACACACTGAATGGAAGGAATTACCCTTTTTTTAATAGCATTGGGAGTTAGAATGGTATGTCCCAACAACACCAAAAGTGGAAAGTAAGAGTAAAGTCAAGAACCATTCCCAATGCATGATACAAAAGTAAAAATCCACAAAATAAAAAGTGACTACATGTGTAATGTACCAAAGAAGAAAACATCAACTACAACTGCCCCAAAGGTCCGAGCTAGTGTGGTCCCGTGCGATCCCCGAAGTCCTCCTGGAAACCTCAAAGTAGTTTAATATATACATAGGGTGAGCATACATGTATATTCAGTAAGGAAAATCCAATGACTCTCGTGCACAAGTGGGGGAACGTACTAAATTCTGGTGAAAAAAAGAGTAAACCAAACACCTAACAAGGTAAAATATCCACCCAAGACTCACCAAGGCACACCCCCCAAATAAAACAAGTCATGTAATATATAAAATAAGAGCACATCGATGTTTGGGTACCCCGCACCACTTTCCCACTGGTTATTAAAGACATACTACACATCGAACCAATCCCTCTATTCTCACCGCAGTCTCACTGCCACACCCACCCACACACACATGGACCGCAACCTCACGTAGTCCCACTACCAAACTCACCCGCACACACTTGGGCCACAACGGTCACATGTCACCACGCATGCAAACACCTAGGCCAGAACAACCACTGCCACACCCAAAGACACCTAGGCTAGAAGATCCACTGCCACACCCAAAGACACTTGGGCCACATCCTGAAGATACTTGAGAAACTACCTGCCTGCACCCACTTGGGCCATAACCACCACACAACCTCGCTCGAAGGTTCTTGGAATAATAATGGAACTCAGGCCATCACAGCCTACCAAAAAAGGAGCTAATAACCAGCCACTAATGGAAGTGTTTGGAAAAACACCCTCCCCCTGATATGGGGTGTTCGGCCCAATGTTCTCAACTTGGGTGGGGCGCAAATAAGAAACAAAAAACTACAAGCATAAGTATAGGTAACAAGAACTCACCCAAATTTTAGGTTTTTCTTCATCCACCCTAGAGAACACAAACAACATCATGTCCAAGTCACAACCCACACTAAACCAACAACCCATTTGTCCCATCCCAGTTTTCATGTTCAGTAGCAATGTTTTAATATGTTTTCTGCAACTACTGGGAAACTAACACCATAAGCACAATCCAAAGGAAAAAGATACAGTCAATCATCAAGCATCAACTACAACATCCAAACCCGGTAGTATTGTAAGGTCACAACAACAAAGGGATAAGTGAGATCCCTCGAAGTACTAGAACCAATGAAAACCCAAGATACACCCCCATGTCCCCAAGATCTGGGAGCCAACGTTTTCTCAACAACATAGGATCCCACCCCAACTTGTGATATAATAGAGGATCACATCCTCAAATTCACAACCACTGATAGTATAAAAACAGGGGATCCCATTCCCACCCACATCACCCAGCAATCCGCACGTGAAGGAAAACAACCCAATCACTACCACTATCACAAGGAAGGGCCATGCTAGTATTTTCATATTTATAAGATTTAAAACACTACATGATTTCAAATTCGCTGTATTTAATTGGGGTTATCACAAAAAGTAGTTGATCCTGGTGCATTCAATTTGTTAGTTGAATATAAGTAATTAACCGATTTAATTTTCACAGAAAGGGATCACAACCACATTACAATCCATTAAACATCACCATAGACAAGGTTTCGTTAGTGCACATAGAAAGACCACCGATGACCATGATTTTTAGAAGGTGTACGCCCACACAATTCTGAAATCATAAATCATGGAAGATCATAATTCAAAGCATCATCGATCACACCCCTTTCCCCTTAATTTTTTATAATTTCATTTATTATCTTCATTAGGGTTCGGTCCATCCAATTCTACAGAAAAAAAGCACGTCCACCCCGCATGGTAAATAAAAGTAAGAGACGAGGAGAAATTCCATACCTATTGATCAACGATCGACGCTGAGCCTAGGCGCGGAACATCACAGATAGAAATGTGGCTCACCTGAATGAAATAATATGTTCGTCTGAACGAAGGGTACTACTCGCACAGGGTGATCAAGGAAAGAAGAAACCACGGATAACCCTTTAGTTTATAAGGGTCAGGGACAGTTGAGATAAGAATGTGAAACCGCGTAAGGAGTGGGGGTCGTCGGTTGACAACGCGGCCCCACACCTTATTAAAGGGATCTAAACCGACACACACACCAGGTTAATTCATTAAATCATTAATTGAAACATTTATGGCCATTACCGGGATTTAAAACAAGCTTAAAGGGGTCAAAATAGGGTTTAAAACCCAAGTTGTGCAAAAAAGAGATCTACTGGAAAGACCACGTGGGGGTAGGCGGGGGCCACCGATAGGCTGCAGAAACCAGTAGACCGAGCTACTGGTAGGCTGCAGCCACTGGTAGACCGAGCTACCAGTAGACAGAGCTACCGGTAGACTGAGCTACAGGTAGACAGAGCTACCGGTAGGCCTGATACCGGTAGGATAAGGCTACTGGTAGGCCTACCGTTATGCAAAACTTCACAGATAATTCCCAGACTACCCAGAACACCCAACACGATATTTTCACAATGTAATGGACCCAAAAACCCAGGCCCTTACAGTACACATCCCCTTTCTCACCTTTCTAAGGATCCCACTAACATGAAGTATACCATTATCATTCTATGTGCACATAGAGACCATTTCCAAAATTCCAATATACTCCCAACATCATGACAGTACCTCCCTCCAACCATCATCGGATTCACCCTTTTCATGTCACCAGATCACATGGACATGGATCACTCAACTTTATGGCATTACAAAACCACACCAGGGATAAATTACCTGTGTCTAACCCCATTCTTCATAGGTGTTATAGGACCAACAATGTCACTTTCCACAACATGAGGTCATATCCAACCACATCCTCATACGACTCAGAAAAAACATCAAAAGATTCACTTGGAACCACTATGAGATAAATAAAACACATGGCTCATCAGACACCATGTCCAAGGCCAACCTTCCACTTAGAAAAACTGGACATGCACCTCACAGGTTCGTCATTGGCACCACACTTCCACTACGTCGACTTGATGTCCTCTCCTTTACAAAATAGACTGATTTATCACTCCCCACCTTAAAAATGTTGTTACCACTAATCTAACGAGGTATTTGAACAATATAATATTTTACTCGATCACTTTTCGATCCCCATACATTAACATAGACATCTAGCTTTTCCCAAAATAAGAAAACGTGTGTAACCTCGTGCCCATTCAAAGCTTCTGTGAATAGAACCAATGATGTTTTTTTTGACATTTTGTCCATCACGGTTCATATACAAAAACCATAGAGGGTGAAAATTCTACCATAATTCTCCACATATACCATTTCAATGCACGCAAACTAAATGATGCCCCCCATCAAACCAGACACCGTAATTTTTCATGGCGTGATCCAAATGTTCCCAACATACCTTGGACGAGATAAAGAAGTTGGGCATGCTCATCACAAGCTGAGGTATTCTACAAAGATGTTGAAGAACACCACCATCAACTTTTATATTTTTTATGTCAAACTATGGGAAACTATGGCGTTCCATGTATTTCAGGCCCCCTATTAAACGCAACACATCAAAACATAACCCCTCTATCCTGGTGGGATTTCCAACCATGATTAACCATTAATCCAAGAAAAAATCACCAAAATCCATAAACCAACAATTTTTGTGGAACTATTTATGCCACACTGCTCATGTTTCCCTGATGCGTCACTGATAGCTAACTACCAAAGCATAAAATTATGCAAAATAAATTAATCCATCAGTCTCAAAAAACAACCTTAAATTTCATTTTACCCATAAACAACATTCTTCCCAAAATAATCCTATTGGTTATCCAGTCTCATCATCCATGAGGCGTCCTCTCTATCTCAACCAAAATCCAACCCATTCCTATGAACATATTCATCTACATGACCACCCATACCAAGGTGTCACCATCGAGTGAATGTATATAACCACACATTATCCACCCTTGTATTTTCTATTCAAAACAACTTCCAAAACTCTATTAATCTCCTCCCAAAAAGGTGAGTCAATAAATCTTGTGATACAACACATTGAATCAAATATCACCTCTTATCACAAACAATAAGGTTCCCTTATGAAGGAACAAGGCACAACTATACCAACAACCATACAACTTAGCCCTCAAGGCCAATCCTGCACCATGGAACACTCTGAGTCCCACTGTCACGTCCAAACATCTACATGAGCGAGAGACACCCAAAGGCACTAGAGACTATATCTGAACTCTCTCATAGGTCAACCTAAAGGTTGAATGATATCATGTCCATATAATAGAGTAACTACTCGGAAAATCCATTTGTCCTCTCTTTAGACCACACATATTTTGTCATGAACAAAGGAAAACTTGTGAATGGAACTCTCACTCCCATTCCGACACACACTATACATAGCGTACCAAAGAACTATCTACTATAGACTCCACACCAAAGGTGTAAACACTCATCCAAACTATGGAGAAAATTTCCTCGATGGGACTTGAGACATAATTCTAACTGTCTATACTCACAAGGCCACTATGACATCGACACCTCTCTTAGGGTCATCCATGTACTTTGTATGGTCACAGACCATGAGTGTTCCCTCACTCACATAACCGAACAACTCCTCACAACCCAAAGACCAACACCCTACCATGGGTTACCTAAATGCACCACCTTGTCCATATCAAAATAGGAAAGTCCTCACAATCCAATCCCAAAGTCTCAACTAGGTCACTCTCACTACCCAAAGCCACATATACTAGGGTAAACCAACAATAACAAGGATACCGACCTTTGAACCAAACATTCTCTTTCCAAACTTTTCATTCAATCGACTAATCAAACAATGACCAACAGAATTTAGCCACTTAAGGAATGATCCAACGAGATCAACTTTAAACAATCCATTCTCCAAACTATAACCCAATGGTCAACATCACACATTGAGTACTACCATCCACCATAACTTCTATGGGTCATGGTCTACAAGGGGGTAACTAATTTACTTAATCATAAGTCATTCATAAACACCTATTAAAATTCATTATTATTTTATTTCACGATCCCTTCCCCTCAGGAACATTTCCCATTTCACATTGTGATAAAATCATCATTTTATCTCATTTACACCTTTCCTTAGGAAAAATTCGTTAACAATTTTACCATCACCATGCACCCATTTTCATATAGGCGTCGAAACAACCATTATATTTTATCGTAACCAAAAACATTTACCTGGTCACAACATTTCATTATACATGATATTCCTTAAAATCAATTTTCATTATTTTCATTCACCAACTCTCATCATCATTTTTAAGCACCATTTTTTACATATTAATCAAGTAAAATGCATTCCAATCTCTATTCCCTGCACACCCATTCCATGTGTGTGCCTATACTAGCCCATGACACCTATATCTTTAGGTTTTTAAAATGATGCATGAATGCACATCCCCATGCCATTCCATAAATGATATAAATATCATAGAACAATAAAATCACACAACATGTGTGTCACCCAATAGTGAAACATCATCCATTTGTGACAATAAATATCAATAACAACAATTTCCACTGTGGGTGACTTGGGGTTTCCCCCATACAATGGATAGCTACTCCCAAGAAAGAGTTCATTACCATGGCCCAACACATCCTAATAGTATATCTACCTTCCCCAAATAGTTATAAGAGAAAATAAATACTTTGATAAAAATTTGTAACGTCTATGACCAATAATCCACTAAACTCTTGCACTGTGTCAGGTCGTCACATTACGTCATGCACATCTCCCCACGCACAAGTGGTTGCTGAATAGTAGCTAGGGTATAATAAGATACATGGGGATACTATACCATCTTAAATAGAGTAATACACAATATACCACAATAAAAATAATGGAAACATTATTAACTAACCCATAAACATGAATAACCAAATGTTCCCAATATGTTATAAACACCAATCAAATACAACAATGTCAGGCCATGCTAGTAGGGTAAGTGGAATGAACCAAAAATAAAACAAACTAGAAAAACTAAAAATGGATCCCAATTTATTGATTGTTTCCATATCCATGTTCATATCGATACCAAATCACCATCCTAGAGTAAGGAATTATCCTTTTTCCTAACATAAAACCATGAAATCTTTTTAGCTTCCCAAAGGTGGCCCGAGCAGTGAATGAGTGAAAAAAATAGTAGGCCACCACCAACGATGTATACAAAATAAGCACTCTAATAGATAGTGCATGAAAGTAAAAAATAAATTGTAAGTAAACATGGAACGTTTTATGTGCCACTAGTTTACAGGGTTTATTTAATTTTGTTACTAGTATTTATCCCAATTCCATTTCTTGAGAAACCATCCTTACATAATCCACAATGGTAACATGTTCCATGGGTTAGACATAATTATCCTCTTTATAAGGGTATAAGGAAATCAATAAAAAATCAACGGGGAAAAATTTCAAGTTTCTCACTCACTAGGGATAATCATATCAAATCAACACATTTCCTCACCTCGAAGCCAAAAAATTAGTGGAATGACATAAATAGAATAATCTTACCTTGAAGCCTCATTCTGAGTGGAATGCAACCATTGGGGAATAAAGGCTCTATCCCCTAACCAAACTCGTGTATTTTGGGGGTGGAGTTTAGATCCATAGTGTAACTCGACCCGTGGGCATATAACCTCATGTCAATGCCCCACTCTACCAATCCATGTGAAATTTATTGTTTATAAAATCCCCAAAAACATACATATCAAACCAAGCATATTGAATGTAATTAAATATAAAAATACATGATGCAACCATGATTTTTTAATTACATAACCCATTAATACATTAACCAATAAGAATTTATAGTCATCTATCAAAATTTATATTCCATGCCTTAAACCTTTATGTGTATTTAATAAACCCTTGTCAAAATTCACCATTGAACATTAATCAAACCATTTTTTCCATTCATTATTTCACAAGAATTTACCCACATGTTCTTTTCAATTACAATTATCATATCACATAAAAAAATACATTAATCACATTCAATCATTTATGTATACCAACTAATTATTTTTTATTAACCTATTCAAAACATTCATTCCCAGTTCTCATTTCCCATGATTATCTCACTATGCATAATCATGTGTAAAAATAATACCTTAACATTTCCATTTATCTCACTGAACCCCTTTTATGCCAACCATCACCCACATAGGTCACCATAAAAAGGTGTATTACTATGTCCCTCACTCACATCCTTCAATATAAATATCATATTCACACTGGGATCAATTTTCTCAAACAAAACCATCCATTTATTTAGATTCTAATTCCTGGTATCTAGTCACACCCCATGGGTGGCCCTAATATATGTGACATCATTACATACTTCTCTCAGGGATCATGACAGTTCCATTTTATTATTTAGACACCATGAACATTACATCAAAATAATGGCATGATGGAATCTTCTCAAGAGGGTACGGATAAAACACTACATTCAAAAATCACTATAAAACTCATGGGATATAAATTGTAGACCACCTATCAATGATTTATTGATGAATTACCTACCAATCAAGGCCATGGATACCAATACAACACTCTTTTGAAGACTTAACCTAGATCTCAACGAAAAATTTGGGATTAGAGAATTGGATAGAGATCACAGAAAAGACAAGACCTAAACTGGAAAAGAGATTAGAGAAGGATATTAGACTCACTCGAATCTTCATTATGCTTCCAAAGACACTCTAAAGGGTAAATAATCAAAGGAGAATGATCCTTGGGAGCTCTTGGTCCCTTTGGTTCGTTCCTAGGGTTAAAATGGAGAAGGATGTGGAAAACCCTAAGTAGGGTCTTAAAATAACAGGGTTAAATTTTTGTAATTTTTCCAACATTTATGGTCCACATAGTTTACCCGCACAGTTTTCTATACCATGTGACAATAACTATTCATGAGAGGCTAGCCAGAATGGTTTCATAGGGATCCTATATGGTTTTCAATAATAGTGCACAAACTATGTGAAGGATGCTGTCTAAGGATGGATGGCCTGCAAGGTTTACCAACATAGTTTTCCCTAACTGTGTGTGTACCATGTCCCGACACTTCTTGGATAGATTGGTCTTATCTTTGTTCACCGAGCCCCTGAGGAACCCCAAATCCCAAAATTCAACTTGGGAAACACATATCTATCTACCAAGGAGAGACCCAATCCATAACAAAAATGAAAATATTCACTATGAAGAACTGGAAACCTACACTATAATTGAAATAAACTAGATTAGGTTCTTTTATAATAGGAAAAAAATTTATATTAATCTAATATTTTTTGGAACGATAATAGTGTCCCTCATATCTCTTATAAAATAGAACTAATTATTTTAAGTAACTCACACAATATATTTTTTCCTAAAAACCCATTAAATTAAAATCCTAGAATCCCTAACCTCAATATATAGGACATGTTTTTAGGAAGAACCACAACCATAGTGGAAAGAACAGATTATAAATAATCATTCGAAGAAGAGGTGTTGTTTTTAATCAAGTGATTAAATATTATTTCATATTAAACCTCCTTGAAATATTATTCCAAAATGATCAAATAACATAAGTAATTTCATACATGTAAGGAGTTCGTGTATTGTAAATATCATATGCAATATCCATCTCTACTTCCATCAAATGGGAAATGAAACCATGAATTTTCTGTACGACAGAAAACTCTCTTGTGAACATTCATAATATGTTTTGATCTACCATCTCTAATGGATGTATTATAATGATACAGCTAATGTGTATATATTTTATTAATTAAATATTTATCATTATTATAATATTATATATCTGTTAACTTATTACCTATCCATTAAATGAAAATTGAAAAATTTCTTTGTGTGTATATCTGGATGACCACCTCAATGAAGCGATCTGATTAATTTATCATTACTATAACAAACAAATTAGATATATAATTAAATTAAAATTTTAAATATTATATGTATGATATTATGATCATCATGATAATATTATAAAAGATTTACCGACTGTCCATATTGATTAATGAAAAATGGAAATGTTGCACATGCCAACAAACAACTAATTGCCTCTATGATTGAAACATATTTCAATTATAAAATACATTATATATGATATGTTTTAAAATAGTAATTGACTTATAAAAATATATTTACATCAAAATTATTACTCTAAATATTTTGTATCATTACTTTATTGACCATTGTTGGCCTACTAATTCAATATTTGACATATGTGCTGGTTATCATAAAAAATAACAAGATGAATTTAATTGATTATGTAATTATATATCATTAAATAAAATAAATAATATAATGATTATGGTTATTAATATAATATAAAAGTAATATATAGTTTTTATTCATTAATACAAATAAATAATTTTATTTGTTAGACTTATTAAAATGTAATTTCTTTAAAAATCAACTTTAAAGAACCTATATTAACTCTATTTACAAGGTTAAAAAAATTTATGCATTTTAATATACTCCATAAAAAATCCGCACAATAATAAAACCAAAATAATATTTTTTTTCTTATTAATTATAAAGGTTTATTATTGAATAATATGTTTTTTAGAATTTTTCCTTGGATTTGGGTTATTTTACATGAAATATGGTTTTATCTAATTTTCATTATCTATTTCAATGTATTTTGGCTAAGAAAATGGTTTACTAAAAAATGGTATATTTACATCAATTTTTTTCATATTCGATTAAATGTCATTTTAAATGTGTATTTGACAAAAATATTCACAAATAAAATGTTTTGTTTATATTTTGGTACTTTAGAATTGTATGAAAACAAGTGGGCTCAATATTGAATATATAAACATTTTTTCCCATTATAGATCATGGGTGAGCCTGATATAGATTATAGAAATGGTTTATCCTCCATATAACGCACATGAGAGATCAATATTTAATGTAATGAGGGTATATCTCCATTATAGGTCATTGGTGATAATTATATAGCTTATATAAATTGTTGACCCCCATAATATAACATAAATAACGAGAGAGCCTGATAGAGCTTATACAAAGGGTGATCCTAATTATAGATATCTAAATGATTGGGTATTGTGTGTATATTTTTCCATAAATTTATTCCATGATTACCTATTACAGATAATCAATGAAAATTTTATTATTATTACTATATGGTAATGTTCGTGAGATAGTTGTTATCTTATTTTATGGAATGTTTTGATTGTTGATCTAAAAATTACAACAATCCTTAATCCTTCAGTAAGTGTGAAAATAACAATATTGTGAAATTATATCATTTTAAATTATTAATTTTCAAATAATCCATTAAATTTTTATTTTTATTTGATGATTTATGATGAATTTTTTTATAAAAATGGCTGGATATTGATTATATATTCTTAAAAAAAAAGAATCTTTCTTATTTTAAACCCGATGATTATATCAGAAATCAATTTTTTCAAATTTTTTTTATGGAATGATGGCATGTTGATTTCTTTTGTAATGCTAACTAGGAATTATTTTTTCATACCATGTCCTTAATGTGTATTTTACAAGGATTATGTATAATTATGTGAAAATAAGAATCCAAATTAAAGGTTGTAATTATTTTTTTAAATAGGACTCTCGTTTAATTTATATGTTGTATATTGTGGTAAAATTTGATATAGAGTATCAATGACCACCATATAATATATAGGGTTGTTATAAAAGAATTATTACCATATTCTCTAAAAAGACTATCATAAAATATATATTATAATTAAAGGATTTGAATCATGTCTAAATACAATATATTAATTAATAATTAAGTATAGGTAATTTTTTCTAGTATCAAAATAGTTTTTCGATAAAGTTTGATGTTAGGAAGTAAATTTATCATAAGTTACACGTTTTTATAACCATAATAGTTATTATTTTAGTTATAATCATTGTTATTTTAAATAAGTATAATAATTTTGGGATAACATCAATAATCATATCTTTGTTTATATCATTAGTATAATACAATTTATTGTTATATCTTCAAAATATATTTTTTTGCTGTAGTAAATGGATGTATCTAGCATAAACCAAGTTTATAATTGATTGATGGAAAATTTGGTGCTTTTATTAATGTGAGTCAAATTTTAATGGCATCTATAGTTGTAACACTTTTCTTATTCTTATGTAGCCATGAAGAATAATTTTTATTAACTACAACCTTATGTATCTTTTGAATACCTCAAATGAAATGGAAATTACACAATTTGAATGTTATGGTCCAAATGACCATATTGGTAAATATATTCAATATCTTATAGGTTAAAAATATGAAATGAAGAACCCTTAAAAATGGAATAAATGAACTATAATTTGTTTGATGTGTTTTCAAGGAGGTTGTTATTTATTAAACTATCATGAAAAACAATGTATTCTGTTAACTAAATATAGAGGAACATTGTTTTCCTCATGAATAAATTTAATTATGAAAATGTGGGGAATATGATCATTATCCTATTTAGTGTCAAAATGGGAAAGATCATGAATGGGATCAACAAAAATTCATTTAAAACTATTTAAAATATGTAATCCACTTAAAAAATTAACTTTATGAATATATAAATGACATCTTAATGGAATTGTTTGTTTATTAGATTATTAATTGACATTGATAAATCATAGTAAATGATTAATATTTTAATTTATAGGAAATATATATTATGGAATAATATAGAAAATAATTGAAATGGAATTATGATGAATTTTGAATGAATAGAGAGTATATATTCAAGAGTAATGAAGTTGGGGTTGATTTAAGGTCGATCATAATCATGGAAACATTACTACTCTATTGATTATAGTAGTATTTTAGGGAACTCGTTCTGAATTATGTTAGATGTTTCTTGTATATATAACCCATAAAATTTTCATGTGAATATTATATTTTAGTATAAATGAAATATTTATTTCATGTAGGTAATTATAAATATTGTGATAACCTTTATGGTTTGATTGATCTTTGACTATCAGGTAATTATTGGTTATTATTTATTTTCGTATGAAGAATGAAATGCATGAGATAAATATTGATGTTAAAACATGTAAATAATATTTAGAATTATAAGGATTTTGGTTTAGGATATTTTTCACATTTCTATGATTTTTATGTGGATTATATTTTACATTTAATATAAACCATAGATTGGGAGACAAGCATTCACATACTACATGTCCATAAGGCTTGATCCCATAAATAAAGGGTGATAATGGTGAAACACCAACCATTCCTATATGTGATTTCCTGGATAGTATGACAAATATTATTATTTTTATAACGATTTTACATATATATAGTATTTTAATTTGGGGAATATTTATGTTAGAGTATACAAAACTATTTTGATTATAACATTATTGGGAGACTAAGTTAATATATTTATTTTCTAAGAATATAACTAAAATTTCTATAATCATTATTGGATTGGGGTAAACATAATTATATGGAATTTTATTTTTAATATAATTGTTGAATAATTTATTTGAAATAAGAAAATATATATTTTTGATTTAAGGTGATTCAAGATATATATAAAAATCACTAGAATATCAAGGTGTTTATGTGATTTGGGAAATTAATTTTTTTATAATACATTAAGAGTAGTTAATGTTGATTTTGATGATAAATTTTAAATTTATATTCAAATAATATGGAATTTTTTTTATATTTTTGGGTTCAATATTAGTCTTTATTAATTTTTTTTAATTTTAATAATAGTTCATATTATGAATGATCTTTGTTAAATTTGGTTATTAATAAAAAATGATTGAGATTAATTTTGTTCTTATTGATAAAAATGTTTATTATTTTTTAGAATTATTATATCATATGATATCTATTTTATTAGTTATTTTAAAATATCCTAGAAATAAGTTTCTAATATTTTTAGGGATTTTTTCCATTGATGTTGAATATATGGATTTTACAAGAAAAACATCATGAATGCTCTTTTTAAAAAAAATATGAGACATTTTGTTGAAAATGAATTGAAGGATAAAATTCTACATTTTATGAAAGCATACTTATTTTTTATAAATTTATAAGAAGAAAAATAATTCATCATCATTTTTAAATTGACTTTGGGAATGATAATGATATAAATATAATTTTCTTACAAGGAAACCAATATCCCTTTAACCCATCATAGTTGTATTGTTTCGTGATGGTAATCTATATCATGATAATGTTATATATTACACTCAAATAGCCCATGGAATATATATTTTCCTTCCATATATATGTTTTTTAATTCCCCCAATTTTCTATTAAATGTAATCCTAGTCTATGTTATTCTATATATCCCTAAAATATCAGATTAACTTTTCTAAAGAATGTTTTATTTATGTCATTTATGGTGTGGGTTTTCAGCAATGGTATTTTGAAAATTCACACTCGGTTTACCAAGAATGAAATTAAATTTATGTTTGAAATTTATAAATTGTGGTAGAATGTAATATCATAAAATTATAAAAGTAAATAATATTTTTGAAATTATATATGATATTCAACACACTAGTTAAACAAAAAAATATTATTTAATTGTATCATTTATAACATAATTTTCTAATTGAATGAAATTAATTGTATAAACAAAAATTTGAGATATATTTAATGGTAAAACTAAATTAAATTAAATTATATTTTTTTTATGAAGATATTTTTTTAGTTATTTTATTTTCATTTAAAAATACGTTTTCCCCAAAAATGTGTTTTCTTCCTTTTGATTATTGATAATTATATTCATTTTTTAGAAATTATAAATACTTTAAATGTATTTCTTTTTCTGTCATGAAGCCTAAATTTTCATGTTAATACTTCACATAAATCTTGTTATAATAATGATTTATCAATTATTACTACAAAATATTGGTTTTTATTGTAATCCATACTTAAATTTTATGTATTCATAGATTAAAAATTTATATTTATTATTTAATAAAATTTCCGTAGTATAATATAATTTTAAATATTCACATTATTGTTTGTATATGGGTTTTATACATTATATTGGAAAAAATTATATTTATATTGAAATAGTATGTTTTCTTAAAAAACTGGTAGTCATCATGTTTTTCGGATTCAATTTTTAATTAAATTCTAAATTTTCTAGTTTTTAAATACTAAAAAAGGATTCCATATTCCGAAAAGTGGGTTTAGATTTCCCAAATTGGACCCATTTATAATCGGTCAAAATGATTAGAAATCATAGTTTTGTTTAATTGTCCTGGTACAGGGAAAATTAGATAATTAATGTTAAAAAAATGATAATCCATATAAAATCACAATAAAAAATCATTTTTATTGTATTTCCCATATCTGCAAAATCATAAAATGATTTTTTTTATATAAAGTATTTTTCATTTGGTTGTGATTAAAACAATTATAATTATTTATTAAACTATGAGCCAAAACTGTCAAACACTTTCTTCTATAATAGTAATATTTTTATAAAAGAGTTATGCAAATGATATTCTATATTATAAATTGTCATTTAAAGGAATTTTTTTGTCATTGTAATTTATTTAAAATTTATAATGAATAAATAATTTCCTAAAATAATTACACAATATTTACCAAATAATTATTAATTTACTAGAATATAATATAAATTAAATAAAAAAATATTATATAATTTTAGATAACAACTATGGTTAATGATTTTGATAGAAAACCAATGTTGTAGTAGTTGTATTATTTTTTGTTCAAAATTTACATGTTTTCTTATTATTAATAAAATCAAGGACATAAATAGTTATAAAAATTGACATAGATGAAATATTATAATAAATAATATATTTTTATTTTTATAATATTCATAAAAATATATATTTTTCATGAATATTATGGAATGTTTAATTATATCAAATTTGGCACATTTATGTGATTTTATTCCTTTTATAGTAACTATATTAATTCCTAATGAGACAATGTAAAAGTTATTACTGTGAGATCCAAAGGTTATAAATTCCAAAATTTACCTTTATAAATAAAAATTAATTTATATTAATTTAATATTCTAATAAATTCCGAAATTTACCACCCCAATCATATAAAAGGTCACAAATCTCTTATCATTTATTGATAAATAGAACCCAGTTTTTGTCATCCAGTGCCTACCAAAATATCATCCATAAATCCATTACCTTATTCAAGAGGTCGTTAGTAAGCCATAACACTAACAATAATGGTGTTAATGTGTTATGAAAACTATGTTGGTCGAAGAAGAGGTATAATTTTTATTTGAGAATTAATAATTTTATTTCATCATCAACTACCATAAATTATTCCTCAACAACAATAAAATTTTATTAAAATTTTATTATATATACATCTTAATTATTATAATATTATCACAACCTATATAAAAGTTTCCATCAATCAAATTAGAAAAAAAACCATCGTCCATATGAATGGTTGATGAAATAATCCACATCCAATGCAATTTATTTACCATCACTAGCTCTAATATATGGGTTATAGTTATTTAATTACAATTCATATATTATAGTAATAAAATATTTAAAATTACATAATTATTAGATATCTTTTAACTACATACCATTACAATCACCGAACAATGATAATGTCATTTGTGAATATGTGTGGGTTACCACCATAATAATGAAATATATTTCATTCTCATTACCACATAACATGGGATATATATAAACTATTTAATTGAATAATTTAATATATATTCTATTATTTTCAATCAGAAAAGGAAAAATAATTATTACCATCTTTACATAATTATCGTTATATATTTCAATTGTTACTCAATCATATGTATGGACAAAAGTCTCAACGATTGTAATGTAGTTCATTTTTAAAAACATATTTAATGGATTGATTCTTATGTATAAGTTATTTATAAAAATGTTTATTATTACATGGTTATTATATTAATGATGATTGACTAATGACATATATGACCCTAGTAAATTTTCGATTGTATATCTAATATATTCGATGGATATCATCAAATAATAATATGTGAGTTTCAAAAATAGAAAATATATATATATGGTAATAAATGAAATAAATAAATCACAAATACGAAAATTGATTTTATATAATTATAAAATTAACATAATAGTTTTATACAAAATGAAAAAGAATGTATTTGATGATATAAACACAAAATAATATTATTTATTTTAAATAATATTTTAAAATTCCACATACAGTTGTTTTTAAAAATCTCAGAATAGAATTAATATTTTTATGTATACATCTTGAATAGAAATTTATGTCATCATGATACCAAAATACTTTTATATATCCTTTATAATTTTTCAATATTTCTTTACAAAAAAATGGTATCATAATAATGACAGTGGTATAATTTATTTTAAGAAAATATATTCTCTAACATTGGTTTAAAGGTTTTCAAAAAGGAATAATGTTAAGGAATGTTTGATATTTGTTAATGAAGATAAAATTAAATGGTCAATTTTAATATATAAAGTTCTAATTAATGTTTTTTTAATATTTTATAATTGTTTGGAATTGAGATTCTTTTAATATATTTTGTTTCAAATATAAAATATGTTTTCATTTTTATGGGTATTCTGGTGATGAAAATGAATTATTTTAATGACACAGGTATTTAAATTTCTGAAATAATTTGTCAAATGGGGGATGTGGTGTTTTCTAAAGTGCATTGTGTTGCATTTGTTGTCAATAAGACATGAAGTTGTCTTGGAATAAGTGGATGTCAAGAATTGTCAAGATGTGAATGCCAAAGGTTGTGATGGTGTTGGTGATGAATGGAGAATGGCCATGGTACTAAGATGCATGTCACTTAGGAGATTCACTAAGTGACATAGGATGTTGTGGTTGAAACATTCTCTATGCACATCCGACGATTGCCGAGCTGCTCTTTAAGTTCAAAGAACTTGTATCCTGATGGTACAATGTCACAACATTGTTTGAAGACCATGCATTGTACTGACAATGCATGAGGAGAAGCAAGAGATCCATCCACAACTTCTAAGTGGATGAAGTGGATTAAAGAAGTTCATGTACTAATTCTTAGTGCATGACAATGTGAATGTGATCCAACTTGACCTCTAATTGGATCATTGAATAACATTGAAGAATTATTTGATTCAGGAGATTCGGTTGATGGTGAACCTTTTGAATTCCATATCCTAAGTGAAGATCATGTGAGGATAAGAAAAGGAGGAATTCTTAATAAGAATAAGAAGAAATGGAAAGAATGGCTTAGAAGAAGGAATGGCATTTGAACTTGGTTACTTTGTTTTTAACAAAGTACTTGTTCTATTTACTTGCAAAAAATTAGCCATCTCAAGCCGGCCTTAAGGGTCCAACCCCCAAGGCACATGTGGGCCTAAGGCGCCATGCCCAAGGGGGGATCCCATGTGGCCAGCTCGAGCGGCAGGGGCCGTGTGTAAGCCCCCGAGGACATGCGGTGGTGAAACCCGCGCGCCCGAGAGGTGCATAGTGGGCGCTAGGAGCGCGCCCGTAGGGAGCAGAGTGGGCGCAGAGTGCGCCCGCAGGGAGAACACGGTGCGGGGCGGCACCGTGGAGGAGGAAGTTCAATTGAAGTGGGGATGGGAGCGGCATATTGATAAACCGCAGAAAAACCGCACGAGGATTCGATGTGGGACGCGCATTTTTCACCGGGAACGAATCCCAGCCGCTCATCTGATCTCGCGGACGATCGGCGCTGCTCATCTAATCCGTCGTGCCCCCGATCTGATCCAAGCCGTCGAAGCCTTTTTGATCACCGCATCCAACGGCCCAGCGTCCGTCTCCTTCCTCGAGCTCAGCCGAAGGCCACCCGATCATTCCCGCAGCCGCCGCTGAACCAGGCGACTCCCGAAGATGGTTTTTGAGTTCCCGGCCACCTCCGAGCAAAACGAAGCCTCCATTGTGATCGTTAGGTCATAACGAACTCATGCATGCATTAAAATGTTGCATGCATGCATCGAGAAAGAATTTCGAACAAGGCCGAGGCAAACCGAAGGTGCCGAGGCCATGTGGTGTTCGTGCTATGCATGGACCAGTTTTAAATGAAGTCATGCATGCGTTTTAAAATGCATGCACGAAGATAAGGCTGAAGATAAAAGAACCCGCGTGAACAGAGGAGAAAAAGAAGATTTCAAAGAATCTTGAAGATCCGAAATCTTCGGGATTTTGAAGTTAGATCACGCGGATGATCAAAGGAATTCCTCTGCCTATAAAAGGAGCACTCGAGGCCTTGGAGTGCTTGCTGAGTTTTTTGAAGAAAGAAGTCCCGTGAGAAGCACTCTGTGCCTCACGAAGTTGAAGCCCTGTGCGCACACTTGCGCGGCAGTGAAGCCCGGAGCATCCCTTGCTCCGCGAGGTTCCTTTTGCGCACCTCTTGCGCGAAAGAAGAATTGAGAGGTCCCCTGCGCGCCTCCCTTGCGCGACAGGAAGACCCGTGGCCGCAACATCTTGCGCGCCCACGGTTGAAGCCCGCGGTGCCTTGCACCCGTGGCTTGCGCGGCCCTTGTGGCTTGAGCCTTGCGCGGCAGTGTTGAGGAAGAGAGGCCGCGCCAAGCCTTGTGCGCCTGCGATGCTCATGCACCTTGCGCGGCTCTTACCTTGTGCACCCAAGCCTTGTGTGGCTGTTGAAGACAAGTGGAGGCCGAGACCCTTTTCCTTGTGTGCCAAGTGAAGTGGAAGACCACACTTTGTGTGTGTGCCAAAGAAGGCCGAGGCCTTGCCTCGTGTGTGTGCCAAGTGGAGAAGGGAACCCGAGGCCTTTGTGCCTTGTGTCCAAAAATAAGAGAAAGGCCGTAGCCTTTGGATGTGCAAGAAGAAGTGAAGGGAAAAGCCTTGTGTGCAAATAAGACTAAAAGAATAAATTGTGTGTTCTAAACAAGAACAAGGCCGAACCAAGTGTGTGCACTAAGAAGTGTGTATACACTTAGAAGAAAGAAGGAGAGACCCACACAAAGTATAACACACGTTTCAAGTGTGTAAGAAAAAGGAATTAAACGTGTGAAGGAAAAGAAGAAAGGTGTGTGCTTAAACAGTTTACACCCTTTGAGGGTTTATTGCACCAAGAAGGGGAAAGGGGAAGTTCATGCATGCATGCATGCACATGCGCACGTAAACAAAGTTCAAATCAGTGAGTGTGCTTTTGAGAAGTCCAGGAACAACAGTTCTTGAAGATATTGAGAACCCATGCTATCAGTGCATGAAGATGAAGAGTTGCCATGCACTCAGTGCATGAAGTAGAGTTGAGTGAGACTGAAGCCAGACTGAAGTTAAAGACATCAGCTGCCTGAGTTTTCTGTAATTGAGAAGACCCTGATCAACAGAAGTGATCAGAAGATTTGAGCAAGTCCAATAGACCTTTTCAGAGGCTATTGAAGATTCTTGAAGAGTGAAACCAGGTCATCCTGAAGAAGGAGATAAAGCCTAAGCTAGACGAGAAGACATGTTCACCACAAGTGATCAGAAGAAGAGCAAGTCCAACAGCCTTTATCCCAGGATGTTGAGGATACTTGAAGAACTTAAAGTGAAGAAGAGCTACTCGTGCGACTCGAGGAGCCAAGAGAAGACCCTGTGGGACTCAGGGAGAAGAAGTCTTCAGTAGGATTCTGGAGGAGGCCAGTGGGACTCTGGTAACACTGTGGGACGCAGTATAAAGACCCTCCTGTGGGACTCAGGAGAGATACAGTGGGAAGCTGTATCGACCATTGTAATTTTAACAGGTTATAATGGAGAATCCATGCTGGGAGAGCATGTCAAGGATGTTGGCCTTTGGTGCCAAACCTTGTAAATCCTTGTGTCCAGTGCCTTTACATTTACTAAATCATTCGTGGAAAGGTGAGAGATACAAGAAGAGTGGATCGAGGCTTTAACCATCCATAGAGGTTTAATTGATAAAGAATCAATTAGTAAAAAGTTTTAAGGGATCACTGATTCACCCCCTCCCCCTCTCAGTGATTCACACTGATCTGGGCACTTCAATTGGTATCAGAGGGAGGTTGCCTCTAAAAGATCCAAGGGAGTCTTTATGAAGTGCAGATTTGAGGAAACGAGCGACCAACCTCAAATGGAGATATCTTCCAAGACTCAGAAAAATAGAAAGAAGAAACAGGCCAAGAAAATGAAGAAAGCATGTCCTAGCTGTGATGAATTTGGAATAATGAATGATCTTCAAAGTGCAATCGAATATCTTCAGAAGACTGTCCCCATGAAAGTGGAAAAGTGTATAGCTACAAGCATCCATGATCTTCAAGAAGAAAAATCACAGTTAGAAGAAGAAGCCAATGCTATGGAAGATCAGCTGGCTAAAAGGGTTGGCATAACCAACACTCTCAGAAAGCTGGTAAATGCCAAAGATGAAACAGTATCTCTTTGCAATGAAAGATATGAAGACACTGCTGAAGAATTGCAACGAAGCCTTTCTGAGAAAGAATTCTTTATGATAATAGTCAAAGATGTTGTCCATGCACTGGAAAAGAGGCACAAAGTGTCAATGGTTGTCAGAGATGCTCAACTAGAAGACAAAGTCAAAAGGGTGAAGGAGCTTGACAACTCATTGCTTGAAATGAAGCAAGTGCATGAAGACCAGATAAAACAGCTGGAAGAGAAATGGGAAGGAAAGCTAAGAACTGTTGAGGATGAGAAGAACTCCCTCAATATGAAATGCTTAGAACTAGAGGTGATATTGAAAAATCTGCAATCACCCAAAGCAGAAGCCTCCCAGTCAGCTGAAAGGAGAAATGTTGCTACTCAAGTATACATTGAGCAGGATGATTCTAAAAGAAAGACATCCTCTAATGAAAGGGCAACATCTTCTAGAAAGAAGGTACCATCCATATCATCTTGTACTGATGCTTCTAATTGTGTTTCCACAAAAAGTGCAGGATGGAAAAATAATTCCAAACAAGTATGGATGAAGAAAATGAAGAAGCATAGCTCTCCTGAAACAACACAACAAATCAAGAAAAGTACCCAACAATCAGAAGGACTGAAGAGGTCAAGATTTTTGGGTCAATGTTGGTGTTGTAACAAGTATGGGAATTGTGCAAAGGATTGTTGGTACAATCCACTGAATTCCAAAGCACAGAGGAAGCCCATGCCTAGGGGGAGCAAGCCAGAAGGAAAGAAGCAGCATCCACAGGTCCACAGACATCTGTTTACTGCTAACAGATTTAGATTACTTGAAAACATCTGGGATGGTTGCAAAAGTGGTCGAAAGAATGATACATGTCAATCTCCAACTGTATCCAAAGCTGGAAAGAAGAAAAGATCACAGAACCTGGCTAAATTGGAAACCTTGGGAAGCAAGCAGAAGAAAGTTGAAGATGCTCCCAAGAAGATTTTGTCAAAGGAAGGGAAGTCCTTGGATTTGAAATCCAAGAAGGGTGATGCATCCAGAAGGACCACCAAGAAAACATGCTTCTACTGTGGAAATAAAGGACATATCATGGATCTTTGTAAAGAAGCCATGAAATTAAAAAGAAGCAGACTGGACTCAAAAAGACAATCAATCCAGAAGAAGAAGGGATTGATTGAAAATAAGTTGCCTAAGAGAGGTATCTTAGCAGCATCCAAAGAACCATGTGGAACTTCCAAAACTGAGGCCACTCTTCCAAATGATTTACTTGTCATATGGCCACATCAGTTGCAACTTGCCAGAGAACTACAAAGAGTTGAAGATGAAGCTCTGGCAATTGCTAAAGCAAAAGGGAAGAAGAAGGTTTCACATGAAGATGTTTTGAGAACCACACCAGCACAAACATCAATGAAGATCAAATGTGCAAGTGTGAAGAATGGTGAAAATGGGACATCTCGGTTGAGAGAATCTTCTCAACCTTGTTGTTCACATTGATGAACCAAGGAGGTTCCATCTTATTCCCTTATACTCTTGGTATATACATGTGCTAACATTGCAGGGAATTGAAGATGATGATCATTCTCATATGGAGGATGGTTTGGACAGAATGGAGTGCACCCCTTGAGGGGGAGAAAATCTGAAGAAGATGATGTTCTGAGATTAATATCATCTTAAGAAAATGAATGAATGGGGGAGCTTTATCTTTGCACTGAACTTTCTAATGTGTTTTGTGAAGTATGTGCAGGATTCAGCAATTCATTGAATATTTGAAAAAATTCAACCCCTAAGCATGATCTCACATGTTTATAGTGAATGTGGACAGCATTGAGTTCCTTGGTTATATCACTCTTGTTTTCTACACCGGGTTAGCCCAAGTAGACTTAGAGTTGATTTAATAAAGGTTCTTTGCTAAGAAGAACATGTGGCATCATCCCTCTCTTAGTAATTTTCAAGAAGATGCTATTCAAAGGGAGGAAGATATTTTTGAAAGAGAACCACACCACACCTTTGCATTTGATTTCCAATAAGGGGGAGAAAAGATAGGGCACACATATTGACCCATTCATATGTGCTGAAGAAGTGTATTGACAAAAAATACAAAGGGGGAGATTGAAGTGCATTGTGTTGCATTTGTTGTCAATAAGACATGAAGTTGTCTTGGAATAAATGGATGTCAAGAATTGTCAAGATGTGATTGCCAAAGGTTGTGATGGTGTTGGTGATGAATGGAGAATGTCCATGGTACTAAGATGCATGTCACTTAGGAGATTCACTAAGTGACATAGGATGTTGTGGTTGAAACATTCTCTATGCACATCTGATGATTGCTGAGCTTCTCTTTAAGTTCAAAGAACTTGTATCCTGATGGTACAATGTCACAACATTGTTTGAAGACCATGCATTGTACTGACAATGCATGAGGAGAAGCAAGAGATCCATCCACAACTTCTAAGTGGATGAAGTGGATTAAAGAAGTTCATGTACTAATTCTTAGTGCATGACAATGTGAATGTGATCCAACTTGACCTCTAATTGGATCATTGAAGAACATTGAAGAATTATTTGATTCAGGAGCTTCGGTTGATGGTGAACCTTTTGAATTCCATATCCTAAGTGAAGATCATGTGAGGAGAAGAAATGGAGGAATTCATAAGAAGAATAAGAAGAAATGGAAAGAATGGCTTAGAAGAAGGAATGGAATTTGAACTTGGTTACTTTGTTTTTAACAAAGTACTTGTTCTATTTACTTGCAAAAAATTAGCCATCTCAAGCCAGCCTTAAGGGTTCAACCCCCAAGGCACATGTGGGCCTAAGGCGCCACGCCCAAGGGGGGATCCCATGTGGCTAGCTCGAGCGGCAGGGGCCGTGTGTAAGCCCCCGAGGACATGCGGTGGTGAAACCCGCGCGCCCGAGAGGTGCATAGTGGGCGCTAGGAGCGCGCCCGCAGGGAGCAGAGTGGGCGCAGAGCGCGCCCGCAGGGAGAACACGGTGTGGGGCGGCACCGTGGAGGAGGAAGTTCAATTGAAGTGGGGATGGGAGCGGCATATTGATAAACCGCAGAAAAACCGCGCGAGGATTCGATGTGGGACGCGCATTTTTCATCGGGAACGAATCCCAGCCGCTCATCTGATCTCGCGGACGATCGGTGCCGCTCATCTAATCCGCCGCGCCCCCGATCTGATCCAAGCCGTCGAAGCCTTTTTGATCACCGCATCCAACGGCCCAGCGTCCGTCTCCTTCCTCGAGCTCAGCCGAAGGCCACCTGAGCATTCCCGCAGCCGCTGCTGAACCAGGCGACTCCCGAAGATGGTTTTTGAGTTCCCGGCCACCTCCGAGCAAACCGAAGCCTCCATTGTGATCGTTAGGCCATAACGAACTCATGCATGCATTAAAATGTTGCATGCATGCATCGAGAAAGAATTTCGAACAAGGCCGAGGCAAACCAAAGGTGCCGAGGCCATGTGGTGTTCGTGCTATGCATGGACCGGTTTTAAATGAAGTCATGCATGCGTTTTAAAATGCATGCACGAAGATAAGGCTGAAGATAAAAGAACCCGCGTGAACAGAGGAGAAAAAGAAGATTTCAAAGAATCTTGATGATCCGAAATCTTCGGGATTTTGAATTTAGATCACGCGGATGATCAAAGGCATTCCTCTGCCTATAAAAGGAGCACTCGAGGCCTTGGAGTGCTTGCTGAGTTTTTTGAAGAAAGAAGTCCCGTGAGAAGCACTCTATGCCTCACGAAGTCGAAGCCCTGCGCGCACACGTGCGTGGCAGTGAAGCCCGGAGCATCCCTTGCTCCGCGAGGTTCCTTTTGCGCACCTCTTGCACGAAAGAAGAATTGAGAGGTCCCCTGCGCGCCTCCCTTGCGCGACAGGAAGACCCGTGGCCGCAACATCTTGTGCACCCACGGTTGAAGCCCGCGGTGCCTTGCACCCGTGGCTTGAGCGGCCCTTGTGGTATGAGCCTTGCACGGCAGTGTTGAGGAAGAGAGGCCGCGCCAAGCCTTGTGCGCCTGCGATGCTCATGCACCTTGCGCGGCTCTTACCTTGTGCACCCAAGCCTTGTGTGGCTGTTGAAGACAAGTGGAGGCCGAGACCCTTTTCCTTGTGTGCCAAGTGAAGTGGAAGACCACACTTTGTGTGTGTGCCAAAGAAGGCTGAGGCCTTGCCTCGTGTGTATTCCAAGTGGAGAAGGGAACCCGAGGCCTTTGTGCCTTGTGTGCAAAAATAAGAGAAAGACCGTAGCCTTTGGATGTGCAAGAAGAAGTGAAGGGCAAAGCCTTGTGTGCAAAGAAGACTAAAAGAATAAATTGTGTGTGCTAAACAAGAACAAGGCCGAACCAAGTGTGTGCACTAAGAAGTGTGTATACACTTAGAAGAAAGAAGGAGAGACCCACACAAAGTATAACACACGTTTCAAGTGTGTAAGCAAAAGGAATTAAACGTGTGAAGGAAAAGAAGAAAGGTGTGTGCTTAAACAGTTTACACCCTTTGAGGGTTAATTGCACCAAGAAGGGGAAAGGGGAAGTGCATGCATGCATGCATGCACATGCGCATGTAAACAAAGTTCAAATCAGTGAGTGTGCTTTTGAGAAGTCCAGGAACAACAGTTCTTGAAGATATTGAGAACCCATGCTATCAGTGCATGAAGATGAAGAGTTGCCATGCACTCAGTGCATGAAGTAGAGTTGAGTGAGACTGAAGCCAGACTGAAGTTAAAGACATCAGCTGCCTGAGTTTTCAGTAATTGAGAAGACCCTGATCAACAGAAGTGATCAGAAGATTTGAGCAAGACCAATAGACCTTTTCAGAGGCTATTGAAGATTCTTGAAGAGTGAAGCCAGGTCATCCTGAAGAAGGAGATAAAGCCTGAGCTAGACGAGAAGACCTGTTCACCACAAGTGATCAGAAGAAGAGCAAGGCCAGTAGCCTTTATCCCAGGCTGCTGAGGATACTTGAAGAACTTAAAGTGAAGAAGAGCTACTCGTGCGACTCGAGGAGCCAAGAGAAGACCCTGTGGGACTCAGGGAGAAGAAGTCTTCAATGGGATTCTGGAGCAGGCCAGTGGGACTCTGGTAACACTGTGGGACGCAGCATAAAGACCCTCATGTGGGACTCAGGAGAGATACGGTGGGAAGCTGTATCGAACATTGTAATTTTAACAGGTTATAATGGAGAATCCATTCTCGGAGAGCATGGAAAGGATGTAGGCATTTGGTTCCGAACCTTGTAAATCCTTGTGTCCAGTGCCTTTACATTTACTGCATCATTCGTGGAAAGGTGAGAGATACAAGAAGAGTGGATCGAGGCTTTAACCAGCCATAGAGGTTTAATTGATAAAGAATCAATTAGTAAAAAGTTTTAAGGGATCACTGATTCACCCCCTCCCCCTCTCAGTGATTCACACTGATCTGGGCACATCATTTTCAATATTCTTAATATTGGTTTTTTGGAAGAATAGAATGGTTTATTCATGATATAGTACATTATCATTATGTAAAAAATAGGATAGCCGAATATTGATTATATGAAGGGTAGAGCCCAATTATAGCTCATTGGTGATAATGGCATCACATTTATGAATTTTAGAGCCCCATTGTACCTTAAGAGGGAGATTTATATAGCATATATGAAGGTTTGATCCCCATTATAGCTCATAAGTTATATTTATATACCTTATAAAAATGGTTCAGTCCCATTATACCTCTTAATAATGCTACGTATAACTTATATAATTGGTTGATCCCAATTATTTCTCTTGGGTGAGACTGATATAGTATAAAAATGGATTTATCCCCATTATTTATCATTAAAAACGGATGACCCTAATAAATATTATATCCATGGTGATCCCCAGTATATCTCTCTAATGTGATGTATAATTAATGGATGTTGGCCTTGAGGGATATTCCAATAATAATTGTGAAGGATAATCCATTAGTTTTTTTGAAGGTTAATCTAAGTTAATTTTTATAAGATATACTTGAAGTTATTATATGAGTAGATATTATAGTGAATATATATTTAATAATGATCGTTATTTTATATATAATAGTGTAAAGTATATCATTATGTAAAATATTTTATGTGATTTTAAAATTTTCGTATAATAGTCTATTAGATTATTTTTCTATAAAAATTATCCAGTGAATTTATTTATGAAATGTGATGGAAATAGAATTTATTTAATGGGATTGAAAATGGGGTATAATATCAAATTTTAAGTCAAAAAATGTAAATTTTTATATGTATTCATTGACGTCTAATTTCTTTCATTCATTTATATCCCTCAATGAGTGTCTTATGATCATCCCATGTTGTTAAAACTTATTCCATAGGGTTTATAAGTGGATAAGGGTAAATAAGAACCAATGTTGAATATATTATAGATTTTACATAATATTATATAATGATTTATTTTAAAGTATATGTATTTTGTAAAACATGGATAGTGAGATGAAATGTCCACTTGGTAATTTATGTGTTTGTTATGAATGAATATTGGATTTGTTTATTTAAAATACAATCGTAAAAGATCATTGAAAATCAAATGATGATAATTAGATTCTATATACATTAGAATATTTAATTTTTTACAGTGATTACTTATACTAAAAGTTTATACATTACTATTAGTTGTGAATCCTTCTTGAATAGTCTTAGCCATTAAAAAATTTGGAATTTCCTGAGACTCTATCCTCACTAAAATGGATAACTAAGTTTAAGGAGATAATATCAAGGTTATTTTCCATTACAATTAAATTATAGTATTATGAGAATTTGTGTGGTGAGTGGTGGTATATATTTGGTATAAAAGTATTTGGACAAATAAAATATTTATTAAATTATTCTTCACACAAGATAATCGATATTATTGTTTATATATTCATTGATTATTAACTGAATCATGTTAGGAATTAATTTATATGTAAAATATATTATACAGTTTAATAATTCTTATATCATTTGATGAAAAATAATTTTTTTCTATATTTTACTATTTATATAATAATTACATTATTTATAAAGATATCGATAAAATTCTCCCCTACATGATTTATTAAAGATAAAACCATGAAATGATATTCATTTATCCCAAAAATTATAATTTTTTACTAATGCCTATTCCATGAATTATTTATTTAATAAATAATGTGAAACTTGTTTTACTATATTTTTGAACTTATAAATATATTATTTTACAATGATTTTGTATTTATTTCCTAATATAATGATTCAAATATATAATTATTTAACAAATGGTAAATAATATTTAATAGAATAAATATTAATTTACCATAATGTCTATTTTTATATTATATTGGTGTGTTTTTTATTCTAAATTTAATGTTACTATTCTAATGGTCATATTTTTAATAATCATATAATAATTAATATCAAATAAATAACTTTTCATTAACATCATTCACCTTTAGATAAATTTTCTAATAGGTTTTTATGTAAATAAATTTCATTATTCTAATTTGTTTTATTTTTTTCATTCCTTTGTAAATATTTTTTCATATGAATAATATTTATAACAATAGAGAACCATAAATTTTTTTAAATTTTGGTCATATTAATTAATTATTTCTATTTTCTACATGTATTATTTTTATATATTTTTTGAATTTTTTTTCATTTTTAATTTTTAATATCTCTTATTTTAGTCAATATTTAGAATATAACAATATAATATTTTTTTTCTTAAATAAATAAATAAATTTTACTTTTATGTAGTGAAATATTTATACTAGAAAATTATATTTTATGTTCCCTTCAACTAAATATTTTTTTACTCAGAATTGTTTTCAAGTTAATCTAAAAATAGTTACGGTTAATTTATCTTTAGTAGTTTTCATGAAAAAATTTCAATTTTGATAAAATAATATTCCTCCAGAAATGATTCACTGGATGAGCTATCTGAATTTAGAACACTTCATCTATAATTTCAAGAATCTAGACTGGTTTGTTCCCATAAAAAAATATTACATTGATTTATTCCTTTAGTCATGAGTACAAGTGTTGGGTTTTAAGTGTACTTCCCATATAATGAAACTATAATATCTTTTACTTTGTAGATATTTGTTGGAATAACCAATAGATGAGATGTAATACAATTTCATTCCAAATTAAATAATTTCAAATGTATCTTGTACATATTTATCCCTTATTACAAAAAAATGCAACTCCAATAATTGGTTATAGCATTAGAAAGTCATTGAACCAGAAAAGCCACTTTATTCGATTTCTAAACTTTATTGTCTATCTATTTTTGAGATTTTTTGACATATTTATTTATAGTTATTACAATTTAATTTTTATCCTCTATTAGTTATTTACAAACTGGAATTATTCCCATTATTTTTGGCAATAAATTTAGAGTATAAAATATTTTAAAATTATATGAAATAGTTATTTTAATATTAATTATTAACTAGAAACTATTTCATTACATGAATTCCATCATAGGTCACTACTAATCCCATTTTGCATAGAAATAAATTGATCATGGTTGTATCATGTTCATTAATATTTGAATATTTATTTTAGATATTATATATTTTATCTATGATTGGTAGTTTTGAAATCTAAATAATCTTTCATAAATATTATTTGGATATACTAAAATTTGTATGTAAAATCATATTCTGGAATTGATACAATTTATTGCAATGAACCATAAACCGTCTAAATTCTTTTAATATAATGTGATGAAAGAAAATCAAGAGGAATAATCTCAATTAGTTTTATGCAAGTAGATTTCTATTCAATATCTCCCATTAAGATCTGCACCACTAGGACTTCTACCTAAAAAATTTATTTATATCACAGTGAAAGAAAACTAATGAAATGCGTGAGTTTATATGCTCAGTAAGGGTAAAAAATGGAGACATCTAAGAATAAACATGAATATTGTTGTATGATAATGTGATCTTAACATTAAGATATCATACCCTGTATATCAATGGTCATAAACATGATATATGGGATATATCTTGTTAGTTCAAAAGACATTATTATTCCCTTGATGATATTGATAACATAAAAAAGGATAAAAATTTCGTCAAATGTTTATAGTATTATGGGATAATATTCTTGAAAACCTATTTTAGATAACAAATATTTCTGATCGAAGAATGGGTGTATTTGATATTTCTTAAAAATACTTTCTTTAAAATATTATATAACAAAGATTAAAATATGGGACTAATACCTGACTATATCAAGAAATAACATTTTATATGTAAAATAATGAATATTATATAGAGATTTATCGTAATATTTTATCATGGTAATCAATAAAAAAAATTAATTTCAGAAAGCGAAGAGAATGTCTCATTACACTCTTATAACTCGGTTACATGGGATCATACAGACCTTGTGAAAAAGTAATTTACATAAACATTAATATTTTATTAAAATAATTATATTTTGTGTACAATTTGTAAAATGCAATTATAGTCACCTATAAGAGGATATTAGGTTCCTAATAAAACATGAATCTCAATGATGGAAAATTAAAAAATTATTTTACCGATTTGGTATCTTCTAAAATAAAAATCCTATTCAATAAGGTTCATAAACTTTGAATTTAAATACCCAAAATATTAATTACATGATAAAGATAATAATATATTTTTCATTAAAAAAGTAACGCAAAATTAATTGCTAAATAACATATCTTTTATCTCAAAGATATTGAAAGGGATATGAAATCCCCTTAGTTTATGTTTTAACTCTCATTGTACTCCTACTAGCTTCTTATATAAAAATATGATTTTAGTATATATATTTTTCAGAATAATATTATTATAAATATTGACATATATTTATTTATTACCAACATATATTAACCTCTTGTTAACGATATTATGGTATGGTTTTACTGCGTTTAATATTCACTTTGATCATTCGATGTGTCTTAATTCGTTACAGCTTTGTTCTGTATATTAATATCCTTATTCCATAATTTATAACATGATATCAATATCATTAATAACCAGTATAGTTATATTATAATAGTATATTTTATAATTAAATAGTTAATTAAATACACCTTTCCTTGAGATAAAAGGTTGTACGTACAAATTAACGATGTTTTCTGTTTTTATTGTCACATTTAATGAAATTGTGTAAATTGTATATCAATAAATACGTGTATATATATCATTATTAAATTAGAATTAATGTGTCATATATATCATATTATTTAACTAAACCCATCCTTAATATATTCTATGTTGTTTTTGAATGAATAACAGCTCTTTGAAGGGGTGGTAGTCCACAATTCCTCCAACGAGATTATCATATTATCAATAAATGTATGTTAAAAAAATGTGAATTCAAAAATAATAATTAAGAATAATGTCATAATAAATATAATATATTAAATATATAAATATATTTTCCATCATAATGGCCACCATGATTGGTGGTAAATAAAGAATGATCAATCATCATTTTCTGAGGCAGTAGTTCGTCGTACATAGAAACAGTAGGTTATACATCTATTAGATGGAGGTATGTGTGTGTTTAGGTGATAAAATTTTCATAAAACAATCTTAGAATATTTATGATATTGGTTTTATTTATAAATAATGTATTAATAGGATTTTATGTGGTTTTGAAGGAAAATAATGGAAAATATCCTTTAAGGAGACATTACCTCTAATTTCGGTAACTCATTTTGGTTTGTGCGAAATAATTTATTTGAAATGGTTTCGACCTAAATGGAGGATTCAGGTTCTAATTTAATTTCATTGGAAGTCCACATGGTCAGATCCTATGGAAACATAAATGTTTTGATAGATTTGATCAATGGGTAGATGTTCTGGTTTTTTATAGGGAATGAAAATGACTCAGATGGAAATTTTAGAAACAAATTACATTTTTGCACGTTATTTCAAAAAACTAATCATATCAAAATTACCACAATCAATACATTAAGGATTATAGACGATATATAGACATAAAATGGGTTCTATAATAGTTTCTAGGTAATTTTGGGCTTTAATTTTAAGGTTTATTCCCAAATTAAGCTGAATTTGGCCTTAACAGTTCTGATTAATTTTAATCACTTTTACTAATCATTTTGGGAAAAAATTAACCAGGCCTTATAAAACCCAAAATATTAGACATAACTCAATATTGTAGGTTATATTTTTTTAATACCAATCATATAAGGGGGAAATTTATTATTAGTTCTATTCCCACATATATGATTTAATAATGAGGTTTTAATATAGGGAAAAGTTCAAATGTTTGTTAAAATTTAATATTCATTTTCAAATTTAAGTAGATCCTAAAAAATTTAATTTTATTAGTATACGTAATTTTCATTTAATTTTTCCTTATAAAATATTTATAATTTCAATTAAATAAATAGTTTATTAGGCAAGAAGGATGTTTTAATCTAAAAAGATGTAGTTTTCGCTATTCATACAAAAAATGATGTTTTTACAAAAATCCTAGGAAATCACCATAGGATAAAATAGAAATACTGAATTTAAAAATATTTATTTTAAAATAGTATTTATATATATTTTTCTAAAATAAATTTCATTCGAAGGGAATTAAAATCAGTTTATTAGAGAAAATGATATTTTAAATATAAAATGAATTTAAAAATTATCATATAATTTTTTATAAATATTATTTATTTATATAAAAATATTATAAAAACATTTTTAATTTTTTTATTAATATTAATATTATCATATTTAAATATTGAATACAATTAAAAAGTTGTTTCCTATAAACATAGTATCGAGTGTATCTAATCCAATATAGTGTTGCATGCATTGTACGCCAAGTCGGTGTTGCTTGTAGAAAATGACAAGTTGATTTTCTGTGTAGTAGAATACAATATTTAATTTCTTTTATAAGTAATTATAGACATATTGTATTAACACACAAATATAAATATAAATAATTATTTCTAGTGTTATGTGAAATAAAAAATATTTAAATATTAAATTTATTTGTGAAAATCTCAAAATCTCTTAGTGATACTCCCTACCCCCTTTAAACGAATTTCACCCTTGAAATTCCATTGGGTAATCAATGGTTAATACATGAATTTAAAAATAATAGAAAACCACATCTCACAAATGGATATGAAAAAATCTCTTAACAAGGAATATATCGAACCATAACGGTTACTCGCGGTAACATATAAATGGGTTTCCACATAGGAGAACATTGGTTGGGATTAATGATTAGACAAGGGGGGAAACATACATATTTAAAGAGAGTGATTGTAATAATCAACCAATAAAATTCTATGGTCATAGTAATGTTGAGGACATAAAAATCAGAAATCATTTATGATTCCCGAAGTTTTTAGTTCAACATAATTTAGGGTATTTACAGAAAAAAATTTTGGATCACTTAAAGAATATTGAGCAATTCTAGATAAATTTATATAAAAAAATATCATTCATGGGATATGATTTGAAAATTTTCAAATACCTCCAGAATATCTGGGAATATAGGTGCATAAATTATCATTGATGAATACAGAATCGATATATGAAATTAACAGATCATAAATCCAAAAAAAGATTAAAATTTATAACTACTTGTATGTAATAAAATGCATTAATCTATAAAAAGTAGAACTAATAGTTCACCATATATATTTATTAATTAAAAATAATTACAAATTAACCAGGAAATTTCATTGTCTAGTGGTATGTTTTAAACCCTTATCCTCTTCCGGTTATGGGTTCAAGACCCACATTCATTCCAGAATACACTAGTTGTCATAAGACATACATGAAGTCCATTTTTTTTAAACAAGACCTATATAATACATAATACAAAAATATTGGAAATAAGTTTAATAATTGATTAAAATTTTCACCATGTTTTTGAAAACATGCTCTGTGCACAAATACTTACTCCAATGACTGACATAATCTTTTCATGAATGGATAACCATAAAACCCTTAAAATTGATAGAAATACCGAACTATAGAGAGTTACAAACTCTGATAAACATTTATTACCTTTTATGAGAATTTATATCTTGGTATTAAAATTATAAACATGTTAATACCATTATTTTATATCCCATTATAAATTTTTAACAACACAAATTACTATAAATCTATTTGAAAAACATGCAAACTTACTCATTTCAAATTATATTGGATTTACTACTGAAATATTAAATTGTTTTCAACATAATTTTTGGTATAATAAAACAACAATACAAAATTCATTACAAATTTCCAATTAAATCATTATTTTCTGATTTATTTATACATATCCCAGTTATCTTTATCCACTCAACAATATCTTAACATAATTAACATGTTAAGGGTTACCTTTCCTTAGACAAAATGATATATTTTATGAGATAAACATTCTATTTCATCATTACTATTCAACATATTCTTGTAAATACTTTTAAAAAAATGAATTGAACAATCCATAAATATTTCAATATTCATAATTCTGGGAGCAATATATAGAATTTCTTTTATTACTTCGTCCATAATCCATTAACATTAATACCTCTCTACTATCAAATTTCATACATAGTATCACCCACATCAAAAATATAACCATTACTCTCACCACCTTTCTTATTATATTTCTGAACATTCATCCTTTGACATTCGGCTTCATAATGACCATATTCTTTGAATTTAAATAATTTAATCATTTATTATAACTTAGGTAGACCAATTTAACCATCCATTTAGTTAAATGATCTCTTTATTTTTACATTTCAGTCATTTTTGTGTGTCATTATTTAAAATAGAAAAAACACCTTCTTATTACTCTAATACATTCACTTGGGTGATTCATTTCACATTCATGACATATATTAATTTGAATCATCATTCATCTATGGTCTCCATTACCCGAACTCGTAGAGAACTCCGTCGTTCTCTTCCTTGGTGAGTCTGAGAGTTGTTTAAGGTAAACATTGTAATGGTATTCTCTAAAAAATGATTATTAATGATCATAAAATCATTCACTCAAGTGATTATATCACATGACATCCCATTATAAATTATCCTATCACATTCAACATTACTCTGGTTCCTTCTAGTTTCCATCATTGACTGAAACCATCAACATAGTTTGTTCATTATATATCATAGTAGAAAATCACCTAGTAATTGAAATAATTACCTACAGGATATATAAACTATTAAAACATCCATAATAAATTAAACATTGTGTTTATCCTAGATTATTCATATCTATATTATATCCAAATCTTGTGTGATTGTTCTTGAAGAGTTTGTGATTTCCATAAGAATATTCCCTGAGAGTGTCATACCTGGTGTATAGAAAGGCCCATTTGTATGTACGAGATTACCCAAAGTAAGTATTTTGTCATCATTTAAGTGTTTTCCCTATGTGACTTTGTGATTAATCCAAATCCACTTGTAGTATCCATACAAGGATGAATTTGTATGAAACAACTCACTCATTATTATACAAAAATTCAAAGACATTTTCATAAATGTTAACACATCTTTACAAATATCCATAGTTAGATCCAAATAAATATATTTAGAAATAATCCTTGGGATCTCAATAAGGATTTATCTTCCTAGTATCCAAATGTTGACTAAAACCTTACATTTATACCAACTATAGAGTCCCAAAATTAACACAACTGATATTATATCATTTGAGATTAATAATTATTATGTCAAAAAAATAAATTCCAAATGACTGTAAATGTTTTGTGTGTTTGAATAAGTGGAAAAAAATATTATATCCTGGTTAAATATATTCAAAATCATCATTAATGAACTACACCATTAGTACTTATACCTAAAATCATTGTTCATAATCTGATGAAAGAAATAATATGAAAGTTGTGAGATCAGATGTTCTTTAAGGGTAAATAAGGGAGACATGTGAGCATAAAAATTAATAAAGTAGCATGATAATGCAATCGTAACCTTAGGATATCATACATTATATATTAAATGTGATTAATATTATCTAAGGGATAAATTAGGGCATGTAATGAGAAATTAATAATAAATAAACAAATACCATTATCCATGAAATCATAACTAAGGAATACTATATAGGATGTATGGAATACATATAAAATAGAAAAATTTATGTTAGTGATACATACCAATTCCTTTATAACTAGTTAGGCTTGGACTACGACCTTTGTACCCACATTGGTCTTGGACTAGTAACCTATGTTAACACATTCATTTTGGAAGTGGATGAAAATCAAGTACTATCATTTATTCAGTATTGGACTACTACCTGTGTACTTTCATTAATTTAGGATTGGACAATAACCAATACATACATAAATCATTTTGTTCATGGGCTACAACCCAACACCCTATTTATTTTTGGGCTTCAATTATAACCATAACCCCCTATTTCTTTAAGGGCTTGGGCTATAATCCTTGCACCATTTGAGCCCATATAAAAAATATCATCACCCAATTCATTAGATGAAGATATAGCTCTCATCCATCTCATAGAAAATTCATTCACACATGTTCCATAAGATAATAATAGATTCATCATATCATAACCCCTAAAATGATGGATGTCTTAATAACATGAAATCATGACCCATAAAATGAAATAGGTATCACTAAAATTTCATCAAATCCTGAACTATGTAAAAGATATTGTTTTGATAGAAATTTCATCAAAACGCTTCCTCTGAAATGGGAATATATTTCATAAAGAGATAACCCCTAAAATAGACAAAAGGATTTATAAATACCATTATATTAAGCCTGAAACATTAATTATAAGGACATGAAAAGAACCAATAAATATTTTCAAAAAAACGGCATGAGTAACATAAATGGTTGTCAACTTATATGAAAAATAGTTTTGAAATATCTTTCAAAAACATTACTTGAGTGAAATCTCCCGTCTTAAATGAATAATGTTTGATAATATATAAAAAAATATAAATGAAATTCTAATAAAATACATTAAAACATATAAGGTTGATATTAAACAATTTTAAAAATATTTTTCCTTGAAAATTATCTTTAAAAAAATTTATTAATGATTAACCATTTAGAAGTCATAATGAATCATTAAAGGAATAATGGTTGGTAAATTGGTACATTTCATTTGAATTAAAAAAAGAACATCTATTTTTCTAGGTAAAAAATTACAAGGAATGCCTTGTTCAGAGAGAAACAAGAAGATTCCCTTGAAGGGATTGGTAAAATACAAAAAGAGTAAAAACATATTTAAATTATAATAGGATAATGATATAATATTCTTGGTAAGACTTTTTATAAAACATATATTTCCCAATGATGAATGGGTAAAGTCGTTCATTCCTAAAAATACATTTCTATCAATATTACATAGGAAATAGAATAATTTGGTACTAATGCATGATTATATCATAAAATAAAATATGATAAAAAATCTAATGAATATTCTAGAGTTATGGGTCATAATATTTCATCATTTTAAGTAATAACACAATAAATCTTGGAAAGAGATGATATTGTTTCAATAAACTACTATAACTCAGTTTCATTGGATAATACACTCCATGTAAAAAATGAAATTAAATGAATCAATATATGTCAATAAAATAATTATATAAATGTTTTAACATGTAAAAGAGAATTATATACACCTCAATGAAGTTTTTAGGTTCATAAGAAAACCATAATTTCAATGAACAAAAAATGCGACAAAACTGTTTTACAGATTTAGTAACTTTTGCATACATAACCCCACAAAATATTATCATAAATTTAGAATGAAAATACCTAAAATTTTATGTAAAAGCTAAATATAATAAAATTATTTTATATGAACACAACACATATAAGGATAGTGTGTGGAAAATATCTTTTAGGTCACAGAAATTAAATATGAGATGAAATGTTATTACCTTATGTCATGACTATCTCTGTACTCGTAAATACTTCCTTTATAATAAATATCAGTTTATCATAATTTTTTTTACAAAAGTGTATAATAATATATATTACAATATATGTATTAATTTTGACCACATATTAACTTCATGTTATCGATCCTATTTTAATGTTCCTCCTCATTCAATAATCACTGTGTTCTTCACATGCATCATAAGTTCCTAAATTTTTTGTCCTTATTCTTATATCATGATTCAAAAATGTATAAAATGAAATTAATGTTAGGTACATAATGAATAATTATTTTATAAGAATATATTCAATAATTAATTATGTAATGGAACACACTTTTCATGGAGACAGTTAGTTGTATATACGCATAAACACTATTTTCAGTTTTCATTTTCATATTTTATGAAACTATGTATATGAAATTTGTATATACAAATATATATATATATATGAATAATAAATTAGTGTTAATATATCATATATATAATTTATTTTCATTAAACACATCCTTAATACATTCAATGTGGTGTGTGTACGAATCACATTACTTTGAGGGGGCGGTAGTTCACACTTCCTCATACAAGTTTTTTATAATTACACCGAATGCAAGGGAAAATATATTTGTTGTAAAAATAATATAGATACATACATTCCTAATAAATATAATATATTAAATTTATAATTATACTGTCCGTCATAATGGAATCCATTATTGGTTGTAAACGATAAATAAATGATCATATTTTCGTGAGGCATTAGTACTCTCTACATAAATATAGTATGTTAAACATACGTTATATACAGTTTTATGTAAATATTGGTCAAATAAATTTCATAACAACATAATAGTATATTTATTATTCTATTTTCGTCACATAAGAATGTAATAAATTGTTTTTTGGTGGTTAAGATGGAAAATAATGGAAATGAACTTGAAAGAAGATTTCACCTCTTAATCGAGTAAATTCTTTTGGTTTATACCAAAGGGCTTCCATTTGAGGGTTTATGAAAAAAGGGAGGATTCAAGGTTTAAGTGATGTTTTTTGAGGATAAATGGATTATATTGGATGGCTAAGAATCCTTTAATATTTGTGAGTAATGGGTAGAGGTTTTTGCTTTTTATATGGATGGAAAGTGACTCACATGGAATTTTTTTAAATAAACTATATGTGTACATGTTATTACATAAATAATGTAATAAAAACCAACCTAAATCAATTTTTAAGGGTTTTTTTCGATATATATACATAAATAGGGTGTTGGAAAATTGTCTAGGTCATTTGGGCCCTTAACATTAACGGTTATTCCCTAATTATGCATAATCTGGCCCTAAAAATTTTGATGAATTTTAATCACTTTTTTAGATAATTTTGTTATAAATAATTAAAATGGACTTATTAGAATCTATATATTAGAATCAATAAAATATTGTATGAATAAATAATGTAATTCCAATAATATTATCAGAAAAAATAAGATTAGTGGTAATCCCGCAGATGTCACGAAATAGTGGGGTTTTAATCTAGGAAAAAGCTCAATTGTTTTTTATTTTTTATTCATATTCAAATAGAAAATGATCCTAATTAATTAAATTATATTAGTATATTTAAAATTAGTTTTATTTAACCATAAACTATTTTAACAATATCATTTATCAATAATTTTTATTTATAGAAAAATAGATTTTAACTGAAAAGTAGTTTATTTCACTGTTTATCAGAAGATGGTGTTTCCCCAAAAAATAATGAAAAATTAACCGTTGGATAATTTATACATTATGATTCAAAAAATTGATGTTTATTTTATATAATTAAATTTATAAATTTTTATAAAACTATTTTCAATAGAAGGGAAATAAATTCCATTTATATAAGAAACATTTATTTTTAAACATAGAAGGGTATTACTAATAATAATATACTTTCATATAAATATGGTTTACTTATATGAAAAAATTAAAAATATATTTCAAATTTAGTTATTACTATTCATATTTTTTTCAAAAATATTTAAAACTATTAAATTAAATGATTCGTAGAAACTCATAATTCTGTGTATCGCACTCTAACTCAGTGTTGCGTGTATCGTACACCAAGATGGTGATGTTTGTAGTGTAAGACATGTTGGTATTTCATGTAGTGAAATAAAAATTCATATGGATGTTGAATGTACTATTTGACTTAGTGTATTAATATATATATATATATATATAACTATTTCTAGTTTTATGTTAAATAAAAAATAATTATAAGTTAAATTATTTCCAAAAAAAATTCAAACTCTTAGTGTGTTATATAGATAATGTGATAACTGTTATATAAATATTTAATTTTATATTTATTGTATTTATTCATGGAAAATAATAAAATTGGTACTCTTGATAATCTAACCTCCTCACACAATCTAAGAATCAAATATTGTCAAACCACTACCCAATCCTCTTCATATATTAATACCCAAATCAGGGAGCTATTTGTCTACAAAATACAACATTCAAATTCCCAAATGAGGTTTTTAATGTTAAGAAAATATAATGTGTAAATTACTCATTCATTTTCTATTGATTTCATTTAATTTTCATTTATTTTCCTATAATATTCTCAATAACATTTTTCAAGTTAAATAATTATTCAAATATATAATATATAGTATAATTTTATCATTTTATTGGATGATCATCAATTAATATTATTTTCCTTTCCCTTTTATTTTAAAATTTTAATCATTGTTTATGATGTGTCGATTTAGCATCAACATGGATGATGTGTTATCATTTTTCTATTAATTCTATCAAGGATGGTTATATAATAATAATCATGTCTATGTTATAATTTTATAATAAATATTATACCTAAAGTGAATTTATATATCCAACATATAATGATGATATTAATTAAAATGATATCATATTATGATTTTCATAAATACTACCAATAAATTTAATAATTTTCATTATCATTTAATCTAATTAATCACCCGCATACAATTTATAAAATTGATATGTAATAAAATTTAATTAATTTACATTAATTAATATCATATAAATTCAATTAAAATAAATTATTACCATTTTTCCTAAACTTTCGTACATTTATAAGATCAAACTGATCATGAAAAATTTTAAATGAACTCCCTATAAATGAAAAAATTAATCTCTAAAACTCATGTAAATGGCTATAAAATGACATTAAAAATAATAATAAGTAAAATAAATGTATAATAGGTTCTAAAATAATAAATTTATTAATTTCATTTTATTATTTTTTAAATTATTTCCATGTGAATAACTTATTAAGACAGAAGGCAAGAGATTACCTCTGAACCTTTATTTGTCATTCATAATATGATATCTCTCTCATTAACCCAACGTAATTATAATTATTATATAACACTCCACCTAAAATTACTATTTATTTTCCATTACTATGTTCCTAGATCAATTATTCTTTATTATACTAGGGAATATATTTTTCATATCTTTTCCATCTCAATCCCACATGATAAGCATGAATAATTAAAATGAACTTCTTAGTTTCTTATCCATTTAACACTTCACACCATAATATTGGTCAAGACACACATATTATTTTTTTAAACACAATTTTTGTCTTAAATGATATCTAAATTAATTTCTTGTTTTTTTGTAAATAATTCTACCTTTTTCCTCATTCAATACATGTTTTTATTTTCCCTTAAATGTCACCAATGTTGACCATTTCTAAAGATTCCTAAACACTCTTTTTAAATATTTTCACTTTATATGTATATATTTTAACTTGAAATAGGACTAATTTACCTAATTAATTTTAAAAATTTCTTAAAATCAATTATTTCATAGGAATCATTATGATACAAAAAATATTTATCCTTTCTGACATTGTATATATAACTATTTTCCTCTATGAATTCAGTATTTTTAGACCATATTTTTGATTCACCGTTTGAAAAACTTAAGAATTCACTTCTTATTAAGTGTTCACATACGTAGAGATATGATGCATAGGGTATTCTATAGTTTCATGAGACGTTATGATGGTATTGGGAGTAAACTATATAATGTTATGGGACATTGTCCGCCATGTGTAGTGATCTTGGATATTTACAGTGACATGTACTTATGTCATGTTTTATATTGCTACAACATTCTTATGAGGACATGATTTTAGTATCCTTTTTTATATATTTTTTGATTTTCTAGGATTATTCGTGTTACGTTTATTTTTATTTAATTTTGTTATGACTTCTAACCCATGTTATATGCTTTAGTTCTATGACTATTCTATACATATCATATTAGTCCATAAATTGTTTTCCTGTATCCCGAAAGTTATAAAACTAGTTTGTAAGATCTAAATTTATGTTTTGATTCCTTTACGAAGGTTAAATAAAATATGTTGTTATTTTGGTTTCATCAATTTTTATTATTTACCTAATATTCCAAATAAGCTCATCTTTACAATCCATGGTTTTTATTTCATGATAAATTATGAAAAAATTATGGCCAAATTTATGTAACAGGCTAGGGTAATTGTTGTTTTTATCAGAACATGGACTATTTATTTTCGGATATTAGAATGAAACTAAGTTTTTATAAACCCTATGGATAATTCATTTATCATGTGTAAAAAGAATTGAAATTTAAGGAATAACATTATATGATATAATTTATACATACATTTCTATCCTTATATATTCAATGTTTGATTTTTTTTAAATGCTTATTAGCTATTTGTTTAAATGCAATAATCATTCCATATCTTATTTATTTATGAGAATTTGAATAGGGTAAATATTACCAACAATCAATGTGATAGTCAATGTGATTGATTACCTAATGATATGGAAACCTAGATGGATGTTGATGTAAGACAAATTGTGATATTCCAATATAGTTATAAGATATTATAATTAATTAATGAAACATATTTGAGTTTCCTATTAAATAAAATAATATATGTATTGTGTGTCGTAGATGCTCAATTAATAATGATTATGGAGAAATGAAGAATCAATTACCTACATGTCCTCAATTTCGGATGAAACATCTTAGATACTATCTTATGCAGACTAAGAGTTGGATCAAATTTGTAAGAAATATGATAAATATTCCAATTTCTCAAGTAAAATTAATATTCATGTTAAATAGATACATGGAAATAAAATTTGATCTCGGGTACCATATTCAGTTCTACGCTGAATGTATGGAGAATTTGGGAATTGTCTAACTTTTTATGAATTATAGGTTATGGAAAGTATAATTAGTAGAAATAATAAACATGGACAAGGGAAAATGGAATTAATAAGAATTTTTGGATCTTAATTATTGAATTAAAAGTATCCTCTACACCTTTGTTGAATTTTTCATGTTTTATTTACCATTCATACATATTAGAAAAATAGTTTATTTTTTGAATGTACATAGAGTCACCACTTGAAATGTAATTATTTCATAAGGGAAAACATACATGATATCATATGTTTATGTTTATAGAAATGAGATTGTATAAAATTATATTATTCATGGTTTAGTGGTGTTTTATTATAATTTGTGTGTGTATTTTTATATTAGTGTAAATAATAAACCAACTATATAGAATGGGAGATAAATCTACACCCCACTAGAAATCCTCCAATTATATGAAAGTGTATGGTGGATGAAAAATATCCTTATAAATAACTATCTCATGTGTGGATGTTATTTCTAAATGATGAAGAATATCTAGATCATGTTTTTGTGATGAAATATATAATCATAATAAATGATATTCCCATTGTTAGGCACTATACAAATGTGTTCCATGATGAATTGTCGGGTATTCCTCTTGAACTAGATGTTGATTTCTCAATTGAACTTATTCAGGGATCTCATCCTATATCAGAGACACATTATAGAATTTCCACTATTGAGTTTGATGTACAAAATATGTAGTTATTAGAGAATCTATAAAAGGGTGTTATATGACTGAGTGCTTCAACATGGGTTGTACTGGTCCTCTATTTTGAAAACATTTATCGATTAATGAGCCTCTAAATTGATTATCATGAGCTCAACAAAATAACTATTTAAAACAAGTATACTCTACAAAATATATATGTCATGTTTGATAAACTACATTGGGACAAGTTTTTATATAAGGTTTACTTTGTCTGGGCTATCACTAATTTAAAGTGAAGAAGAGAGATATTCCCAAGGATACCTTTCAAAAAAGGCATGGAAATTATGATTTCATATTGATTCCCTTATGAATATGTAGTGATTAACAATTTTTTTGGAAATAATATATAGATTCATTATATATTCCCTTGATTTTTTTTTTGTTATTATTTATTGATGATATTATAATATACTTTAATTGTTCAAGGGATCTAGGGGATCATTTGAATATTATGCAAATGAATTGAAATGAGATTAAATATATGAAAAGAATAAAAAATATAAACTATATATGGAGGAGGTATAATTCTTAGGCCATGTTATAACTATAAATGGGTTATCTATTGACCCTTCCAAGAAAAAGGAATTCATATAGTGGCCTAAGACATCGTCAGTAATGTATTTTTTCAGTTTCCCTGATCTAGATGTGTTTTAAAAGATAATATTTAATAAATTTTCCTTACTTAAAATTAAATTAATCATTTTTAATCAAATGGGAGTAATACATTTTTATTCGAGGTAATTTTAATACTTCATAAAATAGTTAAAAAATAGTATTTCACAACACATAAAATAAGACTATACAGAAGTGGGTAACACATTATGGTATAAATTGATTCTTCAAATATGGTCTTAACCTATTTACTAATGATGAAGGATAATGTGATATGATACACCTAAAGGAAGGTAAAAAATAATGAATATAATAGTCCCACAAATGATCTGGAGTTTGTGGTTATGATATTTTCATTAAAAATCCTATATATTTATCTATATTTGCAGATGTGAGATATATATATATATATCTCTATGTGTGTGTGTATGTATATATATCATAAGATCCTCTAATATATAATTATATGTATGGATCATAATTTGAACCTTTGAGAATAGAAGGATCTCAAAATTGTTTAAAAATGCTCAGTTCACTACCATCCAAGATAGGCAAATAATGTAGATTATTCTCGATCTAGAAGGATCCTACAACATTATAAGTGATCATATTTGGTAAATATCCAGTCTTATTATATATTAAAATGATATACATGGAGACCCTTAAAGAAGTAACACCATGAAAACATTATCAAATGTTTGTTGAACCAATCATTTTAATGAAAATAAAGGATGATCAAAAGAATGATGTAGTAATATAAAAGAAGGTGGATGGTATAAGAAATGGGAAATACTCATAGTTAAAAATTTATGAGGAACAATTCATAAGTTTTGGGTCATTATTTTTCATACAATCCAATATAAATATTAGGAAAGATCATTTTCATGAAACACATGGCTCATTATTATCTATTATCTTAGAAAAAACATAGATGTATCGAGATCCCCGAGATCCCTATTTGTGGGATAATATGAATAATGATATTTCTAAATATTAATCAACATACCTAGTATATTATAAATTGAAGGACGAAATAAAAAGTTTATGCGGATTATGAAACCATTACCCATATGAACATGGAAGGGGTAAAAAATCACATTGTACTTTTCCACCTTAATTCCATATAAATATATAGGAAGTAATTTTATATGGGTTTTTTGGATGGTCCTACAAATAAAACTAAATTTATCTAAAATTGTGAGTACACTTCACTGAATCAACATGCATGGATACACCTCAGAGTTATGATAAGTAAACATGGAGTGGAAAAATTTATTAAACCAGATAAAGATCTTATACTCACCTCCTTATTGAGGAAAATAATCCAACTTGCTATAAACAATGACTTAATCATTAGTATGTACTATGATCATAAAACTAAATACAAATCCATGATAACTATTCAAAAACTATAAGAAAAGGTTATTTCATTTTCCATTGACATAAAAGGAGGAACGGACCATTATGAACCTCTATTCGTTTCCTATTACAAGAACAGTTTCCACAGTATCATAAAAATTGCTGCATATGATGCCCTTTGTGGGAAATGATACAGAATACTGACATGATATGATGATGCTGGTAATGTAAGTAGCTAGGAACTGAAATGGTTGATGGAATCAAAGAAAATAAGAAACCCATTATGAATCACATCATTGAATCCCAGCTTATATAGAATAAGTATTCATGAAATTTTTGATGAGACACATAATTTAATGTTAGATACATTGTATAAATAATGATATATCCATGGAATAAGTTCATGTAATTTGGGAAGAAGTCAATGATAGGTACCATGTATATTTTCCCCTTCTATATCCTTTTTTTGGTTAGAGTTTTGGCCAATTAAATGACACATTAATCAACCATGAATCATGTAAATAATTCATTTCATGTATCCCTCATGGGGAATTTCTTACCAGATCCTTCACATGTAATGATACCAAAGGTCATTCAACTGGATAAAAAACTCTCATCTGAAGAGTTGTCAGTGATGATCTGGGACCACATAGAAATATTTATATAAAATGAAATATTCACATTGTCAATGAAGTATTATTATACAATATGAATAAATATGATGAATTTCATAAGGAGGGAGTGATGAATGAAAAATACCCTCACTTTTTTTCATCATAGTATGTAAAATGAAATTTTGATATTAAATTTGTGAAAATGAGTCAAATTGTAACATCCTAGAATTATAAAAATAAAAATTACATTAGTATAATATTTTCATATATTAATAAATAATTTAAATAAAATAGAGAACAAAATATAAATTTTTTATATTAATAATGAAATTAATTAAACATATTTCTAGAAAATAAGGAACTTATACCAATGGAATAATTACTTGTGATTTGAATAGTAATGAAACAATTAGGAATATTAATTCATCCAACACAATAATAACCTCACCTATGAATATAAATAATATTTAGGTATAATTTGAATGAAAAATATGATAATATTCTCTTTTATATAAGTACATAAACATTTTTAATATTATAATTTGTTTTTGTAAAACATAAATTATTATTTACAGTGATATAATTTATATAATTATTTAAAGGAAAATTTAATTATTTATATAGAATCATAAATTATTATTTGATTCTAAAAATTAAAATATAATATTATGAGACCTTATTTAATTTTTTAAAGTGTCAAAAAAGCAGTTCTAAATTTTAAATCATTATTTTTACAATAATTGACAATTTTAAATAAAAGTTAAATTTATATTATTCAGATAAGTATTTTTAGAAAATGGATTAAATTTTCTAATGTGAAACTGGATAATTATTTTATTTGATTATTTTATGTTTTTATAAAAAAGTTGATTTTTTTAATATTGAAAAATATTAATTTATAGTATATAAAAAATACTAGAATTTTTGAGGCTTTGTTTATGTATTGATGATTTGAGAAAAATTATATTTAACTATAGGTATCTATTTATTATATTAAAACCTGTATATTAATAATAGTGATATTCATCAAAATAAAAAACATATTAATGAAACAATTACTCAAAAACACCTCTCTCCAACCACTATAAATACCACCCATCCCCACCTCTTCTCCTCACACATTCCAAGACGGGATGAATATCCACATACATTCCAACACTATTATGAATTTTACCTCCCACATATTTCAGGTTTCATTCTCAAAAAACATCAAATCCAAATTTTATTAGGCAGGTTCAGAAGGAGAAGAATAATAAGAGGTAAATTTATCTTTTTTTCTTTTGATTTAATTTCTATTTTTTATATATTATTATCCAATACTCACCTAAAATAAGACATGAAACATGATAACTACATTATCATATATATATATTGTAATTTTATATTGATATTGTAATATATTTCATTGAAACTATTCCCCTTTCCTGTTTATTATAAAAATGATAACATTGTATTTGATTGGTCAATTGATCGTCATCGAGGAAGATATGTTTTCATTTTCTATTTTCACCTATAATGATGATCATAAAACTATAATTATGGTTAAATATAAAAATTTTATACATTTTACATGTCAAGTAATTTACTTAGAAAAATATATAAACCTGATATTAAATAATATTATATCTTTTTGTGATTCTCAAAATAACTGAAAAATTAAATTAAATCATTTTCATTAACCGGTTTTCAAAATAATCATCACCATAAAATATATAAAATAGTTTAAACATTTTGATGTTTATTAATATCATATAAATAATTTTTTTTGAATTAGTATCATTTATCATGAACTTGCATACATCTATAAAAGAAAATGTACCATAAAACCATTAAAAAACGTGAAATTAAAAAAATTAAAATCAATCACTCATCATAACTAACAAATAATCATATAAAATCATAAAAAATCATGTATGTCACGAACTGAATTTGGTCGCCATAAAAACCGGCACCAAACCTTACCAATGACAAGGACCAAAGGGAGTTCCCAATCCCTAGGGGTTGGTAAAAGTGTCCGGATTTGACAAAATTATTGTTGGGAATGATAAAACTGAGATTATAAACGTACAACAACAAAAAAATCCAATAAACCAAATATGGATTTTTCAAACCAAACCATATTTAAAAAAATTTCAGAATTGTATTAACTAATTCAAAACAATTATCAAAGACTCTAACAAAAGGGAAAAAATCCCAAAGAACATCCAATAAAAAAATCCTCATGGAAAGAGGCGATGCCGTCAAGCTATCTCTACAATACTGAATCACGATGGACTGAAAAAATTTGTACCATTGACATAAGATGTTGTACCCTAACCAGTGAAAAAAAACCAGTCTAATTATACCCAAGCATTTCTGTAGAGTGTGTGCCAAAGCCCAGTAGGATACCACCACTAAGAGATTCAATGCGATAAACACTAAAAGACAAAGCGATTGTATGTTTTCATAAACATGTAACGATAATATGAATTATAAAAACATGCAATTTTTGAATCAAAATCGTTTTCAAGTTGGATATTTGAATTAATAAATTGTTTTGAATAAAATAACAATGCTAATGAATTTTCCATCCAAACATACCATATCCTGATGGTAAGCATAAATCGTCCAATGAGCACCATAAATGGGAAATAACCCCATGGAAATAGCTCATTGTGGGTCCCAGGTACCTCATATCTCCGTGAATGTAACTATCACAATATCAGTTATAGTGGACATTATCCACTAGCAGATATCATACCCATAACCTAGTGTTCCCCCACCACCACCACCATCATCATCATCATAGTTTAGTTATTGTTTTCAACGTCAATATTTCTACGTGTCACTGAGGCCAAACCCCACAATATCACTAGCATACTAGTACACGTCCACCCACCTAGATATTCGAGTTTTCTATTATGCTCGTAAAAGTCCAATAATCTATGAAATATAATTTTCACATTCAGAATCTACTTCTATGTCACACGTACACCAAACATCCCACATACATGTTACAAAAAACTCAGTTCGAAAACAAAATTAATTTTACACATCATACTCAAACAAAAATAGCCCACAAAAATGTTTCTCACCTTTATTTTCATTTGATAATATTTCAACAATTTATAAAACATTTAAAAAATGTTTGACATCTAATGTCCCCACATTATCTTTCAAAAACCCATATTAAGTTAACACACTCACCAAAGCATCCCACATTATATTTCATATATATTTCAAAATTTGATAAATATTTTATGAAATTTTATAAAACCATTCCAGGACGGTAAACATAACATCACAACTGTTACACAAATTGTTTTACCATTTTAAAAACATACACCCACCCAAATAGTTCCTACACTTCCTTTTCACATATTCTGTAACTCAATAACAAATTTACAATTTTCATTAAACACTGTAAAAAATCATGACATAATTTTTCATATAAACCCAATCAAAAAACCAATTTAAAACAAAAAATCACAACAAAAACCTACCCTACTAGAGTAGGTATCCCAAAAAACATTTAATAAACCACCATCATATGTTATAAAATAATCCCAAATATCCCCACAAGAGTTACACATGAAAAACACCCAATTTTAACCAAAATAGTAACTATAAATTACCCACATAACAAAATCCATCAAAACTGGTTTTCACACAGTAAAAAACGTATAAGTAACATTGAAAATAATATAATCATGCATACTAACTTATCAATAAACGCTTACACATGGAATCTCATACAAAAAGTACCAAGACCAAGAAATCTTGGTACAAAACATCAACCACACCACCAACTCGCCACAAGGAAGTGAAATTGATCCCTATACAATAATATTTGACCAAAAGGACACCAAATAAAACCATAGGTACGAAACCTAACTTTTGGACATTTTACTGTTTTATGTAAGAGGGATGAGACCCTAAGTAGAAGTAAGCAAATGAAGAGAGAAACACTTACATGACGCAATCGTTGAAAAATCGCCCCAAATCCACCAAAATATGAATATACAAGTATCCTAAACTAGTAAAGAGGCTTTAATGAGTCATAATAGGTCATGTGGGAAATGAAATGGGGGAAAAGATTGAAAATTGAAGGAGTAAAGATAGAATCATCGTATCACTTCAAATCTGGTCAATTTGAGAAGTATTAATAATAATCACCCTAATCTGTGGGGGTTATGAGTTCAAAAGATGCAAACACGCTAATGGGGGGTGAGCCTTTGTTTTTTGGCTTTGATTGGGAGGTGGAATCACCGAATAAAAATAAAAAATGAATGATATATTGAAAAATTAATAAACTACTTTAATGTAGGAAATGGGTTTACGGGCCTGCCCAACACCGTAAAAAACCCCAAATACATCATGATTATGGATTCCAATGAGTTCCAAATGGATATAGTGATTTTAATATACAAGGGGAGGGAAATTGGGAAGTGTAATGGGTGTAAAATTTTGACAAATAAAGGACTAATAAAAGAAACAAAATATATTTTTCTATATAGAAATGAGCTCATAATTTGACCAAATTTTTGAAAACCCACCATTTCCACCGAAATGATTGGGAAAACCCCATATAAAATAATGAATGTAAATAAAATTAAACATTACATCATAAATAAGTTATGTATGTGACAATTATCCCAACCATAAAACTTTTGGCCTTATGATTTCAATAGCAAGGCGAAAAGCATAAAAACCCCTACCGAAAGGACAAAATGGACTCATTTGCCAAAATTCTCCCCAAAAGGTCAAAACACCGACATTGATAAATTATGGAAGGAATACACTCACAAACCAAAATTTACAACACATTATTGAAACAATCCCCCACATTCAGACTTCATCCCAATAAAAAAACTCAAAAACTATCCAAACATGGCTCTAGAAATTTACCCAAATGAACAACAACGACGAAAAATGTTACACTTACATTTCATTAACTAAACCATTGGGCACTCTCAAATCCCAACATTTAACCCTGAAAAATGTTGGTCATTAGATTTTTCTGAATAATACTACCTACCACCAACCCAAAAACAAGGACAAATTTGAGTTACATTATCAGGAGACACACATGTGATCCCCACCATTAGAGACAACTAATAATTTCTCGAGAAAGAATCATGACACCTTTATTGGAGGCCCAAACAAACTCCCCATTAAATGGGGTATGCATACATTATACCTTTCCAAATGAACATAAATAATACTCATAGTGGGTATCCCCACCAAAACACCCATCCATAAAAAATGATCATCACTACTATCCCTGAAAGACGCAAAAATTTAATGAGTTGGGATTTCCACATTGTTAGTCAACATAGTTTGGGGAGACCATGCACTGGCATTGTGGATCCTTCTACTGGCATGCTTTTCTAGGGAATAGTTACTAAAAACCATGTGCTCAACCGTTATGGAAAAAATTCAATCCTTTCCCCACAAAATCAATGGAAACCATTGAGTGACAAAATCTTTTTGGTTGATAACACGAGCACATGTCCCTCCACATCTATACATTGAAAACGAAAAATAGATGCAAGATAAAGCAAACAGAGGTTTAAACTATTCCCATATTTCATACTAAGGATAGGACACTGTACAAGGGTTTGAACGACCTTGTGTTTTCCCCTTACTATGTGCTAGATTCACTCTAGAACATATGGCTGGTTCTCAAATGATTGAAGCATCTTTGTCCTATCAGTTAGGTATTAGAAACCCCCTAAAAGGAACATCCTCTTTCAGTGCCTTGAAAATTATACCCTGATACCAGATGGATTCACCATGACATAACACATTCGAATATCATTTTACCCCAACCCTAAATTTCACTAAAACAACGGATTAGAATATGTACAGACATCACATGATGTTTCATCAGATGATAAACAGATACAGGAAATGATATATAGAATAACCTTCTATAAACATATGAGGTCGAGATTTTCTGAAGGTATACACATATCCTATAATGCATGGACTCATATATTATTTTACAACCTTCACCTTTGCAGTTTAATGTGCACACAACATCACAAGGCATTACCAAACATGACCATTGTTACCAAGAGTAACAAAACATGGTGGGGGACCATATACAATGTCTCCAAACATCATAGAAGTACATAAAGTGGCCATAACAACCTCTCATGGACATATTTATTATGCCAGTGGTTTACCATAAAACCTGGATTTGAAGAGACTATGAAGGACCCATAGGCCCACTTAGACACCATCCACACTGACAACTGCATAATACATTCATCATTGATGAATCATGAAACATAAGAAACTAAGGTTTCTTTCAAAATTACAAGAGCACTCTCCTACTACAAGATGATCCGAAAAAACCAAGAAAGGAACTGGTGTAGAATCAATATCTAATGCTCAAGAAAAATATTCCTTATATTGATCAACTGAATGGTCTTCCAACAATGAAACAATATGAGTTGCACTTCAGTTTTTCACTATACCTTAAGGGGGTGTAGCTTATCAATCGAGAGAACCCAAGTACCCAATCAAGTTGTCTAGTGGTAAAAACATGCCAAAAACCTGAACCAAACACATGAGGGGATCCACCGTTAGGCGTCCCAAACATTTCTCATGTGAGACCACTAACCGTCCCTTAAACCCAGCTACAGACCAAACTCAAACCCAAAACATATTTCAAACAAGATGTGTTCTTTGACTAATAACATTCCACAACAATAATATTTCCAAAAAAACACATAATATTAACCATCTTAAACCATTCTTCAATACATTATATTTTCGTTTAAAACCATCTCTTTTAAAATAAATGGTTCACTGCTTAGCGTATTGACCAATTGAACCCCATGGGCATCACATATGCATGTTTCTGTGGTACACAAAAAACCTTACTCATATACATACCAAAACCCATCTGGTCATTCAATTAACTATCCATCACCAAATATAACCCCATGCATGTTGTTTCTTATAGAAATAGTAATGGTCAAAAAAATTCTTTTCAGTTTTTAATACCTAAAAAGTCAACCAATACTTCCTTTTTCTCAAAACCACTAACCATTAAATCAAACCCAAATTTAAATACTTTGATCCAATTTAAGAAAGAATGCATCGTTCAATAAAAATCAATTTATGCCTTTCACAACCATTTCAAATAAGAATGCATCCCCTTTCAAAAAACTTCTAATTTCATAAAGGATCCATTTCATAAATGGAAATTTAAGTAAGAACTCAACTCTTCTCATTTCAAAACACGGTGCTCAGATTTCAAAAAACATTTCAAATTATCTCTATTTACCAAATAAAAATTCAATTCCTAACTTCACACATGACCTAAAAATATTTCATCCCATTAAAAGACCATTCAATAGTTTATATAACTCTAATGGAAAATATTTTACCAAAACAAAAATAACATTGTTCCTTCTTTCAAAAGATTTGCAACAAAACCATTTTCCATTTCAAAATAATTCTGAAAATTCAGTCATACCATTTATGAATTCAAATAATCCCCTATTTGTTATTAAATCCTTTTAGACAAAATTTATGCTTCTCAAAACCATGTACATTTTTCATTAAAATGGAACTTCAATGATTTCAAAACTAAAGGATAGAGGACAATGCGAGGGGAAACTAGTTTCGGTGGGTGGCTTTGTCATATAGTAAGCATCCATATTCCAATAAATTCACCATCACATAGAGTGTTATAGGGAAATATTTCTGGATCCACATGTCTTGTCAGGCCAAGCGATCCAACTGAGTCCTTTTACCTTACTCGCTTTTCATTTACCCATATCATCATCAAACCAAGAAAACCAAAGGACTCAGATAAAACCATGCATCTTCTAGTGACTTGAATCTCATCATGAGTATTTATGACTAGTCACACTACTGATAAACAAAATTCCATTTCTCAATAATCCTAGCTCTAGAATATCCCATATCTTCCCCAAATAAGATGACCAAAAGAGTGAACATGACATGGACCTCGTTTGATACTATTTTTAAACGAACTGAATCTTTTTTCCATCTAATAAAACAACAAATACATCCCGTTAAAAGTCCATAAGGGCATTCCCAATCCCCACATGCTTTCAAAGGTGACCCGGTTTTACAAAATGAATTTTGGGAACGATTTACCTATATTTATAAACATTAAACACCAATAATTCCAATAAACCAAATCTAGATTTTTCAAAGAAAACCTTGTTTTAAAATATTTCATAATTTAATTTCATAATTTAAAACAATTCTCAATGTCTATATAAAAAGGTAAAAATTCCCAAAAGACAGCCCAAAAACCTCCTCATGGAATGTTGAACTGCCCTCAAACCATATCTACAACCCTACATCACAGAGGACGGTGAAAAATCATACCATTGGCATAAGAAGTTGAACACAAACCTATAAAAAAACAACCAAGTCAACATACAATCAAAGGGATATGATGGGTGTGAGCCTAATCCATGTAGGATATCACCACTATGAGATTCCATGTGATAATCATTCAACGATGAAAATATTGCATCTTTTCATAAAAATTAAATGATAATAGGAATTTTTGAGAGATTCAATTATTGAATAAAAGTTGTTTTTAAGTGGGATATTTTATTGAATCTACAATTTTAAATAAAAAAAAAGATACTAAATTTTATATCCAATAATACTGTATGCTGATGGTAATCATAAATATTCAAATGATCACATGAAATGTGAAATAACCCCTATGCACTGCCTCATTGTGGGTCCTAGGTACCTCATATCTAAGTAAAAGTAACAAGAAAAATATATGTTATCATGCACAAAATAAACTATTATGGATCATACCCATAAATTAGTTGTCTCGCAACAACAACATCATCGTCATCATTGTTTATTTAATGTTTTCATCATAAGTATTTCTACGTGAATAATTGGCCAAACCCCATGCGAAAACATGAATACTAGTACACATCCAACCATATAGATACCTGAGTTTCCCAATTTAGCAAAATAAATTCCAACAAATCATGAAATATAATTTTCAAATGGAAATACCACTTCCATGTCACATGTACACCATACAGCCCTCATAAGTGTCACATAATACTCATTTCACAAACAAAATTCATTTTACACATAATACTAACACAAAAAATCTTATACAAAAGTTTCCCAAATTTCATTACATATGATAAAACATTTCAATAATTTATATAACATTCAAAAATTGTTTGACAACTTAATTCATCACATTACCTTTAAAAAACATCTTATGTGAACATAGTCCCCAAAACAGCTCGCAAAATTTTTCATATCTCCTTCAAAATTTGATAGATCATTTAAGTAATTTTCTATAACGTTTCCATGATTTTAAGCATTACATTGCATCTCATACACAAAAAAGTATACCATTTTAAAAACAGACACCCACCCAAACAGTACATAATCTTCTTTTTCACACATTCTGTAACTCAATAAACCATTTACAATTTTCATAAAACAATATCAAGAAGCAGTATAAGGTTTTTCACATAAACCCAATCAAAAACCATATTGTAAAACTAGATAAACTATAATACACTAAAAAACTAGAATTGATAGACCAATCACATTTTAACAAACAACTCACATATTTTGTAAAATATTCCCAAAAATTACCACATGAGTTACGCATTAAAAACACCCAATTTGATACAAAAGTAAAACTATAAATTTTCAGTATAAAAAAATCCCTAGAAAATGGTTTTCTCATAATGAAAAACATATAAGTTACATTTAAAATAATCAAATCAAGATAGATAAATTATAAAAATTCTTACACATGGAATCAACAACTGAATGTCTGATAACCCTTAAATCATGGTACAAAACATCAAATTCACCACCACCACACCACAATGAAGTTAAATTGATCCATATACATAAATATTTGACTACAAAGACACCAAATAAAACCCTAGGTATGAACCTTAACTTTTTGGGCATTTTAGAGTTTCATGATAGAGGGAGTGAACCCTAAGGAGAATAAAGGAAATGAAGAGAGAAACACTTAATTAATGAAATCATGAAACAATTATACCAAATCCAATCAAATATTTATCCCTATGATACCAAGACTGGTAGGTATGTTTAATGGAGTCATATTATCTCGTGTGGGGACTGAAATAGGGTAAAAAGGGTGAAAATTGAAGGATTCATGACATAAAAATTTTACCTCTTCAAATATGGTCGATTTGATAAAGATTAATATTGATCACCCAAATATGTGGTGGAGATGAGCTCTAAAGATGAAATATTTGTAATGGGTCTCAGCCATAGGTTATTGTATTAGAGAGGAAGGTAGAATCAAAGAATCACTGTAAAAAATGAATGAGATATTTAAAACTAAAAAAATTAGGAAATAATCTTATTGGCATGGGCAATACCTTAATAAAAATCAAAAATCCATCATGATTGGATTTACCTGTGGTCCAAATGGATATGGTGATTTTAATATTCCTAGGGATATAAATTTGGTATTTTAATGGGTGTAAAAGTTTGAAAAATTAAGGAGTTATAAAATTATTTTTTTTTCAAATATGGAAATGGGATCACGGTTTGGCCTAAATTTTGAAACCCACTATTTCCACAAAAATGTATGGGAAACCCCAAAAAAATAAATAATGGAAGTATATTCAAAATTGACTTTAAAATAAGTCATGTATGTGACAATATAAATTCATAATTGTTAATTAATTAATTAATTAATGAATTTAATATTGTTATCTAATACATTATTTGAATGTTCAGAACAATTTTGATCATAGGGTAAGGTATTCTCATTGAACCACATTTTTTCCATTACATCACACTTTATCTGAATTTTACAATATTTAATTAATATTAATTATTATTTACATCCCCAAACAAAATTTCTGTTCAAATAATAAGTTCCCAGATCAATTATATGTTCTTTGATGGGTGGATATAAGATTTTATAAGGATCCATCTCAATTCCTCCTTATAATCATTCACGGTTAAAGGGAACGTCCCAATTTATTACTCATTTTCAAGTACACTCCATTTTTATATTCCATATATAATTTTCTAAAAACAAAATTTTATCAAGAAAATACATCTTAGTTCATTTATTTATTTAAAAAACATTATATTTTTCCATTGTAATGGCTATTTTATATTTTACATTAAATCGCAACAAAGTGGCTCATTTATAATGTTTCCTATATAATTTATTTTCATGTCTTCACATAAGTTGGAAATAATGTATCAATATATATGAAAAATTTATCTTATGAATTCACATGTATTATTTGAATCCATTATTTGATGGACATAATTATGATATTTCCATTGTTTATGCCTCATGACATGATTATAATACCAATGTTTTCCTTGTGTCAGCCTTATGTTAAATACTCCTATTGGATTATTAATGTGGAACACATATGAATAAGCATATTATGATTGGTGATACCAAATATCACTCCAATTCATTAAGTAATGTTTTTTTCTCAGTGTATTTCTTGTTGGCACATGATGTAAACTAGATTCCTTTAGTAGACATTGACCCCCCCATGTGGGATTGTTTTTATAGTTATCCTTGAATCATGATTATGTCATGTTGTATGTTTCTTACAAATTCCAATAATTACATGATTAAATGATTCCATGACCAATATGTTACTCTTCAATATATTTATTCATCTTCCATTACTGTTTATATCATAATGTCAATATTTTTAACACACCTATTATTCATTATTTCTATTTTTTATTCCCTACATGGGATTTTCAGATCACACTTTTTTCCTGTATTAATTACATTATATTGTATATATTTTAGTGCTAAATGGATTATATGAGTTCATTATAATGATTAAATAAAAGATTTTATATTTTGGTTTCGTCCTTTATAATTTCATATGAATTCTTCCAAAGGCACTATAGAATAAGATATTTGGTCTGTATTTCATGATTAATTATTCTTCAGAACATATAAAAATATATCTCAAATTCTAGAGGAATTATTTTTCAAAATCCTATATTAATATAAATGAAAAAAATTACAAAACTAAATGAGGATATATCCAATCTTTAAATATAATTTCAAATAAATTAGAGAATATATCGAATGTGCATAATTTAATCATAGAGGTATTAGGATTGGTTAATAGTGGGATAATGCGTGATAAATTATTATTAATGGATCCATTGAACAAATGAGTAAAAAAGATAAATTGGAATATTATGTACTTATAAAAAAATATACAAACTTATATAACTAAAATTTATGAGACATGAATCATTGGTAATTGTTAATCCCTCAAGACATATCTTGAAGGGAGTGTAAATTCAATAAATGGATTTTTTACAAGAAGATAATATATATACACATAATTTATAGAAATTTATTTTATATACCTTATATTTTAATGGAATCATAAATTAATATAGTTAAATGGGTAAATTAATATCACTCCCATAAAATACAAAAAAAAGTATTCCACCACAATATAAAAAATTAATCAATAAAAAATATAACTTTTAAAAAATATAATAAAATATAATTCACAATATACGGTCGTGAGAAGTGATACTACCTGATACTAATTGGAAAAAATTTGGATGTGTATTTTTAATAATTATAAAAATTCTAGAGAATGTTCAAAATATTAGTTTCTTAATGTCAAAAATTGAATATGTTTTTTTATTTTGTTGAGGGTTTCATAAAAAATATATATATTAACACATTTAATGGTACTACAACATGATATTTATAAAAATACATAAAGATGTCCCCCACACCCATCTTACATGGAATGAAGTATTTCATTAAATGAAAAATATATTATTTCAAAACATGATTTCTAGAATTAGAATATTGAAATGTTATAATATGATGGAATGCTTATTGTTCTACAATAGATATGTTTTTATAAAAACTATACATGGAAATTTGAATTCATAAATGGAGGAAAAACAATAACTCTTCAGACGCGAAACTAAATAAATTTGAACAATTGATGGAAAAACCCCATGTATATAAACCAACCTATTACGAATGGATATGAAATAGGGGAGTCGTAATGAATTATAATTAGGTTTTAGTGAATATATTATATGAAAGTAGATCAAAATCAATGGGGGTTTTCTGACATAGAAATATAATGTTTTTGAATATTTAAAATGACTATTAAATGAATATATTAGTTCTAATGGGATTCACAACCCAAAAAATATGGAATTTAATTTAATGAATATGTTGTGTGAAATATAAAATATATAGAATCGATTTTCTATAAGTGGTAGGCAAGAATGAATACCTATAAAGAAATAATGAAACTAAATTAAAAACAATGTTTTAGTTTAAAATCATTGATATTATTCCTCTAATTTATTATTTTAGGAATATACCCATATCTATAATCATTTTACCATCATTTATATTTTTAATGTAATTAGCATTTCTATGGATATGATATTTATTTTGGGAATCTAGTAAAAATGTGAGAGTATTTAAAGTGTTGGTTTATTGTGAATGGTTTCTCTAAACTAGATCAAGGTGAAATTTTAAAATTTTAAAAAAATGAATTATTTTTAGTCTCAATATCAAAACAAAACGTCTGAAAATGTAATTAATATGTATCAATAAATTTATTGCACCATAATATTAAAAATTAATCAATAAAAAATTTAATAAAATGTAATTTACAATATACGGGTCGTGTGAAGTGATACTACATTATACTAATTAGAAAAAATAATGAAATGTCTTTTTAATCCATATAAAATTTCTACAAAAAGTTCATAATATTAGTTTAGTAATATAGAAAATTGAATATGTTTTTTTATTTTATGTTGAGTGTTTTATAAAATCTATCTATCAACACATTGAATGGTATTACAACATGATATTTATAAAACAACCAAAGGAATTCCCCCACAGCCATCGTACATAAAGGGACGTTTTTCAGGAAATGAAAAATATATTATTTCGAAAACTGTTTTATAGAATTAGAATATTGAAATGATATAATATGAAAGAATGTTTTTTTGTTAAACATTCGATATGTTTTTATATATACTATACATAGAAATTTGAAATCATAAATCGAGGAAAAACAATAACTCATATGATAAGAAAATAAATAAATATGAACACATGAAGGAAGAACCCCAACTAATTAAACCAGCATAGTCACAATGGGTATCCAATATGGGTGACGTAATGAATTATAATTTGGTTTTAGTGAATCCATTATATGAAAATAGATCAATTTCATTGGGTGTTTTTCTCAAATAGAAATATAAATTCTTGGAATATATAAAATGACTATTAAATTAATATATTTGTACTAACGGAATTTACCAAAAATAAAATATGGAATTTAATTGAATGAATATACTATTTGAAATATAAAATATACAGAATCAATTTTCTATATGCGGGATCCAAGAATATATATCTTTAAAGAAGGAATGAAACTAAATTATAAATAATGGTTTAGTCTACCATTATTGATATTATTCCTCAACCTTATTATGTTAGGAATATAACCATATCTATAATCATTTTTCCATCATAATTATTTTTAATATAATTAAAATTTATATGGATATGTTATATATTTGGGGAATCTAGTAAAAAAGTGAGTGTTTTGAATGTCACGGTTTATTGTGAATATTTTTCTAAACTAGATGAACATGAGTTATTACAATTTGAAAAAATGATTTATTTTTAGCCTCTATATCGAAACAAAATGTCTTTAAATTTAATTAAAAAGTATTAATAACAATATATACTATGGTGTGATGTTGCAACAGAAATGGAGGGGCAGCCGGTGATGGCGCGGCCCGCGACCAGGTCGCACCGAGGAGGAGGGATGGATGTCCGGAAAGCCACGTACCGAGCGGACCATAAGGTCAGGCCAGATGCAATGAGACAGGTTGTACCCATGGCCAGATCCGGGTCGGACTGGGTTGACCTGAACCAGGTCGGGCGACCTAGTTCGGGTCAGTCCGACCGGGTCGGACCGGACCCCAACTAGTTCTGTAATTTTTTTTCTCTTTTGGTCATATATTGAGAAATGAGTGTCCATTTGAAAAAGCTTCTACGGCATCAGAAACCATGGATCATGACAGTCCTTTTGGTATACCCCTCTTGTGTTTTTTATAATGTTGTGGTACAACCGGGATGAAATCGAACCCGAATCCAACTGGGCCCTCGGGACTAAAAGAATAATAACATAGAGACCGGGCGTCTAATTGATGCACCTTCTATTACGTTGAGACCCCCTTTTACATGATGTTCATTTAGGATACATATTCATGGGAATTCATGGTAGTTAGAGTATTCGACCTGTGGCTTAGGGAGCAGACCCTCCTGGAATCAAGTGAGTTTAGTGTGGGAACCCTATAGCTTCATGTAACATGAGAAAGGGATTCTATGTGGGTCATTGCTTTGGGATCATATGTCAGTCTGTGCCTATATGGGTATGTGCTTAGGGATCCTATGTGGGTCTGTGTTCTAGAGTCTCACTTGGATCCGCTCTAGGAATCCACGTGGGAATACTCTAGGTTCCTACATGGGTCTTCCTCTTAACAGAGTAAGATGAATTAGTAGTTACATCTAATCATCCTTACTACCGTGCCTATGTTATAACTGGTGTGAGATGAGTCTTTATCTTTGTGGTAATCATTTGTGTGGCATACCTTTTTGGTTCTTTCCATCGTGGTGATTCCTTTGTGGTATTCATCAGTGTGGATTTACCTTTGTGGTGCTTACCTTTGTGGTGTTACCTTCATGGTATTATTTCCTTTGTGGAAAAATTGCAATTTGGCTATGTATTTGGGCCTCGAGATTCCTCATTAATGAGATGAGTATACATGATTAGTTATCTATATGTATGGGAATATACCTAAGTATGTTTTTCAGTTGTTTTCATAATTTTTGGTTTATCCATTGTGGATTTTTTGAGACTTGTTGGGTCTCGGGTACCCTAATGAGTATCGTTATACTCACCCCTGCATGGGATACGCCCTCACCTTTTTGAATTTGATGCAGACGACAAATATCCCTGGCTAAGGACGAGGGTACGAAAAATGGAGGTAGATCAGAGGTGGTCCTTAAAATATGTGTACCACAGAGATGAACATTCAAGGGCTATACTTACCCTTTAGGTATGATCCTTGGAGGGTGTTCACGAGAGCTATATCCAGTTTTATTGTACTTTTCAGTTTTCTTGTACATTCTAGTTGGGCTTGTATTCTGGCCCCTTTTACTTACTATGCACACCCTTTTTACTTTTCATTTTACTCTTGTTCCTATATTGTTGTGTGCTTGGTTGCTTGAGTATTTTGGTTATAATGTAAATTCCTTCCTGGTTTCAGGGGATATGGATTTCGGTGCTAGTCGCCAGCCCCTGGACTATGGATGGCGGGCTTGGGGTAGTAACGGCACGAGCCCTGGCGACGGGTCATTACAATTTTGTATCAAAGGAGTCGGTTATACCATATAAATTTGGAATCTAATATTTTAATAGTAGTAGTGTTATGTTTTATGAGTGTGTTTATCAGTCTAGAGAATACAGTGTTGGTGCAGCGGTCGATGTATCCATACAATAGGACCCTGACTTCTGATTTCTCACTCAATGTAAAAAAACACTAATTGCATGTGTGTGTGTGTGTGTGTGTGTGTATCGAAAAGTTCTCATTGTTATTTTTGGAGTCATCTCACTGACTATAACGTATTAACTATGGAACAACAATTTGTTTTAAGGATGCCTCCACACAGATATCCTGCTAGGGTTTCTGGTATTCTACGCGATGATTTCCCACTGAGATATGAGGCCTCTTTGCAAGGACCTCTTTCTCTAGGGGTACCAGAAGAGGAACCAATGATACCATTACCCATTGGGCCACCGATGACACAAGCCCTAGTAGTAGAGGGTGAACTCTACTTGAGCGCGTTGTATGAGTTCTAGCACAAGATTCCACCTAGGATTAGGGGAGAGGCAGACCCACATGCAGCTGAGGATTGGCTGGAGGCCGTTGTTAGAGTCTTCTGACTGGTAGGGACACTAGTTGATCTCATAGTGATCCTTTGTGCTAGTATTCTACAGGAAGAATCATGAAGATGGTAGAGCTTGATGCTCTAGGATAACGATTATTTGACACATCTCTAGGCATAATTTGAGATCTTGTTTCAGGCAATGTTTTTTCTCAGCGACCCTCCGCGTAGTACGCATATACGAGCTTATTCATCTGCAGCAATGAACCATGACTATGGCTCAGTACTAAGTGAGGTTCACCGATCTCTCATGCTACTACACTGATATGGTATGGGGCCAATTATTTAGGACCCGGACCTACGATCAGGGACTTAGGAGGGAGATTAGGGCATCAATAATTTTCTCAGCATCCAGACGCAGGCGAGGGTGTTAGTGCGATCCCTCTTAGTGGAGAGTTTTCTTGTTGAGCAATCACCAGCTGCGAGACCCACCAATGGGAATCACGTAATAGATTCTTCTGCAGCTGGTAGTAGAAAAATGTCATAGAATTATAAGAGGACCAGACCTATAGGTGGTCGACCGCATGATTCATGGTTGGTTTTGCGGGGAACCGGAGACCGAGCCAGTCATGCGAGAAGTAGGAAGTGTTACACATATGGCAGGTAGGGTCACATGGCTTGTGACTACATGACATATACTGTGGAAGATCATCAGATAGTCGAAGGACTAACCATGCTTAGATATTGGTTCGACCGATGAGGTCCGTACAGAGCAAGAGGGTGTGGCAGAGGACCTAGCCGTGTAGCTAGTGGTGGGCAACGATTTGAGGTGTTATCGCCACCACCACCAGGTGGTGCACCATTACCACATGGAGCAGGTGGACATGGGCGAGATCAGATCCAGTCCACTCAGGCCTAAGACAACAGCACTTTGTAGATGATATGAGGTACGGTATTTGTCTAATTTACCATAGTTGTATAACTTATAGACACAGGTTCCAATCATTTTTTTATTTATACTTCCCTCGTTAGGAGCTTTGAGATATTGGTGGGGCCATTAGATTGATTCTTATACATAGAGACTCCTACGGGAGAGGACTCGACGATTAAGCCCTGGTGTCGTTCATGTGACCTTACTCTTGGAGGTGAGAGCTTTGGCTGGGATCTCCTAGTAGCAGCGTCAAGGCCTTACGACATCAGCTTTGGTTAGACTATTTATCTATAGTCCATGCTCAGATTGACTGTATTTGGGGCAAAGTGTGGTGTTTCCACATGGATGGCACTAGTTTTACCTTCATCGATGATAAGGGAGCCTTTGAAGAATATAATGGACTTACCAAAAGGAGAGTTCATCTGATCACTAATCAGTCGGCTAGCCTTACCCTCAGGGCGGTTGATGTGGAGAGTCCAATCTATCCTTTAGTGGTGGACCAATATGATTATGGTTAACCTGATGATGTTTTGGGTTTACCTCTTCATATAGAGGTTGACTTTAACATTGATGTGTACCCCGGGAAGACACCGTCATCTACACCAGCATATCGGATGGCTCCTGCGAAGCTTCATGAGCTGAGAGTACAACTGGAGGACTTAAAGGGGAAGGCGTTCATTCGTGCCCATTTTTCTCCTTTGGAAGCCCCGATTTTGATCGCCAAGAAGGCTGATGTAGCTTGATACTTTTGGTTTACTATCGGCACTTGAACCATGTGACCATGAAGAAAAAGTCCCCACTCCCGAGGATTGATGTCCTCTTTGATCAGTTGATGGGAGCACGATGGTTCTCGAAGATAGAACTCAAATCAGGTTATCACCAGCTCAGAGTACAAGACGATGATATACAGAAGAAGAATTTCAGATGTCAGTACAACCATTATGAGTTTTTAGTCATGCTGTTTGGCGTGACCAACACTCCAGAAGTGTTCATGGGACTCATTAATAGGATCTTTCATCCATATCTTGATCTCTTTGTGGTGGTATTCATTGATGACATTCTGATCTACTAGGCTACTAAGGAGGATCATTCCTATCATTTTCAGGTAGTTCTGGAAATACTCTGAGAGAAACAACATTATTTTATGATCTTCATGTTCCAGTTCTATATCTGAGAGTTTCACTTTCTGGGACATGTCATCTTAGAGGATGGAGTTACAGTGGATCCAGCGAAGATTGAGGCGGTACATTCTTGGGAGCCACCCAGCAGTGTGAAGATTGTACGGAGTTTCCTGGGTTTGGCCCGATACTACCGGAGATTTATGCCAACATTCCCTAGTGTTCCAGCACCATTATCAGTTTTGAAGAATAATGGACAACCCTTCTTGTGGCTGGATAAATGCCAACAGTGTTTTCAGGTGATGAGGAAGAAGGTGACTAATGCCCCCATCATGAGGCTTCCAGAGGAGGGTGTTGGGTACGCTGTCTACTGTGACGCATCAAGGACCAGGATCAGATGTTTCCTGATGCAGGAGCGAGTAGTTATCACATATGGTTCTCTACAAATGAGAAAACATGAGCATAAATACACTACCCATGACCTATAGATAGTAGAACTGGTCTTCACCTTGATGATGTGGTGACCTTACATGATGGGAGAATGTTTTACATTCTACTCTGATCACAATAGTCTCAAGTAGATCTTATCTCAGAATTACATGAACCTGCGACAGTGAATTTGGCTTGAGTACTTGCAGGACTATGACTTCGAGATAGTCTATACTCTTGTGTAGGAGAACGTTATTGCTGATTCACTCAGCAAGAGATCTGGTATACATCTGCTAGATGAGTTGACAGAGTAGCTCGCCGCTTTGCAGATATCCTTTATGGATCAATATAGAGTAGCTTATCTTCAGTCTCTTATAGTCACTCCCCCATTTCATCAGTGTGTCAAGGAGGCGCAGCTTGGGAACACTTACAGCAAGGATTGACGTGCTCAGATATCCACAGGACAGGAACCTGATGGATTTTCTAACGTTGGGGATAACATCATCCAATTCAGAGGATGTACTATGCTACCAGTGTCTCTTTGAGAAGAAGAATTTAAGGAGATCCTCAAATCCTCTCTAGTGGTACATCCATGAGTTGAGATGATATAACAGGACTGACGATGACAACATTGGTGTCCGTCAATGAAGAAAGCAGTAGCAGAGTTTGTATCTCAGTGCCTCACATGACAGCAAGTGAAAAAATAGCTTCAAGTACCAGTAGGCTTTGTTAGGACTTTAGAGGTCTCAGAGTGGATGTGGGATGGGATATCCATGGGCTTTGTGATATGACTTCAACGTACATCAAAGGGTCTTGATTCTATCTGGGTGATCGTCGACTGACTCACCAAGTTGGACCACTTCCTACCGATCAGAGAGCAGGGTTTAGTAGAGATATTGAGATGCCTCTATGTGCATGATATTGTGCGGCTACATGGAGTACACTAGACAATTATCTATGATCATGATGTACGTTTCACTTCCCTTATATGGAAGGGGTTGTAAGAGGATTTCGAGATGCACTTTTGTTTTAGCACCGTCTTTCATCCTCTGATGGATGGCAAGAATGAGAGGACCATTCAGACCCTCGAACACATGTTGCGTGCTTTTGTCCTGAACTTTGGTCGTAGTTGGGAGGAACACTTTACCTTGGTGGAGATTGCATATAGCAACAACTATCACTCCACGATTGGGATCGAACATTTCAAGGCTTTGTATGGTCGACCATGTAGATCGCTTTTGTGTTGGACTGACGTGGGGGAGTCAGCACTCATGGGACTAGAGATGGTACATGCTACAACAAAAAAGGTTCAGGTCATCCAGGAGAGAATGAAGACTGTACAGAGCAAGAAGAAGTATTATACGGATTAGAGATAGGGACCTCTGGAGTTTGAGGATGGTGACCACATCTTTCTAAGGCTATCAACTCGACGACGTATATAGTGATTTATATGGGGAAAAAGTTATCCATTAGGTTAAGTGTCCTCTTTTAGGTCCTAAGAAGAGTTGGTGATGTGTCTTACCACCTATAAATTTGTAACGCCCCGACCCTAGTTACCCAGAGTCGGTGCATTATTACATAACATTGGCATGATCATGAGAAAGATCAAGTCTCGAAAGACCGATTAGTTTAGTAGCCTTGGAATAACTAGATACATCCATAACTTTTTACATTACATCATAAAAAAACATCTTGTCTTCATATCCCCTCATACTATCCCTGCAGGTCATTCATAAATTACTTCTTCATAATCCTGAAAAAAAAATAAAACATTGAAAGGGGTGAGCTTGGATGCTCAGTAAGGATAACATTATAGCAGAAGCTTTCATAAATAAGCATAAACACTTAAGGCAATTTATAACTAAAACAAAAGCCTTTGAAACTTGAAATTCAGCATAAAATGGCAAAGGTAAAATGAAATAATCCATTTACATACTCACATGGATATTCTACTAGTCGAATGATCACATGCAATATCAATAACCACTTTCATAATGATGGAATGCATAATGCCAGACTATCATAACCACATAGCCAAGGCCTCGTGCCAAGACTACAAATAAGATTTTGCCAAGGCCTTGTGCCAAGACACTAGTTTGTCTCATGAGACCTACCGATGCATCGAGGAGCTATAGCGGGCTCCACCCGTCACTTATTAAGTCCAATGCATTCCTCATATGAATAGGTTTAAGCATAAAATAAACATTCGTATTAAAACTAGCATACAAAATGTCAATACTTTAACCACAAACCATGAATGGAATAAAAATGGAACATCCACAGTCAAATATAACTCATTTGATACAATATGGAAGATTGTATTGTATCACATTAACCTCAATCATGAATAATGAAGGATGTTGACATAGATGAAAATAATCATCAAAACTATTTGAGAGAAATATCCCCCTTTTCTTGAAAACATTTAAAAGTCACACTATTTATCAAGAAGCCATTTAAAAATATATTTTTGAATCAAAGTGTCCCATACCACTTTGAAACTTTTTAAAAGGAGTTTTAATTTCTAAACTTTAATGTCCATATAAATAAATCCTTAAAACCATTTTTAAAACATGGACATTAATGAGAAAGATTTAAACGAATAAGTTTTTAAAACATTTAAAAATGGTATTTTAGTTAGAGATTCTAACCAAAAGAGAGACACTTGAATGAAAATTATTGAGGTAATAAAAACTTTGTAATATCATGAGAATAAAGGGAATTCATGATATACTATGTCAAAGTACATTATATACACCACATAAAAGTGATTTGGTGTATATCAACAAAGAAGTCTCAATGGAATGTAAGTTGAGATGAAATCTCTCATAAAGGCCATATCCTTAGGTTAAGGATAAATCAAAAACATAATTATGTGTGAAAAATATAAATACACTAAATATTACTGGATATTCAGTGTAAAAACAATCAATGTATATTCACACATATTCCTGTAAAAACAACACCAACGAATTGGATGTTTAACTCAACAAATGGTGAAAGAGTTAAAATTACTCTTATCAAATTCATATCAATGACTTGATAATTTTCAATGGAGTGATTATGTGTATCAAAAGTATATCCACAGGAAGGGGAGTGGAAATTATGACATAATCAAATGAATAGTGATTCCACACATAATCTTGGGGTAATATAATCAATGAAATATGCGTAAAGCCAAATGAGTGGAAATTGAAATCTCAAATTCCCTTATTGATTAGGTAACTTAAGAAACAAACACCCATGAAAGAAAGATCATACCATGATGATGTAAATACCCATAAAATAAAGTATATTACACAATGAATACAATCATGGGTAGTGCACATACACCACATGCAATAATTAAGTGGTGATCAATGGAATTCTCACGGAATTAAAACTGAGACAAGAAACCCCTTACCACGTTAATCAACTGAGTCGCATGGCCAAAAGTTAATAAACACCAAATGATTTACATAATAACATGAATATAATGTGAATCATGATAATATATATCAAATGGAAGTACACAATACACCACTTTCAATAATTTAGTAGCGAACAATGGAAATCTCACGGAATTGAAAGTGAGATAAGAGAATCCCTTACTTTGTACTTTTTCCTTGGTCGATGGTAGGTTTACCTCCTGTATAATGGTGAAATAATTGTTATTGAAAAATACAAGAATAAGTTATTTTAATATGATATCATATATGATCTTTTAACATTGATTTGTTAATAATATCTTAGAATTATCGTCATTTCAGGTGTTAACGGGTTCATTTTACTTTATATTCTTTGTTATGTGAGAGATATTCGTTATTAATGGGATGTATATTATTCATATCCAGAATGGTATCAAGTCCTTAAACATCATTTTTAAATCATCAAATGATAATTATACTTGAATGGATACAATGGAGAATGAATCTCATCGCGTTCGTGGAGACGGTAGTCCGTACGTACGCACGAATGCTACTTCCATTTAATTTTTATTTTAAAAGAATCGAATCCAAATGATACATAGGTATATTACTATTCCAATATAATATTTTATATATGTTAATTAAGTTCATTAACACCATCCTTTATACGTTCCATGTGTGGTATGAACGAGTCATATCATTTTAAGGGGGCGGTTGTCCGCACTTCCTCAAATGAAATTATCGTATGTATATACAACATGAAACGAATAATTGTATGAAATAAAATGGAATTACAGAAGCTTATATATAAAATATATATCATTAATATCATATTTAATTACAGTTCCATCCTAATGGCCACCATGATAGGCGGTAAGATGTATTTGAACAATCATCGTTTCGTGAGGCGTTAGTTTTCCATCCACAGAAACATTATGTTCATCATCCATTAGATGGAGTTGTGTGAATGTGTAGTTTGAATCCTTCTTATAACAACATCCTAGTATATTTTGGATACTGGTGTTGTTACAAAAGAAAGGAAATAAAAAGAGTTTGGGGGTTGGAGAAGCAAAATAATTGAAAATAATTTAAGAGAAAATGTTACCTTTAATTTAGGTAACTCACTTTGGTTGGAACCAACGGACTTCTTGAAATGCTTTCTGCCTAAGGGGAAGCTTCAAGGAGGAGGAGAGGGATGTGGGGAGATTAGTTGGGCAGAGTTTGGACGAGCCAAGTGGCTTGAGAGGTGTGAGGAATGAATAGAAGTGGTCTCCTTTTATAAGGGAGAGGAGGGGCTCTTTAGGAAAGAGTGAAAGTATTACTTTATAATATAATTATATTCGGTTTATAATGGTCCAAAAATCATTGAGGTCGAAGATAAGATGAATCATATTCTAAATAACATCAACCAATAATAATTGGACAGGTTTTAGATAATTTTTTAATCATTATAATCTTATTTATTTAAATGATTTATTAATGAGGTAAACATTGCATCATTATTGTGTCATTAATAATTTAAATTATTTGATGTCTAAAAATTATAAATAAAATATCATTATGTATGAAATGTTATTAGCTTTCTAATGAATATTTATAATCGAAAATCCAACATGTATAACCCTATGTAAAAATTGTTCTTTTAAAAGATGTAAGCTTATGCCATTTTTGTATTCATTTTAACTTAATTAAAATAAAGTGTCATTATCACTTACAAGTGGATCAATGGGGTCCCAAAATTGACCCAAAGATTCCCATGGTCGACCATGTATCAACCAATAGGGTTAAGACACGTTTTAGGGTAATTTAGTATTATTATAATATTATTTTTTAACCCTTATTTACCGGATTTACCCTTAACCATGGTAAATAACATATTTACCGCAGTAATTATTCAAAATGTCTAAAAATAAAAGTTACCTATTTACACAATTTGAACATCCTGATTCCAAATATCAAATCCATTTTTCTAAATTCAAAACACAGAAGTGGCAGAAATTAATTTAAAATTAATTCCCGCTGTCAAAACAAAAAGCGTGTTTTTAAGAGATAATAACTATCAAAAGATTGACACTTGTTTATGTTCGGTTTAATTGTAAAATTATGTCCAATGACCAAAATTATATTAAATGGTAAAAATATATTCTAAATATACTTTAAAACCACTCAAATTCATAATTTATCACTATTAATTATTTTGATTAAAAAAGTTGTTTTTTATTAAAATTTAGTAATTTTTACTATTCATCAAAATATGAAAGTTATCCGAAAAGTACCAAAATTTCACCTTAGGCTAAATTTGATATTCCGAATCCAAAAATGAAGTCCATTTTGAAATATAAAATATATATAATTTCAAAAAATTAAGTATTACTATTCATAACGGCTAGTTTGATCGGTTGTGGTGTGTGTTAAAACTCGAAGTTGCGTACAACACACGCTACTGTTTTATTCAAAGGAAAGCGTACCGTGGAAGCTTGGGATGTTTTATTTTAAATTTTTTGATGTCTCCATTTAGTCACAAAGTTTAAAATATTTTATTTAAAAAGGGTTCACTATTAAAAGTTGGTAAAACTACAATACTGAAAATGAATTTGTTCTTGCATTATATCTAAGAAACTCATAATATGGATTCTAAAATTATAAGGATTATATAAACATTAAAATTTATCTAATACTATTCATAACCTCTTTTGAACGGCTTGTTTGGTAAGTCATGGTGTGCTTGAACTTGGTGTTGCATGTAGTGAAAGTTATTGAATTATTTTGAAGAAATAACACACTATGAAATCTTGGGGTGTTACATTCTCCCCTCCTTCAATAAATTGCGTCCTCGCAATTTGAAATTGTTCTTAGAAAATAAAAGGTTGAAAATAGAAAATATATTTTTGGGAAAACCCACATCGGAAATTGGTTTACTAAAATTTAGTCTTAATATGAGGAAAAGAGAAATGAAAGGGTCACCACCAAATTATGATCTCGATTAAGAGAACATTGGTGGCAATTAGAGACATATAATTGGAGGAAAAACGTAAATATTTATAGGTAGTGGTTGAGGTCATCAATCACAAACAAGTATAAAATTGAGGTCCTTAAACTCATCAATCTATGATGATTTGAAGTACCATCGGTTCAACAAAATATAGGGTATTGGGATCACACATTTTTGACATTTCAAAATATCTTAGTTGAAATCCCACATCGAAAAATGAATTAATGAGGCCTCTATTTAAAATAAAGAGTGGAAAGTATGAAGATTACCTAAAATAACACATACTAGGGTTCCATGTAGGAAAATATGGATATGGAGGAGAAATCTAACCATCAATTATCTGATGGAGAGTGGTAGAGAACATGGCTATGAAAAGGCCAACAATCCCAAAGCCATAAATTAGTGATGATTTAAGGTACCATCTAGGACAACAATTTTTTTTTTAAGTTACATTACATAAGGAGGAGGAATTCAATTATGATATTGACTAAGAACATTATGAGATATACTTAAATTTTAAGTAGATTTTCATTCATTAATGAATTTCCACCACTAACTCAATTTTTTTAAACGATGAGTATTCAAGAAGACTTGGTCACACTGGAAGAGCTAGAATAAACTTCTATAGAATCACATGATCCATGCAGGATAAACCATATATTTACGTTGTCTTTGAAGATTAATCAAAACCAAAATGGTTAGTGAATGATCTAATGATCCCCCAAAAGGATATTCATTGAGATAAATATGCACTAATCTTAATTTCTAAAATTAAACCAACAATACCCCAAAGTTAAATAGATACCATTCAATAACCAATTGTCCTTAAAATCCTTTAATATAATCCAAACTAATATTGAAACCCAAAACATAGAAGAATTTGATTATGTAGTCTCCCATGTTACATTGTATCTCCAAATGACATCAAATACTCTTAAAGTCACATACTTAAAAGTAATTAACATCATCACATATTCTCTGTTATAGGTTAATCATTTCCATAAATAACCCAAATCACTATAAATCAACAATAAAAATGTAGATAAAAATCCACCATTACTATACAAATGAAACCTCATTGTATTCTATTTTCCTTGGGCATATAGTGTTCCTAACAAAACGAACATCTTCCAAAATAACATTTATCACTTAATCACCAAATCATTTTCCTATACCAAGGGTATTCATTTGATAAGACATAAGAACCCAAATCATCTTATTATTGATCAATAAAATCATCTAACAAAAAAATAGTCATACTAACCAGGGACTTCACGTAGTCCAGTGGTAGGCGATAAATCCCAATCGCACTTTGGTTGTGGGTTCGATTCCCACAGCTTTGTCCGACGTGACGTGTTGTCACACGGTCTACGTGTTGTCCTTTTTCAAAAACTATATTCTATAATATTACCAAAATGAGATAAATTTTTCAAAATAACATAATTTAACCACAAATGTTATATCATAATTTGCATTTTCATCCCAAATTATAATAACTTATCATTTTATCAAATCCCAATGATCATATAAAACCAAATGGTTATTTATACCTATATCCACAAGAGAAGAGACAATTATTCCTCAAATATCATTCTCACATGGCAAACTGAGGGGTTACAAATACAAGAGAAAATTATTCCAAAGTAAACCCATCAACAAGGAGTGCTAATACTTTTTAAATTTTCCTCCAACCATTTATTTCCACATAGCATCTTCTTTGAGCAAGAAAATATCCAATAAAATAGGACATTCACTCAGGTAATGGCCAGGTCCCCTACATTTACGGAAAATGACTATAAATGGACTCTTGGGACCATTTTTATCTTCTTCCATAGTACTCTTCATTTTTCTTCGGCAATTCTTCACTTTATGTCCTTCCTTCCCGCACGTAAAACATTTCGTTGTCCCATTGAGACACTTTCCTGGGTGTCTCTTTCCACAATTCCTGCATGATGAAAATTGAGGTTTCTTTTCTCCATGGTCTCCATTGCTGGAGATCTTATCATTTATCACCTTTCTCTTCCTTGTTGAGTCTGGGAGTTGGTTAATATATATGTTGTTGATCATATTTTTGGAAAACTGATTTGGCATAAAGACGATATCTTTTACTCCTATCAACATTCCATTTTGTTGCTCATTTCCACCACCGTTCCCACCTTGTACATCATTCTCAAAGTCACTATGACTTCCTTGGAATCCAGCCATTGACTAAAACCAGAAAGCATTGTGTGAGTAATAGTAGTCGTAAAATCATTTAGAGATTAAAATGTCACCATATTCTCAATTTGAAACATATTAGGACTAACCAAGGTCATTTACTCTCATCTTATGTATATATTACTTAAATCGGTTTGTAAAGAAAATGTAAATTATCCTAAGCATATCCCCCGGGAGTGTCGTAACCAAGAGTGCAGCAAGGCCCGTTTTCGTGCACCAGTTCTCGTTCGAGTCTAGCTCAAAGCGGTGTTTTCGGGTTTTACCCCTAGGTACATCTGTTCCAGAGCCGCCTCTACCTGCTCGTATCCAGACAGGGATGTATTTCTCGGAAAACTCACAAAATCTCTACAATACCAAAATTCTAGGAAGTTCTTTTATACTAATCCTCAAAGTTCATCTTAGGTCTACGTGCTCTAATCAGAATTTATCTAAATCTAGCTACCAAGGTTTGTACTAAACTTCCTCTGATACCAACTGTAACGCCCCGACCCTAGTTACCCAGAGTCGGTGCATTATTACATAACATTGGCATGATCATGAGAAAGATCAAGTCTCGAAAGACCGATTAGTTTAGTAGCCTTGGAATGACTAGATACATCCATAAATTTTTACATTACATCATAAAAAAAACATCTTGTCTTCATATCCCCTCATACTATCCCTGCAGGTCATTCATAAATTACTTCTTCATAATCCTGGAAAAAAAAAACATTGAAAGGGGTGAGCTCGGATTCTCAGTAAGGATAACATTATAGCAGAAGCTTTCATAAATAAGCATAAACACTTAAGGCAATTTATAACTAAAACAAAAGCCTTTGAAACTTGAACTTCAGCATAAAATGGAAAAGGTAAAATGAAATAATGACATTTACTTACTCACATGGATATTCTACTAGTCGAATGATCACATGTAATATCAATAACCACTTTCATAATGATGGAATGCATAATGCCAGACTATCATAACCACATAGCCAAGGCCTCGTGCCAAGACTACAAATAAGATTTTTCCAAGGCCTTGTGCCAAGACACTAGTTTGTCTCACGAGACCTACCGATGCATCTAGGAGCTATAGCGGGCTCCACCTGTCACTTATTATGTCCAATGCATTCCTCATATGAATAGGTTTAAGCATAAAATAAACATTCGTATTAAAACTAGCATACGAAATGTCAATACTTTAACCACAAACCATGAATGGTATAAAAATGGAACATCCACAGTCAAATATAACTCATTTGATACAATATAGAAGATTTTATTGTATCACATTAACCTCAATCATGAATAATGAAGGATGTTGACATAGATGAAAATAATCATCAAAACTATTTGAGAGAAATATCCCCCTTTTCTTGAAAACATTTAAAAGTCACACTATTTGTCAAGAAGCCATTTAAAAATAGATTTTTGAATCAAAGTGTCCCATACCACTTTGAAACTTTTTAAAAGGAGTTTTAATTTCTAAACTTTAATGTCTATATAAATAAATCCTTAAAACCATTTTTAAAACATGGACATTAATGAGAAAGATTTAAACGAATAAGTTTTTAAAACATTTAAAAATGGTATTTTAGTTAGAGATTCTAACCAAAAGAGAGACACTTGAATGAAAATAATTGAGGTAATCAAAACTTTGTAATATCATGAGAATAAAGGGAATTCATGATATACTATGTCAAAGTACATTATATACACCACATAAAAGTGATTTGGTGTATATCAACAAAGAAGTCTCAATGGAATGTAAGTTGAGATGAAATCTCTCATAAAGGCCATATCCTTAGGTTAAGGATAAATCAAAAACATAATTATGTGTGAAAAATATAAATACACTAAATATGATTGGATATTCAGTGTAAAAACAATCAAAGTATATTCACACATATTCCTGTAAAAACAACACCAACGAATTGGATGTTTAACTCAACAAATGGTGAAAGAGTTAAAATTACTCTTATCAAATTCATATCAATGACTTGAGAATTTTCAATGGAGTGATTATGTGTATCAAAAGTATATCCACAGGAAGGGGAGTGGAAATTATGACATAATCAAATTAATAGTGATTCCACACATAATCTTGGGGTAATATAATCAATGAAATATGCGTAAAGCCAAATGAGTGGAAATTGAAATCTCAAATTCCCTTATTGATTAGGTAACATAAGAAACAAACACCCATGAAAGAAAGATCATACCATGATGATGTAAATACCCATAAAATAAAGTATATTACACAATGAATACAATCATGGGTAGTACACATACACCACATGCAATAATTAAGTGGTGATCAATGGAATTCTCACGGAATTAAAAGTGAGACAAGAAACCCCTTACCACGTTAATCAACTGAGTATCATGGCCAAAAGTTAATAACCACCAAATGATTTACAGAATAACATTAATATAAAGTGAATCATGATAATATATATCAAATGGAAGTACACAATACACCACTTTCAATAATTTAGTAGCAAACAATGGAAATCTCACGGAATTGAAAGTGAGATAAGAGAATCCCTTACTTTGTACTTTTTCCTTGGTCGATGGTAGGTTTAACTCCTGTATAATGGTGAAATAATTGTTATTGAATAATACAAGAATCAGTTACTTTAATATGATATCATATATGATCTTTTAACATTGATTTGTTAATAATATCTTAGAATTATCGTCATTTCAGGTGTTAACGGGTTCATTTTACTTTATATTCTTTGTTATGTGAGCCATATTCGTTATTAATGGGATGTATATTATTCATATCCAGAATGGTATAAAGTCCTTAAACATAATTTTTAAATCATAAAATGATAATTATACTTGAATGGATACGATGGAGAATGAATCTCATCGCGTTCGTGGAGACGGTAGTCCGTACGTACGCACGAATGCTACTTCCATTTAATTTTTATTTTAAAAGAAACGAATCCAAATGATACATAGGTATATTACTATTCCAATATAATATTTTATATATGTTACTTAAGTTCATTAACACCATCCTTTATACGTTCCATGTGTGGTATGAACGAGTCATATCATTTTAAGGGGGCGGTTGTCCGCACTTCCTCAAATGAAATTATCGTATGTATATACAACATGAAACGAATAATTGTATGAAATAAAATGGAATTACAGAAGCTTATATATTAAATATATATCATTAATATCATATTTAATTACAGTGCCATCCTAATGGCCACCATGAGAGGCGGTATGATGTATTTGAACAATCATCGTTTCGTGAGGCGTTAGTTTGCCATCCACAGAAACATTATGTTCATCATCCATTAGATGGAGTTGTGTGAATGTGTAGTTTGAATCCTTCTTATAACAACATCCTAGTATATTTTTGATACTGGTGTTGTTACAAAAGTAAGGAAATAAAAAGATTTTGGGGGTTGGAGAAGCAAAATAATTGAAAATAATTTAAGAGAAAATGTTACCTTTAATTTAGGTAACTCACTTTGGTTGGAACCAAAGGACTTCTTGAAATGCTTTCTGCCTAAGGGGAAGCTTCAAGGAGGTGGAGAGGGATGTGGGGAGCTTAGTTGGGCAGAGTTTGGACGAGCCAAGTGGCTTGAGAGGTGTGAGGAATGAGTAGAAGTGGTCTCCTTTTATAAGGGAGAGGAGGGGCTCTTTAGGAAAGAGTGAAAGTATTACTTTATAATATAATTATATTCGGTTTATAATGGTCCAAAAATCATTGAGGTCGAAGATAAGATGACTCCTATTCTAAATAACATCAACCAATAAGAATTGTACAGGTTTTAGATAATATTTTAATCATTATAATCTTATTTATTTAAATGATTAATTAATGAGGTAAACATTGCATCATTATTGTGTCATTAATAATTTAAATTATTTGATGTCTAAAAATTATAAATAAAATATCATTATGTAGGAAATCGTTTTAGCTTTCTAATTAATATTTATAATCGAAAATCCAACATGTATAACCCTATGTAAAAATTGTTCTTTTAAAAGATGTAAGCTTATTCCATTTTTGTATTCATTTTAACTTAATTAAAATAAAGTGTCATTATGACTTACAAGTGGATCAATGGGGTCCCAAAATTGACCCAAAGATGCCCATGGTCGACCATGTATCAACCAATAGGGTTAAGACACGTTTTAGGGTAATTTAGTATTATTATAATATTATTTTTTAACCCTTATTTACCGGATTTACCCTTAACCATGGTAAATAAAATATTTACCGCAGTAATTATTCAAAATGTCTAAAAATAAAAGTTACATATTTACACAATTTGAACATTCTGATTCCAAATATGGAATCCATTTGTCTAAATTCATAACACAGAAGTGGCAGAAATTAATTTAAAATTAATTACCGCTGTCAAAACAAAAAGCGTGTTTTTAAGAGATAATAACTATCAAAAGATTGACACTTGTTTATGTTCGGTTTAATTGTAAAATTATGTCCAATGACCAAAATTATATTAAATGGTAAAAATATATTCTAAATATACTTTAAAACCACTCAAATTCATAATTTATCACTATTAATTATTTTGGTTAAAAAAGTTGTTTTTAATTAAAATTTAGTAATTTTTACTATTCATCAAAATATGAAAGTTATCCGAAAAGTACCAAAATTTCACCTTAGGCTAAATTTGATATTCCGAATCCAAAAATGAAGTCCATTTTGAAATATAAAATATATATAATTTCAAAAAATTAAGTATTACTATTCATAACGGCTAGTTTGATCGGTTGTGGTGTGTGTTAAAACTCGAAGTTGCGTACAACACACGCTACTGTTTTATTCAAAGGAAAGCGTACTGTGGAAGCTTGGGATGTTTTATTTTAAATTTTTTTATGTCCCCATTTAGTCAAAAAGTTTAAAATATTTTATTTAAAAAGGGTTCACTATTAAAAGTTGGTAAAACTACAATACTGAAAATGGATTTGTTCTTGCATTATATCTAAGAAACTCATAATATGGATTATAAAATTATAAGGATTATATAAACATTAAAATTTATCTAATACTATTCATAACCTCTTTTGAATGGCTTGTTTGGTAAGTCATGGTGTGCTTGAACTTGGTGTTGCATGTAGTGAAAGTTATTGAATTATTTTGAAGAAATAACACACTATGAAATCTTGGGGTGTTAAAAATTCCCCCTCAGTTGCACTATGTGCATGATGTTTTCCACAAATCCCAGCTGATGAGATATGTGCAAAACCTATCTCATGCCATCGACCACGGTGAGATGGACATCGACATTGGGGAAACATTTACAGAGGATCCAGTGGAGAGTGAGGATTGACAGAAGCAGGTCCTTCTTCGGATGTTGATAGCTTTGGTGTAGTTGCATTGTCAAAATAAGAACCTACAGGAGAGCACGTGGGAGAGAGAGGCTCAAATTCGTGGTCAATACCCCCAATTTTTTTCCTAGTTTCAATGATGTGGCTTTCGGGGAAACAAATCCCTGAGGTTGGGAGAATGTAATGATGTGGATTTTTCCATGTAAATTTTTAAATATATAGGAATATTAATAGTTTGAAAAAATTGATGGCGTGTGATTCCGAGTCCCGGTGTGCCTAGAATTAATTTATGAACTTTTTTTAATGTATGTTCAGTAAGCATGTGAGTGGGTTTTGTATCTTTTGAAGTTCTACTCAGAATTAAAATTTGAGGATATTATTGAACTCACAGCGCTGATATTCTCTTAAGAGGGCCTTCAGCTAGACCGTAGTGGGTCGAGGGTGAAAGTTAGTTTTTCTGTTTTTTGTGGAAATAAAAATAAAATAAAAGAACAACTTTTATTTTATTTTATCCTCCCAATTTAAATTCATGGTGGTGTAGACCACCCATGCTAGAAAACCCCCAATTTATTTCCATGGTGGTGGGGACCACCCGAACCCCACTTGATTGGGGAAAACCTCTCAACTCCCCAATTAATTATTTATGCCAACTATAATAAAATAAATGTGTCAACATTAATTATTTGTTAGAGTTATTAATTTAATTTATGTTGGCTCCTCACATTATTGTTGGGGAATTCTTAGGAAAGGGAGATGTGTTGTAGGGGATAGCTTTTGTATGATCATTCCCTCCAATGAAGAACACCTCCCAAGGAATATCATTCTCCAACGAATATCGATCTCCGGAATCGAAGAACAAGGATGATGCATGGGTCCAGATCAAAATCATCTTGTGGGAGAATAGAACGAATATGTCCCCACAAATTCATAATCTACCTCTCGACTCCTCCAACGAACAAAAAGGTTGTGTTTTTTTTGGACTTATACCCCCTTACCCCTTTCTTGTTGAACCCCTTGATTTAAGATCAATATTTCTGCATGCTAATGCTCTAACGTGGAGGGTGAGGGACAAATGAACATGGCCCGACCCCTACACAAACTTTGTGTAATCATTTTTGGTTCTAAATCAATGTAGTATTCCTGATACTAGTACGGAAGTCTGCAGAATGAATAACGGGCCATCGGGGCACACCCGGTGATCTGAAGAGCGTCGTCGGCGACCGTGCTGGTGACAGACAACGGTGGGGATCGGGAATGGAGTTCGACAATCTGGAAGGTCGAAACGAAGTTGGCGGTGCGACCGCGCTACCTCGTGGAGAAAATATGCATCCCATCGGCTGTGGCAGGGCTAGGGCGGCTAGCGAAGGTGTACGGCTGCGCGAATGGGTGGCGACACATGTCTGCACTGCCCAGACGAGAAGGGTTGTGGTGTGATGTCGCAACATTGATGGAGTGGTGGCCAGATCATTGTCGGCCACCGGTGATGGTGTGGAATGCCACCACGACACGTAGAGGAGGAGTGTTGGTCGTCCAACAAGATGAGTGCCGAGTAGACCAGTGGGTCGCACCAGACCCCGCGAGATGGCCCAGATGCGGCGGGCTAGGTTAGACCCAGATCCGGACCCAGGTCGGGCTGGGTCCACATGAATCGGGTCAGTTTGGCCTAGGCGGGGTCAGGCCGAGTCGGTCTGACCGGGTCTGCCCAGACCCATACTAGTTTTGAACATTTTTTCTCTTTTAGCCATATCATGTGCTACGGGTATCCATTGGATTAACCGTCTCTAGATTCAGAAACTGTGGATCAGGATGATCCTTTTGATTTACCCCATATGAGTTATAGATAATGTTGGATTACGGCTAGGTTGGATTGAACACGAATCCGACCGGCCCCTCGTCACTAAAAGGATAATAACGTAAATACTAGGCATCTGATTGATGCACCTTCTGTTGCGTTGAGACCCCTTTTGCATGGAAGACCATAGGGATTCATGTTCATGGGAATTATTGGATGTTGAAGTATTATACCTGTTTCTTAAGGAGCATACCATCTTGAAATAAAGCGAGCATAGTGTGGTAACCCTGTAGCTGGCTGTAACATGAGATAGTGATCTTATGTGGGTCTGTGTTTTGGGATACTATAGGGTTCTGTGCTTTTGGTTCTTATGTGGTTCTATGCTTTGGGACTCTACGTGGATATATGTTCCGGAGTCTCACATGGATCCACTCTTGGAATCCACCTGGGACTAAACTAGGATCCAACATGGGTCTTCTTTTTAGGATCCTACATGGTTCTAATGATTTAGGATCCTACATGGATATTCCTCTTAACAGAGTAAGATGATTCAACAGTTACATCAAATCATCTATACTGTCGTACCTATGTTAAAACTGGTTTGAGCTGCGTCTTTACCTTTTTGGTAGTCTCTTGTGTGGTGTACCCTTGGTGTACTTACCTTCGTGGAGATACCTCCGTGGTATTCTTCCATGTCGTTTTACCTTATTGGTGCTTACCTTTGTGGTATTACCTTTGCGGTATTCTTTCCTTAGCGGAATAGTTGTACTTCGGTTAATGATTTGGGCCTTGAGTTTCCTCATGAATGATATGGGTATACATGATATATTAATTATATATAAGTCCCTAGGATTAAACCTTACATAATATTGAATTAAATGAATAATTCACATTGAGTATCTTTTCAGGTTTAATGTTTTAGTGAATTAGGACATAACTATTACATCTCAATAGATTACAAATTAGACACTTCTACTAAGTTTCCATAGAATAAATACTCTTAAAAAACATGTCTATTTCCATGTTTTATATAGCATGACTTTCCCTTGATCCCATCCTTGACCCTATTCTACAATATGTCCTGTGAAAAACATTTCAAAAAACAAACATGGGGTGAGCATAAAAATCTCAGTAAGGGATACACAAAGAATGAAAACAGTTAGTTTATCAAAACAACAAGTAAACCATGTATACTTTATCAATGTAATACTTTTCACCTTTATGAAGAAGTAAAAACTCTTTAGTGAAAAAAATCATTACGTACCCTTTTGTAACCAAAAGATTACCATAAAACCCTATATAATGATCACATAACATATAAAGGTAACTTGGGAGATAAACATACTTAAATGGAATAACCATACGGTTGACTTCCTTACATATCACTTAATGGAATAGCCATACGGCCGACTTCCATACCCAATGCATTGGAGGTTACAACGTATCCACCCATCCTCGTATTCGAGGAACCACCCTTCATACGGATTATAATGTAACCACCCGTCAAATTTCCAAGTACCATTATAATATCATAGGACATAAAACAAATATAATGGAAAGAAAACATTTCCACACTTTGATCATAATATATCACATAAATATATTGACATAACAAATCCATTATAAAAAACATTTTCAATACCAAAATACATGAAAGAGTATATGGTATTTATTTAATTTTAAAAACATTACAGCTTGTTGAGGAAGCCAAAGACCAAATAATTCTCGCGGCGGCGAAAAAGGTCGTTGTCACCACGTATGCTAAAAGAAACATTCCTTTTTTGTCGTTTAGTAAAACGATTTGTAGAAAAATATTCCTTTTGTATAAAAGTAAAATTTAAATGGGTTTATACACCATATAAAATAATGTTGTGTATAAAATGAAATATTCCTCAATGAAAGTAGATTGAGACGAAGTCCTTTACCTCGGGTCCGACTTGACTCGATCGTTCTTTAATGTCCTGAATAATAAACATGTGTTAATTTATACTTTGTTAAGAACCTTTTTCAAGTTCATTATTCCTTTTATATCACTTATTTCCATGTTATAAACATTATGTAATCATTTATGTTAATAATGTTTGTTTTGTCGATATTTGGTTTTTAAGTCGAAAGTGGATTGCGTACAATTACATGTTGTTCGTGTGGTAAAATATTAATTATATCCAGAATGATATTCATGATTTGGATAGCATATAAATCATGTATATCCAGCATATACATGTATTTATAATATTACATAATCATTTAGAGGTAAGAAATTAAATACACCGTTCATGGAGACGGTAAGCCGTACCTACCCATGAACGCTACATTCATTTCTATGTCATATTAATAGAATTAAAACAAAATGAGAGATATGTATATTTTAATTCCAGAATAATATTAATCATTTAGATGTAACATACATCTAATATATCCATTATATATATGTACTTATAATAGTACCTTACATTTGGGGATAAGAAATGAAATGCACCGTTCATGGAGACGGTAAGCCGTACGTACGCATGAACGCTACATTAATTTCTATCTCATACTTTAATGGAATTAAATTATAATTATATAATGGTATATTATAATTACAATATAAAATAATATATACTAACTTTAAATCCATCCTTTATACATCCCACATATGGAAATAACCAATCAAGTTACTTTAAGGAGGCGGTAGTCCGCACTTCTTAAAATGAAGATATCACGTTTACCCATAATGGATACCATAAAGGTATGACATAAATCAAAAATACAGAAGCTTAAGGAAAAATAAACATATTATATATCATATATAAATATAGTGTCATCTTAATTTCCACCTTTTATGGTGTTATATGAAGATTGAACAATCATCGTTTCGTGAGGCAGAAATTCACCAACCACATAAATAGTATGTTCTTTAACCATTAAATGAAGGTGTGTGTATGTTTAGCTATAATACTTATTATAAAAAAATCCCAGTATATTGAGTATACTGTTTTTGTTACAAAATAAATAAATAAAAAGAGTTTATGGGGTTGGAGAAGAAAAATAAAACAAAAGAACACAAAAGAAAACAATACCTTTGAAACGGGTAACTCTTTTTGATTTGAGCTCAAAGGATTCTTTGGGAAGACTTCTGTTCAATTTGAGGCTTCAAGGAGTAAGAGAGGGATGTGGAGAGACAAAATGGGTAGGGGTTGCACGAGAAAAAGGCTTTGAAAGTGTGGGTAATGAGGTAGAGGTGGGGGCCTTTTATAAGAGGAGAGGAGGGGTACTCTTGGAAAGTAAAGAAATGTTACTTTATTTTAAAATGAGATTAGGATTTAAAAGGTCCCACATTGATATAATTCGAGGATAAGGTGTTAAAGGTTAGAAATATTCCCATCCAATAGGTTTTTGAAAAGTGTAGTTCTTATATTTTACATTATATTTTCATTTTATTTAAATCGTTAAATAATGAGGTAATCGCTCCATCATCATGGTGTCATAAATAATTTAATTTATTTAATTCTAAAAATTAGGAAATATTTTTAGCTTTATAATGAATAATATTAGTCAAAAATCTGACTTTTATAACCCCATTTAAGAGTTGTTTTAGTAAAACAACTCATGTTTGTGACATTTTGATTTTAACATTAAATAAAATGTTTTAATGTCATTTTCCTACCAAAGTGGCTCCATGGGGTCCTCAAGTTGACCCATTGGATTTTCATGGTCGGCCATGACACATCCAATAAGGGTAGGACATGTTTCTAGGTTATTTCATAATATTAAAATATTATTTTTACCTTAAACTACACTAATTACCTCTAATAGCGATTAAAAATATAAAAGTTACTATTCACCAAAAAATTATTTTAATCCCATTGAACCACATTATAATTCTTAATGACAACGATGTATGTCGGATTTTTGAAATTCAAAACACAGAAGTGGTAAAATTTTATTTAAACGGAAAATTAGTTTTTATAAGTACCACTTAGTGGTTTCACTATTCATCAAAAATTGAAAGTTTTCAGAAAAATGCCAAAAATTCAACCTAAGCTATATTTGATATTCCGAATTCAAAAATGATGTCCATTTTAAAAAATTCAAAACATATAAGTTACATTAATTAATTTAATAATTAATTCTCGCTGTCATAGCAAATAGCAAGTTTTTATTAAACAATAACTATCAAAAGATTGACACAAGTTTATGTCCAATTTCAAAGTGAAATTAATTACAACGACCACTATTGGATTAAATGTTAAAAAAATATTCTAATTGCACTTTAAAACCAATTAAAAAGATAATATAATCATATAAAAAATTATATTAAAAACTGGTTTTGAATTAAAATACAACATTTTCACTATTCATTAAAAAATGATCTTTATCGGAAAAATACCAAAAATTTACACAAAATAAATTTTGATGTCACGATTTTAAAGAAGATATATATTTGGTCCAATAGAATGTATAAGAGTAACCAAATCTATATTTATAGATGGTTTTCGATCAAAAGGTGATAAGTCGACCTTTTGTGAATGTTAGAGTATATATGTCTAAAATTGAATTCTTTTCGTATTTGAATCCTTTTTCTTTTATTGAATAAAGTTAAAACCATTTAACAAACATATATAATCATATTTTAGTTGTTTTTATTCATTAATTCAAATACAACGACCACGTGTTAACAACCATTCAAAATAATATTATTTTATTACTAGTGTGCAACTTATGATTTCAAAGAAACTCTTTGTTGCGTATCGAGTACGCTATCGAAAATAGAAACAACTTTAAAGTAAAATTAATATTTAATTCACAAATATATGAAAATTCTTTCTTCTTTATTTACCTGGGATGTTACATCCTTCCCCCCTTTTGGGAATTTCGTCCTCGCAATTTTATTCACTTATCAAAATAATTGGGGGTATTTATCCCTCAGAGCATTTTCAGATTACCATGTTTCCTCTTCAACCATATGGTTTTTCCAAAAAACCTTTACCTGGGAAATTACCTTATTTCGCAACACTTTCTCTCTTCGGTCAAGAATCTGGAATGATTGTTCTTCATAAGACAGATTCTCTTCCAACTGAACTACCTCTGGGCTCAAAACATGAGATGAATCTGGCATATACTTTCTCAACCTCAAAATATGAAAAACAATTTGTACCTGAGATAAAATCGGAGGTAAAGCCACTCGATATGCAACTGATCCAACTCTCTCCAGAATTTCATATGGTCCAATGAACCTTGGACTCAACTTTACATTCTTACTGAATCGCATCACACTTTTCCACGGTGAAATATTGAGAAAAACATGATCACCTACCTCAAAAGATAGGTCCTTCCTTCGGCTATCTACATAACTATTATACCTGTTCTGATATATTCTCATGTGTTTCAGAATCCACTGAACTTTTTCTACCGTCTCTTTTACCAATTCTGGTCCCATCAGCTTCCTTTCACCCACTTCATCCCAAAAAACTGGAGTTCAACACCGCTTCCCATATAATGCCTCAAATGGTGCCATCTGTATACTAGAATGAAAACTGTTATTATAAGAAAACTAAACCAAAGAAAGATGTTGGTCCCAAATTCCCTGAAAATCCATAGAGCATGCTCGTAGCATATCCTCCAAGGTCTGAATTGATCGTTCTGACTGCCCATCTGATTGCGGATGAAATGCTGTACTAAAATTTAATTCTGTACCCAATGAATTCTGATGGCCTTTCCAATAGTTAGAAGTAAACCTGGGATCACGATCAGATACAATGGAGAAGGTAACTCCATGTAACCTGACTATCTCTTTAATATAAAAACAGCAAAGTTAATCTAGGGAAAAATTATCTCGTATAGAAAAGAAATGAGAAGATTTAGTCAATCGATCAACAATAACCCAGATTTCATTGTTACCTCGAGATGTCTTCGGTAATCCCACAAAAAAGCCCATTGATATATTTTCCCATTTCCACTCTGGCACTTGTAAAGGCTGAAGCATCACTTTCGATAACTGTCGCTCTACTTTAACCTGCTGACAAGTCAAACACTTCACAGTAAAATCAGCAATATCTCTTTTCATTTCATCCCACCAGTAATACTTCCGCAGATCTCGGTACATATTAGTTCTACCAGGATGAACTGAAAAAGGGGAACTATGAGCCTCACATAACAACACATTCTCCAATTTTGAATCACTAGGCACACATATTCTCTTCCCAAACCTCAAAAAACAATCATTACCAATGTTGAATTCAGGAAACTTACCCTTTTGAACCAGCTCTACCTTTTTCTGCAACTCACTGTCTTGCTTTTGTGCTTGCTTGATTCTGTCTGATATAGAAGTTATCACTAATACTTGAAACAAAACATAAGAAAAACCTGCACCAAAAACTTCTATTCCAAAGTTCATCAAATCCTTAACCAAAGGTTCATGTTCCAAACACAACATTGTTAATGAAGCATTACTTTTTCGACTCAATGCATCAGCCACTTTATTTGCTTTTCCTGGATGTTAATGAATTGTACAATCATAATCCATGATTAATTCCAGCCATCTCCTCTGTCTCATGTTAAATTCTTTCTGAGTGAATATATACTTTAAACTTTTGTGATCATAATATATTTCACACTTTACTCAATACAAATGATGCCTCCAAATTTTTAGAGCAAAAACAATAACATCTAATTCCAAATCATGTGTACGGTAATTTACCTCATGATTTTTTAACTGACATAAAGCATATGCAATTACCTGATCATTATGCATAAGGACACAACCAAGTCCTTTCAATGAAGCATCACTGTATATAACAAACTCACCATTTCAAGAAGGAAGTGCCAAAACTGGAGAATTCACCAATCTTCTTTTCAACTCCTGAAAACAATCATCACATTGTTTTGTCTAGATAAACTTAACACCCTTCTGTGTTTTCATAGTCATTGGACTAGATAACCGTGAAAAATTTTCAACATATCTTCGGTAGTAACCTGCCAATAAAAGAAATCTATGGATCTCAGTGACATTTGTTGGTCTTGGCCATTCTTCAACAACTTATGTTTTAGTAGGATCAACAGTTATGCCATCTTTTGAAACAATGTGACCAAGGAAAGAAATTTGTTGTAATCAAAACTCACACTTGATAAATTTTCTATACAGTTTCTTTTCTTTTAAGGTTTTCAAGATAACCCTGAAATGACTTTCATGCTCCTCCTTACATTTATCAAACACCCAAATATCATCGATGAAAACAAACACAAACTTATCCAAGAACTCATGTAAAATTCTCTTCATAAGATCCATGAATACAGCAGGTGCATCTGTTAACACAAAAGGCATAACTACAAATTCATAATGGCCATATATATTATGGAACATAGTCTTCGGAACGTCTGCTTATTTTACTTTAAAATGATGGTACCCCAAACTCAATTCAATCATTGAAAAATACTGAGCTCCCTAGAGCTGATCAATCAAATCATTGATATGAGGCAAAGTATACTTGTTCTTAACAGTAATATTATCCAAGGCTCTATAATCAATGCAAAGTCTCATTGAACCATATTTCTTTTTAAAAAACAAGACAGGAGCACCCCATGGTGATGTTCTAGGTCGAATGAAACCTTTATCTAATAACTCATGCAATTTTTTATCTAACTCTAAAAGTTCAACTTGAGCCATTCAATAAAGGGGTTTTGAAATTGGTTTAGAATCAGGAACTGATTCAACAGTAAATTCAACTTCCCGATCATGAATAATACCAGGCAACTCATCAGGAAAAACATCAAGATACTCATTTACCACTAGCATATCATTAATCTGAACATTTCCTTTATTTTCAACAATATGTGCAAGGTAACATTCATTTCCATATTTTTCTAGTTTCTCAACTTCTTGATATGTTATCAAAATCAAGGGTTCATTCTTGTACACAAACTGAAAATATTTCTGAAAAGAAACCATTTTAGCTCTGCAGTCAATCTTAGTGTGATAAACAAAAATCCAATCCATTCCCAAAATAACATCAAACTCTACTAGAGGAAAAACAATAAGGTTTGTTGGTAGATTCTTTCCTCACATAAGGATAGGATGATTCTTATAATTCCTTTTTGTCTCAACGTTCCCTCCGTGTGTTTTTACCATAAGTTCAGGATTCATATATTGAGATGGAATTTCCAATTTTCTAGAAAACTTATCAGAAATGAAAGAATGTGTAGACCCTGAATCAAACAACACATTGGCATAATCTGAACAAACAAATAGTGTACCTGATACTACTTCATTCGATGGACAAACATCTTCTGAAGTAGTTGCAAAGGATTTCACCAACCCTTTCTTCTTGTAGTCTGGCTGCTTTTCCCTAGTTTAGTTCTATGTTAGAAACTCATTTGCATAATGACCCATTTCATTACACTTAAAACATCTTACCACTAGAATTTCATTTGCCTGCTTGATCATCTACCTTACAGTTACGAGCAATATGACAAGACTTACCACACCGAAAGCACTTACCAGACTTGGATAAACATTATCCAGGATGCATTTTACCACACTTCTCACAGGATGGATATTTTTTTTTCTTACCTCCTTTCTCATTTGATGAATTATTCCCCTTTGCCTGCCAAATGGACCTCTTATTCTGTTGTTTGTCAAAGAACACCTGATCATCGGAAAACTCCATTTCCACCTTCTCCACACATCGAACAAGTTTTTCATAACTTTTGAACTCACGGAAAGATAAATCCCTTCGATACTTTGGCTTTAACCCTGAGTAAAACGGCTTATTTTACTATCAATATCATTTATGAAGTTTGGATCATACCTTGACAATCGAGTGAACTTTGCTTCATAAGCAGCCACTGAGTCATTCTCCAGCCTCAATTCTAGGAACTGTTTTTCCATCATAAGACAAACCACCTTAGGAAAATATTTCTCAAGAAATAGAACTTTTAATTCATCCCAGTGAAGATAATCAATCTCATCACTATCCCTGATATTTTTTATCTTCGACCACCACTGATCTGCTTCACCTTCAAAATGGTAAACAGGAAGACTAACCTTTTGATGTTCTGAACACCCCATGACATCAAAAATCAGTTCCAGTGCTTTAATCCACCCTTTAGCTAGCATGGGGTCAGATGATCCTCTGCATGATGGGGGATGTTTCCTGATGGAATGTTCCTCCACTGACATGTTCCTCTTCGATTGATCTAGATGATCTCGTGCATGGATACCACCACCATTTATAGACTGAGTCAACTGTTCCATCAATATAACAAATGATTCAGTTCCAATTCCGACCATCTTAGGTAGATGATTTGGAATGTTGTCTTCCTCCTGATGTCATCCCAACATAGCTGCTTTGTTTCCTTTGCGAAAAACAATTCTGAACACAGAAATATCTTAGATGAAGCAACATGGTAATTTTTAAATGCTATATAATTTCAATCGTACCATAAATTAACTTATAATTTATCACATTTCTAACTCCTAAAGTTGTCTAAACCGACCTATGATACCAACTATAAGACCCCAGTCTTAAACCTTACTTAATATTGAATTAAATGAATAATTCACCTTGAGGATTTTTTCTGGTTTAGAGTTTTAGAGAATTAGGACATAACTATTACATCTCAAAAGATTACAATGTAGACACTTCTACTAAGTTTCCATATAATAAAAACTCTTAAAAAAACATGTCTAGTTCCATGTTTTATATAGCATGACTTTCCCTTGATCCCATCCTTGACCCAATTAGACATTAAGTACTGTGAAAAATATTCCAAAAAAAACATGGGGTGAGCATAAAAATATCAGTTAGGGATACACAAAGAATGAAAATTGTTAGTTTATAAAAACAACAAGTAAACCATGTATACTTTATCAAAGTAATACTTTTCACCTTTATGAAGAAGTAAAAACTCTTCACTGAAAAAAAAATCATTACTTACCCATTTGTAACCAAAATATTACCATAAAACCCATATAAAGATCACATTACATATAAAGGTAACTTGGGACATAAACATACTTAATTGGAATAACCATACGGTCGAATTCCACACATATCACTTAATGGAATAGCCATATGGCCGACTTCCATACCCAATGAATTGGTGTCTATAAGGTAACCACCCGTACTGGTATTCACGGCACCATCTGTCATATGGTTTATCACTTAACCACCCGTCAAATGTCCAAGTACCATTATAAAATCATTGGACGTAAAAAAATATAAATGAAAGAAAACATTTCCACACTTTGATCACAATATATCACATAAATATATTGACATAAAAAATCCATTATAAAAACCATTTTCAATAACAAAATACATAAAAGATTATATGGTATTTATTTCATTTTTAAAACATTACGGCTTTTTGAGGATGCCAGAGACCAAATAATACTCGCGGCGACGAAAAAGGTCATTGTCACCGCGTACGTTAAAAGAAACATTATTTTTTTCATTTAGTAAAACGATTCGTAGAAAAATATTCCTTTTTTATAAAAGTAAAATTCAAATGGGTTTATACACCGTATAAAAGAATGTTGTGTATAAAACGAAATATTCCTCAATAAAAGGATATTGAGACGAAGTCCCTTACCGCGAGTCTGACTTGACTCGATCGTTCTTTAACATCCTGAATAATAAAAATGAGTTAATTTCTACTTGCTTAAGAACCTTTTTCAAGTTCATTATTCCTTTTATATCACTTATTACCATGTTATAAACATTATGTAATCATTTATGTTAATAATGTTTGTTTTGTCGATATTTGGTTCTTAAGTCGAAAGTGGACTTCTTACAATTACATGGTGTTCATGTGGTCAAATATTTGTTTTATCCAGAATGATATTCATGATTTGGATATCATATATATCATAAATATCCAGCATATACATGTATTTATAATATTACATAATCATTTAGAGGTACGAAATGAAATGCACCGTTCATGGAGATGGTAAGTCGTACGTACACATGAACGCTACATTCATTTCTATGTCATATTAATGGAATTAAAACTAAATGAGAGATATGTATATTTTAATTCCAGAATAATATTAATCATTTAGATATATCATACATCATATATATCCATTATATATATGTACTTATAATAGTACATTACATTTGGGGATAAGAAATGAAATGCACCATTCATGGAGACGGTAAGCCCTATGTACGCATTAACGCTACTTTAATTTATATATCATAATTTAATTGAATGAAATAATAATGATATAAAAGTATATTATAATTTCATTATAACATCATATATAATAACTGTTAATCCATCCTTTATACGTCCCACATATGGCATTATCGAATCAAATCACTTTGAGGGGGCGGTAGTCCGCACTTCCTAAAATGAATATATCGCGTTTTCCCATAATGGACACCATAAAGGTATGACATAAATGAAAAATACAGAATAATAAGAAAAAAATAAACATATGATATATCATATATAAATATAGTGACATATTAATGGCCACTTTTAAAGGTGTTATAAGAAGATTGAACAATCATCGTTTCGTGAGGCAGAAATTTGCCAACCACAGAAACAGTATGTTCTTTAACCATTAGATGTAGGTGTGTGTTAGTGTAGCTCGAGTAATTCTTATAAAAACATCCTAGTATATTCAGGATACTGTTTTCGTTACAAAATAAATAAATAAAAAGATTTTAGGGGTTTGAAGAAGCAAAATGAAACAAAAGAACACAAGAGAAAACACTACCTTTGAAACAGGTAACTCCTTTTTATTTGAGATCAAAGGCTTACTTGGGAAGACTTCTTCCGAATGTGAGGCTTCAAATAGTAAGAGATGGATGTAGAGAGATAAAATGGGTAGGTTTTGGCCGATCCAAAGTCTTTGGAAGTGTGGGTAAGGAGGTAGAGGTGGGGGCCTTTTATAAGAGGAGAGGAGGGGCACTCTTTGAATTTAAAGAAATGATACTTTATTTTAAAATGTGTTTCGAATTTAAAAGGTCCAACATTGATAAAATTTAAGGATAAGGTGATAAGGGTTCGAAATATACCCATTTAATATTTTTTTGACAAGTGTAGTTCTTAGATGTTACATTATATTTTCATTTTATTTAAATCGTTAAATAATGAGGTAATCACTGCATCATAATGGTGTCATAAATAATTTAATTTATTTAATGTCTAAAAATTATAAAAATAATATCAGGATATAGTATATAATTTTATCTTTATAATTAATATTTATAGTCAAAAATATGACTTTATAACCCCATTTAAGAATTGTGTTAGTAAAACAACTCATGTTTGTGACATTTTAATTTTAACATTAAATAAAAATTTTTAATGTCATTTTCCTACCAAAGTGGCTCCATGGGGTCCCCATGTTGACCCATGGATTGTCTTGGTCGGACATGACACATCCAATGAGGGTAGGAGATGTTTCTAGGTCATTTAATAATATTAAAACATTATTTTTACCTTAAACTACACTAATCACCTCTAATCGCGATTAAAAACATAAAAGTTACTATTCACCAAAAATTATTTTAATCCCATTGAACCAAATTTTACTTCTTAATGAAAACCACGTATGTCGGATTTTTTAAATTCTAAACACAGAAGTGGTATAATTTCATTTAAACGGAAAATCAGTTTTTATAAGTACCACTAATTGGTTTAACTATTCATAATAAATTGATGTTTTTCAGAAAATTACCAAAAATTTACCCTAAGCTATATTTGATCTTCTAAATTCAAAAATTATGTCCATTTTAAAAAATTCAAAACATATATGTTACATTAATTAATTTAATAATTAATTCCCACTGTCAGAGCAAATAGCGTGTTTTTATGATACAATAAGTATCAAAAGATTGACACTAGTTGAAGTCTAATTTCAAAGTGAAATTAATTTCAATGACCACTATTGGATTAAATGGAAAAAATATATTCTAATTTCATTTTAAAACCAATTCAAAAGATAATCTAATCATATAAATAAATTATATTAAAAAGTTGTTTTGAATTAAAATACAACATTTTTCACTATTCATTAAAAAATGAACTTTATCGGAAAAATACCAAAAATTTACACAAATAAATTATGATGTCCCGATTCTAAATAAAAATTTTATTTTGTCCAATAGAATGTATAAGAGTGACCAAATCTATATTTATAGACGGTTTTCCATGAAAAGGTGATAAGTCGACCTTTTGTGAATGTTAGAGGATATATGCTTAAAATTGAATTCTTTTCGTATTTTAAGCCTTTTTAATTTATTGAATAAAGGTAAAACAATTTAACAAACATATATAATCATATTTTAGTTGTTTCTATTCATTCATGCCAATACAACGACTACGTGTTAACTACCATTCAAAATAATATTATTTTATTACTAGTGTGCAACCTAAGATTTCAAAGAAACTCTTTGTTGCGTATCGGGTACGGTATCAAACATAGAAACTCCTTTAAAGTAAAATTAATATTTAATTCACAAATATATGAAAATGCTTTATTCTTTATTTACCTGGGATGTAACATTACATGTGTAGGCATATACCTAAGTAGGGTTGTCAGTTGTTTTCATGTTGTGTGGTGTGTCCTTTGTGGATTTACTAAGTCCTTTTAGGGTCTTGGGGTCCCTAATGAGTATCGTTATACTCAACCCTGCATGGGATATGCCCGCACCTTGTTGTTTTTGGTGAAGGCGACAGAAAATTATGACTGGGGGAGATGGTACGAGGATTAGAGGTTGATCAGAGGTGGGCCTTAGTCGAGGTGTACCGCAGAGACGATTGTTCAAGAGCAGTACCTACACTTCAGGTAGGATACTTTGTGGGTGTTCATAGGAGATGATTCTAGTTTACTTGTACTTTTCAGTTTTCTTGTACTTTCTAGTTGGGAATGTATTATAGCCCTTCTTACTTACTTTAAACACTCTTTTTTACTATTTAGTTTACTCGTGTTTGTATCTTGTTGTGTGAATGGTTGCGTGATTTTTCAAGTTATAAAGGAAATGCCTTCCCGGTTTTAGGGAATACTCCTTTCAGTGGTAGTTGCCATCCCCTAGCCTATGGAAGGCGGGCTTGGGGTATTCACAACACATGCCCTAGGGTAATCTCATGAATCATTTTTATATCATGAATGTTTTTTGTGGAAAAATTGTAACCATGTGACTTCTATGAGATAAACTATGAAAAAAAATTATTGTATATATTAATAGTTATAAAAATCACAAATCTAATTAATAATTTCTCAAAGATTCTCTATGGTGTTTTAATTTTCTTGTTTACTCTAGTTTCCTTTGACTAATATAAAAATATAATTGCATGTTTCTCTGGGGATTAACATTCAGAAAAATTATATCTTATGTTATATTATGTTAAACATCATAGTGACCTCTTGTTATACTTTTTATTCAATAAAAGTATTTTCACAGACACTCAATATCATATATTAAATTCTTAATTTTCTATAAAGTTGGTGATAAATTCACTAATAGTTTATTTATGTAACCAAAAATAAAATTTATTTATTTATCAAGTACTATAATTGTATATATTATGGGTATTGAAATTTTTATTCTCATTATTTTTTTGAAATATATAAAAATATAATATACAAAAGGGTATGATCGATATTAACAAACAATGTTGTTTTTCGCGACTCAATGAATTTCTTATAAAATTTAGTCTTGAATATTTTTGAACTCAAAATTCCAAAAATTTATAACTTATGTAAACATTTTAATAACAAAATTGAATTTTTATGAAAAATATGTTCACTAAAACATATGAAAATTCTAAACTTATTTTTTTTACAATTTCTAAAAAATTATCAGTAATTTATTTTAAATGTACACTAGAAATGTTGAATATAGTCCCCATAAAAAATTTAAAACACAACAAATATGATCCAGTAGAATGTAATGATATAAAATAAATAACAATTTTTATATAATAGACAAAATATTTTGTCTATTTTCATTATGTTATAGTTAGCCTCCCCCTGGTGTTTAATGAATACATCATGACCTATTCACGTAGGTTATTATCTACCTAAGGCAAACATATGGAAAATAGTATTAAAATAATTTTTTTAAAATAAATGAAAAATGTAATGTAATTGATCAGTAATCATAGGGTATACCTCCCAAGAGGGGATATATTTTGTCATCACATAGTCGGACAATCCTATGATTATCCCCAATCCAACATAAGATGGGGTTAGGAAAATTGGAAACACCACATATGGTTACATTACCATCACTTTATCTTATATTCTTCTTTGTGGAAAACATTGAAAATGTTATTTTTTTCTTACCCCACATTAATGTGAACAATTTCATAATGTTATGGAGGTATTATAATGTATGAGGATCCCTCAGGTTCTTCCACTACTAATATGGATTTATCATCTACTGTATCCTGAATTAATTATACTTCTTAATTATATAAATTATAGTGTGTAAATTTTTCACATTTTATATAATTTGAATAAAATAAGAATTAAAATATTATCTCCCTTATAGATAGCATGATCTTCTATATGAACATTATTATCCTCTATAAATTATTCATCAATTGTTCTCCCTCTCGTTGATGGTCATTTCATTTCCATCTGGAATCATCTTATTTGGAATACATGACTTATAATTATATAGATGAATAAATGAGATTACGAAAAAAATTCTAGAATGGTGTTCATATTTTATAACATTAAAATAGAAAGGGTTAGAGTAAAAAATATTTCACTCTTAATCATACATCAACAGGATAGAATCAGTACCATTTATATAAGGGGGGTCAGATTCCTATGGAATTTTAAATGAATTAAATAAAATATAGTCATCATTTTTATCCTCATAAATGTGATATTATTGAATCTTAATCATGCCATAGAGCTTATTTGACATCATATAAATATTTCTCAATATTTTCTTCCATAATTTCAACATCATATATTTCATTATTGAATGATGATAAACTTGTGTCCCCCATTTAGTATTAAATCGATCAAAATATGATAATGTATCATATTGGTGATCAAACACATCATTAATATTTTACCATTTCATATTAATATTTGTTTTTTGATAATATTATGATGTTCTTCCATCCTTTTTGATAGCAAGTGATGAACCAATTTTTTTAAGATTTTTTATTAAATTTTAAATATGTGGGTCGATTATTCCCAATTCAAAATCAATTATTATTATTATATTTATTTTCAATATTTAAAAAAGAACCAGGAAATAGGAATTTTTTGATATGGTATTCCAATTTATGGTATGTTAATTAAAAGGCATACAATATAATTTTTTCAGGATAATGTGATGTAGGTCCAATGGTGAATTACAGTGGTTTTAATAATTATTTAAAATTGTTAATGATCTAAAATAAATGAGAATAAGCAATATAATTCATCCATACACCCTCTTATATTTTAAATGCTTATGAAACCACTAATCTACTCAAATAATCTATTAAATAGGATATAAATACAATGAATTTTTCATGGTGAATGGGTGAGCACAGTGATCAATCTTTTGAATAGACATACTCTCTCAACTATAATAATTAATATACCATTTTATCTTTCAAATTAAAATATTCCAGTATTATAAAGGGTCATCGAATTTACGAGATACATTGAATTTAAATAATTTGCGGAGTTTCTCTTTGTTAATTGGTAGTTGAGTGATCGTAACCTAATTAAACATCGTCTACATTATATCTCTATAATAATAGAGAAATAATGTGAGAAATTTATGTGAAAAAAGAAAAACCACTATTATCATTCATTTTGGTCCACAAAAAATGGGTTAGATATCCAATATCACAGAGATAGATATCTGTAGGACATCACAGGGTTGAGGATACATAAATAAATTTACGGAGAATGGAGCATATCATGAATAATACAGAATATATTTATAATTTTAATGAAATGAAAAGATGAATTATAGATTAATCTTAAGAACAATAAAAATGATCCAAAAAAATTATATTGGTTTAGAGGAACTGTATTTATAATAATGGAATATCTTTTACCTCACATTTATTAAAAATTTCATTGAGTTTGTTTTTTCATTGGAAGGGTGACACATTTCTTGGACAAGGTAGTGGAAGATTCTTTATATAATCGAAATTACATTTTCCAACTCAGATATTTATCCTGTGATGAGGCTACAAAGTGGATTGATAAAAATAAGATAATAATTAATCATATTCATGATGTATTATATAGAAATTATGTTCCATATATGATCACATGTAAAATTTATTATGAATAAAATTGGTTTGGATATTTTTTTCACTGGTAGTGACTTTGGATGAACTCATCTCATTACATTCCAAATTCACTATCTCTTGATCATATCCAACTCGACATGATATTTTATCAAATAAATGTAGTAGCATATACTATCAACTAATTCTGAATTCACAACTATATTAATTAATTAGTGAATTATTCTATTGTATTTTTTTAATAATTTTAGAAACAACAATCCTCTCATAGATCCAAAGCCAATTTTCATAAAATTGGAAACTTTACTTTGAGTGGTTGGTTTCATTGAATGTATTATATATTTTCATGAAAAATTAAATTTATTAAACAATGTATTAAATTAAGGACTACCTTTATTAACAATAAATTTTTTTGAAAAAATAAAACAAAATAAATCATATATATATATATATATTTCAATGTATTTTGTTTCATTGAACACTATGGTATGATATAATCAACAATTAAAATCAATGAGTTACTGGAAATTAATTTGACATAATTTTTCATTCAATTAGTCAGTCCCGATGGGATATTTGGCATCAAAACAGATTTTTTGAATATCAATATGTGTCACAATCAGGTTCTATGTAAATCTGTTTTATTTTATATTTAGTTTTATCTGGAATAATATAATCCATCATGAATATATTTAATTTGTATATTCATTGTGTGTAGTAATATACAATTCAATATATTATTTCTTGGAACATTATCGGATCCCTATAGTGGAGACTTTTCTTCGAAATTGGATAATATTTATGTGTTCGTCCTCATCTTCAGATGTATTAAATCATGGGATCATGGATTCTTCACATAGTTGTATTAATTTGTGCTCTTTAGTTTTATAGGTAGGGATAGTTCATCATATCTTCAATTGTCATATTCTTTTGAGGTGGTGTGTATCTTCTCTTCTTTGTCGTCGATGATCTTAGTTGTCGGTTTCATCATCTTGATTCTATTAATGGGGTATTAAGGATGGAGTGTCTTCCACATAAATTTAAATGAGAATTGGTATTCTAGTGTTGTGTATATTCTTTTATTTGTTTTTAGGATTGTGAAAATTAATTTTAGATTAATGGAAAATTGATAAAAAAATGGTTATAATTTTTTATGAAGGATATTGCTCATTGTAGGGTTAAGTGGATGGTTTCGAAATTCCCTTTTTACTAGATGAAATTTTTTTATAGGAATCACTGGTTATATGCAGCGGAGCTCATCTATGATAACCTAGTCTCTCATAAAGATAATGAATGGTGACTTGGGAAGTGATCGACAAAGGATTTTTGATGTTGGCTGACGATGTTAAAGAGATGAGGGTGTGGATTGAGGTGAGAATTTTTAATGTATCTTTATGGATGATATTTGGTAATTATATTTTTTATATTTTTCTAGATTCAGATACATTGAATATGATCTTTGTTATTTTGACACTACATTAGTGTGGTATCATGATCACTTGACATTCCATGAGTCACTAATTAATTATATTTTTCAAATATAGTCACTTCGAATTTTTCATGATTTCTAACATTGAGAAATTCCAAATTTCAACATACAATTCAAAAACAGAATTTCTAGTTTATTATTTCTGAAAAAAATAAATTAAATAAAAAAACTAAATCTAAAATTATTTCCAAAAATTCCATGAAAAAATCCCATTCCACTTATTTCCAATTAAAATAATATTTTTCTCTAATCATAGAATTCTTATAATTAAAAATAAAATTTAAATATTACATATTATAATTTTATAGATTATGATAATTTTTTTTTAAAAAATGAAATGAATTTCATAGTTTTTTTTCTAGAATTTTGAGCCCTCATAATTGAATATAAATTTTAATAAAACAATCACAATCAATGATTTTAACTACATAACAGTTAAAGAGTTAGAATCAAACATATATAAAAAATGCTCAATAAATATATATGGGACCATACATAATCAAAATAAGGAATAAATAATTAAATTAAGACAATTGGTAAAATTAAAAATTAATTTCTATATTTTCCAAATATCATCAAATACAAAAACAAATTTTGGAATTAGGTTCATAGTTTGGTTACTGTCTATGAAATATGGAAGAAAAAATTAAATTTTTTAGCTTGTAAGAGGTGAACATATATTTATATACATTATTCTTTATAAGAGGGTCATGTTTTATTATCTGATTTTGGTAGGGCCAATCTAATGGTGATATATGAAATTCCTTAATTTTTTCACTAAAAAACCCCCATTAGATGGCCTTTTAGATTTTATACCTGAGAATCATTCAGTGTTAATAGGATTAGGTTGGGAAGAGAGTATCTTCAATGACTAGTAATTCTTGATGAAATTGGATTATTCAGTGATGTGAGGATTAGTGACATAGTAGAGCCTATGTGAATTATAATTTCATTACTATTTACATACTTGAACAAAATAATCATCGGTTAGATTTTGTTTGATTTTATGCGAATTTTTAATATTATTGATTTATTTTTTTAATTATTCCATATAAAATGATATTAATTATTATGATTGATATGTATTTTTTTTAAAATATTGATACTCGGATATGAGTGAATTGTCTTGCTAATGATACATATTAGACCCTCAATGTTAGTCGTCAACCCCAGTTGTATGATGATGCACACATGAAGTCATGTAGAAACCCAATTTAGTTATAGTATAGTGACCCAATAGAGGGACACTAAAAAGTGGTATCATGGTATTTAATTTATAATCAAAATAATAATGGTGTGTTATATAATGGATATAGATTTTTTAGAGACTATTATTGATATAAGGTTTGTTCATCATAGAAAACTTTCATTGTAGGGATTCCATGTTACTTGTGGATTGTGATTCATATTCTTTATGATCAAGGATATGGTTATATGATTTGAACTTATGTTATCCACATGGATTATAAGGATTATGATTTATTAGGGATTTTTTAACTAATGATGTTATAATAAGAGGAATCTCTTGAATCATTAATGGATTTTTTTATTCATAACACATAATTTTTATTGTGTATATATTTTTTATGAAAATAGTGTATGGATATTTATGGTGTCAACAAATACACAAGTGATTTTTTTCTATATAACTGTGTAGTGGAAATATTCTCATTTAGACCAAGGTATACTATTCTCTAATGACATATCATGTGAAATCTATGTAGGGGTGTTCCACATGGTCGATGATATAGATAAATAATAAATTGTAGGTTTAGAGATCATGGTTTTTATTTATCTTCTTTTAGAATGATTCATAATTAAACCTAGTATCTACGAATTCATATGATGTTGTTCATAGTTGGGTGATGTTATTACAAATTCATTGTAACTGGTGTAGATTTTCATTCCGATGTGGTACTCCTTTATAATGATTCCAATTGAGAATTAACACTATGATATCAATAATGACATGGAATGATAATCCTGATATGTATATAGTAGAATATGACATTTAATGGGTAATTTGACTATTATATCCCACGTTCTGATAACGATGTGATATAAGAGGTTTTACCGAAGAGTTATAACCTAAATGATATGTGAACTATGGGTTTGGGGATAGAGAATAATAACATGACAATAGATAAGGACATTGGAGAGTCAATATTTAGTATTGAGAAGTATAATGTTTTCCACCTCTATTGTTTTGAAGAGACATGTGTTGTTAACCTAAGAGAAGGTTTTCTCTACTTAATGTGAGTACCCTATCGGTTAGATATATGGGTATGTGCTTTCTTTGATGAGAATGGTGTACGGGTGGTGCTACCATTTATACTATATATCTATGTGGGAAATAAATTTTTTTAGGAAGATCACATTGACTATTGGTTCTGATGGAATAGAAGAGTGAACATTAGGGTATAATTAGTTGGATTTCAGATCATATTTATTTTGGATTTTAAACAATAGAATGCTAATAGTGGAGGTATAGAATTTGTATTATCATGAAAATTTGTATATCAACATGTGAACTAGTGATAGACATAGTAAAAGTTAAATGCTTTTGTTTTGAAGAGGATCAATAATAGTGATTCTGACATAATCAAATTATGTGTTGGGTGAATGGTTAGTGGTTTCGAAACGTGAGATTAAGTAAAATGATGTGTGAATTCTTATAGGTTTTTATTTTATATGAATATCTGATTGAGGATCATAGAAACTTATGATTAGAAGACACTAAATTTGGAAATTGATAAGAATATATGCCTCAAAGAAATTGTTTACTAATTATGCATAATTATGTAAAATTATGGTTTTATTGATAGTTATGTACTTTATATGGAAAGATTAATTCAATGATACAATTGTGATAATTATATCCAATGGAAGATAATATACATCCAATAGTATATCATTATTTGTAACATGGTTCATGACATCAATGATTTTGGTGAGGGAAATGTGATGTGTTTCCTCAATATTGGATGATGACATTATGATGATCATGGATGTTTTGGAACATAATGAAACTTTTTATTGAACCTATTAATATTGTATATGTATAATTTTGGGGGAATGTATCATTATAAATATGATGGATTTACCCTCATTATGGAAGATATTTCATCCTATTCAAATGATTATGTAATCACTATCAATGAAAAATTAGTAGAAGAAATTTCATATTATTCTTGGGTATGGATTTCCATGTCTATTCATTATATATAGTAATGTATGGATTTTTTATATATAAAACATTGTGAAGTTAATTAGTACAATGAATATTACATTTTTATTTTGGGGAGAAACATATCAACCATGAATGAACGGAAATCATGCATTATGATCAGATATGTAATAAAAAAAATTAAATGGATAGTAGTGACAATAATATGATGTTTTTGTGTTTATTATACTTCTTTTATATTGATTCCCCAATTATCCAAAAAATGTAAATATGTGATGGATACTAATGTAGTTCAAATTATATGATAAGAATGGATGGAAATTTTTATCTGAATTTAGTGTTATTCAAATAAGTGAAGTGTGTTAGTTCTCAAATAATGATAATGTCATGAAATTTTTTTTTTTAAGATTCAAATATCAAAATTTCACCACAATTTAATTTACAACAATATAGTATGATTTATGTAAATAATGATATTCCATATTAATTTAAATTATCATAATTATGTGATTTTATAGCACAATGTCTAGTGAAACAATGTGTTTTTTAGAATTAATGTACATAGGGGGAACTACTACATCATTCATAAAAATTTAGATTAGATAATGTGGAAAAAAATTCAGCTAAATCGTATTTGAAACAATGAATTTTTTAGGGGATTATATCATGGTTTTGGAGATAAAATAGATGTATTTTTAAATAATTCAGATATAGTGGAGGTTCTTTCATTTTTTTCATAATGAGATTGGGAATGGTGATATATTTTGATTTAATATTCTTAATTAAAGTGTTTAATATGTTTTAAGCTAAAACATTGGATTTTTGATCACTAATAATTCGTCTATTTATGTTACTTCGAGAGTGTGGTGATCCATACCGCATCATTAGTCTCTATGATAAAATATATATTATGGGGGGAACCATTTGTATGATAATAAATGTGATTGGAATTGTAGTTTCTCAAGATAAAATGATGTTAGTGGGAAGTATTTTTTTTTCATTTTTTAAGGAATAATGTTTTTAGTTCTACTAATTTGGAGACTTATACTCATGGTATAAAATAGATTACATGTTTCGAATTTGGTTCTTGGACAAGTCATGTTGATGGTATATTATTGATATCGATTTTTCAGAGAATCTATATTAATAAAACTTTTTTATTCTAGATGATGAGTAGTTGTATGTTGTTGATATTTTATTCCCTCATGTCTAAAATGGTAAAGAAATTAAATTTTATTTTTATTTTTTCAAGATACTGATTGTTTGTTTGGAGAACAGAGACAAAAAATGTTTTTGTAATGGTTTTTTTAGATTTGGAATATGTTTTTGGATGAGGATTGTGGCTTGGATGGGGATGTTGATTCCTTGGGGATATAATAGAAGATATGGGTATCCAGGTGGTTGAATTTAATTAGAGGATGATACCAGTTTTCCCCTAGGTTGGTAAATGACCCATGAAATTACTTGCGATCAATATAAAGCTTGTGGCCAGAGCTGGCTAGCTAATTACCCACTAACCAGTCAATGATACCTATCATTATAAAATTGTCGGCTGTGGGGATATTTTTATTGGGGGTTTTATTGTATTTAGGTATCATTCTACCTCAGTATTAACCAATTGGTGTTATCGAAGTAGATCTATTCATGTAATTCCATCCCCAAACCATAATTCATTATATAACCTTTATTTAGGGGTTTTTTGGTTGTAATTTCAAAAATGATTCAATGTATGATATCATTTTCTCTTTTACATACCTCCATCATGACCCTTTATTTTATGATATTTTATTAGGGAATTCCATGATGATTTTATTAGATCATTTTGAATTAATTTGTGATTGATTAGTACATCACTTGGCTTGTTTGAATGAATCATAAGGTGATGTTTTCAATTTTTTGATATCAAATTGTTTTTATAGAATGAAATAATTTTAATATAAATCAAAAATGTAATTTCATGGCCTTTGATTAGTGTGTTCAAGGGGTGGATCAAACCATTTTTCATAGTGTTCCATAGTTAATTTATGGATCATCATGTTTTTATAGTCTTATTAGTAATTGAAAAGAAATTTAATTTTTTTTATAAATTATTTATTATTTATCAATTCACATCAGTTGAATTATATTAAATATTTTCCATGGGTTCGGGTATCATGATGATGACCACTAGTCCAGGTGGTCTTTGTTGAGACCATTGAAATAATTTTCTATAGGTGAATTAATAATGAAAAATGGATTCAAACGAGGAATGTGGTACTTATGCATTACCCCATGGTCTGTGTTGTTTAATATATTCATTCAGCATGGAATTTGATATGTGGTCCTTCCACTGATGAAAAATTTCCTTCATTAATTAAAATAACATTTTAATAAATATTATATTATTTCATTTAAAATAAAATTCCAATGGTTTATATAAGTGAGATTTCATTGACTCTGATAGGCCATTATGCACTTTATGGACATTGTTGCCATTGATAATCCGCAGTATAATTATAATCATATATGTTATGATATGTAAAACCATGAGTAGATCATAACGAATAGATATATGAACATAGTGGATGTGTCAGGTTCCCATAGTCCACTTTAGTTGGTATGAGATATGAATTTTGGTAATTTTTCCCTATTGGACATTTATAATTATGATATTCAATACAACCTTAATTATATATGATAAAAGTATGGGATGCGACATCATCCTAGTATTGATATGAATCCATAGAATTATCCAAAAATTAGTAATGATGACTGACCGGTTACTTCCATCCTTGGTGTCACCATAGACACATGTACTGGACCGAGTGAATCATGTGATGCATGAATGATCGAGTTGATATTGACTGAAACCAAGTAGTGAATTACACCTAATTTCCCATCATTATACCTATAAAAAGTGTTTTTATGTTATTATTTTTTTATCTTGATTATTTTTATACCGTGTCCAAAGATTTGAGGAATGAGTTAAATATTAATCATTTAATTAACTAAATCGGTAAATTGTGGTGATTATTTATATATCATTGGGGGTACATTGAATGTTTCTACTTGGATATGTTTTGTGAGTTATATTTGTTTAGTCGGGTGAACATGGTTGTTTTATCATGGAGCAGGTGTTCCACATATTTTTATATTTGGTTGGGGGCCATGGACATATTTACCTGTATATTTTGTGCCCATTACTTATATATGGTTTGGAAAACATTGATGATGTACCAAGGATCTGGGGTCCCTATTATTAATTTTTGGACCTTGAACATCATTCTATGGATACGATGTACCCTTTATCTATTTGGGAACTTTGATTTAGTTTAACGAATTTGGTGCTCCTATTATTTATTTGTTTTCCTTGGACGTAGTTCTATAGATATGTAGTTCACATTATTTATTAGGGGAACCCAGCAATAGTTTATAGGATATAGTGCCCCCATTATTTATATTTGTATGGAAGGCCGTCGATATTTTCAATTGTTCTGGGGTGCCCATAATTTATGTAAATTTGGGGAAATTTGGTATAGTTACTAGGAAATTTTGTGACTAATATAATTTATTTAATTAATGGACATTGGAATCAGTAACATTGATCTTATCTAGTGACATTTTTATGTACATGATTATAGTAATATATGTAAAGACATCAATCCTTGGGTGATGATGGTAGGTTTGATACTAGGTGGAACCTTAGAATCTCAGCATTGACTGTTGTATTTATTCATGTACCGATAATTATATTATATTTTTTTATTTGAACATGAATATACCAATACAATATCTAGTTATGTGTTGGGTTTCATTGATAGTTCCATACAAACATGTGTATTAAAACCCTTCTCATGTGGCTTTTGTAGTTGGGTACTCAAGAATACATCAGGGTATGAATGTTTTTTTCAAGACCCGTCCTAGTGGGTCCCATGCCACGACACCCCAATACTTCATATAATAGGAAAAGGGCTTATTACTAGCACCGAGTATCCATATCATTACCATTTGAGGGATTTCCTATGTACATGTACCCATGTACCCATGTCCAATCCAAAAACATGCTGAAATTTAAAAACCATTGTGTAATGAATTCATGCATACAACTATATCCCATTCAATAGAGTATAATAGGAAAGAAAAAAAACGTAAACCACATTAGAATATAATCCCACCAAAAGAAGTCTTAACCATAAGTCCAACCTTTAAATAAATGTACTAGGACTGTGGTATGTAGCTCTAGGAACACAGATCATCCTTCTTAACCTACCAAAATAACTGTCTTGTACAAGTCTTCTAAGGACTCCATCAAAATAGATATCATTTTCAGAATACAAGACATGTTTCAGAAAAGGCCATGTAGGGGTGGGTTTAATAATACTCAGTAGGAAACCCCAAAACCACAAGTAAATATTAAATCAGAAATAATAGTTATCTCTACACTGGTAATGTGTAAAAATAACATATGAATATCTAGTTATACCCAATATTAGACTCTTAGTCTATAAGTATATTACAACTACTACATAATCACACTAGGGATTCCATTTTAATATTCCAAGAAGATATCATTTTGGAGAACACACTACTATCTTAGATAACACAAATGAAGATAGTTCATGAAGTTTTGTTCATCAGGAAACATAATGAGAGATATACATTTATAGTTCAAAAGGGAGAGATAATATAAACAGATGAGGATCATAGCTATAGGAATGTAGTGATAACCAAAATTCAATCTCAATTTACCCACTATGTAGATGATTGAATCCGTGTAATCATGCTCACATCAATACTAGAGACTATACCTAAGGCATGAATAATGAATAGATGATCTTGATCTTATCCACTGGGGGGGATTTCTATTCATCGATCCAATAAGACCTTATAATGGGATAAAATTCATATGAGTAGTAAATGATTCATACATATCTTCAAATAAAACTATAATTGGACAATCCATGATGAACCATTTATATGATATAAATGGAGGGAGTGTAAATTCATCTAGAAAAGGGGTACACAACGTGTAGTATGGTAACATGTCATTTCCTTTGACCCTAGTTTCTACCCATGTATAATAACATGATTCATTAGAACATTTCATATAGAACATGGGTACATGACATGTTGAATGAGTCAAACACCATGTCATTCTTTCTAGGTTCCACCCATGTGCTCCGACCATGTTCTTCAACATGTTTTAAACCCGTGTAAACATTCTTGTGTACTAGTACGCGTGGTCATTTTTGTTCTTTATACATGGAATGTCTTATGGGGGATTATACACAGAATAATAACCCCATATACTCCTCACCTTGTTTATATACTTCATATATACAGGTTGAGTCTTTGTGAAGAGTCTACATGGTGTGTGACTGGGGTCACACACCCTATGACATTTATCATTGTTATGAACCCTAGACACCTCTTAGTTGGGGCCACATTCTATGTAACACTGGGTAACTCATCATGATCATCGGGTTTTTGTAGAAAGTTGTGTTCTTCCTACATGTTCCTCGACCGATGATCTAGATCCTGTTATGGTTGTATGTTCACCATAAATCATTACATCGAAGGTCATTTGAACACCCTAAAACTAAATCAACGTGTTTTGGCCCATCAATCATTTTATAAAATAATTTTGATTCATTCTACACCAATCTGATCGAAGAACGGTATTGGATTAGTATGTGGTCCTCACCATCACACACATTCTATGTCGTCACAATTTATGATATCTACTTTTTTATTTTTTTTCCTATGAAACCAATGTGAAATGATTTTTCCTTAATAAATATGACAACAAACATAGAACACATGTAGAAAATAGGGGAGTTAAAAACAAAATGAAAAAATCTGTAGAATGAGGATTCAACATTTTTAATTTTGACTACGATCCATTTTTGTTATAATTTTCAAGAAACTCAATGATTAAATAATCAAACCCCATTTATCCTACAATTAAAAACATTTCCCATGGTGACCATTCAACTACGAATCAACCTGTTCATTGGATGGTTCATGTTCCTTTTTGAATCAATGAATGGGGGAAATTCCAAAATAATAAATCCTATATTGGTATTGTATTGTTCTCCATTAAATATCTAATATCTCTAGTGAGATATTTTATGAACAATCATCGATCCATGTCTATGTCATCATCAATGATATAATTTTCTTGGGTTTCTCCCTAGATCCTATATGAAATATATATAGTAATGATCCTAACCATAGATCCATGTGTGTTGGATTATTTTAAAAAAGTTCCATAGCATCGGAGAAATTTTAAAATAAAATAAATCATCAATGTATTATATTACTTAAAAACACGAAAACAACATAGCTGAACCGCACATGCCGATGTTAGTTTGGTCCATTGGTATATCCTCACCTCATAATTTAATGCCACACTCAATTTTTTTTATCAAATATGCTATTTATAATTTATTCCACCTTATCATGAAAGCCATGTGCACAAGCTATTTGATATTTTAATATTTTGAAATCATTTATTCTGGGCACACCGGCCTTAGGATCTCACACCTTCTCAAAGACTGGTCTTATATATAATCAATATATTATTTAAAAATAATACATTGAATATCCATGACATTATATTCTTCCAACCATAGGGATTTAAGTTCCTAAAAATATAAAACCAATTCTATGAAAAAAGATGCTGGTATTATTCTGGAATTAGAGGATCCAACTCCCATGTGAAGTCTTAAATATTTTGAATCATCCACTAGAAACACAGTAATAGAATTACTCTACCATGAATGAATATATATTTCTAATCCTTTGAATTAATTGTGTAGTCATCAAATATCTCTCCATCCTCAATGTCCAGCTATCCCCATTCGGGGATTTGTAATAGGTCATTCACATACCTCCTAAGCTGTGACACATGGAACATGACATGTACTCTGTGCAATATTATTGATAAATTTATGAATTATTTTACCTTTCCACCTCTACGCAGTATCTGCAAAGGGCCTATAAAACATTGTGATATCTTACCACCTATGCTAGATCTCTATAATCCACATCAAGGTGAAACATGTCAGAACAACTAGTATCCTTCATCTAAATCCAAATACCTCTTTCATCTTTTAGAATAAGATTTATTAAGTCTTATTTCACCCATAATTTACTCTTGTATGATATATAACATCTCTATATTTTCTCATACCATCTTGGAGCCCATGAGTTGTGACTCTCCTAGGGTAGTCTAGTGAAGTTGTGACCTGAATGTTTCCCCATACAATCTTTGAATTGATATCTTTTAATAGTGGATTGGAAGACATTCTATTACGTGAACACCACTAGTGGTAGGTGATTTTCACAACTACGGACAATGTACAACATGCAAGCTCACAACATGTCCTTGGAGTCCTAAGTGGTCCACTATGTCTAGTCATCCATCTATCGTTGAAGCACTATTCTCAACTGTAACTAGGTCCAAAATACCTCCTATAATTCATTATATAACCAAAATATAAATTAAGAATCATTACATAAATGAAAAATCTATGAAAACTCGTGGAGTCGAACTATCTCTTAATCATTGATGCATCCTATGATCTATAATGATCACTTCGCTCAGATAACTAAAAAGATGTATGACATGGTGAGTCGGTCAATGACCACCAAGATGGAATATTTTCCCCTAGTCGCACATGGTAAAATAATCAAGAATAACATTTATATCTCATCACACTTTCATTCTGGATCCTCAAGGCGTTGAAAAAAACCTACATGAACATGGTTCTTAAACTTCACATGGTGACAAGTATAGACACCTGAAATGAAATCTAAAATACTGTACTTTATCCCTGGCCACCGAAAATGATGTTAGAGGACATATTACATTATTTATATTCCATGATGTAATGTAATAGGGTACATATGAATCTCCCACAAAACCTCTTCCCGCAACATCACTACTAATACTATGCATCCTCTAAAAAGATTGATGTACACCCCATTATAATGTTCATCAAAATCATTCCCTATTGGAATATGCGCACATATGTATCATAGTTGGACAAACCAATCTATGCATCCATGACTATTAAAATTAAATGAATGGTAGAGACCATGAACTGGATATATGATGCTCCATCACCATCCCTAAAAGATAAATTCAACAACACCAACTACTTTGACGCCTTGTTTATCAAAAGAAAACGTGATCTACTGATGATATAATTAACCCCCAAATTCCCCTTCTCAAGCGTATAGAAAATATTAAATTAATAGTCTTGTATAAACTCTATCCATATCCTCTATCTCATGTTTATATATTTAGGAAATAATATATACATGAGACTATTATGACCAGATTAGATGATAATCTACTCTCCCATAATGTAGTGTCGCGACATCTTCAACACAATTAATACATCTACTAAATCAATATCATGTGTCACTTATTTATTCTCATGTGGAAACAACTAGTAAAAACCATGGGAAATAAATACATACGTCTACATAATAAACTGACCATGATGGGATCTTGAATCATTATAGAACACTACATACTCAACAACCTCCACCAAAATTTCCATGATCGGAGAGATCATCGTACTATGTTTCAACTGATGAAAAGACAGCTGGAACTTCACTTTCCACAAGAATATGTATCTTTTTTAAGTCAAAGATATCATAGTTTCAGAAATCCATGAAAAATATAGAATGAATCTTCGATAATGTGCTGATAGACTTAGGAAGCTCCTCACTACCATTATTTTATTTGGTGGATCATATGATAACACATCCTTTACCTAGTTCAGGTCCACTGCAACTTCATATTATAAGATAATGTGTCCTATAATGCGGCCTACTGAATTTGGAACTAGAACTATAAGAGTTTCCCAAAACATTAGTGCTCTTAGAGTACTTTTAGAACCATCCTTAATTTTCCAACATGCTCCTCCTCAAACAACGAGTTTACAAGGATTTCATTGATGAATTTTAATAAGAATTCGTCTTAGTAAAAATTTATGATATATTTCATGAGTCCCTCGACCACTTTATGGTTTTCACCAAACCAAAGGGAGTTACTAAGTACTCATAGTTATAAAATGGACATCAGAATTCCATATTCGGCGTATCTCCATCAAATTCCAAAAAATGGTAATAGCTAGATCAAAGGTAATCCTTCTAGAACAATTGTTCCACTCTCAAATGATCAAAATGTTCATAGATCCTTGGTTTTTAACACTCATTATTATGAGTTTCTAGGATTATGCCCTAATTTTCCATACCCAAAGTAAACCTCCCATCATCCATTTTAAAAAAACTAGGGCCACATATGGTGATACAACGGGTCTCACGAATCCCTTCATATGAAAGTCCATCAACTTTACCCTCATCTCATGAAGATCTATATGAGAAATTTGATATTATGGTGTAGATATCATTGTGGTCATGGGATGTAAATAAATGCATAAGTATATCTACTTATGGAGATTAATTAGTTGAACATCATCATGAAAATAATTCTCCTCATCCACCACCACCGGTAGAAACTAGAAGCATATAACATATATCGAACCAAGGGAAAGCCTAGGAATTTAATGTGTAATCCTATACACCATATTATGAAAGTGTTATTCATGTGATACATGGTTTTTCATTTCACTAAAAAAGGAAAAAATCAATCCATTATTGTAGACTCTCCACCCCATTTTAGAAGAGCCTTCATTATTTGAATGGAATGTGGATAACCAATCCATACTATGAATGACTTTTTAAGTCCTCAACATTAACACCGAGATGTTCCAAATAAAATTATCTCCTCCTAGGGTTAGGTCACACTATCAGTAAAACTTTTTGATCATGGTGTCTTATCATGTCTGTGTATCCAAGTATAAGGGTCGAGTCAATGACTCATCTAGAATATCAAAGTATCAAAAAATATATGTGGAGTGACTGGAATGATAAGGGAATATTTTTATCATTACTATATATAAATCATAAAATACAATGACCATACTTCAAATAATTCTAGAATCTCATGGAAAATATTCATTGAATACATGAAGCAATCCCTACCCAATCCTCCAGCTCCTTGAGCTTGGTGAGCCCAGTAGAGGGATTGAGGTAATATGTATAAACATTGGCCACATCCTGGTGCTCATTTAGGTCATGGACCATGTATTTCACAATGAATATCATATTATTAAAATCACTACCTATATCTCTATGTTCCATCCACAGTCTCCATCTTGGAAACATGATAGGGTGTACAATCTCGACTGAGATTTACCTTACTGTCACATGAATAACAGCACCTCTCCCTAGGAATATTGGACACAACATGTGAGACCTAAACATCATATCCTATATTTTGGGACTTTCTCCTATAACATATCCTACATATATGTCCCTACGACTGATTTTATCTCCAATATTACATGGTCTCTTCCCATGCTCATCCACTTTGAACAATCATTGGCTGAATCTACTTAGACAAGAAGCTTTCTACCACAAAATATCTATGAATCACCACCACATATATATCAATTTGTATTGTGATAAATCGATCTTGGATATATATATATATCTATGTGGGTGCGTCTGTGTAGACCTCGCTCGATGATATGATCCTTGAAGTACTGATGCCCAACAATATCCATTGATTAACTGGAATACATGGGGATCCTTGATGAATAACCATTCATGATCATGCAACACTGCTAGAGTAGAATAATCTTCTATATATGCATAGATCTCATCATAAATGGTGTGAACTACTCTATAAGGAGAGAATAAAACAATATATATTAATGAGTCACATTTTCATAAATGTGGACAAAAAATCACCCCATAACCTTGCTGAGATGTGGATAAGGCTCACTGCTAGAACCACCATATGATATGCTAGTGTCCAAACTAGGAGTAAAAATTAGGTCACCAAATCAAGCTAGTCCTTAGCATCTCGAAGTTCAAGATAGCCTAAAAACCTGATGGGTCAATATATATTAATTTATTTAGAGTTATCATCTGATTTTCATCATCTTCAGGTACATCAGGTACCATGTTCATCCCAATAGGTGGAGGTATAACTCGTACACCACCTAGAGGTAACATATTTGGAACTTGACACTGTATTGAGGCCTCCTTGCTGAGGGGGTCATCCTCATGATCAAGATGTGTAATTCTACAATTTATTTGTTGCGGAGGTATCCTATAAGTAAAAATGATGTACTATGATCAATTTGTATAATTAGATAGAAGAATCTTGAAGGACATGGAAACAACAATGCCTTCCTATATGATCCACACACCATTATTTTCCACGCAACACATGTTCTCATGTACCGAGTTGAAATGCAGGTTATTAGAGTCCTGGTGTGTTGATATATCGGATGTCCACAAGAAAAATGTAGTTAATGGTTTGAAATAAAAACTCAATACACATCACACTATTTCCACATACTAATATCATATAATCTAAATCCTTATGTAAAAATGATAACTCTGATACCAGTCTGTCATGACTAGTTCTAGTGGGGACCAAGCTGTAACTCTCCATGTCCACCTCCAATTGGCTAGTGGCGGCTAACTAGAATTGAGTAGGAATATCAGTACAAGGGAGTAATTTCATTTGTATTCATACACAGACACCCATCTCCAAGCCTATAAAATGAAGAAAAATAAAAAAAAATTAAATAATGCATGTGCACCACTATATCCCAAAAAACTAAAATAGGAATGTAATGAATGTAATGTAAACTAGTATAGAATACACACACACTAAAAAATTCGGTAAACACCAGTACAAATGGTATACAATGGTATGTGGATTTCTATTTATAGTCAGACAAACAATCCTGGCCTTGTTTGAAGTCATAATTCATTTTTTGTCCTAGTCCCCCTTCGACTCAATAACAAGATTTCTCTTTTACACATGAGGTGACATGTGTGGGAATACAAAATTATGGTTTGAGGATAAAAATACTCAACAGGACACCCCAAAGCCACAATGAAATATAAAAATGAAAATTATAGTCAACTATACTAATGTATATGACTAAATCACATATAATAATTTCTATATATACTCAATCCAAGACAATTAGTCAAGGGGTATGTCATGAATACCACTTACCAATACTAGGGATTTATATTGAAGATTCCACCATGCTCTATTCTGGGGGAACACAATCATGATTACAATAAAAATGATGATGTTTTTATGAGATGTATCGTTGCTCAGGAATCATCATTAACGAGATATGATGATATATCAAAATGGATAGACACAAATCAAATATGAGGCTAACAGTCAGGGCCAGGTGGTGATACCAAAAACCCAATCTGGATTAACCATCTATGAATAGGATCGATGACCTGTAATTTTATTCATGTTAATAGTAAATAATATACCTAGTGAATCAATAATGAATATAGGATCCAACTCTTGGACTATCGAGGGGCGAGGGGGGAGTGGATTCCAACAACTCTATCCGATAAATACTAGTGAAGGGATATAGTCATATGAAACTGAAATGATTCTTATCTAACATTAGATAAAACAATATAGAGAACTAACCCAAATTAAATGTATCCCTAATATAGTGGAAAATAGAGTGAAGCAATCTTGAAATGTTTTACATGATATGTCTTATGGTTACACTCCATGTCCCTTGAACCTAGCTAATGGCTGTGTAATGTGACTTGTGTCTTTTGAACATGTATTATAGAATGAGTCACATGTTTTGTCCTTTTATCTAGGGTCTCCCTGTGTGCTCTAGGTGTGTGAAAATACATCATTTCAACCCGTGTAACATTTCTTTATGACCAATACATGGGTTAGTTCATTTACATGGTCCATGGAAGGTTGTGTTGGGTAGTACACACAATGAGGGAAACATGTGCACTCATCCCTATGTTCGTTTACTTCTGATGTATACACAGATTCACTGGGGAGAGTATACACACTATGTGATAGTGGTTACACACCATGTGACATTTATCAATATACCGAAACACTAGAAATATATTAGTCGGGTCCATACACTTTGTAACACTATGTTACTTGTCTTGTTCATTTGGTTTTTCCATACAGTTGTGTTCTTCTTCTTGATGCCCTAGATGATGATCCAAATGAAAATAGGGTGGTTTTTTCATATCAAAACATCAGATCTAGGCCATTTCTCTCCTAAAATTGAATGGATGTGTTACCGACCATCAATTGGCTCAAAAAACTATTTTGATCCATTCTGATGAATATATCTTAATGAATGGATTCATTCAAATGAATATGATTCATCTGTCACCATCATCACCACACCTCCATTTGGATGTCCCGATATCATATCCCATATTTGAGATTATCATTCTAGGAAACAAAGTTTCAATGATCATTCATTCAAAAAATTGAAGATGAAATAAGGACAAACATAAAAAACATGGGAGAGAGAAAAACAAGGACAGAATTAAAAGAATGAACCTCGACCGATGTTTTTTAAATACTTGATCAATTCTCGTATGAACTACTAGTAAACTAAATAAATAGTAAAATAATAAAACCCCAATAATCTCATATTTTAACCCATCATACAATGTTACATTCAAACAAAGGTTCTTCATTATTTATTTGTTGGTCCTCATTCATTATTGAATCTATGAATGGGAAAGAAAATCCAAAATTACACATCCAAAGTGGGTCTTAGTAAATTATCTGTAGAATATTGAATGTTGATGGCGATATCCAACAAAAACTTATTTTGATCCATCTCTCTTTCGCAATTGCCGATATAATTCTCTTGGGTTTCTCTCTAGATCCAATAAGGAATCTACATCGTTTAAGCCTTACCTTAGAAAATTTAATAAAAGAATATTTTTTAGAAATTTATTTTGATGTTGAATCAATGGAATGGAACATTAAAATAAATCATAAATTTATATTACTTATTAAAAATTCGTAAAATGACATTTCACGGTTGACTCACTCCTGCTAATGCTAGGAATCACCTAGGGTAAGTCCACTACTCCAAATGAAATGGTTCCCTTATATAACTGATCAGGGAACCAATTTATATGTTATTCATCATTTTTAGAAAAAATGTGCGTGCATGATATTTAATATTTTAATATATTTCAAAAATTTAATCTGGGAAGACCATGACTCAGAATCGCATGTTGTCTCAGCTCCTAGAATCAAATATAATCCATATAATATTTAAAAATAATGAATGGAAAATATGACACATTACAATTTTTGTTGGATAAGATTCGTGAATACCTAGGTCAAGAAGGATCAATTAAATTGGATTAGATATAAGGGTTTCATGAGGATCAATTATGTAGTATATCTTTATTATGTTTTTTACTCTCCTTTTATATGTAGATGTGACTGGAATAATGAGTGGTTTATTATTTTATGATTATATAATATATTTCATATACTATTACATATATATATATATATTCCTCATACATTGTATTATGTTTTTTACATTTCAATATATTTATTCACAATTATTACCACTCTCATATGATTGTATAGTATTCTTGTTATCACATCATAGAATCTCAATTCTAGTTAATAGAATATGGAATATGGGGAGATGAGCATGAGGTTATGTGGTGAACGTATTAGGATAATGTAGTGTCAACATGTGTTGATAAGTTATAGTGTATATTTAGTTCTTTTGGGTTTTGTTCATGTATGATTCATATACTCATTTCATTGATAATTAATATTTTGGTATGATATATTGGGAACATGGTTTCTTATTGGATGCCTATTTTTATTTTTATGTCTCCCATTTTTTTCACTTCAGTAGATTAAATCTCATTACGTGGGTGACCTAAACAAATTTTCATTTTCCCCTAACTATTTCATCAAGATAATATATTTTATTCTTCTTAGAAAACATATCAGTAATTTGTGGATTAATATATTTACATTTTTAGGAATTTCATGTGCTTTTTGTTTATTTCAATAGTTCATTCATTCTAAAATTATATTCCCACCTATTCACCAATGTTTGTGGTTTTATTAAGAATTAACTTTAGATATATTATAATTTTTTTAAAACATAATTTTTGTAGAATGTGGTTAGTTGGGGAGATTTTTCATAATGACCTCATATTATTAAGGTATTATATTTATTTCATTAACGAAATTCTTGATATGTTGTCTTTGTTGGAGAAGTTCAGGGTTTGTATAGTCCCTAAGAAATTTTAGTCCTAGATTTCATTATTTTAAACTGAAACTAAAAACATACTTGACATGAACTATCCTCAGTGGTAGTCCATGATTCTATTTGGAAAAGTTCATGCCAAAAACAATTATTCATTTAGATGAAAATCCAAGGATTTGGGCCTAAATTATCTTCTATAGTCCTTAATATTAGTTTGATATCCTTCCAAGAAATATTCATCCAATGAAGACTTTAAATTTTTAAAAAAAAAATTCCATTCCCAAATTTTGAGGATATATCACCCCTTTATTCAAAAATTTCATTCATCCAAACCATATTCACCACCTTGGTAACTCTCTATAAAATTATTTATCAAATTTTATGCTCCTATACTCCAAATTATGGATAATTATTTATTTATACTCTTCCTCCCAAGTTCTCCTTCTTCATTCATTCATTTCCATTAAATTTTACGTCTTTAGAGGAATCCTTTATGGAATCGATGGAAAAAAATGATTTCATATCAGTTTATAATTTTGGTTTGGAATTTCTATAAATAGATATGGGAACCCAAGATACTTTTTGGAGAGGCTTCCATCATATCGACGAATTCCATCTATTACATAGATTATCAGAGTTATGATATTTTTTATCCAATAATTTTCTTTGAAAGTTAATGATTGATTTTTTTGAATTAATTTTTAAATATTATTTCTCTCTATGAGTAGTCTAACGTGTATTTTATATTTTTTTTTGTGGTTCCTTATTTATATTATATGTAATTTTAATGGGTTTTTATCCACTATTAGATGTGAATAACAATTCCTAAAAATGTAATTTCAGTGATTCTTATCATATTTATATGTTAATTTTTATTCGAACCACTTTGTTTGAATTTTATAGAAAGGGATAATTTTCTAAAATTTGATCTAACAAATCTAGATATTTTTTTACATTTTAAATTTTTCTTTATTATAATGTTATCGAATTGAGTGTTTTCAATTTTTTTGGAAATTTAATTTAAAAATAAATAAAAATATCCTAAAAATGATTATTGAGTTACAATTATGAATATTTTTAATGTAAGATAATTTATTACATTTATTGGTTTTTTAAATATTGTAAATTTTTGAAACCGTGTGGAAAGCCCATTTCGATTTAGACTGATAGGTATTGCGGGATGAGTATCAATGATTATTTTGATTGGGATAATATATGAGAATGTTATATATCATTTTATAGTGGTTAATGATAAAGGATATTTAATGCTTATGTGTTATTGATTCAATTTATTATTCACCTAAAAATGTCTCATATTCATGGGGATCCATGTCATCGTTGACACATATGAGGTGTGGTTACAAAGTAATCCCAATGACATGAACTCAAAATTTCAATGGTATTGGATGTAGTAGGGGAGTTCCTCTAATGTGGAATGTTTAGGAAATATTTTTTGTTATAGAGATATAAACACATTTGTTGCGTAATATATGTATTAAAACATTAGTATATAAGTTATCACATCAGGTAATGATTAAAAATTTCCTATGATCATCAATTATTTCCCTTTTGAATCATTAATTCATTTGTAGTTACATTGTAAAATTACCATACACGCCACCATGATTTCATATATCATACAATGTAGATTATAATATGTTTTCATAGTGATTTATTTTTTTATTGGTGTATTTTAATTTGTTTTAAAAAATATGTTAAAATTATTTTGAAATTAGAATTTATAATATCAATTCCAATAGTATAATTTATGTACTTTTTAGCTGATTTTGATTAGGATGAAGAAATTACTTCTATGTGATTTTACAGTTAAAAAATGATGATAACGTTGTTTTAGTGTGAAAATTTATGTCATATTAGATTCATTAATGTGTTTTAAAACACATATTTTTAATACACTATATATAAAATAGAATATATGGATATTAATTTCTATGAAAATTGAAAAAAATCTATGGAAGATACCTATTATGATTGGTTTCAATCACATGTTACATACACAATTCTTTATATGCGTATCTTAATGTTTTTAGGAACCCTGGAATTGCTATTCTAGCATGGAATGCTTGGGCTGTGCAAAAAATATTGATTTGGGATGTGATGTATCGTTCATAGTTAAATAGAGAAAATAGATGTTATTTCTGATTATATGTTAAATTTAATTTTAAGGGTGTATATATATAAACCTCGATGACTTGGATCTATTTTTGGTTATTATGATATGTTTTATTTCCTTTTCATTTCAATTTATGTGATGATTCTTTTCATTAATATATTAATGATGATATGTATCAATAATTGACACTACAATAAGATTTAGATGAGTTGTTTAATATTATGTAGATTTTTTCCTGTTGTTTTTTCATCGAGACACTAGAACTAGGTTGAATATAGGGGAAATCAGAAAAAAAATATCCCATCTTTGTTCACGTTCATACAAAAGGAGAAGCATGGGTTGGTTCCTATATATATATATATATATATATATCTTTTATAGTATATTTGGAGATGTGTTTTAGCACAATATTATAACATATTATTTATTGGGATGGAAAAAATAGATTAACATTATAAGGGGATTTAATTTTGAGTCGAGGATCATGTGATTGATTCTACAACAATCATGGTGTCTCAATAATTAATTTTATTAATTATTGATGAAAGATATATTAAATATTATACCTTTACATGAATTAATATAATATGTAAATATTTATTAATACATCATAGTTAATTTAGATGAAAATAAATTATCTTAGTAAATATATAATCAATCCTATGATGGAGATAATAAATTTAGGATGATGGGATTCAAATATGGAAGGAATTTCAAGTAATATAATATAGTTAAAATATACATAAAATTATAACTTAGATGACCAAAATGTTAATAAATTGATATATTTAATGTAATATTACATGGGGGAGATGGAGTGTTATATTTGGCACGAGTTTCTAAAACCTATGTGTTGTAATAATTGATGTGTTCATTGTTGAGGGTTTATAATTTAAAAATAATTATATCCACCAAAAAATATATTATAGATTATTTTAACACCAACACATCACCACAAGTATACTCCTTGAATATATCCTAATTGGGATGATCAATGTAATATCCTTGTGGTATTATCTAAATTTATTTTTATATATTCTTTATTTTTTAAAATATTTTTATTTGAAGGATATGTTTTATGCAAGTTCATGATAAAATTGTAATAAGATATGATTATGGGTTTGGGTTAGAGAAAAAAATAATTTATATAGAATAATATTTTACCCACTCTTCTGTTTTATAGAGTCTTACCTCATAACCTAGTGATCCCATCATTAATACATATTATTCATAAAATATATGAAATATTATGTGAATTGTTATACTAGGGATCACATACCTAAATCAATATTATATCAAATCATTTTACACTCTAAAAATAATATTAAACATCAAATAGTTGTATATTTAAACTCTATCATTATCTCTTCCCCTATTTCAATATCGCAGTAGTTTAAAAATAATTACTTTCTGAACATCATATAAGATAAACAAAACTGATTTAAAAATAATAAATTATTATTTGTATTTACATATGACCATTATAAAATAGATGATAAAATGGATGGAATGGTTTGGAATTACTAATTTAATAAATATATATTTTTCATACTTAGAATAAATATATTGTTTAAGTCTATGAAAATGAAATCATAATTTTTATTAAAGTCATAATATGGTTTAAAAATATGTTTTCTTCCAAACTAGGTTCTGTTTGATTTTTTGAGTTAATATAATAATTATTGTTATGAGAAATATTTAAACTATATTTTAAAAAAATAATTTATTTTTTATATTTATAATTTAAAAATTACATTAACAAGAATCATCTTCACATTCTAGAAAACATTGATTATCAATGTACATTAAATAATAAATATTTTTATCGAAAATTTCATTTTATTTACACGTTCATTTTTTTTGGATTTTTTATTGTAATTAGATACTTTTGATTTAAAAAAACATTTAAGGGTTTTCAATTTAATTTTATCTAGAAATTTATGAGAATTCAATTTCAAATTAAAAAAAAGTTATTTTTTTTTCTAAAATACCAAATTTGTTATGTTTAACTGGTTAGATTTTAATTTTAATTAATCATATTCCGTGTTTGGAATTTGGGAAAAATTATGATAAATTATAAATAATTTCTTCCATATTTAGTAATTATATCAATGTATTTTTGTAAAATACTAATAGAAACACATTAATTGTTATTAGAAATGTATATTATAAATTAGCTAATTAATATCAACAATAAAAATAAATGGACTATAAAATGAACCTAAAATGAATGAGATTCATTTCATCGGTCCATTTTTTCAATAATATTCCGTGATTATTTTATATGGTATATTATTTCCATATTTTATTATATTGTAATGTTTAAACTATTATATGTAATGAAAATTGAAATAGGTCACAGAATTAATTTTAATAAGACTAATATTTATTTATATGGTTTAACAAATGATATGGAAAATTTTTTATACTAATTTTCAATATAAATTTTTAATATTCATCATGTTAATTTATTTCCAATTTAGAGTGAATAAATAGTTAGCATTAATAATTTCACAATGTATATGTAATAACAATTTGATTAATGGAAAAATAAAATAAAATATATTAGTAATATTAAAAGTTTTTTAATTTGAGATAAATGATGTGATATACAAATTTTATATATTAACATGACAATTTTGGTGTTTTTTAAAATAATGTTTATGAATTCTATGTTTTTATTCATATTATTAATTTTTATCTAATGAATATTTCTTAAAATTGACATTATTGATATTTGATAATAAATATTTTTTATTAAATTAAATTAATTTTTAGAGTATTTTTTATATATAATACATCAGCCATTTTTTTAATATGTTTCAATTAATTATAATTATCTTGGGCCAAAAATAGAAAAATAATCAGGTTCTTTTATTGTGCCTAAATATTCTTGATGATGGGTTAAAACGAAATTATAAGGGTATATAAATCATTCAAACATGTCTAAATTTTATTAAGTGATGATATGTTATCCTAAAATAGTTGTATCTCTAAACTTATTCACTTTTGAGGGATTTGAAAATATGAATGAATTTTATTTTATATAATATTTTTAGGATTTCCTTTAGTGCCACTCCCCTCACAAATAAAGGGGAATCAATAGGTATTTTATTTCACACTTCATAACACCTTTGGTATAGAAAATTCCTGAAAAAAATAAATATCAATTATTCTAAAGTCATTTCCATATATGTTTTTAGGCAACATACATACCATTGATGTCTTATGGTGTTAATAAAAGGATATTCTCTAAAAAAGAGTTATCATATTCAATCGGGTGTTTTAGTTTTATTTCTACTCCCCCACCCTTAAAATCTTTTTCATTCACGATAAAATAATAATGACATCATTCTAATTATAAATTATTTTTTTATTGCAATATATTAACTTATTTCTATATTCCACCTCCAACAAAAGGGAGACTAATTCATTGTTCATGTCCACAAAAGATTGACACCTGGCGAACAGAAGAAATTTTTTTCCCATCACAATAATCGAATAATTTTACTAATTTTGTAAATATTATTATTATGTGAGATTGAATATATATTTATCATTATAAATGTATAAAATACCATTTCTATTAATAAATTTCATTTTATTTTAAAATTATATTGTCGTTTGTGTATATGGGTGGATTGCAACATTAATGATGAATTTCTATTCATATTTAATCCCCAAATCTCATATATGATATATATAATTATATTGGAAAAATTAATAGGATATCTATGATATCATTATTATTCATTAAATATAAAATAATAAATAACATCATTCTGTAATTATCATCGAAAAATGGTAATGTTATTATTGTGTACATATAATAAATGACCTCCAATATTATAATGTATTTAGTTGTTATTTACTGTGTTTAATGGTTGGATTTATAAAGATTTTTTTATAAATTTTATAATAATTTAATTAATATTATTCTGGATATGGTTTATAAATGAAAACATTTATCATAGTCAACAATCACAAAATAGTTTGGACATATAAAACAAAAATCATGCAAACATCGTATGAGAATTTAATTTATATTTATGTTTTATAGAAAAAGGTAGTAGATAGAATTTAATAATAAATAAGAAAATGGTTCCTCAGAATATAAATAAGTATCTTACATTTTTTATCATTATTATAATGAGAATTTTTGATGACTTGGACTCCAGATAAGGGACTATCATTCCATAATGATTTTTGAACATCACTAGAAAATATTTACTCCTTCCATATTAATAAATTAAAAACAATTTAAATATATTTTTTTGTATCCTTGTTTTTTAAAAATACATTTTTACATGTTTATAAATCATAAAAAATGGTTTGAGTGAAATCATTTTTTTCCAAACGAGGTACTTTGTGTCTTTTCACGCAAATTTATGGAATATTTATTTTAAATTATAGAGAATGTTAATATATTAATTTCACCATGTCTAATAATTTAATTTAAGATTATAGTATAATTTTACAATAATATTTTCATATATATATATATCAATATATTTCCAATCATTTTTAAATTAGTTATCTAAAAATTGGAATGTTATTTTTCTCATGAAAATATTTTATGATATATAGTTTTATATATCGTGTTATGGTTCATGATAATTGTTTATGATGACTAAAAATTCAATTATATACTAATATTGGATGGGTCTATGAAATACCTACAATTAATTGGTTATCTATATTGAAAATGTTTTTACTACAAATATAGGAAGGAGTTAACCATTTGCACTTCTCTTAAGAGATAGTTGGAATATATTGTTATTATTTTTCAAATATTATCTTTGATGGTTAATAAATGAGTATAAATGTTTATTACTGCATGGTAATGTGGGGAAGTTAATCGTGAAGGAATTCCATGATTAGATGTGATTTTTACTCAAAATTTAACATTGATTTCTAATCCCAATGTAAGGGTAAAAATTATAATATTGTGAGAAATAGCTAATGTGAATTTCTTAATTAGAAGGAAATTATTATGTGATTATTTTTCATGAAATAAAATTAATGATTATTATGAAATTTTATTGATAGATAAAATGATTAATTGGAAAATGAATGGTTTTAATTTTTAGTATAATATTTTTTTTAAAATTAATCTTTTATATATGTATTCATAGAGTGATGATTTCACTCACTCTGTTTTATGTCCCTTTCTGATATTTTTATTATCATCCCATGACATACAAAAATATTCGTTCGGTTTAAGTATTTTTAAGGTAAAACTGGAATCCTATATGAATTTCTGGAATAATTTTCATAAAAAGAAAGAATGTTTTATTTTAATTTATATATATATATATTTAAATATGATACAATATACAAGTATGCATATTTATAATTTATTAGTATTTATATAATAATTAAGTCCTTATTATCAAAAAAATATAAATCATAACGATATATGGAAAGGTGAGAAACATATTTCTAATTTAAATTGACTAGAATTGTTATGGATTTTTAGTCTGGACCATAAAATCGGTATACGAGCGAGGTTTATATTTCATTAGAGATTATGATGTTTTCTAGTGATGTTTTCTTAAAAATAATGGATAGCATTATGGGATTACATGTTTAAGCCTGATTATATTTTCAAATGATTTAAACACCATTTTTTCAAAAGTGATTTATAATAAGAAGATTAATAATATTTTTAGTGATTTAATTTATTTCGAAAATTGACTTTGGTATAATGGAATTGGGGATTATTATGTTATATATTTTCTAAACGTATTATATTTAAAGTAGACATTATAGTTTTAAAATTAAATAATTCATTAAATTTTTTTATTTTTATTACTTATAATATTTAAATATTTCACATCTTGATGAAATGTATTTGATCTCGAAAAAAATTCTTATAGATACGAGATGATTTAATTATCACTATCATGGAAAGTTCATGATAAAATCTATTTGAAAATGTCATCAAAATTATAATCACCATTAATAAAAAATTATATATATACAATAAATTTAAATTTCAATAAAAATTAATATATTTCATGGATACTCTTTATTATTATTTTAAAATATCATTTTCTTTATATTATTCAAAAAGGTAAATACAGACATAAACATGACTATTTTTTCAAGGTAAAGGTGATAACAATAGAATAAATGAAGAAAATAATGTTTTTTAAAGGTAAATATTAATTTTATATAATATATGAAAGACAATTCCTTGGATTATATAGTTGAATTAAAATGATATATATTACATCATTTATTTATTGAATTTTATTGTTATAGAAGAATACAACAAAGATTCATTAATTTTTTTTGAAGGATGTTGATTGAGGGATGTGTATATCCTTGATATGATGATATTTTTGAATTATAATTATAATCATGAAACAATAAAAATATATTTTATATATTTGTTTTTAATAAAGTTGAAACATTAGATAGATATAATCAATACATTTGAAAAGTTGCACAGTGAAAATGTAAAAAATCTGGTGAGAAAATTATTACATGATGATACATATTTGACATATATGTAACCCATATATTTAACATGTGAAAAAAGTTTATTTTAAGAATAATATAATTTTATTGGTTAATTGTTATTATCATATAGATTAACATTATATTGGAAATTTTTTTTGGTTTTTTTAATTATTGTTATTTTTGAATAAGATCATTAATTTTTTGGGAGCATTACAGTATTTTGTTAAATAGAATAATAGGTGATATTGTTTTAGACATAAATATATAAATAATATTTATAAGATTATATAAATTAATGTTGATTATATGGTGATTCATCTTATTTATAGAAATGAATATCATATCCTCAAGATAATTTGATTTGTGAAATTATATTTATGTAATGTGATATAAAGAGCGATTTATGGTATTTGTATAAAAATATAAAAAATCAAAACATAATGTCAGATAATTTAATTCTAAGAATTTTGTTTTAATTTTATTCTAGTATATATTGTGGATTTTAATTTTTTGTTATTTGATTTCCTATTTTTAACATTGGATATTACTATTTAATGTTATAACATAATATATTTTTTATTTGTTAATTTTTTAGTTAATCTTGGGAATTATATATTTTTTTAACAATTTTTTTATTTGTAGATGTATATATATATATAGGATGGATACGATTTATATCCATTCATGTTGATTTTACTATATCAGGTTAAAAAAGTCCTCTTAAATACCCCTATATTTGAGGGAAAGATTTGATTTTACTGAAAATTGATTAATGGATGAAAATAATCTTTTCAAGTATTTATATTTACACATACTCATTGTCTCTAAAGTAAAATAATTTCTTATTCTTTATAGAATTGTTTTTTGAAAATAAAATCTTATAACCATCGTATTAGTTGAGTTTCGAGTCTCTTCACCCATCAGCAATTTATGATATTAAGGTCATTGAATTTATGAGAAAAATGTTCTCTATAACTCTAAATTAATCATTTAGAGTTTGGTTCTCTCATCCATATGCCATTTTAACACCCCAAAAAATTTCCTACAAGTAATCCATGTTATGTGTTATTCCAGATGACATTCAAACATCTCTTTTCTCCATATTCAAGTAAAATTTTATTACCCTTATTTGCAATATGGAAATTTAATGAAGGAATTTTGAAAAGAAAACACAATTTTTTATTCCAGAATAAAATTTTTGATTTTGTTATTTCCTAAAGGGGTGATATTGTAATATAACGATATAAAAAAATTACAATGTTCAATAGCATACAATATAAGAAAGATCATAGAAAAACAAAAAAAATAGGATTTCATAAACATGATTACAATATCATATACATTACATTGGTAAGTATAAATTGAAATAATTTTTTGAAGAAATAAATATAAAGGCCCTTCTCAATATAAATGTAATGGTAAATACATCAAAAAAATATTTTATAGTCATGTCATTATATTTTTCAAAAATATTTGTTCCTTAAAAAATACCATTTAATGATTTTATAGTATAATTAATTTCATATATATTTTATAAAAATTATATGAAAAATTAATTATGTTTTTGAAATAAGAATGTCAACATTTTCATAAAATTAATTGTGATGATTTTTTTTTGAAAATATATATTTCCAATGATTAGTGATAATAAAGAATTTTATTTAAATTTGTATTTAATTTAAAAATGTAAACTTATTTAGATTAATCATAACATTCAATTACTTCCATATGTTTTAAAGTAATTAAATTATTGGCTTTTTAAATTAATTTTATACTTGCATTTAGTATAATAAAATTATATATTTAAAATTATCAATTTCTTAAAATATTATTTTTAGTTGTGCTTAACCATTCTAAATTTAAATTTAAATTTTTCCACTTTTATGTTTTTAGTTTTGAAAAAGATTTATTTATTTTATAAAATTGGTTGAAAATTTGTTAAATATTTCTCTTTTATTTCTGGAAAATATGAATTGTGACCTTGTTAATTATTATTACCATAACAGTGGGTAAATCATGTAATTAAAGATAAAAATAAAATTATATGGACTATAAAATGACCTTAACATATGACATAATCTTATTAAATGAAAATATTTCTTCCATAGACAATAATGAGTTAGTTATAATTCATTTTTATTTATTTATTTGAGATTACAACTCTAATATACTTTTTTACAAATATTGGGAAAAATAAGACCATTGTTCATAATATCTATAGTATTTTCAGCATTAGTTTTACCAGATGATGTGTTGTCTTATAAATATTAATTTTAAATTTTAAATATTTATCTTAAATATTATATTTAAAAAAATTATATAAGAAATAATTACATTAAATGATTATACAATGCTGACACATTAATTAATTAATTAATTGAAAAATCATATATATGATTATCAATTATTAAAAGTAAAATAATTTGAAATATTTATAGTGCTAATATAATTTTATTGATTTCTATAATCTTCTTATATTAATGTTACATCTTACACTATCACAAAACTGAATCAAATGGGATACACAATCATCATTCTTATGTATGGTAGATTGTCTCCTTGCGAACCAAAATAGTTTTTTTTCCATTACACCTTTAAATGGATTGAAATAATGTCGGATATATTAATTACATATGAAAAATATAATATTTATTTTTTAATTATTCTTATTATATTTTTTATCAGACATAAATTCATTCTGAGTAATATTTTGGAATTTTTTACATATGTATATGGATGTGTGGACTATCCCCTCATTAAAGCGATGTGACTCATTCAAACATTATACGGAATTAATTATTTATTTTTTTAATAAAATCATGTGATATATATAATAAAATACATGATACTTAAATTAATACATATATAAAATAATTTTAATTTCATTTAATATGATAGTAAAATGTAAATGATGTTCAATGGTAACTATGGCATACAGACTCAAAGAATAGTGTGTTTAATTTTGTACCTTTGATTATTTTGAATTAATACAAATACCTAGATGGTTAATATGATATAATAATTAAATCACGGTTTAAAATTTTGATGTAATTTAACAATGATCCATGTTATAAGAAAGAAATAATAAGTCAAATAATACTCAAAAAATAAGGCAATTAATACTCGAAATATTAAAAATAACGATTGATTATTTACATAAGAGAAATAAGATGTTATAAATGAATCATTATTTATATTATAAATATGTATATGGTTTTTTATCAGTATTTTGAAATCATAAAACCATTATATTTGAGGTTTAATAGAATTCGACCAAATAGAAGTGTAACTGAATAAATTTTGTCCAATTTTACATTCCATTTAGAAGTATTGGTTATTACAAACCAATTCTTATTTATGTGGGTTATATACTACCCCATTGACATTTAATATCATTAATAAATAATTACTAATCATATTTTATGTTTCAATTTGAATTATCTTATCCAATATGATTTTATTTGATATTATCTTAGTGATAATGTTATCGTGAATTCTATAGTGATGGATAACTCTCTCTTGAAACAATAAACATAGTTTAATTGTTTTCTATTTTTCATTATGTTTCGCCTAAATATCCATATCATTAATCATTTGTATGATTGTTTCCTAAAATATATACTATTTTGACAATACGTTTTTTACTTTGAATGTTATTCTATTAATTTGGATTTTTTACAATATCAGTATCACTTCCTCAATATAGATATATGACTAGAAACAATTTTTATGAATTAAATTTATTATTCAATATAAGGGAATTCATTACACATGTATTAAGTAAGGTATTTATAGGTTAATGAAATCATCACAAATCTTTGATTGAATCATGGGATAAACCTTTTGTCTAGACTAATCTATGTGGGTATACAACTATTATAGTTTAAAACATCTAAAGAATAAATCATCATGGTAAATGTATCATTCTACTGGGAAACATGAAATCACATATTTATGAATTGCCTTTATATTCATTAAGTTATTATTATGCATGATATTTTCTCTTTGAAGATATATATTCCTTTAAATGACAATTTATTGTTTAATTGACATTAATTTCACTTATTTATCATTAAATGTTAATTATTCCTTATCAAATTTTTAAATGGAACATGTTTTTTGTTATTTAACATGCCTAATTTATTATAATTAATGGTTAATTATTTCTTCATTTTTTACTTCCTATAATATGAATTTGACCCCACCCTTAATTAGTTTTCCTTCCTCATGATTCAAGGTAATGTTTTGGGAAATATATGTTGGTATATATGATAAGGAATAGTTGTCAAAACCCATTCTTAGGACCCGTGGCGTGACTACCCCAAGACCGCATTCCAATAGCCAGGGGCTGGTGACTAGCACCAAAGGCGTAAATCCCAAAAATGGGAAGGCATTGCCTTTATAAAAGTAAACAAACACAACAAAGAACGCAAGTGAAGTAAGCACTAATTAAAAATGAGTACAAAAGTAAGTGCTGAAAAGTAAATTGGCCAGAATACAAACCTAATTAAAAGTATATTACAACTGAAAACAAAGTACAATTGTAGTAATGTAAAGATGCAACCACTGAGTCATCCTTCGGAAATCCCACCAGATGAGTGGATATAGATGGCCTCCTCAGCTCCTCGGGTCTAGCTTTCCACTCTGTGTACGTCCTGCCAAGTGGTCCACCTCCGGGTACCATCCAGCTCCACAAGCGTCCACCTCGATTAGTGTTGTCTGTCATCTGCATCCAACACAACATAGTGCAGGCATACCACATGCAAGTGTGAGTATAAGATAATCAGTTGGTACGCAGAGACCCCTGAAGGTCTCCCAGAATACACAAAGGTATGATACAATCACGAAGGAACAACCAAACCTACTTAGGTATATGCCAAAACATATACCTAAGCTATCAATATCAGTTTGGCTCCAACTCCCATGCCCAAGCACAACCCAGTCCACAGAGGAAAGATATTCAATCACATCAACGATAAAGATTGAAAGTCAAGACTCAGCTCACATAGGAATACTACCCATGAAGAGGGGTGGAGATTATTAGATGTACCCTCTGAATCATCTCCTCTGTATAACCCACGTAGGATCCTAGTACAGAAGTCATCACTGTCGAACCCACTTAGGATCCAAGTACAGTAATCATCGCTGCTGATCCCACGTTGGATCCAAGTACAGTCCCAATTGATGTCAAACCCACAGAGGATCCATGTACAATTTTCCTCGCTACCGAACCCACGTAGGATCCAAGTACAGTTGTATTCATCGTCGAACCCATGGAAGATCCCGACACGGTTGTCGTCGTAGTCACAACCAGATCTAGGGTACCCACACACATTTTACTCAATTCCGAGAGGGTCCTCTCCTCGAGTAAAGGGGGTTGATACATCAACATTCATGAATTACTGAGTTAATGTATCCCGATGTTCCCTCTTGTCAAAAAGAACCCAACACGACAGACGACACATCAATCAGATGCCCAGTCTGAGAGATATTGGTTTTTCCGTTCCAGGGGCCCGGTTGAAATTCTTCTCATTCCAAACCCGATCATTTACCAATTCTATTCAAAACTCACTTACAGTATTGCAAAAGGACCGCCTAGTCGAAAGGGTCTCAGTGCCACAGACGGCGCGCCGATCAGACGCGCGGTCTTTAAGTTATTCACGTTTAAGTGAATAACGAGCCCGAACCTATAAGCCCAGTGGGATGGCGGGTCGGGTCACCCAGTTCTAGCGGGTCCGTCCCTGTGGGGGTGTCGGACTGGCCCAAAGGTTCGTGCGGTCTGGCCTGAGGGGCGCGGCTCGGCCCAGCGCGGCCCGGCTTGGCCTGGCTCAGCGCGGCTCGGCCGGGTGCGGCCCGACTAGTGTGGCTAGTTGACCGAGCGGCCCGTCTCGAAGGTCGAGCAGTCCGAGGTGGCGCAGACCCCCGGCTGTCTGAACCAACAGTGCCTTATGGAACTGGCCTCCCAAACCGTGGGGCTAGGTCATCCGGCCTTATGACATAAGCGGCCCTAACGGGCGGGCCGTGGGATCTCCAGCGAGGCGCCCCCGTGGCACTGCGGCCTTGATCTGCCCGGTCGGCCGACAAGCCGGCCATTCCTTCCACTGAAGCAGCCCGCAATGCAGGCCGCGGTTCTTGCTGCACAGCTGGCGCGATGGCGCTGGCTTTCTCCGCCACGGCCTACACTGTCGCGGCTCCCCATCCCCAGCACTCCGTGATGGCTTTGTGCTTCTTCCGCCATGACACGCTTGGCCGCAGCTTTTCATTGCATGTGCCACCATAGCCCTAGCGCCGCCGATCTCTTCCATGTTCCGCCTCTGATCATCGATTCCATATAATTAACCAATATCAATAAGAGGGTCATCGGGCCATGTTCGTTCGGCCCGCGCCCTCCACGTTAAGTGATAACAATAGGCCGAGAAATATAAAGGTTAAACAATGACAAAGAGTGGCATAATTTTAATCCATTAAAATTAAACATAACCCCTACCTCGATAATTGATGTCATACATTAGGCGTCATAGAAGACGAAGTAGCAAAGAAAGGATTTGTAGGCGACGTTGGTTTGCGTCCGAGGAGGAATCTATGTCTCCTAACTTTTCACGGAGAAGATAATGGTTGGCGCATCGTCGTTCTTCGTGGAACTGACATTCTTCGTCGAAAAAGTAACCGTTCTTCATCGGGGAAGAAAACTATTCTCTCAAGAGCTTTCTCTTCCTTAACACAATGAAATACCTCCAAAAAAATAATTTGCTCTATTATTTTATTAACACATACCATTTAAAATTCAAACATTAAAACACTTAATTAATTAAATGAAGAGGTTCCATTAATTAATTAAGGTATGTTGGAAAGAGTTAAAGAGAGGTAGAGAGAGAGGAAAGGTCCTCATAAATTAGATGGGTTGTCATGAATTAATTGAGTGAGGGATGTAAAGAGCTTGGCAATTAAAGGGGTGTTGCCAATTTAATGAAGGGGTTTAAGGAGTTTAGGGGAAAAAGAAACAATGGGGCTCATGTGGGCCCCACCTCATAAACATCGACATTTGGGTAGTTAGGTGGTTGTGGGTCCCACCCTTGGCTCCTATTTGTAGGATATAACTATCTCATATATAATTAAAAATGTACAGACCAATTTTATTTATTTTATGCTAGTTCCCCAATTATTAATTTTTGACCCGCATAAAACGCAACTATGGTGAAGGTCCCCTTAAGTGAATACTGGTGTTGTGAGTTCATCAGTGACCTCAGATTTCGATTCCGAGCACTGGATCAAAAGATTGAAAAACCCACTCATTCGTTTATTTAATTTACCCAAGCTAAACATTGGAAATTGAATCTGGGCACACAGGGCCTCAGAATCAAGTTTCATCAGAAGCCACATACTCGTAAAATTACAATGTATTTATGAAAAAAAAATCACTTGAGCTTTCTAGGTCTTTATATTACTCCCACCTTAGGGATTTACATCCACGTAATGATACAACATAAACTAGGGAAACAACTGAGGGTACTGAGCACACATCTGGTGCTCCCACTCCCATGTGCTCTCCTGGAGGTTTCTGTAATACCGACGAATGCACACCAGGAGAATCGACCATCCACATAGGACCCTATCATATCGATCCTCGATCTCCACTGGGACCTCCGTGAATATAGCCCTGTCATCGATGTCTAGCTTCCCATGATCAATGATGTGGGTTGGGTCATTCACTTATCTTCTCAGTTGATATATGTGGAAGACGTCATGCACCCAGTGCAACTGAGGTGTAATGGCCAGGCAGTAAGCCACCTCTCCTACCCTGCTAAAGACTTGGAATGTTTTGATAAGCATGGATATAACTTTTCACCCCGACCAAATCTCCATATACCTTGTCGAGGTGAGACCCGTAAGAAAACATGGTCGCCAACCTCAAACTCCAGAGGTCTCTGTCTCCTATCAGCATATGACTTCTGTCTGCACTGTGAGGTGCTCAACCGCTCCTGGATGATCTGCACCTTCTTCGTCGTAGACTAAACCATCACTGGTCCTACAAGAGCTGACTCCCCAGGGTTAGTCCAACAGAGAGGTGATCTGCAGGGTCAGTCGTACAATGAATCATATGGTGCCATCCCGATGGTGGAGTGGTAGCTGTTGTTGTATGTAAACTCCACCAAGGGTAGTTGATCCTCCCTGCTATGACCAAAGTCAAGGACACATGCATGGAGCATGTCCTCGAGATTCTGAGTGGTCCTCTCCGTCTGGCCATCGGTCTGAGGATGAAAAACACTGCTCAGGCGTAACTGAGTCCCAAATGCCTTCTTCAACCCCATCCATAGCCGGGAAGTAAAGCGAGCATCTAGATCGGAGATGATAGATAATGGAATACCTTGAAGTTGTACGATCTCCTAAACATAGAGGTGTCATAAGCTCTCTACTGATCCCTGCTCTCTAATAGTAAGGAAGTGGTCTGACTTGGTGAGTCGGTCGACGATCACCCATATAGAATCATGTCTTCTAGACGTAAGTGGAAGCCCCATCATGAAATCCATGGATGTCCCATCCCACTTCCACTCGGGAACCTCCAAGGGTTATACCAAACCTTTCGGTACATGGTGCTTTTCCTTCACCTACTGGCAGGTGGCACATCGTGAAACGAAATATTCTATAGCCTTCCTTATACCCAACCACCAGGGCTCTCATCGGAGGTCCTGGTAAATCATTGCCACTACCTGATGTACCGCTAGAGTGGAAGTGTGAAACTCCCTCAGAACTTCTTCATGTAATGCAACTGGTAACATGGTACATCCCCTGAAGATGATGACGTGCTATCCTCCTTCAGAAAATCTATCAGGTGCCTACCCTGTGGAAGTATGAGCATGTCGCATCTCACATTCAACATCTCCACGTTGTGCCTCTCTGACCCACTGATGTAGCAGAGGAATGACCATGAGTGACCGTAGAAAGTCTACTCCATCTATATCCACGAAGGATATCTGCAAATCTGCTAACTACTCTATCACCGCTCCATGAAGTTGAATGCCCAATCTTCTGCTAAGAGCATCAGCTACTAAGTTCCCCTTCACAGGAGTATAGACTATCTCAAAGTCATAATCCTGGAGCAACGCAATCCATCGCCACTGTCTCAGGTTTAGGTCATTCTATGAGAAAATGCACCTGAGAATCCGGTGGTCAGAGTAGACTGTAAAGCACTCGTAGATAAAAGAGTGCCGCAACATCTTCAAGATGAAGACCACTACTACTAACTACAGTTCATGGGTAGCATAGTTTTTCTCATTTTGAATCAATTATCGTGAACCATAGGTGATCACTTCCCGCTCCTGCATCAAGAAACACCCGAGTCTGTTCCCTGATGCGTCGTAGTAAACCACATACCCAACGCCCTCCTCGGTTAGCCTCAAGATGGGTGCACTGGTCAATCTCTATCTCAACTCCAGAAAACTCCACTAGCATCTATCTGACCACAGGAAGGGTTTCCCCTTCTTTTTCAAAGTTAAAAGTGGTTCTGCAACTTCCGAGAAGTCTGGATAAAATTTCCAAAAATACCCCGCCAGACCTAAAAAACTCTGCACGTCTGTCGCGCTCCTAGGTGACTACCAAGAAAATACTACCTTGATCTTCACATGATCCACTGCAACTCCTACATCCGAGATGAAGTGCCCCAATAATTTAACCTCTTGAATCCAGAACTGGCACATCGAGAGCTTACCATAAAGCTAGTGCTCTCGGAGTGTGTCCAACACAACCTACAAGTGGTAGGAATGATCCTTCGTAGTAGTCGAGTAAATTAGTATTTCATCAATGAAGAGTACGACATAACAATCGAGGTAAGCCTGGAAGATCATTATCATGAGACCCATGAACACTGTTGGTGCATTGGTTTTGCTGAAGGGAATAACCAAGAACTCGTAGTGGCCATACCGACATCTAAAGGCGGTCTTATGCATATCCTCATTTCAAACACTAAGCTGATGATAGCCTGACATGAGGTCAATCTTCAAGAACCATCGTGCTCCTTTGAGCTGATCAAAGAGGTCGTCATTCCATGGGAGTGGGTACTTTTTCATTACGGTCACCTGATTTAGGCGACGGTACTCGACACATAGTCATAAGATCCAATCCGGCTTCTTGGTGAATAAAACCTGAATCTCCCAGGGTGAAACACTGGGTAAGATGAATCACTTTCAAAGAAAGTCCTCCGTCTATACTTGCAGATCACAATGCTCAGCGGGAGCCATCCGATTTGCTAGAGTTGATATCGGTGTTGTCCTAGGGTACATGTCAATATAGAAGTCTACCTCTCTATGAGGAAGTAGTCCTGGAACATCATCAGGAAAAACGTATACATACTCATCCATCACAACAGGAAAACATAGACTCCACACATCAACCAATCCTAGGATTACACTAGACAACTGATGTGTGATCGGGTACCCTCTCCTCTACATAAGTACATTGTGCACTGTAAAGGTTCCCTTCTCTCTGGTGAAGGTGAACCTGGTCCCATCCGTGCAGACATACCGCACTTTGCACCTAATACAGTCGATCTGAGCATGGACTGTAGATACCCATTCCATACCCAAGATGACGTCGTAAAGCCACAATGATGCTACAATAAGATCCTAGCCGAGGATCTCGCCTCCTAGAGTAAGCTCACACTGCCGGAACCAGTGCGTAATCATTGAGTTTTCTCTCGTAGGAGTCTCTAGCAATATGGATTATGCCAATAGATCCATTGGAATATACGAGCTCCAAAAAGGGCAGTGGAAATAATATAATCCCTCAGACCTATGTCTATATGAACTGTATAACGGGTGGAGTATACACAGGTAGTACCTCGAATCAACTCGGATGCGTCGTGGTCGTAGGCCTCGACTGCCTGAAGTTGATACTGCCCCTATCTTCCAGCTCTTTGTGGTTGGGGTGGTCCTCTGGTGGTGGTGGTGGAGCCTCAAAGCATCTTCCACCACCCTCATCTCATCCAACTCCTCTTCCTCGTCCTGCTGTTCCCTGCGGACCACCACCGTCGAACCTCTGCCTCAGCCTGGGAGGTCCCTCCACTGTCTGCTGCTCATCTGCTGGCAGGTCGGGATGTCACGAGCCTTGTGGCCCTGCCCGCCGAATGAAAATCACTGAATGCCCCTCGTATGGTTGGCTCTTCTCTATGTGGCCCACACATCCAAACCAGTATCCTGAGGTCACCCACTAGATGGCCTGGTTTACTTAGACCTCTACGACATCTGTCTACTACCGGCTGTAGAATAATCTACTACGTGTTTCCCTACGATGGGTCTTTTTGTTGGCGTCACCTCAACAAGATATCTCTTCACAAGAAGTGCTCTCTTTAGTATGCCTGCCTGCATCAGAATACTGAGGGAGACTATGAAAGCCCTGATCTCATGCCTCAATCCCTACTCGAAGGTCCGAGCCCGGAAGAGTGGGTCTTATACCATATCTGTGGAGTAGCGTTAGAGGTCAGTAAATATCACCGATTACTGGGCTATTGTCATGTTTCCCTATTACAAATATAGTAACTCCTGGATGCGCACTGCATGGAGGGTGGCTGGAACAAACTCCGAGTAGAAGATTCTATCGAAGTCCATCAAATGTATAGATTCCACATCATCCACCTGGAGCATCAAGATCCACCATGTACCTGCTGCTTCATGCAAGAGACTCCCGACAACAATCACCATATGGTTTGCTACTGTCCCTACCAATATGAAGACACTGACGATATACTCTATCCAATCATTGGCTGCCTGTGGGTCCGTCTCTTTGTAGAACCTGGGTAGCCTCTGTCACTGAAACTCGTGCAACACACTCAGGTGGCGTTCACTCTCTGCTACTAGGGCTGGTTGCATCACTGGCTCAGTAGGTAGTGGTACTACTGGTGTCTTCGGTGTAATGGGGCCCTGCACTGAGGCCTCGTCACTCGGTAGGCTACCATCCCAAACGTAACTAGGAACCCTAGCTGGCTGCCTTCGTGGGGTCATCATGAAAAGAAAAAGGTGCGCCATGGTTAGTATAGTATACCTGGTGATCTGACAAAAAGTAATCACAAATAAAAAACTTGAAACACACATTCAATCAATGTTTTCATGCACTGAGTCAGAAATCAAATGATAGGGTCCTGGTGTATTGATACATCGGCCGTTGCACCAACACTGGACTCCCTGGACTGATAACCACACTCAATACTCTAAACACTATTGATTCACATAATCAAATTATCAGAGTCTTGAGTTCTGTGGTAGAACTGACTCCTCTGATACCAATTTGTCACGACCCGTCCATGGGACCCGTGACGTGACTACCCCAAGCCCGCCTTCCAAAGCCCAGGGGCTGCTGACTAGAACCAAAAGGCGTAAATCCCGAAAATGGGAAGCCACTGCCTTTATAAAAGTAAAAAAACACAACATAGAATTCAAGTGAAGTAAGCACTAAGTAAAACAGAGTACAAAAGTACGTACTGAAAAGTAAATGGGCCTAAATACAAACCCAACTAAAAGTACAATACAATTGAAAAGAAATAACTATGGAAGTAATGTAAATTAGCATCCATCTAGTAGTCCTCCAGAATTCCCACATGAAGTGTGTTTACAGATGGTTTACTCAGCTCCACTGGTCTGGTCATCCACTCCATGTACGTCCCGCCAAGTGGTCCACCTATGGGTACCGTCCAGCTCCAAAAGACTCCACCTCGATCAGTGTTGTCCATAGTCACCATCCAACACAACGTAGTGCAGGCATAACCCATGCAGGGGTAAGTATACGATACTTAGTAGGGTCCACAAGACCCCAATGGTCTCCCAGCATCCACAAAGGAAAGATACAATCACGAAGGAACAACCAACCCTACATAGGTATATGACCATACATATACCTAAGTTATCAATCTCAGTTCGAGTCCATCTCCCGAGCCTAAGCACAACCTAGTCCACACATGAAAGATATTCAATCACATCAATGATAATATTGAAAGTCAAGAATCAACTCACATAGGTATGCTACTAATGAAGAGGGGGGAGATGATTATATGTAGCCTTTGAATCATCTCCTCTACCAAACCCACGTAGGATCCTAGTACAGAAGTCGTCGTTGCCGAACCCACGTAGGATCCAAGTACAATAACCATCACTGCCGAGCCCATGTATGATCCAACTACAATTGAAATCGTTGCCGAACCCATGGAGGATCCATGTACAGTCATCCTCGATGTCGAACGCACATAGGATCCAGGTATAGTCATTTTTGTTTTCGAACCCACGGAGGATCCCAGCACGGTTGTCATCGCTGGCACAACCAACTCCAATGTTCCCATACACAGCGTACTAGATTCCGGGAGGGTCTGCTCCTCGAGTAAAGGGGGTCGATACATCAATTATCATGAAGTCCTGAGTTGATGTATCCCAAAGTTCTGTCTCGTCAAAATGAATCCATCACAACAAATGGCGCATCAATCAGAGGCCCGGTCTAAAAGATATTGGGTTTTCCGTTCCAGGGGCCCGGTTGGAAATTTGCTCATCCCAAACCCAACCGTTTACCAAAGTTGCCCAAAACAAAAATAGAGTATCACAAATGGACCGCCTCATTGATATGGTCTCAGTGCTGTAGACGGCGCGTCGATTAGACGTGCAGTCATTAAGTTATTAAGGTTTAAGTGAAAAACGGACCCGACCCGATAAGCCCAGTGGGCTGGCGGGTTGTGTCACCCAGTTTTGGTAGGTCTGTCCCGGTAGGGGTGTTGGAATGGACAAATGGTTCGCGCGGTCTTGCCTGAGGGGCACGTCCTGGCCTGATGAGAGTGTGGCCCGACACGAAGTGGAGCGGCCCGGCCCATCAGGGTGCTTCCCGTCCCTCTGGGGCGCGGCCCGGCGCAGCGCAGTGCGACCCGGCTCGGCCCATCCCGGCACGGCCTGGCTGGCGCAGCCTGACGGGGTGCATGGCCCTGCTGGCTCGGCCAGTAGGCCGAGTGGTCTGAGGGGGCACGACCCCCGGCTGTCCGAACCGGTATCACTGTATGGCGCCACCCTCCCAAACTGGTCGTCCTTTTGGTTAAAGCAGCCCGCACAGGCGGGCCACGGGTTCTCCAGCATGGCGCCCTCTTGGTTTCATGGCCTTGCTCTGCTCGGCCGGCTGACAAGCTGGATGGTCCTTCCGCTGAAGCGGCCCTCAATGCGTGTTGCGGTTCTTACTTCACAATCGGCGCGACGACGCCTGCATCCACCGCCGCAGCATGCGCTGGCCTTGGCTCTGCATCCCCGGCATGACGTGACTGCGCCGTCCTTCCTCCGTCGTGGCCTTCTTGGCCGCGACATTTCTCTGTGTGTGTGAAGGCGGACTTGTGCTGACAACCTCTTCCACATTCCACCTCCGATCGTCGATTCCATATAATTAAACAGGATCAAAAGGAGGGTCGTTTGGTTGTGTCCATTCGGCATTCACCCTCCGGGTTAAGTGATAGCAATAGGCCAAGAAAAATCAAGGTTATACAATAAAGAACCGAGGCATAATTTTAATCTATTAATATTGAACATAACCTATACCTCGATAATTGATGTTGTACGCTGGGCGTCGTGGAAGACGGTGTCCCGAGGAAAGGATTTGTGGGCGACGTCGGAGTGCGTTCGAGGAGGAAGCGACGTCCCTCACTTGTCGCGGAGAAGAGATTGGTTGGCGCATCGTTGTTCTTCGTGGAACCAACGTTCTACGTCCAAGAAGTCACTGTTCATCGTCGGAGAAGAAAACTATTCTCTCAAGAGTTTTCTCTTCCTTAACAGAAAGAAAGCCCTCCCAAAAAAATTAATAAGCTACCCTCATTATTTTTTTAACACAAGCCATTTAAAATTCAAACATTCAGACACTTAATTAATTAAATGAAGGTGTTCCATTCATTAATTATGGTATGTTAGAAAGATTTAAAGAGAGGGAGAGGGGGTGTAAAGGTCCTCATAAATTAGAGTGGTTGTAACGAATTAATAGTGTGAGGGAGGTGGAGAGTTTGGAAATTAAAGGGGTGTTTCCAATTTAATGAAAGGGGTTTAAGGATTTTAGGGGAAAATGAAAGGTTGGGGCTCATGTGGGCCCACCTCTCAAACATCCACACTTGGGTAGTTAGACGGTTGTGGGTCTCACCCTTAACTCCCCTTTGTGGGATATAACTACCTCAGATATAAATAAAACTGTACACATTAATTTTATTTATTCTAAGCTAGTTCCCAGTTATGAATTTTCGACTCTCATAAAACACAATTGCGGTGAAGTTCCCCTTAAGTGAATACCGGTGCTGCTAGTTCATCAGTGCCCTCAGATTTAGATTCTGAGTACTGGTTCAAAAGATAGAAAAACCCGCCCGTTCGTTTACTGAACGTACCCGAGCTATACTTCGGAAGTTGATTTCGGGCAAAACAGGCTTCAAAATCAAGTGCCGTTAGAAGCCACAGTCTCGTAAAATTCCAAAGTATTTAAGAAAAAAAAATCCCTGAATTTTTTGAGTCATTAAAATAGTGTTTTTATTAAAAATAATTATGCTATAATTTGTGTATTAATTTATAATACAAGACTCATGTATTTTACCATTTTACTAAGACTACTAAACTATAAAGTAATTTGGGATTTTATTCTTTAAATTCATGTTAATGTATTGGCATTTGGCCTCGACTATGGGGTTACTACGATTGTCTCCATACACTTTTGGTGATTAGGAACATAAATACATTATAAATAAACTAAAAACAAAATCTTTTTTTAAAAGTTAAGTAATTAATCCTAAAAATAATGTATATTTTAAAAGATTATATGGTACCATATGTAAATTACATATGAAAAATGATGGGATTGAAATCCTTATAAAAGGAATAAAATATATAATAAAGCCTAGCATTATGATGAAGAGGTATAACTTGAATAAAATAAATATAACAATCAATGGTATGAAAAAATATCATTAGTAAACAAGTTATAAGATCCTGAAATCAATGAAATTGTTGAAATAACATAATACATTAAATCCTAAAAAATGGAATGGGACAATCAAAATTCCATCATCGTAATGTGTAAAAAATAAAATTGTTGTTTTTTCATACACACATTCCCATATAAACAGAGTTAAAAAGTCCCATGGTAGACTAAGATCAATCCCTAATGTTATAAATAACATATTATGTAATATTATGCATTATTTACTCCATCTATGGGCTCCATAATTAAGTTACCACATACAATATAAATGAAATCAAACATATCATTCAAGATGTGGAATATGAATTGTAAATTAATAATAAGATAGATGAAACACATGAGTAGGATGTTGGTCTTATAAATTTGATTCATGGAATAAACAAAGGCTAAACCACAATTATTACCAATATAATAAGTCATTAAATATTTTGGGACATTAATTATTAAATAGGGAAATGTTATATTAATATTTATTTCTAATTTAGAAATATATAATTAAATAGGTAGTGAATAATGATTAAAATTGGACAACATGTGTGATGCTTCAAAAAGTATGTAATGAGATTATTTTATGAAGAAAAAATCATATTTTTCTAATAAATAAAATCTTCTAGAAAAGATATTTTCTAAACATTAAATAGTGGTTTTAATGCTATTAAAATTTTAACAAACTATGCGGGTTATTATTGATATGATAATATAAAAGTGAATATTCTATTAATATAGGAATACATTATGTTTTAAATTTCAATGGGAATTGAAAACATGTACAACCCCCGAAATGAAATTTTTATTTAACTATTTATATATAAGGGATATATATATATATATATCAAATTAGAAATATTTCAATAGAATAATGTTATGTATAAGTGATAAAAATAATTGTAACAAGTAATTGACAATTATTGCGGGTTATACAAGTGATAAAAAAATGAAAATTGAAGGAAACCCATTCTAATTTTTTTAATATTAATCCCACAACGAAAATGGATGATAAAATATAATTTCGAATAGATTAAAATGGAATTATAGAGGTCACATTATCAAACCCATAATTTAGTATCCAATTAAACTGAGATCATATCTGGGTAGAATGAAATTGGGAATAGAGGGGAAATTTTCTCATAAGATAATATGAATTATTCTTAACATAGTCACATTATTTAAATAAAAATTATATCTTAATTAAATAATATTTTAAAAATGATATTTCACCATGATACAAATAGTGTATATATTATGAAATGAAAAAATATATATTGAGGGATAGTATAACTAAATAAATAGAGTTGAACAATGTAAGACCCTTATATATATAGTAGTCATAAATTTTTGAACACATCAAAGAAAATCATGAATGGATGTGTAGTTTCTTAGTTCAATAGTAGTTTAGGATACTATAAATCATTTGGGATGTTGTTACATGTTATAAATTATTATATTTTCAAAATATCAATGTATTCCTCAATAAATCCTGATTAAGATCGATACCCTTACATTTTTTGCAACATTTAAATGAATAACCCTTAAAAAATATTGATATTTTAATTAAAGTATGATTAAAATTAATAAATATAATCCATCATACTGAATATATAGTTTTAGGTATAATGACTATTTAATATAAATTATGTTCATATAAGAATATTTTAATCATGGTGTAACATGTTTAATAGAATGAATTCATTCTACACATTTTCCAACATCATTGGACACTAAACCTTATCATATAGATATTATATAAAATCAAAAACATCAGGTAAGTTTAATAGATAATGGCCTTAAGGAGGAATAAATTAATTTTTAGATAGGCATTTTGGGTAGAGGATAACGAGAAATTTTAATGAGAGGTGTAAACATGGAGGGGTAGAAGTGATCCCCTTTAATATGTCAAAAAATTACCATTTTGGAATATCCTTGTTCATTCCATGATGTCATTACACTATTTCATTGTCAATGAATCAAAAATTTCATAATAATCAACTATGGGTTCTAATTGGTATTTTTATTCCTCAACCAAGACCATCCGATAATGATTTAAACATTATTTTTGAATTTTAATATAGGTTTCATCATTTTCAAATATTAATTCTTACCTAGGTATCATATTTTTTTAACTGTGAAATTCATGTGTTATTTAAAAATATAAGGTAACCGATATATCAATATATTTATATATTCAACCTAAAAATCTAAATTTACTGTAATAGAGTTTCTTAATATGAGAAAAATAATATTCAATTTATATAAAACACTTTTTTTCTACAAAATGTTTTTAAACATTGTGTGTTTTTTACATATAGAGTAATTAATTGTGATTTAGTATAATTATATATCATTTTATGAATAATATTTGGGTCATAAGTAAAATTATATAAATTTAATTTATTTAGTCAAAATTACAAATTATATATAGACAAATTATTTTAAATACAAATGTATCAACATTATCATTGTAATTAACATCTATATTACTAATATTATATTTTAAATATAAAACAAATTAATCTTGTTAAATAATATTATAATGTTTAACTAAAATAGGTAATAATTTGTATTTATAAAAAATTTCAAATTTCTAACATATAAAATATGAACATTTATATTGGTGTGAAATATTACATGATATTTATAAAATGTTAGGAATATGTTTTATAAGTTAAAATATAATTTTTAAATTATTAAAATTTATTATTGAATATATTTATATTTCCATTATATAATTTTATAATAATTCAAATTATTCATTAATTATATATGAAAATACATTTTCAAAATTGATATTTTTACTATTCAAAGAAAAATGAACACATATATAAAATTATCTATAATTCATATTAAAATAATATTGAAACGATAAATAAAAATAATTACAATTTAGTAAAATTATTATTTTTTGATATGATGATATAAAATTCAAATAAAATCATAAAAATATAATAGATAGTATTTTTATAATTAAATAAACATATAATGAGTCAAATAATAATATATAAATTTTCAATAAATTACATATATGAGTAGTTTTAATATAATAGTAATTAAGATATATATATATATATATCATATCAACATTATCCGTTTTTTATTTTCCTAAATTATTAGACATAAAATGATTATTTTACTATTAAATTACATTTTTACGATATGGAGATCTTAATAGTTTCATAGCTATACTAAAATTTATGATCATTATTTAAACATTTATTTATATATTATAATCTCTATTTATAAGTTAAAAAATAATTTCTAATTTATAATTGATATATAATGGTCTATGGGTTTTTATGGTTTTTTTACTATAATGAATCACTTCAAACAAATTTTACATATTCAGTGGAAAACATATATCTAAATCATTATTCAGTACAATTACATTGTTCAAATTATTCATAGATGTATCAATCATTACAATAAGTTTTAATATCTTTCATTTAATTACATTATTATTTTAAATTAATATTTACCCACACCAATTATTCCATTAATTTCAAATTAGCATAACATGGAATTAATTTCCACCCATCTAAAATATTACCATAGATAAATGGAATGTTAAAATATAATGGTTTATATTTATTTTATTTCTAAGTTTAAATAATTTCATATATGAATTTGGAACACTTTATTTCTTCAAAAAAAACTCAATCTATTTTATGGTTATAAGATCAAAATATCTCTAATTAATATTTTACAAACATCAAAATATTAATTTGATAAAACATTAATGTATTTATATCAAATATTCTCATATAAAAATTTATGATTAATGATATAATACGGTAATACAAAACATAATAAATTAAATTAAATATCATGAAATCAATACCAATAATTAATTCATTAAATATAGTTATATAGATCAATGATTGGATATATTTGAACATGGATCCAATACATTAACAAATTTTGATCCCCACATAGGTGATTTATATTTTTCGTCAATCCATGTTATATTATATTACCTCATTATCATGATTTTATTTTGAGGATGATAATTAATGTATAGATTAATTAAAACAACATATATCATGTAATAGATGAATTGTGTACACCATGGTAAAGGAAAAAATTTTAAAAACCTATTCAATTGCGATTTATTAATATTTAATAAGATCTATGGAAACCTCATATTGAGAACTCATCCTATCAATCAATGGGGTGAACTAGAAAATAATGTTGGAATACATTATTATATTCCCTTATAATCATAAATCTCCTCAAAGATCACATTCTATATTTCTTCATGTGTTTATTCCAAATATAGCTTCTGACAACAAAATAATTTTCAGTTTAAATGTATTTTTCAATGGAAAATCAAAATTATTAATTAATTAATTCACAATTCGTTGATAATGTGGGTTCTAGAATGAGATTTTACTTTCCCCTAAAATGACATTGGATAAAATTTTGAGAGGTCATCTGTGATCAATATGGATTAAAATTCCACCATATAGAAACTAATAACATATCTATGAAGAATCATCTGACAAAAACATTAGGGATAAAGCCATTATTTGAGATTGAATATCACACAACTATTTGTTTTTATTAATGTAAACAAAACAATTTATCAGGTAATAGATCGTTTTCTAACATTAATCTCACCTTTCCTCAAACCCAAATTAACTACAGATGATTTCCTCATACGAATGATATTAAAAATATATTTTCTATATTGATTTGACAATATATAAAAAACTATTGATTTAGGTATCAATGAAATAATATTAGTCATTTTTATAAAAAAAATTAATATCAACATAACTAAGTTTTTATAATTAGGATGATACTGATGGTTTATGTTATTTTTAATAACATTATCATTTGGATAATTTAATACCATTAGTTTAAATAATACATCCCTCAAAAAAATAGGACTCTCATTTGAGTAATAATTCCAATGGTTTATCATTGGATTATGACATTGATATACCTATTTTATTATATTAACTAAAAATAGAGTGTGGATTTTTGAAAATAATATATACATACAACATTTGTATGTAAAATTATACAAAAATCAAAAACTAATGAATAAATAATCCAAAAAAATAAAATCTGGAGTTGATGAAATATTGAGATAGTGAGAGGAATATTGAACACATGAGAAGAAAAAGTTGTTATTTTAGACTGAAATAGTTCTTTGAGAGTGTAGTATTTATCTATATAAGAAATAGTCTTGAATGTTGAAGTGTTTATGGTTAATTTTTTATCTTTTTTTCAATGAATTAATCATAATCAATAATGCATATCATATTAGGTGAAGCTCATTGAAACTCATTGTAGAATTTAAAGTTATTTGAAATATTTATATTTACAGTTTTTTGTTATATATTTAATGATAATAAGAAGGGTGTTATTTTGGATATGTCATAGAGTTTACAAAATAATAAATTTTTTTCCGATAGATATAATAAAACTATCAAATGAATTTATTCATAAAAATCATCTTATTAATTTGTAACCAATAACCTTCACCTGTATAAGAATTATCATGTTTCTATAATAATATCATTCAATCTTTTGTTTCAATCATCTTATAATATATAATTATCAATATTCCCCTACATAATAAAACATTTGAATATAATAATCCTCAAATCCAACTAAGTGAAAAATGGAATGGTTTTTCTATGTGGATATGCTTTTAATCAATAAGTTAGAATCGTATTTATACACAATATTAAATAAAATATATAATTTTATATACATAAACATCCTAAATTTTTGAAAAATTTAATATATTCAAATAAATAAAATCTGTTAACCAAAATCAATTACAAAGAATAATACAATTAAATTTGATTATGTTTTGTATTTAAATATTCAATGTGGCATCCTAATACAATTTTTCATGTAATTTTTTTCCTTCTCTCCTCCTGTTTTCCATGGTTAGTGATTTTTAATAAATTTTTTTTATTTTTATGCCCTAGGGGAGTGGTTATGATAGTATCTTAAGAGATATAAACTCAGATCATGTGTTTTACTATATAATATTCATCATTGTGTAGCTATATTAAATACTTGTAGTGCACGAGCTTGCCGGTGATACCCAGTAACCATCTGATGGTACACTTGTTTTACGATCTACATATACGAAGTCCATAAAACCAAATATAAATGGATGGATGAAAAAAGACCCTTCTATAACTACAAAATCATGTATGAAATCCCATCATCCAACTGGTGGGGTTAGTAGTTTTATAGGTAATCTGTATGCAATAACTAGCTAGCTAATAGAATCCTTCAGCAATCTAGCGATACTAAATTGTGTAAAAAAGTACAAGATATTAGTTTATATTCATTTTCCAAAAAACCCATTTAATGTATTTAACATCCCATTTAAATCTAATACAAATAATTCTTAATTTTGGGAATCCATGATGAAAATTTGACATTTCCAAACATGAATCTTCATGGGTCAAAGTGCAATTTGTTTTCCGAATATAATTCTATAAATATAAACATCATTTAATTTTGTATTAATATTTCATCATGAATATTCTTCTATGAAGGATGTGGATTATTTTTTCATTGATTTATTTGGAATTTTTTTTGGAATTTTTTTCCTTGGATTCCTTATTGATTTATTCAATGCCTTCAACTCCATATATGTTGATCCCTTATATGGTGGCTGACAATATTAGGATTATTTTTTATGCATTCCTATTTCAATTACAATAAATTGAATCAATTTTATAGTATGATTTAATTTTTTTATAATAGATTTAAAAAATTATTTTATACATTTTATAAATGTTTTTAAAATGGCATGAAATGCTTGTCATGAAGCCTATTCGATGTTGAATATAGAATAAATGTATTGATTTTTGATAAATGATCATGAATTGAGAAGAAAAATTTTAGGAATGAATTTTATTTTTATATAGAAATTATACCATGAAATTATTATAAGGATATATGGGATGATTTATTTCTAATGGAATGAGTATTTATGGAAGTCTTTAATGTTGTTTTTTAAAATGATGTGGAATATTTATAAAAAATATTTCTATTTTTTTAAATGAAAATTAGTTAGCTGATTCAATATGTATGATTTAAACATTTATTTATTTATTTTATGAACATTAATAACATGGTATTAATATGGGTAGTCCATGATAAGAACTCTAGGACTATATTTTATATAAATAGTGATGGATTACCTATAAATAATTATAAACATTTATGATTTAAGGTATTTCATTCATTCACTTAGACTCATATTACCCTAAGGGATATGATCTAGAAATGTTTGAAAACCTAGAAGAAGATTTCCAAGAGATATTTTAGGATACTTGATACATGAGCTATATAATCTTTTATCTTATAACAGTAGTTCTAGGATTGAAACATATTTACTAATTCAATTGTTCTAAAACTAATTTTATCATGTATTTTGGGATTGATAGTATTATCAAGGCTTGTTTTCATATAAATAATTAATTATGATATATTCATAATTTCATTTGGATTGAATTGAATATAATATTGTATATTTAATAGTTAATTAATTACCATTTAATGTATTATTTATAACTTGATCACATTTAGTTTATTTTATTTTGTCTTCGTATAAATTTACTTTATGTGTAATATTGGGATAGTGTTTCTGTCAACATATACATTTCTTTTGGAATATATATAATATCATTTTTTTGGTATATGAAAAGTGATATCACGACATATAGACCATTTTTGTTATTAGTAATTTAACCTATGGTGTGGGTGATGTTAGAAAGATTGGGCGATCTATCAATTATGAGGAAAACCTAGAGATGATTTTGTCATTTATTGGTGTGAAGTCTTGGTTGAATGGTTCATTATTTTAATACATCCCTATATAATGATCCTTTTTCTATTATGTTTTTTTTTCATACTTACTATATGCCAAATCATACACATTTTTTCATTATTTTGGTTTTTACTACGGAAAATTCACCCCCTTGATCATTTTCATTATCTAGTTTCTTGTATCCATCCTCTGGTGATCGATAATATCATTTATGTTATATCATGGATGATTCATGTACTAATTCTTTAAATTTACCTGATTCATCATGAAAAAGTTATATCGTAGGATTTATGGTCTCATCCTGGTTGTCACTATGTAGTTTGAGATCAATTGGTTGTAAGGTTATTAGATCTTTTGGATATAAGGGTTATGTTATCAGTGGGTGTCATATCATCTATCATCATTAAAAAGCTTATGTTACAATTGGTATTTTTTGAAAATTGGGTTTGAGGAGTTTTTTATCATTAAATACTATTATGAAACTATGTCCTATGTTTTGATTATTCAATATGAATTTTTATTGATATTGTGATGTTTCCATGTCACATAGCTGATATTTCCTTCCTGAATGTTATTTTTGTGCAGTACAAATCCCCCAAAAATATTCACAATTTCTGACCTTGAATATGTTTTTTCTGATCCAAAAAAAGTGAATAAAAAATAGTTTACCAGGACCAAATAAATTATTTAGTGCATGGAGTCCATGGTCTAGGCCTTGCTGCGACACTATCCCTCATACGGGAAAAAGAGTTGAATCCTTATAATGGTGATCTTTGATATCAAGATGGGAATTTTCCTCTTTGGAAACAAGTACATTTAAATAGAATGTAATATAATTATGAGTCGTATGATTGGTGTTGAAATAATGGGAGACACTTCTTTTTCATGGAGACATCATGTTCCACTGATGTTAACTATATTAGATTTACACATTATGGGGATCATATGAGATAGTCAGTAGTGATTATTTTGGGGAAGTGGAATGATTTATCGTAGGGTGATTACTTCAAGGAACATTTTTCAATGAAATTTAATAAATATTCCATTGTATTTTTTAATTATATGGATTTTCTCAATGATTATAGTGTTGTTTTTTAGTGAATTAGTATTCCAATCGCATTGGTGAACTGCATAATTGTTTATCGAAGGTAATGTATATTATGATTTTGAAGGTCGTAATCATTCGGATGGGTCTCTGATAAGATATTTTATATCAGGTTTTTTAATTACTATTACCACTTCTATTTATGTTCTTGATAGAGATATTATGGTGGAAATTTAATTGTATGTAATTTCAAGGTTGTTAGGAGTTACCCAAACCCCCAAATTGAATCATTATTTTTCCCTTCGAGGGGAAGAAATGTGTAATTGTCCTTATATTTGAAATGAAGGTAGTGATCCTTCACTAATAAATTCCCCCATATCCACCATATTGTCTACTAAAGAACCACTAATTATTTTCTTTTGTGGAATGTTAAGTCAATAAAGGCATTCTCTTAAAAAAGTAACCGAATGTTTTTAACTCATAATTATATTTGGGCAAAACGAAAAAGTTAAAAAATGATATTACTGTCTATTATAAGGGCTAGGGATCGTTAATGTTGACATAATCTGTGGTGTTCCATGATAATTTATGAAAAATGTGGTTCTATCCAAAGGAATCAGAAATAACGATACATGACACACATGATGAGTCTCCAATGAGAACCGATGTCTATCCCATAATAACGATATTTAACATTACATTTTATTCATATTTAGTTACATGTTATTTGAAAATGATTCCATTATATATTTTATGTCATCATGTACTGTAGATATATTGACTCTTCTAAGGACTGACATGACTTATTTTATAGAAACTTCCATGCCACATGGGCTCAATAGAAAAAAATGATTTCTGAAGCCCCCCATCTATATTATTATGATTATAAATCATGTTCCCTTGGGTATTTTTTGGTTCATGAAAATGATTATTTTTATTTATGTCACACAATAGGCTATATGGTTACTCAAAAATATCACATTGACTCATAACATTAGTGCAATCATTTATATACATTGATGGATAGTGATATTATGTTTTTTTGAGAATGGGACATGATATCTAGAAAAGTTTTTCATTTTCTTCGTGTGATGGGTATAATGGTATAAATTTATATCATTGAATTTGAGAATGAATCAACTTACACTGAACATCCCCAATTATGTAAAGTGTTTTAAAAAATTAATTTTTATTTTATAATATTCCTCAGATGATGTATGTTATTTTCTCTATTAAATTAGTTCTGTGATGTAAAATATTACTTATTATCTTATAAAATATTCAACTAGTTTAACTAGAGGAGATAAAGCATAATTTAGAGAACTAATTCCTAAATTCTTTTATTCAACATACTATATAAACTTGGTTAAAACTAGTTCATTTCATTATTATGGTCGATGAACCCCTTCAGTTGTGTTTTGACTGCCATATTATTAATTATTTTATAGTATAGAACATGTATTTTTTCCCCACATTGATGTATATTTTGATTAAAATGGATTAATGGGTTCTCTAATGCTTTTCTTCTGTATATTTACTATAGTCATCAAGTCAATGGATCTACTGTTCAATATTATTCATTCCGGAGAAGGTATAGAAACAATAAGTGTGTTGTTATATATGTCATCCTATCCAATGATCCTTCAATACTTTTGGTGTTGATCAAAAAATATTTTCCAATTGAATATTTACTAAATTGTTATGGTATTTAGGAATCAGACCTTTATTTATTATAAATTCAAGGAGGATCATGAACATAATATGTGACCATTTTTTAATTTTATAAGGAATCCTGAGATTTATGGAATATTTTGAATTTTCAATTGTGGGTTCAATAAGTGATGTACATGGGTGGAATTAGGTCAAATCATGGAACCTTATTTCATACTATAAAATTCAATGTTTTTTCATAATGGTATAAACCCTTGAATTTATTTAAATTTACAGTGTTTTAGGTTTGGTTCGGTATTACCATCGGTTTGTAAATGATTTCTCCTAAATGAATTGTTCCTTGACTACACTCACTCAAAATGGATACATGTTTGAACATGATTCAAAATTTTATGATATCAGATATGATTTAAATATCATTTGACAATAGATTTGGTGTTGAATCCTGAAATGTTTGGATAGGGACACATGATCTCTCATAATGTTTCATGTTCAAGTTTGGTTTCTATTCTTATAAATGGTTATAAGGTGGTGTCATATATTTCTCATCATCTATGACCAAATGAGAATTAAAATCCTATTCATGATCTAAAACTCATTGTTACAATTCAACCAATTATGGGTTGGTTGCATTATATTCGTAGTGAATGGATTTCTATTTACTAAGTTCATAGAATCTAGATTTGTAAAATCTATAAAATTTATTTTAATTTCAATAAAAGAAATGTGTTTCGTACATTTAATATGCAGTCTTTGAAACATCTTACATCATTGTGAAGGGACACCATTTTGTTGAAGATATTTATAGGATGTATCCATCCCATGATATAAAGGAATATTCACATGAGATGAATACCATGGATCCCCTTACTCCCATGCATTTTGATGTTTGAGAGGATGAGACGAGGTTTTTTTCACCTTTTATCATTTGACATATCATCTTCTCCATATTAAACTCCATGGAAACAGTTTATTTTATGAGTTATGTGTTGGTGGTAATTATTTATATAGTGGGTTGGCCATTAACTATTGGTCTATAGCTCTATGTTATATAATTTTATTAGGGAAGAATTATATCATTATTTGACAGATTTTTTTTGTTTCATATGTAATCTATAAGAAATTAATGGGATTTTAGTATATATTAAGAGACTGACCATATAATTTCTCTTTAATACTATTTTTCATACGAATATATTTTAGGATTTTGGATATCGAAATATGTATGATATTTTTAGATTGCTCAAAGGTCCATCTTATGTAAATTCTAGTAGGATATATAGTCCACTTATAAAAATTAGTGGGGCCATTAGGAGGTGATGATATCAATGAAAAATAATAGCACCATGTGCCACCATTATATGTATGGACAAACATAATATGATGTGTAGATTAATGAAGACAAGCTTTATTATATCATCTATGGAATTTTAGGGGAATAAAATTTCCCTTTGGGATTGGTTGAGTTTTCCAATAATAAAAACTAATATTAATCCGCTCACAAATTGTCCCAGAGGGGACCATGTCATGAATACCCCATGTCCACCTCTGATAGGATAAGGGATGGCAAGTAGCACTGAGTAGGCATATACCAAAAATTTGATTCATTTTCCTATGTACTTGTACACACACTCTCTTCTCCATGGATAAAATTATGAAATTTAAAAACAAAAAGAAAAAAATGCATGTATACACTAAGATACCAACCATAGAGTATGACAGTAGGGAATATCGATTGTAAACGGGTCCAGAATACGATCCCAAAAATATAAAAAATATTTCAAATGAATGAATAATTTTCTAAATCTCATATATATAATGAACTACAAGGAGTGTAGGTGAAGGTAATCTTCCTAATGTCATACGAGAACAATATCTCTACCTGATCACTCTATGTGGCACTTGGACTTGGTCCACCTATATCCTAATCAAAGAATATATCGATTGCGAATGACATGAAACATTGTGGAAAATCTCGTGCAAGTGTGAGTAAAAAAATAATCATTACGAAACCTTGAAACCACAAAGGAAATACCACAATGAAACATAAAAAGTAAACTACATGGGGAACAAAAGAATTACACCACATAGTAAACACATGATGTAAACCAAAATTGAAACACACGAAGTAAAATAAATTCAATTAACTCACACATATATAAATATGAAGAACAATGAGATGGATTTCTTGTTGTAGTTCACAAATATCTTAATCTCTATGATACAATAAGTTTATTCTGAAAACGATGCATCGATGGTGCCTAGAGAGTTTATGATGATCATTTCATCGATGGCACACATAGAATTTATGGTACACAAAGGGTCGATTGTGTACAAAGCCTTGATGGATCAAGCATCCCATAAGTCATGTAGTCACCAAGATCACAAAGTCACCATGATCACATAGTCACATTGAGCAGAACAATTCCACTCAAAACACACTCGATCCTAGACCACCTGTCCCTAAAGCTAGTAGGTCATATGCCAAAATCCACAAAAACTCACATATAGTATCTCAAAATTTTCATCTCATCACAGCGGTCCTAAAATCATAGACGGCCTGTCAAATGGACATCCCATTTGGGGGATCTAGTAAATTTACAAAAAAAAATGTTACAGTCGGGTCTGGGAATAACCTGACCCGACCTGGTTTGACCGACCTGACCTGACCCAATTGTTCTGGGTCGGCTTGAACTAGCGTGAATTGTTGGACCACTCCCAATTCAATTACCTAGCTGGAATAGCGCGGGCCTGTTTCTCTCCATAGGATGAAACCATATCTACTCGCATCATACGGGTCTACGTGGTCACCAAAACGTGTTTCCAACCATCTCTCATAGTCAACAGGATAGTAGAACACATATCATGCTACTATCCTGCCTCCTCTCTTTATTCTAGCAGCCAATCCACTACTGCATGTTCCATATTAAATGGATCTGATATGTATCAAGCTACCACATCTGCCTCTTACATCCCCTAGTAACTAACCATGGCCTCCGCCACCATTGGGCTCATCTGATGTTGTCTCGCATGTACCATGTCTCCCTGCCACCGACTACCACACTACATGCATCTTGTCCTTCCGTACTCCACATAGCTTAGCTGCCCTAGTGGTGGTCTGACCTTGCCTTTCTGTTCATGATCTAGATGGAACTTCCATCGCATTCATCTGCCACCGCCTTCCACCTCCATGGGATAGAATCCTTTTTCTAGGATCATTGTGACATGGATTGATTGAACCCTGATACTCTGATTATTTTTCCCAACTAACACGATATATTTTTGGAAAGAGAAAATGATGCATGGACTCAAAAATGGATGGATAGTGGACTTGATTATGTTGGAATTATTCTATTCATGTTATAAGGATTAATGATGAACAATAAAAAAATATTCATGATGAAAAATAATCTATTTAATCCCAAAAATAACATCCATCTCATATGAATGATCAAACTGCAGATCAACATATTCATGGGTTGGGTGTTGTTCATCACCTGAGTCAAATAATGGACATGAAATCACCTACAGATCAACATCCTACCACGAAGTTCGATCAGTCATTGATGATGAAAAAATTTTTGTGTCTTTATTTATCCTCGATCCACCATCATTCATCAGCATTCACCGAAGAGGGTGTTGCCTTCATGACATATAGTAATTTCATGGGTTATAGTGATAACCCTTGATTCTTGAAATTATAATATAATAAAAAAGATACCTGCATAGGTTTAGATAAAATAATTTCATTAATATATTTAATTATTGTAATCTCTGATTCATAAAATTCATAGTCGACCAACACCCGCCAATGTTAGGCCCCGATGAAGGAAAAAATTATTCTTTGAACACAATGGTTCCACCATATTTCTAGTCCAAGAAAACATTTAGATGATTTCAAAATTAAATAAGATAACATCAGAGTGATTTATTAAAAACATAACATTTTTAACCATATCATTCTCATAAAATTGGGCCTCGGAATATCACATTGTCTCTGTTCTAGGTTTCTGAATTTCCCCAATAACTTTTTAAAAATAAAACCAGAAAAAATATAAGTCATTAAATTCTACCCATATTAGAAATTTCTGTCCTTGAAATACAAAAAATGGATAATCATCAATTATATGAGGGTATTGAGTAGGAATGTTAGTATCCATCACCAAAGTTCTATCCTATAGATTCTCATGTTTCCATTAAATGCACAAAAGAGAAATAAAATCCCCATGAAAGATCACTCATGTAGATCCCTGGTCTCCACCTTGTAATCATCAAAATTCTCCCCCATAAACAATTGTATTCACTCTTCAGTTGATGACATGTGATGGACCGTGCACATACATCCCCAACTGTGAAATGTGCGATGGACCATGATCATACATCCTCATCAAGAACGATGATTGTTGACTCTCCTAGGACAGTACATCACAGTGGGGACCTTCACGATAACCCATAAGGCCTCTAACGATGCCATACTATTGGAGGAGTGGTTTTAGTTGTTGTACACAAAATCAAATAGAGGTACTTGTTCCTACCATCAGTGACCAAAGACTATGATGAAAGCAAGAAGCTTGTCCTATAGAATGTGGAAGGTCCTATCTGTATGGATATCCATCTGGGGATGAAATATCATGCTCAGGTGCAACTGAGTCTCAAACTCCTCCTATAATCCCTTACACAAGTTTTATGTGAAACAAGAATAATTTTTTAAGACTATCGTCAATGTGACTCCATGGAATCAAACTATATCATTAACATAGAGACATCCCAATCTCTCTATTGTGCTCTAATCATATATCATTATGAGATGGGCCCACTTGGCGAGTCGGTAAACAATCATATGATTGGTATCATTTTGCCTAGTCATGCATGGTAAACCAATAATTATGTAGATTATATCCCACCCCACTTCCACTTTGGCACCATAGGTCGTTGGGTCAAGAATTCCGTAAGCTGGTGCTCTACCTTCACTTATTGACAAGTGAGGTTCCATGAATCATACTCTTCCACCATCTTCATCATCCCTACCCACTGTAACTAACAACGTTTGTGATTATAAATATTTTCCGCACTAACATGTACAATAATTGGGAATGTATGGAAATCCCTCAAGAACTCCTCCCACAACTTCAATAGAACTACTATGGCTCCTATGAAAAGAACGATGTGATCTCCACCTTTTGAATATCCAATAGGGGAATTAACTATGCACATGTAACCATGAACTGTATCACAATAAAGATCTCCTAGAATTTTCTCTATGACTCTTTATAAGAGTGCTGGTGTGATAACCATAGAATTGAGGTAAGATGTGCTATCTCCATCCACACTAATATCATTAATGCGGATAACTAATCCAAATCCTCACTCAGTAGCAGTAATTCGAATATCTTGCTAAGAGTACCTATAACTAAATTCCATATCCCAAGAGTATATAAATTTTCAATGTCATAGTGGTAGAAGTTACCTAGACATCGTCTTTATCTCATGTTCAGTTAATTCTGAGAGAATAAATATATGATAATCTTTTAGATATAGTAGAGGGTAAACTTCTTTCCCATCAGGAAATGTCGACAAATAATCAATGTAAATACTACCGCTTCTACCTATATATCATGGTTCCCGTAGTTAATAACATTCTACCTCAATTGGAATGAACTATATGCAATAAATTCATTCTCGTGTATCAATAAAAAACCACGACTAATCCCTAATGCATCATATATCAAATCATACTAAACACCATCATTTGGTAATAAAAAAATGGGTCACTCATAAAAATTTTCCTCAGTATTTGAAATAACTATAGTAACTTATTTTTTCAAAAGATTTGATTCACCATATATGTTAAGTCTATCAACAATGATGCTTCTCTGAAAAAATTAAGTACAACCCTCTGATTGTACCCAGCCAAACCAAGGAATCTCGGTTTCTTAGTAACACTACTGAGTGAATCCAATGAAACTCTTTCTTCATTATTCATTATATCTAATGAAAAAACAATCTCTGAAATGATGTGTCCCAAAAAATGGTCCTCTAGAATATGGAATAGACACATTGAGAGCATCCCATAAATATGGTTCTCTTGGAGATTGTCGATGACCATCATTAAGCGTATCACATTCTGTTACACTGACACTATGTTAACCAATATGTCTTCAACGAAGAGCATGATGAACCAATATTTTTATGGTTGTAACATTCTATTCATCATACCATTAACACTACCAGTGCATTATTCATGCCAAACATCATCACAAATTACTCTTAGTTATTGTACCAACATCTTAAAGATGTATTCATTACATCAACATCCCATACATAATGCTAATAATATCTACATATGTTATCTATCTTCGAGATCCATATTTAGTCATCAACATATCTAAGTGGTAATCAATCATCGACAACTGATACATATTCATCATCCTCACCTTGTTCAGGTGCCGAAAGTGAACACATAATGTCATGATCTCATCTGCCTTCTGGGAAGCTAAATCTAGGGCCTCCAAAGGTGAAGCACATGATCTCATGAATCCCTTACTCTGTAAGTCATCCAGTGGTACCCTAAAATCATGATCCTCCATGGGAGAAATCCAATATGAATGTTTAAATATTTGTTCCATCTCGGGGTACAAATCAATGTAGATTTCGACAGACCTATAGGGATTTAAGCGAGGTACATTCTAATGTATTAAATCCTCATACTCATCCACCATAGTAGAAAACTGAGTAATAGTCTCATCCACTACACTGAGGGTCCTTCTAGATAGCTGGTGTGTGATTTGATACAACATCCAATGTGAGAGTCCATCATGTATATCTTGGGCTTTGTTTTTACCAAAAATGGAAACTATGGTCCCATGTCCACAAATAAACTGCACATTCCACCTAAAAAATTCAATATTGGAATGAACTGGGGATAACCAATCCATAACAAGAATGACGTCATAATCCCTCGATGATGCCACGAAGAGATCTCAACCAAAAATATCAGCACTTATATTATGGTAAAATTTCCAATAATAGTGTGTGATCATTCAATATTCCTCCATAGTAGTCTCTTAGAACAAATATAAAGTCAATAGTTCCACTAGAATCTATATGTCTTAAACAAGGGTCATTGTATGAAAACAGTGAATGGAACTTGTATCTATCAAAACTGCATATAGGGTAAAAATGAAATTGGTCATACTTATTATCATCTCTGGAGCACCGAGGTCATAAAACACCATCACCTAAATCTATCCACTTTATTGTGAACCTTCTCCATGATCTCATAGTGAACCATATGTTTTTTTGGTGGTATTACCCCATAAATCCTCCCACCTACTATTTCTTACCAAGTACCTCTTACATTTCTCCTCCCTTTGGACTGCCCTAATTTTTCCACCACTTCATCGTCAGTTGTCCCTCAACCGCTTGATGATCATCCTTATGGTGATTCTTGGAATATCAATCCATATGTCTCGGACCGAAGCACGAGTAACAAGACCTATATTTTAGCTAACTCACTCTTACCTAGAATCCCCTCACCACTGAACCAATATCCAGGTGTCATAACAAAGAGTTATATACCCTCTTGGGTAATTTATTCTACTTCTATCTACCCACTGCCGAAGACACATCAACATGTTGTTTGATTGTATCTCAAACTACTGAAGTATTTTCTAGAATAACCATCTCCACTAACATTTATCACTCAAATACACCATAAAATGTTTGGATACTAAGGGATTACATGGAATTTCTGATGTCTCATTGTTGCCCCTGCTTGAGGTTATTGGCCCTGAAGAACATGTCTCGCACCATATCTATTTAGTATCAAGATATATATAAAAATACCTTTTTGTTCTCTTCTATAGTTTGGCTTCCCTGATGTAGATTTAGTAGATTCTATCTATGCACAAAGTATAATATCTATATAAATAACTCATCCCTGAATAAATTATAAAAGTATATCAAAGTGTGGTTTATCTATTTATTTTTTTGGTTAACTAAGATCCATAATATCCTCATTGATCCCTGTAGAAGCATCACATGTAGAACTTCCATTTAGTCGAGAGGTGTCCTCACTAAGAAGAAGACACACAAATCTGCCTCCAGCCAAACCACAACTACCTGTGGGGATAGTTAACCCCTGAACCAAGGAAGTCATTTCCTCAAGAACACATGAAAAACATTTATCATCCATCAATCCTATACCCATATCACTAGTAATATTGACTTATATTCGTGTTTTGGTACAACTGGTACACAAATCGAGGGTTCTTTCTTTGGTACGGGTCCCTGTATCAATGTTTAATCACTAGGTGGACCATACTCAAGATCACACATAGGAATCCTAGATGGATGTCAATGTGGGGGAATCCAGAAATAGATCAAGATGTACCACAATCAATTTAGTAATCCTGGAGAGCTGACACAGACTGAATAAGTAAATGATGAAACAAATTATACTATATGATGCATATACAATTTAGTTTCCATACAGCTACTATTTGTATGTATATATTTGAAAGTATGAATTCTATGTCCTGGTGTATGGATATGTTGGCCTTCGCACAAACACTAGAGTCTGTGGTCTAAAATCTAAGCTCAAAACAAATAATAAAATTTCCCATAACAAATATCATATACATGTGGTTATTTAGGTATAAATGACCTCCCACTAATACCACAATATCACTACCCATCCCAGTGGGGCTCGTCACATGACTTCTCTAAGCCCGCCTCCAATAGCCTATGGGTTCGTGACTTTCACTGAGTATTCATATCCCAAAAATTTGAGGCATGTGCCTATATACCTGTACACATGAAACCTCTATAATATCAAAATGATGAAATATCAAAACACTATATAAAGAATTCATGAAAAAACTATGAAAACCCCATAGATCATGACAGTAGGATAACGTGAAAGTAATGAAGTCCAGAATAAAAGAACAAAAAAAGAATATGTCAATTGAATGCACATGTTCCTGAATATACTCCGCTAGAAACCCTACTTGATGGGTAGGTTTAGGGTAGGTGACTATAGTTGGATGAGTAACTTATGAATGCATGTTCCTTGACACGTGTAGGATATTCAAATGAAGGGGTGATCAAAACATTATACAGTACAACACCCTGAAATGGAGAAGAAAATTCAACTATGAAATACACGATTTAATCCACAAAGGAAACACACTAATTACACCACAATGGGAAAAAAAGTTCACCAAACATTAGCCACACAACATATAGTCAATATGGTCAGCTAATAAAAGTATAAATCTAAAGAGTTGGGATATCGATTTCCTCTTTTATTCCCAATATATATAAGTCTCTATGACTCAATATGCATCGATGACACACAGAGTGTCGATGTTGGATAGATCGTCGTCGGAGCACGAAGGGTCAATGGCACCCCCAGTGGTGATGGATCCAAAGTCGATGAAGGGGCACAGAATGTCGATAGCATGTAGAGTGTCGATGGGGAACATAGCATCAATGGTTCATGGGGAATAAATGGTGTACAGAGAATTGATGGGTCATGCGGGCACCAAGTCAAGTAGTCACAAATATCACATACTCATAGCCAGCCGTAGGATTCAACTCGTACCACACTCGTTTGGGGAGAACATGTTCCTAGATCCATTATTCAATATGGAAACATTTAATAAATCAGACATATATTATCTCAAAAGTAAAATATCCTGGCAAGGTTCATAATGATGTAGGAAACTCATCATTCGAAAATCCTGTTTTGAATATGTGTTTAATTTATTAAATATTATTAGGTCTGGTCCGATTGTAACCTAACCTAGTCCTTCCATCCGGACCTGACCTGGTACATCTGAACCGATAGAACCAGGCAACTTTGGGATGACCCAAACTGGGTGAACACAATGGTCCGGGCAGTCTTACCCAGTGGGTGGTCAGACCGGCCTAGTTTGGCCACCCTGACCCATGCTGTGCAAGCCAATTTTGCTCAGCAGAACACTTCCCACATGATTCACAGCCCTCTAGTCCACACGGTCACCTAAAATCATGACCTTCCAACTCCCTCAATCGACGTTGAATCTAGACTACCTTTAGTCAAATGGCATTCTTCATCCACCTTGTATCACATCCCCACCAATGCTTCAGGTTTTGTATGATGTGGCTATGAGTCACGTCCTGATGCCACCTCTTAGACCTCCAACTGTGGCCCCCACCACCGTGGGACTCCCCCAACTGAGCCCTTCCCAGATTGCATATCACCTCCTCCATCGTCCACCATACTGGTGGCCCATCATTCAATGATCCACCTGGCCCGAGAGCCCTTGATGGGCTGGTGCTACCTCTTCTACCAACCGCAATGTTAATGGCCTCACCCTATGACTTTATGAATTATCCAACCATATCCACTACTACACTGCACTACCATCATCACTTCCCCATGACTGGACGGCCGCCCTACGGCTAGACCGCTACCACGCGACAGGACCTCCACCCCGCGGCTGATCGACCATGAGGTCTCGTTCCACCCTCGTCTAAGCCTCCATTGGTCGTGCCGCCCAACCCCACACCATTGTAGTACCCCTCATCCGAGAGGCTCCCACGGCACCCTCGCGGCCCTCACGAGCCCGGTCGGATCGGACCCGGGACCTATACGACCCTTTAACTTTCTTTCGGCCATATATTTTGCAACTATAGTTCGTTTGACAAATCGTCAGTGGCGCTAGAAATCTGGGAGAGAGATGGTCTATTTTGAGTATATTCCACTGGTTTTTTGGAATAATATGGGTAATGGTGAGGTGGGATCGAGCACGAATCCATCCAAGCCCTCGGGACTAAAAGGCTAATATCTCAAAGACAAGGTGTCCGATTTCCATGTTGTCTATTGCGTTGAGACCCCTATGATGTGGCGGAACATAGAGATAATTCTACGTTGGACTTCATGGAATTTGGATTATTATCCAATAATTTGTGGAAAAGATTCTCCTGGAGACGAGTGAGCATATTGTGGGATCCAATTGGCTGGATGAGACTTGACGATTTCTGACTGTTTTAACACGGAGTGACTTGACAGACCAAGTGGGGTGCGCCTTGGTGACGTGGAAGACCCGCATTGGGGAATTCCGTGGTTACACAGCCAACCCACGAAACTCGACAGGAGAAGTGCTTCAACAGTCCAAGTTTAGTGGGAAGCACCTCTATGGGATGTGGCGGGCCCATTGTACTCGATAGAGGAGGAGTTCTCCAGCAGCTGAGGTGTTCGAAGTATTGACTGGAGATGATACAAGATACTACCCCTAGAATAAATCCTGGTGTGATATGAGCATGTACCTCTATGTTTTCCTCATGATTGAGATGGATTACTTGGCAACTTATGTATATGTATGGTCATATACTTATATAGAGACATTTGTTGATTTCATACATTGTGGTTTATCCTTAGAGGATTTTTTGAGACATTGAGGGTCTTGGGGACCCTACTAAGTATCATTATACTTACCCCTGCACGGGTTATGCCTGCACTTTGTTGTGTTGGATGCAGACGAAAAACAACACTGACTAGGGCTGAGAGTACCAGGACTCAACAGTTCCCGGAGGTGGACCATACTGCATGTTGGTACGCAGAAGAGACGAGTAGATAAGGAGTTCTAAGGAGGTGATCTGTACCTACCCTTAAGGTGATAACCTCATAGGATGATCTAGAAACTATCTTCCTTCCCATTCAAGTTTACTTTTACTTGCATTTACTTGTACTTTCTAGTTGGTATTGTATTCTGTAACCCTTCTATTTACTGTACTCATTATTTTTACAATTTAGTTTACTTGCGTTCGTTTCTTTCCATGTGATTGGTTGCATGTGCATAAATTTTATAAAGGAAACACCTTCCCAATTTTAGTGAATACGCCTTCAGTGCTAGTCTCCAACCCCTGGGCTATGGAAGGAAAACTTGGGGTAGTCACGGAATGATCCCTAAGGGACGGGTCATGACACCCAATACATGATTCCTAATATAATTAAATAATATGATCCATAATACCATCACATATGCATAAGAATGTAAAAAATATATTGTTATAACATTTTGAACATGTATAAATAGAAATAGGTATAGTAATTATGTTATAGAAATGAAATCAGTCCCTCGAATAAAATTATGGACATGAAACCGAGTACACATATAATCTTGTTGACCAGAAAAATAAGTCTGTGCATATCATTATAGAAATAAATAGCAGGTCTAAACATAATCATATGGAAATGAAAACTATGTCTATGCATAATATTTTGAACATTTAATTAGGTTCATGCATAAATTAATTATCACATGAGTCATCCATATTAATACATTGCAATGGATGGAATTAACAGACCCAACCATCCAATAATTATAATCTAATCATACATTAACCACAAGATCCAAATAAATTTATCATATATCATAACACAGGAAAAATAAATGTGTTTTATAGATATTTCAACATTCGACCATAGTAAAACCCATTTAAATAACTTCATTAAAATATTAAAATTTCCCAAATATGATGGAAAACATTTTCTTTGAAAAAAATATTTTCAAATTTTAATATAAGCATCATATAAATAATTTTTCTTGATGTAGGTTGTTTTTTACATGCCTTAAATGTATGGATAAATATATATTTCTCATTTTTGATAAAGATGACTAAAGTGCCTAATTCAGAATAAAATAGAGTATTTTTAAAAAACATAAAAAATTAAACATGGGTAAAAAATAATTTCCACCTGCCTTGGATAATAATAAAAATAACTCAGAAATACATTTTGAGGAAAACATGGAGATGAAAGAATATTATTTCTCATTGACTATTAAAACACTATCAGTAGTCCTTAAAAATAATTATATTAATATTTTAAGTACGTAAAGTGTGAAAAATGAAAGGAAAACATGTAATATATATAAATTATGATAACATAAAATATAAAAGGGATTTATCATATAAGGAACACGTTTTCCGCATTGGAAATTCATGCATAAATAATCATGACTAAAATAGGACTGGAACATAAATCAATTACCACAAGGGTAACATATTAATAAATAATACTTATTAAAGAGATATACTTAGATTGTTTTTAGGATTCCAATAGTGTTATAGAAAATAATAAAAAAATTAATTCATGGGTAGCATATATGTCACCAAAAATACATCATTGGTTATTATGAAACATGTGTCACATATATTAAACTAAGATTAAATACAGTAGCTTAGATCGTGTATTCATTCATTTTCTTTTTAATCCCATATATAATCAATAAATATTTATAATAAATTTATTCATGAAACCCAATAATATATTTTATACATTAAATTTTTTTATAATAAATCCTTATCACCAACTTATTTTAAATTTCTTATTAAAATCAATGTTTCAAGTAAAAATTACATCATTTTTCAGGAAGATTTTTTCAATAAATCAATTTAATTGTACATTGGTCATGGTTAAAATATATAATTAACTATAATAATGTCATAAATATCATGTATTTAACCTATATATATTTATATTCATCAATAAAATGTTGAGATAGAAAAATAAATTACATTTTTCATGGATTTAGTAGGTTATTTGTAGGCTTAATTTTTTCTTTCACATTTCAATGGATAGAAAGAAAGAACAGAATATAATAATTTAATGTTACATACCATTAATAAGAAATAAATATTATTTAAATTAATATTTTTACCTTTCATTCAATCCAGACAAAAAATAAAAAAATTCACTCAATGGAGGCAGTAATATTCACATAAGCATAAAAAACATTTTTATTATCTAATGGATTATATGTTAATAATGTAGATATGATATTATATTTATAGATGTATAATTATTTAATAAAAATAATATATAAACATTAAACACATCAGAATAAACATCAATAATATGGTGGTTGAAATTATTGATATATCTATATGGATACTATAAGGAATATATATGAACATGATATATTTCAATTCCCATTTAACCAAATAGAGGTTGAATAAAGGTGGTTTCATAAACATGAAAATATTATAGTATATTTAACATAATAATGTTATTAGTTTATAAAAAATGTTATATATTTATAGGATTTATAAAAATGTACTTAAAATATTTCATGTAAGAGGATGACCTCTTCTTCCTTAGGTCTTTTTAGATCCCATTTATAGACCCTCATAATTAAATTTTACGAAGAAAATACCATATAATTCATGTATATTGAAGCTATGAATATAAAATAGTTTGGGATTTATTAAATATAACTATCAATGCTATAGATACATGGATTTTTATTTCTAACACATTCAAAATTTTCTAGATGTTGTTCCAGATCTAAGCACTGAGAAAACCTGAAATTTCAAGGCCTAGTATACGTATAAATAATTTTATAATAATATTTAATATAATATATATTTTTCTGAAGAATAAATTTATTAAAATGAAGGTAACTCTTAAAAATAATCTATAATTAAAAATATGAATGTATTTTTTAGTCTGTAACATGATTTTTACCCTAGGAATGATACATAAAGAGATGTCTCGTGGTGTTTAGACACAACCCTCATCAGTGGTACAATGAGTGAAATAATTAATTTATTAAAAGAATTAATTAATTTTTCTCTAAAGAAATTTGATAAATAATATCACTGAATGGAGATATTTTTAGGTGTTACCCGCAATATCATTTGGTTAATTCCAAATCTCTTCCACCATCCTCTATTAATGAATCTTATCAATGATGGTGAAATGTTGTATCAAATCATATTAGGATGAAAAAAGTCAAAAATATTTCGTCAATTGATGTATGACATGTTCTTCATCAATTAAAAGTCAAAAATCTAGATAAGATATTTAAATTGTAAATTTATTCCATTTGACTAAATTTATTCAGCATATTTATCTTTGTTCATGGATTTTCTCCAATTATTGGCTTATTACATGCACCCTTTTATATAAAATATTTAATTTCATTTTCAAACCATGTATCCCATTATTAAAATTTGGACGGCCAAAATTTTTTAATCCATTGCTTTTTTTCTTTTCAAACACATTTCATCGTTTTCTTATATGGTGGGACCACATTGTCCCAGTTCATCATTGTTGGGGAGTACGAATCCTGATCGGACCCTCAGAAATATGACATTTAAACAAAAAATGATCTGACTAGAAAACTGATCATAGATTTAATATGATCATTAGGAATATATATTTTATCTTTATTCTAATCATGTAATATATGGTGTAAGGTCTTCCTTAATAGGGTTGAGTGAAGAACCACTGATGAAGAAAATGGACCCTACATCAAATGAGAAACTATGCATTTTTCAATCTATGGATAGATCATTGTAATTTGGAATGACTACTAGTTGGATCCATAAAATTTTAGAATATCCTCGAACACATATCATATTTGGTATTTCCATAGAAAAATCAGCAACAAAAAATATTCATGATGGAATAAATGGCATGGTGTCCCCTCAATGCTGGAATCTAGGGTTTTTATATCTTATGGATGACATGGCATGTAAGGTGATCTATAAATATTGTAACCACATACCAGTTGGAAAAAATTTGTAATGGACCAAATGGGTAGGAACCCGGGTTGATGTTCATGGAAAATTACATTTTTGTGTACTCAATTACACAATCTCCAGTTTTGGTTTTGAAACAGAATGTCTTATAAATGTACATGGGGTACAGTACACATCCATGGTGTCACATACACATAAATCACCTATAAAGACCCAGAAATTCTATTTAAATATTTTTTTAATTATATGGCAATTTTTCGAGTCTGTGAAAATTTGCGTCTCCTGATTCGAATGGCTGGTGTGCCCGAAATCAATTTATGAAGTTTTGATCTGGTAAGTTCAGTAAATGTACAAGTGATTTTTTCTATATTTTGAACCGATACTAGGAATTGAAATGTAAGGGCACCTTTGAACTCACATCTTTAGTATTTTCTTAAGTAGACTTTCACCTCAAAGGTAGTTGGTCGAGCATGAAAGTTCGTTTTAGATTTTTTTCAGAAATAATAAAATAAAATAAACGCATGTTTCATATTATATTATCTATTATAACATCCCATGTGGATGTTGGAGGTGGGGACCACCACATCGTAACCTCCCATGAGAGGTTATGGTTGTGGGGTCCACCCGAACCTATCCTCCCATGAGTTATGGTGGTGGGGACCACCCAAGGTTTATCCCTCATAATGGGGGTGGGGGGAGAGGAAGCATCTCAACTCCGTCAATTAATTTTTCGTGTCATCGTAAAATTAAATGCTTTCAATTTAATTTTATGTGTCAGAATAAAATTAAATGCTTTTAATTTAATTTTTTGTGTCAACATATAATTAAATGCTACCAATTAATTTTTTGTGTCAACATAAAATTAAAACATATCAATTAAATTTAACTGTCAAAATATAATTAAATGATATAATTTAACGTTATGTGTGAACATATAATAAAATCCTATCTATTTTTTTGATGTTGGATATTTATTTTCCTTGATGGTGAAATTGGGGAATGGATTTTCTATAAAGAATTGAGAGGAGCTCTTAGGATAAAGATTCTCTAACAAAAAACACTTTCCTCCACGAAGAATGCGTTCCACCGACGAAGAATGATCCATCGATGAAGAACGTTGACCCTGAATTCAAACATCATCTTCAGGACATCCTCTGGCATAGAATGTATTCAACTACGATGAGCCAAAGTACAAACCAATGATCGAGGAAAACGCCGACGACACTGATGTCCGTCTTTTCCCAATAATCTGTCTTCTTCCCCACGACCCTGTCGACAGGCAACGAATAGGGTTTGGGGTTATTATAGAATTCTTGAATCTTTTCGATTATTATCCTTATTCTTGGTTCATGATTACTGTAGATCTTCATGCAATAACACTAAATGCGGATGGTGCTGGCCAAAATAACATGTCCCGACCCCTCCGCCGATCTCCTTTAGTGTTCTTTGCGATGGAGAAGGACGAAAACCTATGCGGAGTAGCACAAGAACGACGGTCGATATCACCGCTGGACGCGACAAAGGCAGTGGCCCATGACCCTGCTCTGTGGCCCCGCCGCCTCACCGTGCCCTTGCGACAGCCCCGGCCGAGCCGCCCCCACCCTCGCGGCAGCCCCCAGCCAGGTCACATGCAGCCTCTTCCTTCCCTGCATGCCCCGCAGCACTGTCGTCTGTGTGCCCCGCGCACAATGAAGAATTTTTTTCCATCTGCCCTGCACTCTCATCCCCTCCGCCGGCCGAACTGGCACACTAGCCTCTCGACCTGCGTCAACTGCGCCGGCCGCCGCACCCTCGTGTCACCCCGACCTAACCGGCCCTTGCCCTCACGGCGCCCCTGCCTCTAGGTTGATCCACCCCGAGCTGAGCCAACCTCGTGGCTGCCTTCGGGCAGTGACGACCCCTCGCAGTGCCCTTTGGTCTGAACCTCCCTAGTTCTAACCTGTGCCATTGCGATCGGTTGGCCCCCTCGTGGGCCTCTTCGAACCCTCCTATCCAGCTGAGTGGGGCCCAGCGGGCTGGGTCGAACCTAACCAGCTGGCTTGCCCAACGGGCTGGGCCAGACCCAACAGGTAAGGCTGGGTCGACCCGAACTAGGTCGGTCCAGACAGAGTCAGGTCGGTTCGGTCTGAACGGGTAAGACAAGACTCGGGCCCACGGAACTAGTAATATTAGAGCATGAAGGTCACTTTGAGTATACTCCACTAGATTTTTGTGTATTGTAGAGATACATTCAGGTCAGATCGTGCATGAATCCAACCGATCCCCAGGGACTAAAACACTAATAACTCACAGACCAGGCATCCTATTGACGCGCCGCTAGTTGCATTGAGAGACATATGACGTAGAGTATCATTGGGATACTTCTTTATTTGAATTTGTGATAGTTGAATAATATAAATTAGCATGTGGAACGGTTCCTACTAAAGGTGAGAAAGAAGAGTGCAGAGACCTTGTAGCTGGCTAATACTTGACGACTACTGACCGTTTGACTACGAGTGACTCGATTTGACCCGGGTGGTTCAAATCGATGTGGAGGTAGAACCACGGTGGAGGAGCGCTTTTAGTGACGTGGCATACCCATGGTATTCGACAGGAGGAGTACCTCTGTATGCTATGAGGGGGAGCGCCTAGGTGTTGTGGTAGACCCACGGTGGGGAGGGCCTCTATGTGATGCGGGAGACACACGGTACTCGATAGGATGAGTACCTCAAAAATCCATGGTTAGTGGGGAGCGCCTCTGTGTGACACAGCAGACCCACTGTACTCGATTGGGAAAGAACTCACCAGCATCCGAGGTTTCAATAATGTGAATAAAATCTTGGTTGAGTTGAGTCAGTATTTTTTTTCCTCATGATTGAGATGCATCACTTGATAACATTGGTTTATGTATGTTCTTATACCTAGGTAAGGTTAACTTTTGATTTCATACTTCTTGGTTTATCCTTTTTGGATTTTGTGAGACCTTGAGGGTCTCAGGGTCTCTACTGAGTATCGTTATACTCACCCATGTACAGGATATGCCCTCACTTTTTTGTGTTGGCTGTATACGACAGACAACGCTGACTGAGGTTGTGAGTACTAGGACTAGAGGGTACCTTTAGGTGGACCATACATCGAATTAGTACACGGAGGAGACGGATGGACCTGGAGTGCAGAGGAGGTGATCTGTACCCACCCTTCAGGTAGGAACCTCAGAGGACGACCCAGTGACAATTTTACTTTTCATCAGTTGTAGTGTCTGTTTATTGTACTTTACGGTTGGTCTTGTATTTCCATCCCCTATTACATTCATAAATCTTTTGTTATACAGTTTTATTTAGTGTTTTGTATCCAAATTTTTGCTTTGTTCTTTTTGTATATAGGTTATAAAAGGCAATGCCTTCCCAGTTTTTGAGGAATTACACCCTTGGTGCCATTCGCCAGCCCCTGGCCTATGGAAGGCAGGCTTCGGGTAGTCACGGTATGGGCCCCAGGGGATGGGTCCTGACAAATTGGCATCATAGAATTCATTTATTTTAAGAACATAAGAATATGATCATTATTTTCTATAAAGATTTATTGTTATGTGAAGTGAGTGTGGATTTCAGTTCAGGGATTCCAGTGTTGATGTGGCGGCTGATGTGTCCATACACTCGAACCCTGACATCTGATTTCCAACTCAGTGCACGAAAAAACTAATTGCGGGAGTGTTTTCAAATGTTTTATTTAAGTCAACTAAACATGTTCAGCTCACTACATATAACTATTAACCATAGTGGACCTGTTTATTTTCAGGATGCCTCCACGCAGACAACCTACAAGATTTCGAAGAATTGTACGCACCAATAGCCCACCGAGCGATGAGGCCTTAGTGTAGGGACCTCTTCCAGTAGAGGCTCTAGCGGAGTCACCAAGGGTTCCTTTACTCGTTGGGCCACCGATACCTCCATCCCTAGCTATAGAAGATTCTTGCAGCTTGAGCGTATTTCATGAGTTCCATCGCTAGCAGCCACCCATGTTCAGGGGAGAGAGGGTCTCATTAGTGGTTGAGGATTGGATAGAGGTTGTGGTGAGAGTTTTCTGACTAGTAGGGACACCATCTTATCTGAAGGTGGTTCTTTCTGCAAGCCTTCTTTAGGAATCAACGGGCATATGATTGATCATGATGCTCCTTGTTCATGATTTGATGATTCATATCTGGGAAGACTTCGAGAGCCTGTTTCAGGCAAGGTTTGTCCCATTGACTCTATGCACTGTGCACACAAAAGAGATACTCCATCTGCAGCAGGACACCATGACAGTAGCGCAGTACTTAGTGATGTTCACTAACCTCTCACGCTACTCCACCGATTTGGTGTGGGACCCATTCTTTAGGTCCTAGACCATCAAGCAGGGACTCAGGTGGGAGACATTGGCTTTGATGATCTCACTCAACATCCCGAGGCAAGAAGGGATTTTAGAGAGATCCCTCATAGTAGAGAGTTTCCATGATGAGAAGTCTCCAGTATCAAGATCCACCACCAGTCGACACATAGAAGAGTCTTCTATAGCTGCAAGCAGACAGATTTCGTAGAGGTCCAAGATAACCAGACCTATAGTTGGATAACCACATGACTCAGGATTGGTTGTGCAGAGCACCTGAAGCAAAGACAGACATGCCAGGAGCGGGAAGTGTTGCACATGTGGTAGGTACGGTCACATGGATCATGACTATCCTACTATCCATACAGATGATCAACAGATAGTTGAATGACCGCCCTGGTAGAGACAGAGATTCGATCAAGGAGGTCTGAAGGGCACAGGCGGATGTGGCAGAGGAGTTGGTCGTGCAGCTGGTGGTGGGCAACGATTCAAGGTGTCAACGCCACCACCACCAGTAGGTCCCCCTTGACTGTAGGGAGCAGGAGGCCAGGGTAGAGCTTAGCTCTAGGTAGATGAGGATTATGATCATGGTGCTCCGGAGATGACACGAGGTATGATACGTGTCCACTACACCTTATTTGTTGTACATATAGACACGGGTTATAGTAATTATTTCATTTATACTTCACTCATTCAGAGCTCAGAGATTCTGAAGAGTAGTTGGCTCGATCCTCATGGCAAGAGACTGCTACAGGAGCAGATTTAATGATTAGGAAATGGTGCCGACATTGTGAGCTGACTCAAAGTGGTGAGAGATTCAGCTAAGATATCCTAGTAGCAGCATCGAGGCCTTACGCCGTCATATTGAGTATGGACTGGTTATCTATAGTCTATGATCCAATAGACTATATTAGGCACAAAGAATGGTGTTTCCATACGGATGGGACCAAGTTTACATTCATTGGCGAGAAGGGAGCCTTTACAGCAATGTATAGACATGCCCGTAGGATAGTGAATCCAATCACTCATCAGATGCCTAGCATTACCCTCGGAGTGGTTGATGTGGAGAGTTCTAATTATCATGTAGTGGTGGATCAATTTGCAGATTTTTTCCCAGATAATGTCCTTGTTCTACCTCCACGAAGAGAGGTAGAATTTTATATTGTATTTTACCAAGGGATTACACCGATATCTACACCAGCATGTTGGATGGCTCCCGCTGAGCTTCAAGAGTTGCGGTTATAGCTGGTGGAGTGTAACGCGTGTCCAATTGTCGCCTATCGAATTGTCAAAGTTCTGGTGCTCTGCTAATGTGTATAGCAGCACTCAGGTCGAATCCTCAGCGATGATACTTTGTAATAGTCGTTTGTTTTTAGTTGATTTTATTTTGTTTAGGGGGGTTTGTTTGCAGAGCTTAATTGAAATAATTGTATGACTATAATTGATTTAACAAATTGATAATGCTTGGGGTGAGTTCATTATTATGTAGTTATTCTTGTGATATCCATGAGCTTTGCTTTATATTGCATTAAATTAACACCCATGTCATAAGTTGACGTTGATTGAAATTACTAAGTGTTAAGTCTTTAATCCATGCCTTAACTTCACTTATGGTTCTAATCTCAATCAAAACCTATTTATGGTAGTGTATTTATGGTTCTAATAATCCATGGAAACCACTCGTTAAACAAAACATATCATTAATCCATGACATATTAAGTTTAACATACACAATATTAATTTAAACAATACTCATCGAGAAAAACTCTAAATCACATAACATCCCCAAATTATAACTCATCCCAATGAGAGATTCACTCAGCCATTTGGGTGTTTAATAATCTGTTTATAATTATTATGATTACAAATTATGAAGAGAAGAAAAATAAAGGGATAAAAAAAGAGTGGTACGTCGACACACACACACACGAATAATGATGACAACTAAAAACAGACATTCGATTGAATGAGGAAGAAAAATAAGGGAAGGGGATTAAACTATATATGAACTATTTTAAGAACATTAATATTAATCCATAGAAGGTGGATGGGAATATGAATAATTAAAGAATAAACTTTCATTAAAACAAAATTACAAACAGAGACTTTCAAGGTTACAAAAACAAAGAACATGAATGTAAGATAAAATAAAGAGAGGAGGAAAGGTCTCTCTAGTGAAAAAATGAGTATGTAAGGTCCTAAAAAGCCTTTTTCGATGCTTTTTTCGTGCCAATATAATCTCCTCTCTTCTGAAATTCCATCCCCTCTCAAGGAGAGAAGAGGAAAGTAATTATAGTCCAAGGAGTGGATTGTTTGCATTCCCAATCTGTCCCTCCACTTTCATCGCCAATTTGGCTATTCAGACAGCATAATCTCCAAATATCACTTTCTTAAAAGTTGTAGATAATAATGTTGGTCGACTACTGTCAAAATTTGGAGGAATTTGGACAAGTGGAGCAAAACTTATGGCGGTTTTATTAAACAAAGGTAAACTGTCCATTTCTATCCATGCTTTTTCGATGGCCAAAATGTGAATGGATTTTGGAATAAGAAGATGCCTTAAAATACGAAATATTTCTTCAACAATGTCGGCCTACTATATATTCTATTTCACACGGAAAAATATCAGATTTATTTTATTCTTACATCATGAGATATTTCATGAATAATGTGCTGATTTTATTTCTCAGCCAGAATGGTGGGCTAGAATTCAAATCATAAGTTGGGCCCCTTGTACTTAGATTTGGGCCTTGAAATTTTTATCCAAGATGAAATTCAGTTTCCCACGAATTACCGTGGAGAATTAATGTTTTTGGACTTCTGTATGGAGTCCAGTAAATCAATTATCAAGGCTGGTCCAGTTTGTTCACAGATTCATTGGGCCTTCTTGTGTGGTCCATATGACCCTTCAAATGGAAGAATTTTCTTACGATCCCTTCTATTTCAATGTTTTATATTAAAAGGAGAATCCTAAAAAACAAGAATCGCACAATATGGATCAGTATTGTGATAGATATTATTAAAAAAGTAAACTAACTCAATTGGACTACTTCTAAAAATGCTCAAAAATTATACATAATATTAAAACATTAATATTTCACACAAATTATGCACATTTCATATTAAATCTGTAATGGTAGTATATAATAATACATGAAAATATTAACAACATAAAATCCCCCACACTTATTATTGTGAATGTCCTCATGTTCAACAAATATAAAAACATAACAAAATCATTTTCACTCACCAATAGATATTAAAATTTTGTTTTCTCCAATCAGCGGATGTTTAGACTATTTCACTCATCCATTTTGAATTCCACCACAAGTTGTTACAAAAACAAAGTTCCAAAACTAAATCATTTTTTTCATGCTCATATTTAGAAATGGAAAATGTGGACATTCAAAACTCAGACGTCTCAAGATGAAAAAATTCATTTCTGGTGGTTCACTCTTTCACCAACCAAAAGTGAAAATCGTAGAGTTTTAAAAATCTCCCAGCTTCAAATACCTATCCAAAGTGAAAATAATCAAGAGGTCTTTTTAAGGGGTTTTTCTGTTTGCTGGGACGGTAGGAATATAATGTTTAAGAGATATAAGAAGAGGGATAAAACACAAACATAGAAAAAGCAATGCACATTTTTTTGAAATAAAATATGGAATGAAATGAAAAAACATATTTACAAGGGAAATATTGTGTGAATAAAGACACAATAGAGGAAGAAAACTATGAAGGTAATGAGAATATGGAATATTTACAAAACACAAAAGTTCTCCCAATAATAATTTAATGCAATTGTTCTTTTTCTTCTTTTCCTTTTTTTCTTTGTTTTTTCAAAATTTGACCTTGAAACATATCTCACACTCATATCCCAACCCATTTTTGATATCCTCCCGACACTAATTGTAATAGTTATAACAAGATCAATGGTTGAGGAAGAGTGGTTTTTGACATAACCAAGACACAAACCATTTTTTCTTTTTTTTCATCATTTTTGATTTTTTTTGGAACACTTGTCAATAACAATAACAAAATTACATAAATGGAAGTACATTACATTCCAAAAAAAACACTGAATGACAACCTATCCCCCACACTAAAATGGATGCTTTCCCTCAATAAGATGATAACTCATTGAAAATAAAAAACAGGGTACCCAAACAATAAAATATATTCCTCCCACACATAAAATTAAAAACAAATATGCAATAAAAATCCATGGTGATATTGGGTGGGAAAAAGAATTGGGCTTGTAGTGTGGCTATCAAGGAAAAGGTTTTCATAGGCTAGAAGGGGCTTTCAAAAGTAAGATTAATGTAAGGGAAATTGGAGGCTATTTGGCTAGTGTGATTCTCATGTGGTTCAGAAAATGCCATTATCATATTAATTCACACTAAAGTAGGAAATTCAGCTCGAAGGTCCACAAACTGAAGACTCACAAATGGGGGAGAAAACACACATTTTGAAAATATGACCATAGGTGGCCTTGGCATGAAAGCTAATGTTGGTTCTCACAGTTGGGAAAAATAATTTTCCAAATAAAAAATTGATCATTCAAAATTTGTTGGTTTTGACACAAAATTCTTTTTCCAAAATCATAATGAAAATACAAAATTTTTTAGAAAAAACATTCATGTTGTCTGCCCAAAATGGTTGGACAAAATTTCAAAACTAGATGGTGAGTAAGTATGAGTCTTGTTTTTTTTGTAATTTTTTTAAGTTACTGTTTTATTTTTGTCTTTTAGTTTTTTAGGTTTATATTTTTGTTTTTTATAAAGATACACCCACAGAAAAGAGAAAGTGAAAAAGAAAGGTTTTGCTAAAGAAAGTGGTAAAAAATGAAAGAGATAGGAAGAAGAAGAAAGAGGTAGAGATAGAAAGAGGTAGAGAGAGAGTTAAATGGAAAAAGGTTCCCCCTGGTTTGGATTTAGCGGGTCGCCATCTCTTTCTAGTGGTTGTTCGGCTAGAGAATTTGGGGATTCGGTGGAAGTTGAGGTGGATCTAGTATTGGGGGATGTAACCTGAAAATGAAACATCCTTAATCATCTAAAGAGAAATTAAAATTTCATAAAAGTAAAAGAAAACATGGGTTGCCTCCCAAGAAGCGCTGCATTTATTTGTCTACATCTGTACAGTTGCAGTGGACTACCCATAGTCTGACAGTGGCCATCATATTTTCTCAACTCCAGTGTGCTTCTTGAAAAAATTCTCCTCTGGGAGGCCTGCTGATTCATCAGATAATTTTTTCCCATCATTTTTTGTGTACATGAAATTCAATAGGGGTGGAAGGAGAATATTTCAATCCTCGCTTTGGTATTCAACATGATTAATGATTTTATCCATAAAGTGATGGTTTTCTATGATTGGAAATTTAGGAATATGTCTCAATACTGATTGTTCATTTATGTAAGGATCAGATTACACAAAACCACAACATGAGATCCCAATTGTTTTTGACTCATTTATTTCATCACATATCGATGTAGAGTAATAGAGATCAGTGGAGTCATAAGACTGAATACAATTTTCAATATCCTTTATTTCAATGTTATTCGCCATAGAATGGTCAATTTCAACCTCACCAATGATCACTTTATTAATTAGGGAACAAATGTCACAACATACTCTCTCATGAAGACAATATAAACAAATTGGTTTGGGGTTCACCTCACATATAACAGAATTTTCAAAATCCTGGATAGGAAATGATGAACGTGGGATAATCAAATTTGAATCAATAAATGATCATTCTAGTTCATTTTTATTTTTACCATCCATGTTGGAGCATTGGAGGTCAAGGGTGAGATGAGATTCCAAAGATTTTTCAAGATCCTTTTGGTCAATGGAGTCTACATTTGTAATGTCAACATCATCTTCTCCATTTATAACTTGGTTAATGAGGATATAATATTCACAAACTCCTCTATCAGTAGAAAAAGAAGGACATGATGAATTTAGAATCAACACACTCTCAGAGGGAGTTTCAGAACAATATATATAGAATGCAGATTCTTTCTCTAATGAGTATCGCATGGATTGAAAAATATTTAACTTGACCAGTTGGTCACCAAATTCCATGGATAAGATGCCAGCATGGACATCAATTTTTGTTTCAGATGTCATAAGGAATGGTCTTCCTAGAATCAGAGGAGATTGAAAAGATGTTGTCTCACCTTCCCTTTTAAGGGCATAGAAATCATCAGGGAAGATAAGATCATTCACACGAACAAGGACATCCTCAATTATTCCCTCAGGACCGGTTGTGCTTCGATTGGCCAATTGAATGAAAACACTCGTTGGATGTAAGGGACCTAGACCATGGTTGGAGAATATGGATTTGGGCATGACATTAATTATGGATCCTAGGTCTATGAGTTCATCATCTAAGTTGGAACATCCAATTTGGCATCGAACCATAAATGTCCCTATATCTTTGCACTTAATGTGTATGGACTCTTGGGTTGAAACATTTTCGAAGGTCCTATGTTGCCTATTGTGGGTACACAACTCCTTGAGAATCTTGGAATACATAGGAATTTGTTTTATGGCCTCTAAGAGGGGAATTTTGACTTCAAAACGTCTAAACATGTCGATAATTTCAGGATCAGGTTCAAAGGACATCCTTGGTTTAGAAACAGATTGAGGAAAAGGCATTGGAGTCCTAAGTGGAATGGAAGGAGTTGAGGGAGTGGTTTCAGGTTCCTTTTCACGTTTCTTTTTCTTTTAATTTTCTAGGTCAACATTCAAAGGATGGTTGGATTAGTTATTTTGAGGCAGAGAAATTTTCTTTCCTGATCTAAGTGCAATTGCAATTAAATTATCCTTGGGGTTGGGTAATGGTTGAGCTGTGATTTGGGAAGAATTGGATGGTTGTTGTTGACTACGGTGGGATGCAAGTTGACCAATTTGGGTTTGAATATTCTTGAGACTAGAATGAGTGAAGGAGGTGATCTTCTACAACTCTTTCCCATGGTTACTTGTATGAAGAAGCTTGTCCCGGATTGGGATTACCTTGATTTTGGTTTTTGGGAAAGTTATTGTATTGGTTTGGGAATTGGTAAGGCTCACTGGGATAATGGAATCCAGGAGGAGGATTGTTCCTTTTAGGTTGAGGAAGAAAATGATAAGTTTGTTGGAAGTTACAAACACCTTGACCATATTGAAATTGGTTTGGGTTTTGAAGAGGGAATTGATGGGGCTGAGATACAGGATTTCCATACCTCAGGCCTTGGTTATAAGAAGAAGAGTAAGGCTCAGAGTGAGGTTGGTTGATGTTTCTAACAAACTTCCCTGATAGATGAGGGTTGGTGTTCTACTGAGCATATGCTGCTTGAGCTCCATTGGTCCAGATGAATCGGATTGATCCTCTTGATGTTTTGGACATGTGTTTGTTGGATGAGATGAAGGGTTGCAGATTCCACAGTTTTTGATAGGTCCAGGAAATAGTGATTGTGGAGAAGACGAGGTTGGGGATTTGGTAGCCACACCCAGTTGTCGCACAAGACCTGTAAGTTCACTCATGCACTCAGTCATCTTGTTCAGCTCAATTGATTGATTATCAAGGGCTTGTTTGACTTAAGCATGTGCTCAAGTATGGAATTGTTGTGTGTTTTCAGCCATGTTACTTATGAGATCTCTTGCTGGTGCAGAAGTTTTATCAACAAGAGCACCACCTCATGCGACATCAATGAGAGTTCTCTCCATAGCCAATAACCCCTCATAGAAGTATTGGATCAAGAGTTGGTCAAGAATTTGGTGGTGTGGGTAGCTTGTAACATGCTTTTTGAACCTCTCCCAGTAGACATGGAGTGATTCAAATGGGAATTGACGTATACCACTTATTTCCTTATGGATAGAAGCAGTATGAGAATCATGAAATAATTTCACTAAGAAGAGTTATTTCATGTCATTCCATGTGGTTATGGAACCAGGAAGTAAGTAGTAAATCCATGATTAGCAGTGTCAGCTTGGGAGAAAGGGAATTCTTGATGTTTGATTTGTTCTTTCGAAACCACTTGAGGATTCATGGTAGAGTAAACCACTTGGAACTCTTTAAGGTGGAGATGTGGATCCTCACCGGCTAGCCCGTGGAAATTAGGAAGAAGTTGAATCAAACACGATTTCAGTTCTAATTCAGCCTCTATTTTTTGATATTTAATACCAAGAGGTTGGTAATTCATATCAGGGGAATCAAGTTCATTAAGTGTTTTTCCCTAGGATTGGCCATATCTAATTCAATTGGTTGGACAAGGACTGGTTCTTGAATTATTTGATTATCTCTTATGTTCCTCCAAATATGGTGAAGTGTTCGATCAATTTCAGGGTCAAAAAAATCTGAGGGATTTTTTGGGAGGCTATGGGGAATTCAGAGAGAATTTTGAAGAAAGGGAAATATGTGTTTTTCTTTGTATCTTTTTCAGTGTATTATTTTTAAGAGGAATACGTGTATTTTTTTGTGTTTTTTTATTTTTTTTTCTATTTTGCTTTTTTTTTTGGGTTTTATTGAAAATAACCAGAAACTATTGACTACATAAAGCACAATCCTTGGCAATGAAGCCATTTAAAATTCACCGCCGATTATCACCCATTGACCGGTCAAAGTTTTGGTGGCCTGCTAATGTGTATAGCAGCACTCAGGTCAAATACTCAGTGATGATACTTTGTAATAGTCGTTTGTTTCTAGTTGATTGTATTCTGATTAGCGGGTTTGTTTGCAGAGAATAATTGAAATGATTGATCGACTATAATTGATTTAACAAATTGATAAAGATTGGGGTGAATTCATTATTAGGTAGTTAAGCTTGTGATGTCCTTGATATTTGCTTTAAATTGCATTAAATTAACACCCATTTCATAAGTTGACGTTGATTGGAATTCATAAGTGTTAAGGCTTTAATCCCAGCCTTAACTTAACTTATGGTTCTAATCTCAATCAAAAATTAATTATGGTAGTGTATTTATGGTTCCAATAATCCATGGAAACCACTCGTTAAACAAAACATATCATTAATCCATGACATATTAAGTTTAACATACACAATATTAATTTAAAGAATACTCATCGAGCAAAACTCTCAATCACTTAACATCTGCGAATTATAACTCACCCCAATGATATATTTACTCAGCCATTTGGGTGTTTAATAATCTGGTTATAGTTATTAGGATTATAAATTAAGAAGAGAAGAAAATAAAGGGATAAGAATAGAGTGGTACGTCGACACAGAAGGTGGATGATAATAAGAGAAATTAAAGAAGAAACTGTCATTAAAACCGAATTACAAACAAAGAGACTTACAAGATTACAAAAACGAAGAACACGAAAGTAAGTGAAAACAAAGAGATGAGGAAAGGTCTATCAATTGAAAAATTGAGTATGAAAGGTCCTCCCAAGACATTGGAAAGGCTTTTGTCGTGACAATATAATCCCCTCTCTTCTAAAATTCCATCTCCTCTCAAGGAGAGAAGGAGATAGTAATTATAGCCCAAGGAGTGGACTGTTTGCATTCCCAATCTGTCCATCCATTTGCATCACCAATTTGGCTATTCAAACAGCCTAATTACCAAATATATATTTCTTCAAAGTTTTAGATAATAAAGTTGGTCCACTACATTCAAATGTTTGAGGAATTTGGACACGTGGAGCCAAAGTTATGGCAGTTTTATTAAACAAATGTAAACTGCCCATTTCTATCCATGCTTTTTCGATGGACAAAATGTGAATGGATTTTGGAACAGGGAGATGCCTTAAAATCCGCATTATTTATTCAACAAAGTCGGTCACCTATATCTCCTCTTTCACACTGAAAAATATAAGCTTTATTTTATTCTTACATCATGAGATATGTCCGGAATACTGTATTGATTTTATTTCTCGACCAGAATGGTGGACTGGACTTCAAAGCATATGTTGGGCCCGTTGTTCTTGGATTTGGACCTTGAAATTTTTATACAAGATGACATGTAGTGTCACACATATTATTATGTAGAATTAATGTATTTGGAATTCTATATTGAGCCCAGTAAATCAATCTTTATGGCTAGTCCAGTTTGTTCACAGATTCATTGGGCCTTCTTGTGTGGTCCATATGACCCTCCAAATGGATGAATTGTCTCATTATCTCTTCTAATGAAATGTTTTTAATTTAATGGATATTCCTAAAAAACAATAATCGTACAATTTGGATTGGTATAGTGATAGATATTAATAAAACAGTAAACTGACTCAATTGGACTACTTCTAAAAATGCTCAAAAATTATACTTAATATTAACACATTAATATTTCACTCAAATTATACAAATTTCATATAAAATCAGTAAAGGGAGTATATAATAAGACATGAAAACATTAACAACATCAACTCCCCGACACTTAGTATTTTTCATGTCCTCATGTTCAACAAATATAAAAAATAACAATATCATTTTCAGTCACCAATAGATATTAAATTTTTTTTTCTCTAATCTGGGAATGTTTAGACTATTTCACTCATCCATTTTTAATTCCACCACAAGTTGTTACAGAAAAAATTTCCCTAAACTAATTCATTTTTTTCATGCTCAAATTTAGAAATGGAAAATGTGGACACTCAAAACTCACACCTCTCAAGATGGTAAAATTCATTTGTGGAGGATCACTATTTCAACAACCAAAAGTGAATATCTTAGAGTTTGAAAGAGCTCTCAGCTTCAAATACCAATCCAAATTGAATAGGATTCAAGAGGTCTTTTATGGGGGTTTTATTTGGCTATGGGACTGTAGGAATATAATGTCCAAGAGAGTGAAGAAGAGGGTTAAAACACCAACATAGAAAAAGTAATGCACAGTATTCTGAAATAAAACATGGAAGGAAATGAAAACACATATTTACAAGGGAAATATTGTGTGAAGAAAGACACAATAGAGGATGAAAATATGAAGGTAATGAGAAGATGGAATATTTACAAAAAACAAAACTTCTCCCAATAATAATTAAATGCAAGTGTTCTTTTTATTCTTTTCCTTTTTTTCTTTGTTTTTTCGATAGTTGACGTTGAAACAAATCTCACACCCATATCCCAACCCATGTTTGATCTCCTCACGAAACTAATTGTAATAGTTATAACATGATAAAAGGTTGAGGAAGAGTGATTTTTGACCTACCCAAGACACAACCCAATTTAATCATTTTTTTGATTTTTTTTCATCATTTTCGAATTTCTTTCACACTTTTCAATAACATTTACAAAATTAGATAAATCGAAGTACATTACATTCCCCAAAACACACTGAATGAAAACCTCTCCCACACATTGAAATGGATGCCTGCCCTCAAGCAAATGATAACTCGTTGAAAATCAAAAACAGGGTACCAAAATAATTAAATCTATTCCTCCCACACATAAAATTCAAAAGAAAAATATGCAATGAATATACATGTTGATATTGGGTGGGAAAAGGTATTGGGCTTGTAATGTGGCTATCAAAGAAAGGGTTTTCATAGGCTCGAAGGGGCTTTCAAAAAAAAGGATTAATGTAAGGGAAATGGGAGGCTATTTGTCTAGTGTGATACTCATGTGGTTCAGAAAATGCCTCTATCAAATTAATGCACACTTATGTAGGAAATTCATCTCAAAGGTCCACAAACTCAAGACTCACAAATGGGGGTGAAAACACACATTTTGAAAAGATTTCCATAGGTTTCCTCGGCCTGAAAGAAAATGTTGGTTCTCACGGTTGGGGAAAATCATTTTCCAAATCAAAAAATGAGCATTCAAAATGTGTTGGTTTTGACACAAAATTCATTATCCAAAGTCATAATGAAAATACAAAATTTTTTAGATAAAAACATTCATGTTGACTCCCCAAAATGGATGGAAAAAATTTTGAAACTCTATTGTCAGTAAGCTCGACTCTTAATATTTTTTGTATTTTTTTAAGTTATTGTTTTTTTAGGTTTTTTAGTTTTTTAGGTTTTTATTTTTATTTTTTATAAAGATAAACCCACACAAAAGAGACAGTGAAAAATATAGGATTTGGTAAATAAAGTGGTAAAAAAATTAAAGGGAGAGGAAGAAGAAGAAAGAGGTATAGAGAGAAAGAGATAGAGAGAGTGTTTAAGGGAAATAGGTTCCCCCTAGTTTGGATTTGGCAGGTCTCCATCTCCATCCAGTGGATGGTCGTCTAGTGAATTTGGGGATTCAGTGGAAGTTGAGGTAGTTCTAGGATTGGGGGATGTTACCTGAAAAAGAAACATCATTATTCATTGAAAGATAAATTAAAATTTCATAAAAGTAAAAGAAAAAATGGGTTTCCTCCCAAGAAGCACTACATTTATTTGTCTACAGCTAGACAGTTGCAGTTGACTACCCGCAGTCTGATGGTGGCCATCGTATTTTCTCCACTCCAGTGTCCTTCCAGAAAAACATCTCCTCTAGGAGGACTGATGATTCATTGGATAATTTCATCTCATCCTTGTTTTTTAGCTTGCAATTCAATGTGCGTGGAAATAGAATATTTGTATCCTCGCTTTGGTATTTCAACGTGAGGAATGATTTTATCCACAAAGTTATGGTTTTCTATGCTTGGAAATTCAGGAATATGTCTCAATACTGATGGTTCATTTATGTATGGATTATATAACATAAAACCACAACATGAGATCCCAATTGTTTTTGACTCATTTATTTCATCACCTACCGATGTAGAGTGATGGAGATCAGTGGGGTCGTAAGACTGGATACAATTTTAGATATCCTTTACTTCAATGTTGTTCGCCAATGAATGGTCAATTGCAACCTCACTAGTGATCACTTTATTAATTAGGGAACAAATGTCACAACCTTCTCTCCCATCAGGATAATATAATCAAATTGGTTTGGGGTTCACCTCACATATAACAGAATTTTCAGAATCCATGATAGGAAATGATGAATGTCGGATAATCAGATTTGAATCAACAAATGTGCATTCTAGTTCATTTTCTTTATTACCATCCATGTTGGAGAATTGGAGGTCAGGGGTGAGAAGAGATTCCAAAGAGTTTTTATGAACCATTAGGTCAATGGAGTCTACATTTGCAATGTCAACATCGTCTTCTCCATTTATGACTTGGTTAATGAGGATACAATATCCACAAACTCCTCTATCAGTAGAAAAAGAAGGACATGATGAATTGAGATTCAACACACTCTCAGAGGGAGTTTCAGAACAATGTATAGAGAATGCTGATTCATTCTCTGATGGGTATCACATTGATTGAAAAATATTGAACTTGACCAGTTGGTCACCAAATTCCATGGATAAGATTCCAGCATGGACATCAATTTTTGTTTTAGATGTCATAAGGAATGGTCTTCCTAGAATCTGAGGAGATTGGAAAGAAGTTGTCTCACCTTCCATTCAAGGTCATAGAAATCAGCAGGGAAGATAAGGTCATTCACACAAACAAGGACATCCTCAATTATTCCCCGAGGACTGGCTATGCTTCGATTGCCCAATTGAATGACAATACTCATTGGATGTAAGGGTCCTAGACCTAGGTTAGAGAATACGGATTTGGGCATGACATTAATTGAGTCTCCTAGGTCTATGAGTGCATCATCAAAGTTGGAACATCCAATTTGTCTTGGAATAGTAAAGGTCCCTGGATCATTGGACTTAATGGGTATGGACTCTTTGGTTTAAACATTTTCCAAGGTCGTATGTTGCCTCTTGTGGGTACACAACTCCTTGTGAAACTTAGAATACTTAGGAATTTGTTTTATGGCCTCTAAGAGGGTAATGTTGACTTCAACACGTCTAAACATGTCGAGCATTTCAGGATCGGGTTCAAAGGAATTCCTTGGTTTAGAAACAACTTGAGGAAAAGGAATTGTATTCCTAAGTTTAATGGAAGGAGGTGAGGGAATAGTTTTAGGTTCCTTTTTCTGTTTCGTTTTCTTTTCATTTTCTAGGTCAACGTTCAATGGAGGGTTAGATGACTTATTTTGAGGAATATAAATTTTCATTCCCGATCTAAGTGCAATTGCACTTACATTACCCTTGGGGTTGGGTAATGGTTGAGTTTGGAGTTGGGAAGAATTTTATGGTTGTTGTTGACTAAGGTGGGATGCAAGTTGACCTATTTGGGTTTCAATGTTCTTGAGACTAGAACGGGTGAAGGAGACAAGTTCTTCTACAGTGATTTCCCATGGTTTCATGGATGAAGAGGCTTGTCCCGGATTGGGATTACCTTGATTTCGGTTTTTGGGAAAGTTATTGTATTGGTTTGTGAATTGGGAAGGCTCACTGGGATAATGGAATCCAGGAGGAGGATTGTTCTTTTGAGGTTGAGGAAGAAAAGGATACGGTTTTTGGAAGTTACCAACACCTTGACCATATTGGAATTGGTTTGGGTTTTGAGGAGGTAATTGAGGGGTATGAGATACTGGATTTCCATACCTCAGGCCTTGGTTATAGGAAGAAGAGAAGGGCTCAGAGTGAGGTTGGTTGATGTTTCTAACAAACTGACCTGATAGTTGAGGGTTGGTGTTCCGCTGAGCATATGCTGCATTGAGCTCCATTGGTCCAGATGAATCAGATTGATCCTCTTGATGTTGTGGACATGTGTCTGTTGGATGAGATGGAGAGTTGCAGATTCCCCAGTTTTTTATAGGTCCATGAAATAGTTATTGTGGAGAAGATGAGGTTGGGGATTTGGTAGCCAAAACCAGTTGTCGCACAAGACCTATAAGTTCACTCATCCACTCGGTCATCTTGTTTGGCTCAATTGATTGACTAACTTGGGATTGTTTGACTTGAGCATGTGCTTGAGTATTTAATTGTTGTGTGTTTTCAGCCATGTTCCTTATGAGATCTGTTGCTGCTGCAGGAGTTTTATCCACAAGAGCACCGCCACTTGCAGCATTAATGAGTGTTCTCTCCATAGCCAAAAACCCCTCATATATGTATTGGATCAAGAGTTGGTCAAGAATTTGGTGGTGTGCATAGCTTGTAACAAGTTTTTTGAACCTCTCCCAGTACTCATGTAGTGATTCACTTGGGGATTGATGTATACCACTTGTTTCCTTTCATATAGATGCAGTACGAGAAGCAGGAAAGAATTTCACTAAGAAGAGTCGCTTCATGTCATTCCATGTGGTTATGGAACCAGGAGGTAGGTAGTAAAGCCATTACATAGCAATGTCAGCTAGGGAGAAAGATAAAGGTCGAAGCTTGATTTGTTCTTTAGAAACCCCTTGAGGTTTCATGGTAGAGCACACCACTTGGAACTCTTTAAGGTGGAGATGTGGATCCTCACCGGCAAGCCCGTGGAAATGAGGAAGAAGATGAATCAAACAAGATTTGAGTTCAATGTCAGCCTCTATGTTTGGATATTGAATACCGAGAGGTTGGTATATTATATCAGGGGCAGCAAGTTCGTTAAGTGTTTTCCCTAGGATTGGCCATATCTAATTCAATTGGTTGGACATGACTGGTTCTTGAATTATTTGATTATCTCTTATGTTCCTCCTAAGATGGTGTAGTGTTCACTCAATTTCAGGGTAAAAAAAATCCGATGGATTTCTTGCGAGGCTACAAGGCATTCAGAGAGATTTTTGATGAAAGAGGAAGATGGGTTTTTCTTTTTATTTTTTTCAGTGTATAATTTTTTAGAGGAAGACGAGCTTTTCTTTGTGTTTTTTTATTTTTTTCAATTTTTTTGCGTTTTTTTTAAAATAACTAGAAACTAATGATTACTTAAAGCACCATCCCTAGAAATAGCGCCATTTGAAATGTGTGGCTGATTGTCACTTATTGACCAGTCAATGTTCCGGTGCTCTGCTATTGTGTATAGCAGCACTCGGGCCGAATCCTCGGCGATGATACTTTGTAATAGTCGTTTGTTTTTAGTTGATTGTATTTTGATTAGTGGGTTTGCTTTCAAATCTAAATTTAAATTATTGATAGACTATAATAGATTTATCAAATTGATAAATATTGGGGTGAGTTCATTTTTAGGTAGTTAAGCTTGTGATAACCTTGAGCTTTTCTTTATATTGAATTAAATTAACACCCATGTCATAAGTTGACATTGATTTGAATTCCTAAGTGTTAAGGATTTAATACAAGGATTAAATTAACTTATGGTTCTAATCTCAATCGGAACTTATTTATTATAGTGTATTTATGGTTTCAATTATCCAGGAAACCACTCGTTAAACAAAACATATCATTAATCAATGACATATTATTTTTAACATACACAATATTAATTTAAAGAATACTCATCGTGAAAAACTCTCAATCACTTAACATCCCCAAATTATAACTCACCCCAATGAGAGATTTACTCAGCCATTTGGGTGATTAATAATCTGGTTATAACTATTATGATTATAAATTAAGAAGAGAATAAAAAGAAAGGGATAAGAAAAGATTCGTACGTCGACACACACAAAAGAACAATGATGATAATTAAAACAAACATTCGATAGAATGAGGAAGAAAAATAAGGGAAGGGGATTCAACTGTATATGAAATATTTTAAGATCATTAATATTAATCTACAGAAGGTGGATGAGAATAAGAGAAATTAAAGAATAAACTTGCATTAATACCGAATTACAAAAAAAGAGACTTACAAGATTACAAAAACGAATAACATGAATGTAAGCGAAAACAAAGAGAGGAGGAAAGGTATCTCAATTGAAAACATGAGTATGAAAGGTCCTCCCAAGCCTTTGGAAAGGCTTTGGTCGTTTCAATATAATATCCTCTATTCTGAAATGCCAACACCACTCAATGAGAGAAGTGGAGAGTAATTATAGCCCAAGGAGTGTACTGTTTGCATTCCCAATCTGTCCCTCCACTTGCATTGCCAGTTTGGCTAATCATAATGCCGAATCACCAAATATCTCAATCTTTAAAGTTGTAGATAATAAATTTGGTCGGCTACTGCAAATATTTGGAGGAATTTGTCATGTGGATCCAAAGTTATGGCGGTTTTATTAAAAAAAATGTAAATTGTCCATTTCTATCCATGTTTTTTCGATGGCCAAAATGTGAATGGATTTTGGAAAAACAAGATGCCATAAAATCCACATGATTTCTTCGACACAGTCGGCGACCTATATCTCCTATTTCACACTGCAAAATATCAGCTTTATTTGATGCATACATCATTATATATGTCATGAATAATGTATTGATTTTATTTCCCAGCCAGAATGGTGGTCTAGATTTCAACTCATACGTTGGGCCCCTTGTTCTTAGATTTGGGACGTGAAATTTTAATCCAAGATGAAATGTAGTGTCCCACTAATTATGGTGGAGAATTAATGTTTTTGGACTTATGGATTGATCCTAGTAAATCAATCTTCAAGGCTGGTAGAGTTTGTTCACATATTCATTGGACCTTCTTGTGTGGTCCATATAACCATTCAAATGGAAGAATTGTCTCATGATCCCTTCTAATGTAAATTTTTATATTTATAGAATAATACTAAAAAAATAATCACACAATTTGGATCAGTATGAAGACAGGTATTATTAAAACAATAAACTGAATCAATTGGACTACTTCTAAAAATGATCAAAAATTATACTTAATATTAAAACATTAATATTTCACACAAATTATGCACATTTAATATAAATCAGTAATGGGATTATATAATAATACATGAAAATATTAACAACATCAAGGACTTTTAGGTGAAAGGATTCATCTAACACAGTGTTTCACCTTCAGAAACCCCGATTCTGTTCTCCATGATGGCATATGGGAGCTTGAGGTTTATTGTTTACTATCGACATCTGAACCAGGTGACCGTGTAGAACAAGTACCCACTCCTTAGGATTGAAGAACAATTTAATTAGCTGAAGGGAGAATGATGGTTCAAAATGATAGACCTCCGATCAGGCTATCACCAGCTTAGAGTGCGAGAAGAGGATGTGTAGTAGACAACATTCAGATGTCATTATGGCCATTTCGAGTTCTTGGTTATGCCATTCAGTGTAACCAAGGCTCCAGCCATGTTAAAGGGACTCATGAAAAGGATATTTCATCCATACATTGATCGCTTCATGGTAGTCTTCAATGATGACATTCATATCCACTCAACTACTAATGAGGATGATGCATATCATGTGTGGGTAGTACTGGACACACTCCGAGAGCACCCGCATTATGGTAATCTCTCGAAGTTCTAGTTCTGGATCTGAGTGGTTCACATTCTAGGACATGTCATCTCAGAGGATAGAGTTGATGTGGATAAAGCAATAATTGAGGTGATACTTTCTTTAGAGACACCCAGGAGTGTGACAGAGGTATTGAGTTCAATTGGTATGGCTGGTTACTACCGGAGGTTTGTAACAGACTTCTTCAGAGTTGCAGCACCACTATCAGCCTTGATGAAGAAGTGGCAAGCCCTTGTGTGGTTGAAGAGATACTAGCAGAGCTTTCAGGCGCTGAGGCAGAGGCTGACTAGAGCGCCCGTCTTGAGGCTTCCGGAAGAGGGCGTATGGTATGTTGTTTACTACGACGCATTAGGGACTAGACTCAGATGTGTCCTGATTCGTGATTGAGCAGTGATAACATATGGTTATCAACAGTTGAGATATCACGAGAAAAACTACGATAACCATGACATGGAGTTATCATCAGTGGTCTTTTCCTTGATGATGTTGTGATACTATCTAAAGGGCATGCGTTTTACCATGTAATCTGATTAAAAGAGTCTCAGGTAAATCTTCTCTGAGAAGGACCTGAACCTGAGACAATGATTTTGGCATGAGTTCCTCCAGGACTATGACTTCGAGATAGTATGTACTCCTGGGAAGGGGAACGTTGTTGCAGATGCACTCAGCAGGAGACCTGGTATACAGTTGATAGTTGAGGTGATATATCAGCTGACTTTTTTACAGATATATTTTGTGGATATATATGGAGGAACCTTCCTTCAGTCTCTTACAATCACTCCCCCACTTCTTCAGCGAGTCAGGGAGGCACAACATGGGGATCCTGACTGTGAGACACGACATGCTCAAATATCCATTGGACATGAACCTGATGGATTTTCTGATGGTGGGAGCACGTTATCCTCTTCAGAGGACGTACCATGGTACTAGTGTCACTTTAGAAGGAAGTGTTAAGGGATTTCCACAAATCCCCTCTAGTTGTACATCCATGAGGGACAAAGATGTACCAAGATCTCCAACCAAAGAACTGGTGGCCGAGAATTAATAAGGCAGTAGCGTAGTTTCTTTCTCGGTTCATCACATGACAGTAAGAGAAAGAAGCACATTAGGTACCAACAGGCTTGGTTAAGACTTTAGATGTACCATAGTAGAAGTGGGATGGGATATCCATGGACATTGTGATGAGTCTCCCACGTACATCCAGGGGACATGACTCTATCTGGGTGATCACTGACTGAATCACCAAGTTGGCCCACTTCCTACGGATTAGGGATCACGGTTTAGTAGAGTACTTGGGACACCTCTATATGCAGGAGATTATGTGGGTACATGAAGAACATTCTATGATTGTCTCCAATCGTGAAGCTTGTTTTACTTACTAGTTATGGAAGGGGTTGTAGGATGCTTTCAGGACGCAGCTTCATTTGAGCACCGCCTTCCATCCTCATATGGATGGTCACACTAAGCAGACCATCCAGACCCTCGAGAACATACTGCATGCTTTTGTCCTTGACTTCAGTCGCAGCTTATTGGATCACTTTCCTTTGGTAAAATCTGCATTAAAAAATAGTTATCAATAAACTATTTGAATGGGACTTTTTGAGGAGTCTAATAGGCGACCTTGCAGATCACCTTTGTGCTAGACTGACCCAGGGGAGTCAGCACTAGTGGGACCAAAGATTTTATGGGCTACAAAAGAGAAAGTGCATATCATCCAAGAGCGGTTGAAGACTGCACATATCAGGGAGATGTAGTATGCCGATAGGAGATGGAGATCTCTAGAGTTTGAGGATGGAGACCACATATTTCTATTGGTCTCACCTCGATGACGTATACAGAGATTTGGCTGAGGTGGAAAGTAATATCCTAGATTCATTAGACCTTTCTAGGTCCTCAGCAGATTTGGCCAGGTGGATTACCTCTTAGCTCTTCCACCTCAGTAGCACTGGGTGCATGACGTCTTCCACGTATCCCAGCTGAGGAGATATGTGAAGGACTCTTCTCAAATCATCGACCATGGCGATCTGGATGTCAACGATGGGACAACATTTATAGAGGTTCCCATAGATATTGAGGATCGATAAGAGTAGGTCCTTTGTGTATGGTCGATACCTTTGGGGAACATTTTCTGGCATCACGGGAACCTCCGAGAGAGCACATGGGGGCAGGAGGCTTAGATGCATGCTCAGTACCCCCATGTGTTCTATTAGTTATATATTGTGTCTTACGGGGGCATAGACCCCTGAGGTAGGGAGAATGTAAAGACCCGGAATTTCCATGTAATTTTTTTAATTAAATGGAAATTTTACAAGTCCGCAAAAATTGATGTCGCATGATTCTAAAGGTAAGTCTTCCCTAAATCAATTTATGAAGTTTTTTTCGTGTACATTCAGTAAACGTACGAGCGGGTTGTTCTAACTTTTGAATCGGTGCTCCAAATTGAAATATAAGGTCACCGTTGAACTCACAGCACCCATATTATTTTAAGAAGACTTTCAACTCGACGGCAGTTGGTCGAGGGTGAAAGTAAGTTTTTGGGTTTTTCGTGGAAAAAAAAAATAAACACATGTTTTATTTTATTTTATCTATTATAACCACCCAAGTGGATTTTGAAGGTAGTGACCACCTCACCTTAACCTCCCATGAGAGGTTATGGTAGTGGGGCGCACCCGAACCTATCCTCCAATGAGTGATGGTGCTGGGGTCCACACGAGGTTTATCCCTCATAATGGGGGGGGGGGAGGAAACCTCTAAACTCCCTCAATTAATTTTATGTTTAAATTTAAAATTAAATTCATTAAATTTAATTTAATTTTTCAATTTAAAATTGAATGATTTCAATTTAATATTATGTATCAGCAGAAAATTAAATTCTATCAATACATTTTATTTGTCAACATAAAATTGAAATCTATCAATTAATTTTAAGTGTCAACATAAAATTATATGTTATCAATTAATTTTATGTGTCAACATAAAAATAAATCCTATCAATTTTTTTTATGTTGGATATTTCTTTTCCATTACGGTGGAATTGGGGAAAGGATTGGTTTTAGTGAATGGAGAGTAGCTTTTGGGAGAAAGCATCTCCAACGAAGACCACTTTCCTCAACGAATAACTTGTTCCACTAACTAAGAATGCTCCACCGACGAAGAACGTCGACCCCAACATTGACCTTCTTCCTCGATACTTCCTCCGATGTAGAACATCTTCGACTACGACGAGCTAGATCACAAACCAATGATCGAGGATAACGCTGACAACACCGACGTCCATCTTTTCCCAATCACATTTCTTCTTCCCCATGACTCTGTCGATGAACAATAAACAATTTAGGGGTTTAATGTCTAATTCTTGAATCTTTTTTATTATTATCATTGTTCTTGGTTCATGATTAAAGTAGAGCAGCTTGATTCCACTATAAAAGCGAAGGGTACGGGCCAAAATAACATGACCCAACCCCTCCGCCGATCTCCATTGGTGTTCTTCTCGATAGAGAAGGAAACAAACCTGTATGGAGGAGAAAATTAAGGGTGGTCGGCATCACCACCGGCCATGACCAAGGCAACGATGCAATATGCCGCTCCGTGGAACTGACGCCCCACCGTGCCCTCACGTCAGCCCCGACTGTTGTGCCTGCACCCTTGTAGCTGCACTTGGCCAAGCCACATGTGACCTCCACACACCCAGTGTGCCATGTGGATTTACCCTCCATGTGTCGCGCCTGCACCGTGTGCACAGCGTGCCCTTCGCGCCCCGTGTCTCGGTTGTCCATTACCCCCATGGATCTATGCGCCTCTTAGGCCCCGCGCTCCTCACGGCTCTGCTGTTCGCGCACCCCACGCGCCTTGTGCCACCAATGGTTGAACCGGCCCACCAGCCCCCTGGGATGCCCCGACCGCGCCTGCTGCTGGCCCCTCGTAGCACCCCGGATGAACCGGCCCGCGCCTTCATGGAACCCCGGCCGAACCAGCTCGCAACCTCGCGGCGCCCCGACCAAACTGGACTTGGCCTACGGGCTGAGCCACACCAATCTGAACCACCAACAGGGTGCCCTCCGGGCCGATCCACCCCCTCAGGGCACACTCTGGGCCAAATCTCCCTAGCACCGACCTGCGGCTTATCCATGCCCTTACGACCGGTCCGCACCCTCGCGGCGCTCCACGTCCCCTAGAAGCTAGTAGGGCCGAGCCCAGCGGGCCGAGCAGAACCTAACACACTGGAATTCCCAACAGGTCATGCCCTACCCAACGAGTTTGGCAGGGTTGAACCAAACTGGTTCGGCCCAGACGGGGTCAGGCCAGGTCGGTCCAACCGGGTCAGACCATACCCGGGCCCACTATGACCCTTTACATTCTTTTGGTCATATACATGGCACCCAATATCTGTTTGACGAACCGTCAGCAAAATTAGTAATATTGTAGCATGACAATCACTTTGAGTATACCCCAATGGATTTTTTGGTACAGTTGAGATACGTTCAGGTCAGATCGTGCACTAATCCAACTGGGCCCCTGGGACTGAAAGGCTAACAACTCACAGACCGGGCATCTAATTGACACACCGTCAGTTGCGTTGAATCCCTATGATGTGGAAGTCCTTTGAGATACATCTTAATGGTACGTTGTGATATTCAGAGCATCGAAGTTATCTTGTGGAGTGGATCCTCCTATAGATGAGAAAACAATTTGCAACGATCTAGTCGTTGGCTGAAACTTGTTGACTGATGACCGTTTGACTAAGAGAGACTTGACTAGCCCAGTGGGGAGTTCATGGTTGTGGTGCAAGACCCATGGTGGAGGACCACACTTGGTGAAACATTAGACTCATGGTACTCTATAGGAGAAGTACCTCTGTAGACTATTAGGGGGAGTGCCTGGGTGTGGTGGTAGACCCACGGTGGGGAGAACCCCTCTCTGAGTGATAGACCCATGGTACTCGAAAGGAGGAGTACCTCAGTAGTCTAAGGTTAGTGGGGCGTGCCTCTGTGTGATGTGGCGGGCCCACTGTACTCGATTGAACATGAGTTCTCTAGTAGATGAGTTTTCTATAATGTGAATAATATCCTGGTTGAGCAGAGTCAGTTTTTCTGTGTTTTCCTCATGATTGAGATGGATCACTTGTTAACATAGGTATATGTATGGGAATATACCTACGTAATGTTTTATGTTGATTTAATTCTTTTTGGTTTATCCTTATTGGATTTTGTAAAACCTTTAAGGTCTCAGGATCTCTAATGAGTATCACTATACTCACCCCTGCACAGGCTATGCCCGCACCTTGTTCTGTTGGTTGCAGACGAAGAACAAAAACAACTGAGGCACCGAGTACCAGGACTGGACGGTACCTGGAGGTGGAACATGCACCGAGTCAGTACATGGAAGAGAAGGATGGACCTGGAGTGCTGAGGAGATGATCTGTGTCTACCCTTTAGGTAAGAACCTCGGAAGACAACCCAGTTGCCGTTTTTCTATTCTCTAGGTGTACTTTCATTTTCTTATACATTAAAGTTGGTCTTGTATTTTCTGCCACTTTTACATTTAGCACTCTTTTATTATACAGTTTTACTTAGTGTTTTGTATCCAGCTTTGTTCCCAGTTTTGTGTATATACTGGTTATAAAGGCAAGACCTTCCCATTTTTTAGGCATTATGCCTTTGGTACTAGTCGCCATCCCCTAGCCTATGGAAGGCTGACTTGGGTGGTCATGGAACTGGCCCCGTTGGAGGGTTGTGAAACAGCCACCCTCACACGACCCTATCCATACTAGTTAGGAAACACCTTGTATTCCACCAAAAATTAGGGTACTACAAAATGGGATAGAGCAATGTTGCATCTTGGACACATCATGGTGGTGGAGAGGGATCAAACATTTTTTGGGTCCCCTCACATGTTATGTACCCTTTATTACTTTTTTAGGATACATTAATTAACTATATATCCTTCATCTGAACATGGATTTTGGATAACAAGTTGCTGATACATAGTGTTTCCCCACATAGAATACGATGGTTCTATTTGATTTGGATTTCCAAATATGAAGAGGGATGTTTAGAGTTTAGAGCATACTACGGAGAATCCCAACAACGGTAGTGATCTGACAAATATTCTGAGTTAAGCCTCTTAAATAGGTGGGAAATGGAATCGATGAAGGATACCGAGTTGATCCAATATGATAGATTGTAATTTCTATCCTCGACATATATATAATTCACCCTCCAACATTGATAGGTAGTGGTTTCCTTGACAGATACTAATTTGACCAACGATCATAGCTGGGTAAAGGTATCCTATATAGATACTGAATTTAGTATATAGCTTAGTTTGATAGTGGAGTCCTTGATGAATTTTGAGATGAACCAATAGAATATAAGGATAGTGGTTTACTAGATATAAATCATTTTTGAAATCCCCTTACACACTATAGAATGAGTCCTCTACATTGAATTCCCCACATGTGATTGTGAGTCATATGGATGATCATGGATGGGCATGAATGGTAACTTATGAAAAGACGTCTGAGATGATGATCCTCATTTATGAGAATATAGATCTATTGACTACTCATACTCTGTGGCTGAGCTATTAGATGGTGAAACCCTTACCCCCTCATTTGGGTTAATTTTGATTGAGAATATATATAATTTCATCTGCATCAACACATTCTAGTTGAATACTGTTATTCGAGTATAGGTGAAGACGGTGGGATTATACCATGTGCCTTCCATTTTTTATTTTCGATGTTGTATGAGTATACTATCATAACATTGGTTTTGATGAATTGGTGATTAGTTCAACTACTCCCTAGGTTGATCCCCTAGTTTTTGGATGAGATTTAATTCACTCTTGTTTGATTTAGTTGTTCTCTTTGAAAGTATCATACATCTACTTTTATTATCACGAGGTGTATTTATTACTCCTCTCCTTCAACATTCGGGGATTCTTACTGGATTATTATATAACAAATAATACATCGTATTTTGAAACACATGTCATGTATAATGTTGATAATGGATAGGTCGATCGTGAATTTATATGATCTTAGAAATGTTGTGTGATTGGGCCTCATACGGTGGTTATCGATTGGGATTCCAGATATTGGCTATTATTTAGTGGTTTTAATTTCCAATTATAATAATTTGGGATATATATATATTTGTGTGTATATTTGGCCCCATTAAATTTCAGTTTACAATAACGTGCTTTTTTTCTATCTACAGATTCATGCATGCTATGTTTAGATTAAAATTTTGGTTGTATTTGTTACTCATTCCCTCCACACTTTTGAATCGATATGGCTATCTGTGTGTGTATAGGTACATACGGAATGTCCTCCCCAAGATAATTATTTATTCAACTCTATTCACCAACCTATGGACTATGGAGGTTTATGTGGGGTAGTTGTGACTATAGCCCTCGTTTTCTTTCGATCAAGATAGATCAGTATCAGAGCAAAGGAATTCAATGGGATGTTGTTCGGACATATGCCAATAAGTAGATTTCGTTTGTTTTAGGGAATTAATTTCAATGTATCATAAGCATGGATATCCATATAGGGAATATAGTTATGGTGTGGAAGCTTATGTATCCATTCACTAGGAACTTTTATAACTTCGTATTTAATTTTCAGGCCAAGGCATTGGTTGATAGGATACATTTTACAAGGATCATATAGGATAAAGTATTTGACTTTCCTTCATGATTCATATCTCAATTATTGATATATATATATATGAAAATATTAGTTTGTTACATCATTTAAATATCAGCATTCCTCCACAATGATATACAAAAAATGCAAAATAATCATATACACATGGTTTGTAACCATTGGTATAGCCCACCAAACTATACGTGTAGGATATTCACATAGTTTGTACAATGCTGTGAGGGTATGAAATTGGTATAGCTCTAATAATTACCCTTTGTTTGAATAATGATATAAAAATAGTTATGAAATATGGCTATAGGTTTTTGGGAAATTTTACACCATTTTGACAACCTTATACCTATGGTACTCAAATGGTGGCTATAGGATTTGAAAATAAATCAAACAGCTAGATTCAAACTCTCGGCCACCTCTTCCTAACCGCTACTCCACATTATATTATGTGTATATAGATATATATCAAATATATATACTTTTACAAACTATGGATATTGGTAGAAACATGTGGGTATATATTTTCCCGTAGAAATATATATTTTCCTACAGAAATGTTTTTTCCTCGCACTTATGAGGGAACACGATATCCATGGTTACAAAAAAAGTGTGGGTATATGTTTTTAACTAAAATCTATAACCAAATTTTTTAGAACCAATTTTATTGGTCTTATTCCAAGCCCTACACAAAATTGTTTTCAACAAAAAAGTGGGTACATGATTGAATTTTCAACCTCTACCCATGGAATAACAAAATGGTTTTTATAGGTTCCATACCAATGCTTTTACCCAATGTTATTAGAAAACTGTGTGAATAGGTGTTCCCTTTACTCACGGTGTTATCCAAAATTGTGGGTATATGGTTATTTAAATGTAGTAGAAAGTTAAGACACCAGTTTTGGTTCCTGAAGTATACTAAATGAGGGATGACGCCTTAGTTCATGGTCCATATAGTGCCCCCTTAATTTATGTGGGATGGTAGAAGAACCACCACCTACCGTCAATCAGATCATCCCAACATAACTGTATGAGGATGATCTCAATATTTTCATTCTACATTGATTCTAGTTCCAGATGAAACTGTGGTTTCATAGTTATTCAGATCCGCATATTGTAGAGGACTGGAACGAGTGGGTGGTCTATATCGTCAAGCTTGTTCAGTCACTAATGGATGATGTGGTTTTACTAGAAGCTATCAATTTTCAGGGAGAAACTGGGTGCTGATGGATATGATTTTATGTAAATTAACAATATTTTGAAACTGCCATGGTACATATTATAGATTATATACCATGAATTGTAATACCCCTTATTCATGCACTTAGTTAGGATTTAGGAGCTTCTGGAGATGAAGATGGTAGGGACTGTTGTGTTTCTGTACACAGTGTGGTTTAATAACCTTATATGATACTCCCATAACATGAATATGATTGATAATTCCAATAAATTATTTTTAATGAGGGAATCCACTGAGACAAAAGTATTACATTGGTACCTTTGTTCATCCCATACTGTGTTAGAGTGCTGGAGTGGGAACTAATGATAGAGAGATTCATGTAAGAGGGACTCCATAAATCTAGATCTGGTAGTGGATATCACATAGATTATTCATCTATAGAAGCTTATAAGATCAATTTGGTAGGATCATAGAACATGAATCCATATTTTTTATCAGAATCAGGCACATGGTCAGGGAAAGCATGGAGGACTAGTGATTATTGAAGAGGCAACGTGCTTTTATTGTTATGGGTGAGGACACATAACATGACACCCCCAAACCAGATATGCATTGTAGTATAATGAGATAGCTAATGGACCACCATGGTAGAGAAATTGATGTTATTTGGGATGTTTCATGTAAGGACAAGGTCATTCTTTGGGAGGCAGAGATGGAAAAATAATAGAAGCTTTGGGTGGAGGACGGTGCCTTGAAATTCTTCCAAAACCAACAATAGGAGGCCCACATCATGAATAGGGAACTAGCGGCCTGGAACATAGATAGGTATATGATTTGGAAGTTTATGATATCACATTATATGAGATGATCAGATGTATGATATATGTGTTTTCTAATATTTCATAAGTATAAACAGACATAGGTCATAGTCATTAATTTATATCTATAATACAATTGCTGGATATGGAGCTCCTTGTTGTGGAATTATATTAGTATTTTCATCAATAGGTTCTTATAGTGAATGATTATTCTGTATCTTTTATATACAAAAATTTTCAGATATCTCATAGTGCATAGAGTTTCATTTTGGAGAATTTTTTCATTAAGATGGTACGATATGAATTTATATCAGATTTGGTATATTTTTCTATAGTGTTAGCCTATATTTATTTTCACCAAAGGTATTTCAGATGTCTAGGAACTAATGGTATGGAATTGACTTTTTCATGAAAGAGAGATATCATGAAGGGTACATGAGTACATATGGTTGAGAGGTTGTATCCCATAACCCATTAGTTAGTGAATTTATCCATTAGATCAATAGGATAATAAAGAATCTTGTTTCATTTAGTTTTGGATTATTATTTGGATGATTTACTTAAAAATGTTATGGTAATACCCTTGAGGTGTAAGATGGAGTTTTTCATTTAATATCATGCCAGCACCTCACCACTATATTTAGCGGAATATTGTATGACACCAAAAAACTCCATCATATGTAGTTGTAGTTGGAGGAACATAGTGAGAATGGTTTTATCAAACCTAGTGTCTCCCCTAGAGCATCTTTTTTTTTTGTTACAGAAAAATACAGATGAGATTTTGAGGGTTTCCATTGAATATCATCTCCTAATTCAGGCCATGATAAAGAAAAAGTAACACATGCCTGTTATTTAAAACCTCTTTTTGAAGTTTTAATGCATGAGATGGCTCTCTAAGATATATATCACCTTTGTCTAGAACCTTCTGAGGGTTCACGATGGTGATATTTCGATGTTCTCATTCTTAAATCACTATAGTCACAATGAGTTCTTAGTGATTCCATATTGTTTTATAAATTCTTCCTCCATGTTATTAGATGTGATAATCTAGATTTTCCAAATGTACATGGATTTATTTTTTGTTCCCTTCATTGATGACGTACTCATATAATAATAATTAGTTGAGGACCATAATGAGAACCTAAGGATTTTCCAAGATTTTCATTGAGAGAGAAATATATAGGAATATCTATTTAACTATCATTTCATGGACCATGTAGTTATCATTATAGTGAAATTTATTTCTAGGGAATATTTAACCACCATCCTAAGAATGAATAACATTTTTTTTACATGGATCCACCTATGATCATGTCATATGTGAGAATATATATAGTTTTTCAATGATACTAATTGAGGATTTTGGATGACATATCGAGAATCACAACCCCTTTGACAAACCTGATTTAGAAAGTTTTATTTTCTACATAGTTAGAGTAGATATATATGATTGTTAAAAATTTTAGGCTAACGTTGACATGTTCTCCGGAGTTGAAACTACAAGAAGATGGAGTAGAGTTCGTAGTTTATTATGATGAGTAATGAAAATGGATTGGTTGCATGTTGATGTTGTGGAAGATAGTTATTATGTATGGATCAAGAAATATGATAACTTATGAGTATAACTAACAACTCATGGACAAGATATAATATTGATATTCCTTTCCCTATTAATTTGGATACAATATCTTCTAGGAGAGCTCAATGTGGTTTAGTCAGATCATCAGAGTCTCAGCTAAGTATTCACTTAGAGTGAATTGATCCTAAGATAGGGGATCTAATTGGAATTACTGATAGAATATGATATTTAGATTGTATAGAATTAATCCAAGGGAAATTTTATCAGATAAGAACATAGTTGGTAGTCATAGGCTATTTTAGAGAATGATGCTTCAGAAAATATATCTTACCTGCAGCTGACCCTGGTATAGTATGACGGTACAATTTTTCTTCCGTTAATGGTGTAGAATCCATATAAAATCGATCATCGTGGAGTTTCCTAGATAGGAGATATGTTACTTGAGGTCATACATGACTATATATCCATAAGAAGATTACAATATGGGAATTATGAAGGATGTAATTTCATCATATTAATATATCGGAGGTCAATGGTTCTAGTCATGATGCAATGGTACGTGATTTAATTGTTTCACAAATCTCCCCTATTGACGCATTCTGAAGTGGGAAAGATGTTCATTAACATTAAAAATTAGCTTTGGTGGTCCTAAATTAGAATTATTATAAATGATTTAATCTCTTAGTGCATCAATTATTAGTATGTGATGGTTTAGCACATAGATATGATATGCTTTTTTGCATCACCATAAAAATCCAGTGTGGAAATGGGATATCATATCCATAGAACTTTTGACAAGAATTATGTGGAAAATTAAGTATAATTATACAATCTGTGTGATAGTATACAAACTCATGATGATGGAACACTACATTACTATCATAGAGCAGATTTTTCTAAGGATTTTGGGGTAGTTTTACATATGGTAGATATATGTCCTTCATGGGGTAACATCGATTGATGTGTCTTATTGTTATAGGCTTTTTACATCATGATTATTGATTGGATTTCAATAGGAATTCATGACCCAAATGAGGACAACTATGTCCATTCACCCCTAGACCAACTGAAAACTGAAAAAACTATTTAGGTGTAAGAGTATATTTTGAAGGATTCAATGTTAAGATTTGACCCAAACTAGAAGGATCACCTACCATTATTAATTTTTGTGTATAATAATGTTTATCTGTATTATGATGGCATGACACATTTTGATGCATTATACAGTTGACCCTAGAGGTCAGGATTTTTCATGGAAGAGTTGGTTGAGAAATCTATCCTTGGACTAGAGATGGTGTAGGTGGTGAAGGAGAAGGTTTACGTCATCTGTTAGAAGATGTGGATGGCCCAACATAGTAAAAAAATTTACATATATTATCACCATATGACCATAAAGATTGACCAGTGAGGTGATGTTTTCCTAATATTCTCACCTTGATGATGATTTTTGAGTTTTGGTTTGAGATTCATGATATACATGAAGTTTATTGTGGAATTCAAGGTCATACATGTGTTTTGGCAATGTGGATTAACACATTACCCTACCCAAAAGGCAAGATTGGGGACATGAAATCTTCTATGTGGTGCGTCTATTGAGATATTTTAAGGAATGAAAACATGATATTGACTATGTTGAGTTCCACTTCAAGGATGGTTCCACCTTTTTGGAGCACCTGATGGTGGTCAATGATTGATAGGAATTCAATCTATCATTCTAGACCATCACTTTAGTTATTGTGTTTTGGCAACATGGAAATGTGAAGGAGAGTTCTTATGAGTGGGAGATAGATGTATGGGCTCATAATCTCTTTTTTTTCCATGTTTTCTATTTTAATGACTGTATTGATTAAATTAGTGAAACATATAGAGACATTGTTTTTCCTTGTTGGAATTTGAAAATTTTTAATATATTTTTAAAGAGATAGGAACTAATATGGCATGTGATTCATAGGCCTGGTATTTCCAAATATAATATTTTAAAAATAATAAATATATTTCAATTTTTTACATGATGCTTATAAAAAGAAAAAGGGATAAATATTAAAAAAAATCTCAGATCAGAAATCTGAGGATAGTGTAGTGTATGAAATGTCGTATTTTTACCCTATTAGTGATATAAAATTGGTTAGTGTATTCTGTTCAGAATCCTCACTCATTGGTGGTACATTAATTGAGTACATTTATCTTTTACATAATTTAATTCAGTTTTTAGACATAGTGAAATGATATATCAGATCAATTAAAGATGAATTTTATTGAATATTATTCATAATCCCAAGGATATTTACATAACTATTCCTCCCACATCCATTAGAGAATCTCATTGGTGATTATAAAACACTGGATATGATCATATCAGAAAGAAACTAATGAAACAACTCCTCAATATCAATGGTATATTCATTCAACATCAATGAATTTTCCATAATAGAGGTAAAATTCTATAAATGAAAAATCATTCACATTGATTACATTGACGGTGAGGATCAATTTTTTTATGGATCTGCACAAAACTTTTGTCCGATTGCCTGAAAATGATTATAAAAACATATTTAATTTCACATTTTTACAACCAATGATACATGTTATATATCATAGGCCATGAAATAATTGGGAATGATTTTTCGACCTTTGGTTATATGATTTCATTCCTCATTTTATGTTATTCCCCTATTTGAATTCATAGTCCTTATTAGACATTTGAAAACTATACCATGCTTGATCAGGCCCTAGGAAATGTGGTAGATCAGCAGAAGAGGAAAGGATTAGTGTACTGAGTATAGATATAGGATTTTTTCAAGGAATATTTGTTTTTTCAATGGGTTGTGATCATGAAATTGATAATACAATGTCTAGTTCATTTGGTTTGATTGAAAAACCCTTAACGAAATCAATGTATCTGATTTTGAGTGAGTGATGAATAGAATACATGATCTACATCCAAATTTTTATTTATAAGAAGGATTTATTGGTGAGACTTTTGAATAAATGGTTACATTTGAGAATTGAAACTATATAACTTATTTTTTGTGATAACATGACTACACACAATTTTCAAGGATAAAAACATTGAATGATTCCCCTTAGATGTGGTGGAAAGGGTTTTTCAAATCATAAGGATAACATGGAATGTATGACCCCACTCACATCATGTACCCTCTTCCCAATTAGAATACACATGTAATAGTCCATGTAGGAAGAAACCATTAACGATGTACATGGATAGGTACATGGTCATGTACATGATTACACATTCTGGGGGTCTGTTACATGGACATGGGATCTGATACATATACACTAACACCAGGACATCACTCGGTCCTATTATGATGAGATGAAATATGTAGTCCACTTATAAAACATGTACTAATACATTGGATTGACTTTTGTGTTATCTAGGGACATGATCAGTTGGTGGAGAGGGACCACATGCCAGGTGGGTTCCCTCGCATGCCATGTAAACAATGTTATCTATATAGATAATAGTAATTTTCTATATCTACTTCATTTGAAGTTAGATTTTAGCCCATGAGTATCCTATTATGAGTTTCTTTCACATAAATGTCAAGGATACATCATTGGTGGATTTCAATATATCCCCTAAATGTTATAAGGATAACAAATATAGAGGAAAATATAGATGAAGACAATGATAAGAAGAACATTCCATGTTGACCCTCCATTATAGCTAGAATGTGTCTTCCTCGATGAATACATTGTTTACTCTCGAGCATAGGTGGTAAGTGGTGTCCCCGACAGAGATGAAGATTACACTCTAGCACAACATTATAGTAGAATCATGGAAAAATACATAGTTGACCATCCAATGTAACTGGGTTGTTGCATCATCAATAGTTACAGAGTTGACCCTCTATTATAGATGGGAAGTAGGATCCTCAATAAATATCATAGTGGAACTATTCCTAACTAACTATAGATCTGGTCTATACTTCTATTTTGTGTCCCCCTGACAGTGAGGAACATGGATGCAGTGTAGTTTAAATTGGTAGATTACTTCTAATCAAATTTTTTATATGTGGGCATCATAGATGGGCTTATGGAACTATTGTATAATTATTTTCTCAATATGATATCTAAATATGGAGATCCCCTTAATATCTCATTTGGGATTCTATTTATTGATTATAAATATAATTTTTTCATTATCCACACCTTTTATTTGGATACTCTCTTCCCATGAGTGGCAAAGACATGCATGGTATTCCACATGCTATCCATTTTTAGTTAGTCGTGGTTGTATTAGCATACTATCATCCAATAGATGGCGAAGACTCAACGAATAATACATATACTCACATAACTCGGTGTTTGGAATTGAATAAATTCAATATTTTTTGGTTGATATGTTATCTTTGATTATATCTTGTATCAACTATATTTATCTACAATTGTACCTCATACTACTCACTTTTCATCTTTTTTAGTATCCTACAATGTAATCATATAGTCATACATGCATCATCTTTTCTAACATGTTATGTGTCTTATTCATTCAACATGTAGGTAGCCCGTGACATCAATGGATCATAGGGTTACTAGGCTCTCAGACTACAAATGATGGTCGTATCTTGGAATTTAATAGATAGGGTCTCATTCATTATTTTACATTCTACTGTTTCCAGGTTCAGACATATATATCATTGGGTATGACTTCTTCTCTACTAGTTTTTAGTTTACATTGTTGTACTTTTTTATTGTTTATAGATTCATAAAATATTTGTTAATGTTATAGTACTATTGAATCATTTCCACTTTCACTCTACACTTTTTCATTTGGTTGGATATGCGTGTGAGTACATTTAAAAAGGAAATAGACTCCGATTTTTAGTTATCCCTTCGGCGTTGGATACCACCCCCTAGCCTATGTTGGATGACTTGGGGTAGCTGTAGAACGATCCACGCCTTGGGATGGGTCCTGAAAAGTTTGTGTAGTGATAAAAAATACATTGTCTTTTAAATGTTAGGAGAGTATAACAATTGAAATATATTAAAATGATAAAATATAATAAATACATTTTGATGCCAGATGCATCCAAATAGACAAAGATTAAATTAAATGGTGGTATTTGGTTGAAGTCACAACATGAAATAAGTTTCATATATGTTCAAGTTGTTTCCAAAACCATATCATTTGTTTTAACCCCTTTGTTATGAAATTATAACTTTATGAACCATAATATGTTTTTCAGTCTTATAGAGTTACAATTTTACATGTAAGGAAAAAATGAGTTCAGAATGGATAAGGAATGATAATACCAACCATTTCACATCATAATTATTAAATGTGAATATTTTTACTATTTTTTAATAATTTAATAAAATATAATTTTCCATAAAATCTTATTAATTTTATTTGTCAATGTATTCAAATAATTTTACATTGAACACTACATGACAATAATGTAATTTTTTTAAAAACCATTAGAATATATATAATATTTTCTATTTAACATCAAATTTTTATTAAATAAATAAATAATCAACATTGTATTACTTTTATTATTTTTAAAATAATTTAATTAATTTTTCTTTTAATTTAATATATGTTATTTGTGTGTTCCATATACATATATGGTAAATATTTTTTCACATAAAAATAAAAATTATACTTTAATAAAGATAAATACAAATTAAACATTAGAATAAAAATTTAGAGTGTAACATATCATCTATTATTAATTATGTAAAAATTATAATGTAATAAAATTCAAGAGAGTGACAACTTGAATTTATTCAATTCTTAAATAAAATATTAATGACACAATCAAAAAACAATGGAACAAAGTTTCAATATTTTTATAATTTTATGTACATTGATGATCCTCACCAATTAAATAGGGTAAAATAATGTTTTATGAAAACATTAAATTAATATAAAAGTTTTTTAACAATATTTTACCAATTTTAAACTTATCACAGTGAAAAATATATACCAATGCTTCTACTAATAATGACCAGAAATAAATTTTGTGTATGTTGAAAATTTTAAAATAATTATTCTGATTTCTAAATCCATATTCATATAATAAATTTAACTTATTTTAACATAATAAATTTAGATAAATATTCAAAACAGAACAAAATAAAAAGTTTATGGAAATTTATTTTAAGTGTTATGATGATTTAATACCAAATTAAATGATGAAAGTTATTAAAATGAAATTATTAATATTCTTAATAATATTATATAAAAATTATTAATTTAAATATATTATAAAAAATAATGTGCCTTTTTAATTGGTTGAATAAAAAATATATATTTAAATAAAATTTTGTTTTTTTAATATATAACAGAAAATTAATCATTTCAGACGGATTTCCAAAATTCACTATAACTATATTATGATATTATGATTTAAAAATATAAATCCATTTTATAAAATTAAATTTTTAATATTATTTATGATCGTATATCAGAAAACATAAATATAATCCACTTTTTGTGTAATATCGAATTTTTGAAGAATAAAATAAATTAACTAAAAAATTACTACTAATTTAATAATCATTGATCAATAAATTTGTATTGAGTGATAAGAGAATAAATTTATTTAATAATGAAGTTACACATATTTATACCATCCAATTCAATGAATAGTTCATATTTAAATAATAATATTTTTATAGTATATCTCAATTCTCTTAAAACATAGTGTTGTGGGTTATGAGTGTTGTCAAGAATCTTATTATTTTAATATAAATTTTTCCGTTTTTAGATCCCTAATATATAAATTATCCTTAAGTATTTTTATCTTTTTCACAGAAGGATTAATATTTAAAATTACTTCTATTAAAAAACAATATCATACTGAGGAATAAAAGTACTTATTTTAAAACTATGAAGGATGAATGATAATGTGTGCCATAAATATAGAATAATCAGGTTCCCTGAGGAAGAGATAAATGGTTGTATGTTAAAAGTATAAAAATTGATGTTAGAATTACCATTAGATAACAAGGTTAGGGGAATGTTAATGACTTAAAAATAATTGATTTATGCGTGGTGAAAACAACTTCAATTCCTTTGAAACGAAGGTAAATGGAAACAAATATATCTTCCATTAACCTTTTCCTATTGTTAATGGATTCATTTACTATCATGATAATAGATATGAGAATAAAAACTTATTTATTTTTTTCATTTTCATGAGAACTACATAATTCTTTGGATATGTATCAGTTCATTTCAACATAATTTTTTTCCATGAAATGAATATTCAAGATGATTTATTCACGATAGAAGCACTAAACCTATCTTCTAATTGATTATAATTCCCATAAAATTATTTAAAATTATTTCATTATTTTAAAAATATTTCAAACATTTAAAATAAAAATCAAATTTTCTCCAATATAGATTAATACAATATGTTAATATCCAAAAATTCAATAATATGGCCCAATACTAAACATAATCTATTCTATTAATAGATAATCATATCCCTCATTCAAAGTACTTCTGACCAATATGAATACCAAAAAATCATAAATATTTCAACGAATAGTTATACCTAGACATTATAAAATATATCATAATAACATATAAAAAAATGTCAATGCCTTGATCATATATTCCCTTAAAATATTCCAATAAACTAAATCATCATAAATGTTAAATTAAACATATATGCTTCCAAAAATAAAAACTATCCGTATTACTCAAATAAAATAATTGACTACTGGTTATATTCACTGAATCCAAAAACTAAATCGACTTTTTCAATGATCACCTAAATTAATTGTACATAAAATCACTGACCAATTTCATGTTCATAAAAATTTTCCGATTTACATTTTGAATAATTATCATATCTTTATCCCACGTAAAAATTATTTTCATAATATCACACTAATGTTATAGATATCTATCACTGAAAAATGACTACTGGAGAAATATCATGTTACCAGTAAATCCTTTTTTAGGTTAATAATATTTTTCAAAATATAATCTAAATTTCTTAATTAAAAACTACTCTAGTTCAATAATTAAATTATTCATGATTCTTATAACAATAATAATATAGAATTTTTTTTCTTCTAAAATTCAATTCAAGAATGCCAAAACAAAATCAATTCAATCATTCAAGTTCCATATTAATCCATTAACTATTATTTATCATCTAATTTATTAATACATTCTTTCATTCATATTAAAATTTTTAGTCTCTTAATTGTCAATTAAAGAATATTTTTTCATATAACCATCTTGATTCTTTACTTGATATTTCCCAATAAGAAATGATGTTTCCTAATACACATATATTCCCTATTTATAATAATCTACCATTGAGGATACATTGGGAAACCATTATTATCATCCATTCAGTATATCAAAATTCTATTTTTCATTTAAAATTACGTTATCTATGTCCTGAATATCCACAACCAACACATTCTAATTTTTATTTGAGACATTCCCCTTGGTTCTTCTTCCAATATTACAGACATGTAGGATGATAAATCGTATTTCCTATATATTCTTCATGAATATCTATTTTCCTCATATTATGTGTTTCAACTATCTCACACAACATTAGGTTGTTAATAATTTATTGAGAGAAATGATTAGGAATAATCACAATGTATTGCATTTATGATCCAAGTTCATTTTTTTCTCATGTGGAAAATAATTTTGTTGTCTGTCACATTCAACCTAAACATCAATTATCCAAAATCGTGGCATTAAATAAAGTAAAAAAATTATATTGTGAGAAACAATTATTATAGTGATTAATCATATAATATTGAAAAAATTATCTAAATCTAGAATTATTTCCTTAAATATATAACATAATTATTTAATCTATGTTATCCATGATCATCATTTATTAACATTTTTCATAATGATTCATAATGATAATGTGAATTAATCCAAATAAATCCCCTAGGAGCTTCCAACCAGTTTTTCAATAAGGTAATAAACATTATAAACTAGAATAATGGTCAAGAGATACTAGATAACCACTTCGAGGTATTATTACACAATATAGATCTATTTGAAAAAACAAATCAATTATGAACTATGATAAATGGATTAGTTAATATAAAAACCACATAATATTTGTGTTACCATAACTTTAGGATGTTATAATATAAATTAGAATATCCCATAGGTTATCAATAAAGGTATCTAATCCTAATATCTAAGAGTTGACTACACCCTCCCTTCATATGAACTATAGAGACCTAAAAGTTTTGTATGAATATATTTTATTTCAATATAAGGATATCTAATATATTGAACAAATAAATCCTTGATGAAAATATAGGTTTTGTGACCTTATATATTAGATTATCAATTTTCATATTTCATGAAATATATTCAATATCTCAGAAAAATATCATTCCACGCGGTAATATTATTTTAAATACCCTACATAAAACCTTTTTCCATAAATTGGGGAAATAAAAGAAAACAATGGGTTATCTCAGCTTCTCAATGAGGGTAAATAAATTATATATCAAATTTCACATATGCATAAAAGTAGTATATGGTTATGTGAACATGATCATAACATTATAAAACCATACCCTATATTACATAGATTATTATTTTTCATCATGTAATTAATTGTGGTATTTCATAAGATATGAAATTGTAATGTAATCAAAGTACGTAATCCAAGAGAGAATCATATACATATAGTAATGTGGGAAAAATTAATCTTATAAAATTTTGAACATATATAAATCGATAGAAGATCATTTAATAAGTTAATCTCATGAAAAAAATACCTAACATAATATTATGTACATGAAACCGTTCCCATGAATAATGTTACTAACTTGAAAAATAGTTACTTGTATAATATTATGGAAATGAAAACCAAGTTCACAAATAATATTATGTCCATGAATACCAGGTACAAGAGAAAAATTTATTACATGAAATTTTCTTCATGCATAACATATATATCTCTTAATTCATTCTACATTAAAAAAATTAGTTGGAGAAATTTATCTTACCCAACAATCACATAATCTTATTAAAATAATATTTTCGCTACACGATCATAAATAATTCATCATTTATTGTAACACAAGTAAAATAAAATATTTTCATAAACAATATATAATTTTATCAAAGCAAAGAAAGTTGAATATTAATGGGTTACTTAAAAATTTCATCATCATGATTATAAACCATTTATAGAAAGATTAATGATGGTATAAATTGATAATATCCCTATTAAATCATGGTTAACATTAAAGGATTTTTTCATAAAAAAAAGTTACTTTACGAACTATTTTAGTATTTATTGAGGAAAATAATATTTTCATTTTGAAAAAAAATTATTTAAAATATATATATTTCATAGACATTAAGAAATATAAATTCAATGAAATTATACACAAATAATTTAAATTTTAATATTATAAACATGGATAGGTCATGATGGTGGTAAATTATTTTCATATAGTGTTTTGTTATGACAATGATTCCTCTAATATTTTTGGTAAAAAGTAAAATGTTCCTTTATTAGAAAATGAAAATAATCGTCCACTGAAACAATATCAAATAACATAAAATATTGGGGGGATTAATTTTTTAAAAATAAATGGATAATAATAAATATAATTCTTGAACACATTTAAAATAAAACATGGACATGGAGGAAAATGATTCTCGGCCTATTAATATGAAATTTTAGGTCTTCATAAAAAATCATTCAATATTATGAGTAATTTATGTGAGTAATGTTTATTAAATATAAATAAAAATAGATAATGAAATTTAAAGGGAATATCAGTTAATTATCATATAATTTCTTCAATTGACATTCAATTATAAAAAATTCTGATTAAAATATGATTAAAAGTAAAATAACATACTGATTTGGAAAATGATTAATCATAAGACCCTAGAAATATAGAACCTTATATTGATAATTAAATCGCCATATTTTTATTTTAAATAATTATAGATGTCCTTCCTAGGAATTATATACACCACAAAAAAGATACTAGTGGTGAATATGGAATGTTTCTCATAAAAATTAAAGTTAGATAAAAAACCATTAGTGAATGGTTGTATTTTTTTGTATCGATTTAAAACTATTATATAATAAAAATATATATATTATAAATTTATTCATGAAACATAAAAATATATATCATAATATATATGATTTACTTATAATAAACTATCATAAATATTATAAAATATTTAAATTAAAATCAGTTCTTTGGGTGATAAGTGCTTCAATTTTCATAAATATTTCAGTTCTGAAGTCCTGATACATATGATTTCATAATTATTAAAATATAATTGAAATGATATTAATGAAATTAATATAATAAATATAATATATATATGCATATATAAAATCTACATATAGAAAAATCAATTACATCATTCATTGAGATGGTTGGACAAATATATTAATGATTATTGTTTTCACTTTTGGAAATATAGAATAAAATTCGGGTAAAAATAAATAACCATTCTATAAATATTATTATATCATAATATATATATATACATCCCAAAAAATAAAAATTATTATAATCCATTTAACAATAAATGAAAAAAATCATATCACATTGAGGTTTTGGTAGTTCACACACACACACACGAGAGAAATTATCATTTACCAATAGATTGGAATATAAGAAGGATCATATTATATTATAATGATTTAAAAAAATTTATAATTATTACATATATTAACTAAACTAATAATAATTTCCATCAATGAAATATGGTGATGCAGAATGAATTTTATGGCTATGTGGATATGGTATGTGGTACATACAAATGAGTAAAAAATTCTCTTACCAAATGATCTATGATAGGTTGAGTAACAATGGTTACATTATCATATAAAAGTTTTATTATATTTAATATATATAATTTAATATTTTATTCATTATATTATATATTTATAGAATATATAAGAATTTAAAAAATTCAGGATAGCAGGTAATATGATTACCTCATTTTCAGTAACACCTATTAGATCCACTGTTAATGACAATAATAATTAGCTTTGTTGAAAAAAATAAATCTAATTAATGTATATAAAATACTAAAATATAATTTGTTATTTTTTTTCGAGAATTATGGATCAATGTGGTGTAAATAATATAATGTAATTATTTCCATGTCTATGTGATGAGAGGGGAACTCATTGAATTTCATAAAAGATTAAAATATAATAAATCAATTACAATATAAAATACTTACAAATGTATATATATAGAAATATAAAGTATTATATGATTTAAAAACCAACAACTATTAAAATATAATCTTAATTGGTCTTTTAATCCTTATCTATTGGATTAAAACCATAGTTATGCTATTTAATCCTTAACTAGAATAACATTTTTCACACTTAAAGTGTTATAATTATATTTATATGGTAATTATAAGAATAAAATTTTTAAATAATTAATAACATTTACAATTTATCATCCTACTTTTCTACTTAAAATATTACTATGGTTTTGAAAGTATTTAATGAAATATTATTTTTCATGAAAAATAATAAATGCCACTTTAGAATATATTAATATAATTTGACTTCGAACACAACATGACATTAATTGAATTTGAATAGTAAATTTTCACACACATAGATATATATAATATGTTAAATTTATATTCAAAATTATTATAACTCAATAATTCATCCAAATTATATTACATTTAATATTTATAAAATCAATTATTTAATATTTCTATTAATTTAACATATAATATAACATTTTTTAGTAAGAATATATGTTATTTATATTATAACTAAAATTTATCACTAAATTTATTAAATAATAAAATTTAATTTACCTTTCAAATAAATATTATTAATCGAAGTTATCCTCTTTTTATGCAAATGTAAAAAATTTATACTTATTAATGTCAGTAGATTGATAGTTTGTATTTATTTTTATCGAAAATGAATATAAATGTCATCAAATATTTAAAATAAAACAATATTTCTATATATTCAATAATTACATGCACATGGATTAAATTTTTCAAGAAAATAGTTCAATGAGATGTTTTATTGAAATTTTATAGAATTATCCAATAGCTTTCACCACATTTTACCAGTTTTACCTCTAACGAGTTGTCAAATTTTATCCATGGTTACAATTCAAAATAAAAAAATGATCTGTATACACAATTATGCTTGAATTATTCCAAATATGGATTAAATATTTCAATATTTAGTTGAGAGAATTTGTGGAAATTTATTTAACATAAACATTTAAAATGCAATGAAAAATAGTTTTTTTAGAAAATTGCCTTACTGTAGAAAAAAATTATATTTATACGAAACAAAATATAAAATTTAGTTCGATTAACCTAATTGTATAGTTAATAATACAATAGAAATAATTTGAAATTTAATCAATTTTTTAAAAATGTATCTTTGAAAATTGATGAAAAAATATGATTTTAAGAAATTAGTATTTTTCACTATTCATGAGATAATCAATATAATCAAAAAAATAAAAAAAAATCACAATATGATAACATTGATATATGACGACATTTTTTAAAATATTAATTTATTTGAATAATATAAATGTCATAATGATTTTTATTACGTTAATTCTATCCAATTCAACTGTGAGGTCACATTTAAATAATAAAATATTTATAATACATCTCAAATTGTTCAAAACTCAATTTTTTTGATAATAATGTAATAAATAATATAATAATACTAAACTAAAAATTTTATTATTTATTGATTTATATTAATTTTTCACAGTTACTAAAATTTTACCCTCCAATATAATTGTCTCACGAAAAAAGTATCTATTAAATTCTGATCATATTGTATAATAATGATATTGTGAATTACTATTTTTATTTAATCATTTCTAAAACAACATGAAGATTGATTTTATTCATTTCTGGGAATTATTATTGATGATTGAGAATATTTAATATTCATATAATGGAATCATAAATTTTAAGTGCATATGATTCTTATATGTTTTTTCTTTGTATGTGATTTCATTATTGAATTATGATTAATTTATATTTAATGTTAAAAAAAAATTGATAATGTAAATATATGTTAAATTTAGTGGGTTCCAAAATGATTTACCTTTATATTTGAGTTTATTGAATAATTTTATTTTATATAAAATTGTTAATTTTTTATAATTTTTTGAATGTTTACTGATTGTGGAATTATTTAATTATTATGGTTATGTGGTTTATTGATATAAGATGTAGAGTTTCCATTTTTTTTACAAATATGGGTGTGAGTGAATCTTATAATTTTTAGGATGTAAATTTTTATAATATCCTTCTATAATCTAACTTAAATCAACAATTTTTTCCCATGAATGTTTTTTCTCATTCTATATATATCCTTGCATTATTGGAACAATACAATGTTTGTCTTAGAAGATACACCACAATGGAATGCATGTTTCACTAAGTGAACGTAGTTACTTCACTTTTATGGGACTTTTAAATATTTATACCAGTCATGTAATGGTGTATTCACATGGAGGGTTCATATAGTTAATTCTATTATCACGGAAGTATTAATTTTTTATTCAGATGGATCTTTAATAGTAAAACATTCCTTCTATGGGATTCATGCCAATGGATAACATTGTTAAGAAAATAAGAAGAATGGGATGACAATAATTCATATTCAAACATACCACATGATTTATTTTTATTATGGTATAGAATTATGTATGTTATTATTGATTCATATGATTAGTATTTTCAAATGTCAAATCCAATATCAGTATATTATTTTTTCAAAAGTTTCTAGACTGATTCCATTTCATTTTTATGGTTAGTATCTATTAGATATTCCAATTATTCCTCTTTATTTTGACTTTGATCATTTTTTTAGCATTAAAATTTTAATTATTATTTTCATTTTTTCTATTGAATATTAGGATTAATTGATAGGATTTATTTTAAAAAAAGATTTGTTGGAAGAGGGTTGGGGGGTCAACTGTTATTTTTTACAAAGGCTTCTATACAATAAAATTTATATTGTGTGGTGGATTATGAGGATAATGTTGTGTGAGTATTATTTATTTAATTATTATTTGGAATTATTTTGTTACTAATAATTCTTATATATGTAAATTATAATTGATTGCTTAATTGTGTATCAAATAATTTAGTTTTACCTGAATAAATATTTATCATAATTAGTTAATAGAAATAATTATATTAGGATACCCATCCAATTCACATGCTACGTCTAATGATGTTTATGGGTAAATCATAATAAATTTTCATGTATTTTTATTAAATTCATAATTTTTATTTTCCATCATGATTAATAGAGTGATGAATTTTATGGAATCAATATGATTTTTTTCTAGTATAGTTTTCATTTTAATTTTTATTTCTAAGGCATAAGTTGAGTTTTTATATTTATATATTTTTTGAAGATATTTTTGTTTCGAAAATTTTTTATGGCTATATATATTACATATGGACTATTTAATTTAATTTTATATTATATTTTGCAATTTTGGGACCCAATAAAATCTTATGTTATGTTTATAGATTTTTTTAGAAGTTTCTAATGTATGACTGTATTTTGTTTGATTATCAAATGAATTTTTGTTCCCATTTATCAAATATATTAAACGGTATATCATCCATAAAGAAAATAAATAAATATTATTTGAATTAATTCCTCAAAAATATGCCATGGGGGTGAAACACCTTCGGTAAGTGGTGTATTGTTCTGTCATCATGTAAATTAAAAGGAATTTTTATTATAGTAGAAATTTCAATGAGGAGAAATTAAAAAAATTAGTTATATAAAATTAAATTATCATAAAAGTGTATCTAAATTTGATATACGGGATAATCAGAGATAGCTTTTAATATCCCTCTATATATTCAATAATTTTGATATGAATCTCATTTAAAATCCTACAACATGTAAAATTTTACCATTCACTTTTCTCATAAACCTAAAAAAAAATTCTATAGACTATTGGAATATTATGTTTACTAATCTACTACAAAAGGGAGGCCAAAATGATTTTTTAAAAAGTATAAGTAATGTGATATTCTAAAGGATATATTGAATATGGTATATTAGACTGAAATAATTCAATCATGTTAAATACATATATCCTTTCTATTAGGATGTACAATATTTTTACACATATTTTATATCTCCTAATTTGAATCAGTTAGTTTAAAGGTACTAACATTCAAAATCATTATGAAAAACAACATATCATTGAAAAAGGGTATGCATTTTTTTGTTTAAGAATTAAATAATATTTTTTCTAATAAATAACCAATGTATGACACAACTGTATAATATGTAGGTAAAAAATAATCCCAAAAATTTATGGTAGTCATCATTCTATTTATCTAATGACTCAAAATTCCATAATATATAAATGAATTAAAATATAATGTGCCAATTTTTAAAATAATTTAAAAAATATTTTATTAAATTAAATACGTAATATATCAAATATTTAATGAAATAATATGTTTAATTTTAGAATTTTATTCATTATTGATAAATTAAATATTTTATGACATTATATACGTGGATTAAAAACATATGGTCATAATAAAAATGTCTATAATTGTTAGTAATATATTCTTGAATTTAATATGTTATTATATGATGAATAATATATCCTATAAATATTTATCAATTATAAGGAAAAAAGAAAAATTTATCATATATGTCAAGATTGAATCACTAAATGATCATGTCACTACATGTGTTTTAATTATATGATTTTTTCAAAATTATAAAACTGACTCATTTATAAAATTTCATCATTCATTATAATTTTAATTATAAATAATATAGAATCATATCAAATAAATTACAATATCATTTTACCCTGGAAAACCATTTTTCAAATATTAGAATTTGTTATCATTGTATATATTATGAAAATTAATGATATTTCATGAGTAATTAATTGAGGATGGATGATTCATACAGATATGTTTTACAAATAGAATTTATTCCAAAAAATTATATAAAATATCTAAATTTAATTATTGAATAATGAGAATACAATATATAAGTCAATGTTTACATTCAAATTAATATGAAAATACATGATATTTTAGTAGTACAGATGATAGTCAATTTGAAACATAAATGTTATGATGAAAAATAATCAATCATATAAAAAATTATAATTTTTTATTAATTTATTTAAGTATATTATTCCTTGTAATGACACATTTTTCTTGAGTAATGAGCTATTAAATATAAATAATGGTCAAAAAAATATTATAAAATAACCCAATCAATTTAGTTTAAATCACATTAAGTTATATAAAATATAAAATCCCATAAAGGATTATTCATTAATAAGGGTGAAGTAAAAATTATTTTTATTTAATTGAAGAAATTATAAAAACAATATAAATTTTTAAATTTTATGATTTTTAGAGTAATACTGAGATATATAGTGAATAATTAATAAACTCATAAATTAATAAAATAAAAAATCCAACATTATTAAAAAAATATTAAGAATATCATAGTTCTAAAGTTAATTTTAATGAAACAAAATAACATACTATTTTGATTTTTCTACCTATATACCTTCATTAAAAATAATTTTTAATCATTATTCTAAATTTAATAAATAAATTTTTTTTTCAAAAGGTTTATTAAAAGATTACCCTTAAGAATATAATTGAATAATCTTACTAAACTATACATGTATTCTACAAAGAAGATCCATAAATTCAAAACTCTCTAGTGAATTAGAAAGAATATTTCTCATGGTAAACTATTATAATATTAACAATTTGTCATTATAATGTGATAAATTAAATAAAAAATGCATGGATGTATAACAAAATTTGTTAAATGAATAGGTGGAAATACTATTTTCATTATCTTAGAATTATTTAAAAGTAATAAAATATGATAAAAACTCATTTAGGAAACAATAGTGTGGAATTCCCACTAGCCACTCTAATATCTTATTAATGAAATGTAATAATAAATAGTAACTCATTGTGATTTAGATCATAAAAAAGAATTATATAAAAAATTTAATAACAAATTTTCACCAGGTATTATTTCAATTAATTATTTTTATAACCAACACTATAAAAATTTATTTATTTTTAAAAAAAATTCTTCAACTAAACCATTTTTTATAATTTAGGTTAGTATATATTAATATAAAATAATTTAATCAATACTGTTTTGAGAAAAAATTATGAGATTTGAGTTCATTCTTCCTTTTATTTAAATGACTATTTCATAAATATACAGCATCACCAAAAAAATGGATGGGTTAATACATAGAATGTAATGAAATGACAATAAATATCCTATAATATTTCAAAATGATGTATAATTAATTTATATTCTTGATTTAAGGGGAGATAATTTATAATTATAATTATAAATTTATAGACTTTATCAAAAAAATTCACACCCCGACCGATCTATTATTAATATTTTATTATTTATCTTTGGATTTAATTTTTTCTATCGAGGTACTGGTTGAAACCCGAAGAAGATTGTCGAGTTTTTTAAAAAATCACACGTTTTTCAGTTGATGTCATTGGGCGTATGGGCAGAGTGCATTTTTGAAACCCTACACGGATTTTCCCACAAAACGACACGATCCACCTACCATGAGAAAATGAAAATGAGTAATGTTTGTGATTTATTTTGTTATTTTTAATTTTCATTATTGTTGATAATTTTAAAATATTTATTTAAGACAAAATGATAAATATTATTATTATAATAATTATTAATATTATTCTAGGCCAGTGAGCGGGCACCGCATGGCTAGCTGAAGCCATGCCGTCTGCCGGGATACCATGTGATTGCGGTATTTGAATAGGCCAAATGAATATGAATTAAATGAGTTAAAAAAATTAAATAAATAACTTAATGTAATAATAGTATTATTTTGTCATGAATAATAATATCATATTATTATTGAAGAATTTATTTTATAAAAATTGTTATTTTTATCATTTTTATGATATTATTAAAGATGTTGATGATGATGATGATGATTATTATTATTATTTTCCTTTTTTTATTATTTTCATTATTTATTTATTTATTTATTTTATTTTTATATAGCTTTATATCCCTTTCTAGTATGGTTTGAGACAACTATTTCCCCAATTTCTTCTTCTTTCCAGCACGCCGCCAGGCCCCCATGCAACCTAGTCCGTTGCACCAGCTCCCACCGACGCTCCTTCCGTGCACGCGACTCCCTCTCCTTGCACCTATGACCTACCAATAGGCCATGATGCAACTCCTCCCTCCTTATGGACCACCGCCTCCCGGATCAGCTGTTCCCATCTCTTCATCACCATCACCTCCCGGATCAGTTGTGCACTCCCCGCATGACGCCACTTCCGTCCTCTAGCGCAGTAACCCACCTCCCTCTTTTTCCCTTACAGCGCGTGCAGAACCTCTAGCTGGCTTCCGCCTCCCGGTTCGGCACCCTCCAACTGGTCAGGCCCCTCACCGGCCTCTTTCCACCATCGTGTACCCCCTTGTAGTGGTCTCATTCCTCCCTTACCCCATCTTCTTTTCGTACGGCTAGAGGCAGCGAACCCTCCCTGATCCTCCCCTACATCCACCACACGCCCCGTACGACCACCTGCGTAGCACCCCGGACCTGAGCCTCTTGCCCTACAATGACCTCACATAATCTTGTGCCCTCCTACTCGCCCGCTATTGCTCGGCGCCATGACACCCATCTAGTGGACACCTTTATCCAGCCGAGCCCCTCACTAGTGTTGTCCAATCGCCTCACGCCATTCACCATCGAACCCATTAACACTCGTCTTCTTTTTCCTCATCTGCGACCTTTTCCTTTGGTAAATTTATTTCCCCCCTTCTTGTGGTGTATAGTTTTTCCAAGGTTAAGGTATAATTTTTGTGCTCAAATACTTACATTTTGTTACCAATTTCATTGTTTTAGGTCAAATTCATCTTCCCGCGAGCACGTTTGAGGTGTGCATGGTGCTTTTCACCTGTTCCGAGCATGATTTTTTATTCCTAATTGTAGTTGAGGTATGATCCATTTGCGTGTCACCAATAAATTTACTTTTTCATTGAATTCTTATATTCTTGTGTTTTTCAAGTGCATAATGTTTTATTAATTATTTTAGTACATGATATAATTAATTTGTTGGTGTAAATTGAATTCTTAAAATAATTTAGTTGTGTTTGATATTTTTCACCATGTTTGTGTGAATCGATGTTTTGTGAAAAATTATTTTGTTTAAACTTGTGGTATGAATTTTACAGGTTTTACATGAAAATACCTCACTAGTCCTGCTGGCCCATGCTCGTAGTTTAATGTTTTAAAAATTTATTAAATGATTCTTCTGTAAGTTTCTTGAGTTTAAAGATGCGATGTACATTTTAAAATTTATTTATAAATATTTAAATAATTTTTTAAATATATGGGTGTTGTGAGCCTAGTTTTGAAAATGTTTTTATGTCTGCATGTTTTTAAATGTTAATCTCATCATGTCCTGTTATTTTTTTAGGTTTCACAATATATGTGTTTTCATAAGATGATATATTGGCTCTTTGAAACAATTATTGAGTTGTTTTGGCGTTGTGTGGTTTTTTAAAAGGGTTGTGGATTTTAAAGGCATTTAGTAAATAGTTTAGATGGTGCAAGTTGTGTTTTTAAAACATGATAAGGTGGTTCTTTTGTGTTGGTTGTTCGTTCAGATTGGTATATTTCGGTGTTTATATTCCTTTGTTATTGTATGTTTGTTGCAGTGTGTTTGCTAGGTAATCCCATGTTACATCGATCATTAGCTTGCACGTGCTTCTGGGTCTATGCGAGGCATGACGCACCTTTGTGTTTGGAATGCGAGATGAGGTAGGTCCCCCACTACACTTGAATTTATATTTCGAATTTATTAATTACATGATATTTTTCTAATTTTATTGAAAGATAATGAGTATTATATAAATTAATTTTGGAATAATTACTCGATGTAAAAATTCTATTTATTTTATAAATGTCACATGATATATTTTCATGGTGAATTGATGCACTATAGTTAAAGAAATCATGTTTGGCCTTTAAACATAATTCACATAATTTAAACTGTAGTTCTTCTTTGATTATAATTGATTTATTTTGATGTGTGAGCAACTGTTTTGCATCTATTGAAAAATGAGGTTTTTTTAATGCTAGTTATGGCCAGTTTGGCACATTGATAAAATAACTTATTTTGGAAAACAATCATTGAGGTGACTAAGGGGTGATTATTTTGTGTACGTTGGTTGCGTGAGTTGTGTGAGATGTTTGTGCAGTGTGGCTAGTTAGTTGATTTATTTTGTTGATTCACCCCATTTTTATTACACACATTGATATGTGAATATTCCATAATAAGTGAATCTTCTGAGAATGATTGCTCCACTAGTTTAGATTTTGCGCTGCCTATTGGCACTTAGTACGGATTATACTCTTCTTGGGGATTGGGCCCTCGGTTAGGCCAGGTGGGGAGATGCCGAGCAATTGGGAGTTATGATGTCATCGAGAGTATGCATGCCTTCTGGATGAGTGACATGAATAGTATGATCTGGATTGATCATGAGCTCCTAGGTTCGTCCCTTGATTCGTTGGGTGCTTATTTATATGGGGGGATGATTGAGAGGTCTAGTTCGGATGTTTGCCCATGTGTGCTACTTATTACATTTCCTTTAGTGTGCGTTGTGTGTTGTGTGCATGGTTTTCCATTTTACTAACAACTAAAACTTGTATTTCTAAATTGTTCAGAAAAATGTTTTAAAATGCAATGCATCTGTTTCTATCAAACATTAAACATATTTTTAAATTATAAAGTTGAATGGGATGTTACTTATTTTAGAAATTAAAGTGTGTTTGGAACCCCATAATTTATATAATTTTGTTAAATCCCAGAATTAGTAAATTCGTTATTTAAAGGGAGTGCATTGGGAATAGTTTTTTTGGTACACCTACTAAGTTTAAATAATCACACCTATGATGTATTCCAATTTTCAGTTTCTGATTCTCATTGACTTAAGCTTGCTCGCTGTGGGATAGAGTTTGTTTTGGTTTGGTAAGTGACTCTTGGGGTCGCAAGGAGTTTTGGTCGTGGTGAGGTTAGTTGGTGTTGTTGGTCGTTAGTTCATGTCTTGTTTTTTATTTACTAGTGTTGTTCTGTTTTCATTCCATAGTTTAATTATATTTATTGGGAGAAATTGGTCCCTCTTTCCCTATTTTGATGACCTCGCACTTTTTTCTAGCCAAGGAGGATCTAGAATGCCTCTTGGGTTATATCACGGACCGGCTCAGGTGACTGGCTCCGGGTATACAATGGTTGGTTCATGAAAAAATGGTATTAGAGCAGGTCAAATATTGAGTAGGCCTATTTTTTCAGAGATCCAATGGTTATTTGGGGGTTTTAAGGTAGAATAAGTTTAATTATCGGGACCTGAGGAATATGAATGATTGAATTGTTTGGTTTTTCCACCATTCTAAATTTTTTTATAAGGTTTACTTTGGTAATTTTGGAATGTTGAATTTGAAATGTAAATTACCATGTTTGGATAATTCTCCATGTTTTTTTGTTCCTTAGTTATCTCCCCAACGAAGGTCGAATAGATTCCCATGGTGCTGCTTCCGGTGGTGAATCCTTAGCAAATAGTCCTGTTGATTAGCCTATAGACTATATTCTGGACTTTTGGAAGTTTAACCCTATGAGGTTTTATGGTCATGTAGATCAACATGAGGCAGAGGATTGGTTGCGGAAGATTGAATGGATCTTCAGGTTCATTGGGTTACATGAGTCATTAAAGGTGTAGTTGGGAACCTTTAGGCTTGAATGTACAACCTAGAAATGTTGGATGTTTGTGTCTGGGAATATGCCATGAAAAGATTTGACATTGGAGTTCTTCATGTCATCGTTCATCCAACAATATTTCATTGAGTTGACGAAGATGAGGAAGTGGATGAAGTTATGTTTTCTACAGTAGGTAATTGAATCAGTACTTGAATTATATTGACGTTTTATAGTGATTTTTCTATATGATCAGTGGATTGTGCAAATGATCCCTAAATGGATCAAAAATTTGAGTCCGGACACCGACCATAACTGCGATCAAACATGGAAGATCTCAACCTAACCACCTTCACGGATGTTATGGGGAAGGATTTTCTTGCTAAAGATAGGCTAGCAAGACGACTTTAGGTGGAAAATCCACTAGCCATGAGAAGCAGTGCATAGGATGGAAATAAGAAGAATGGGGAATGACCTGATGTTGGTGGTACTAGTAGGCGGTCAAGAGGCCTTAAAACCTTCAGTCGTATTATTCACAGTGTAATGTTGTGATCTGTCAATAGTGTAGTATGCAGGGTCATAAGAGGTTGATGTGTCTTATTTCTTAGAGACCCTGCCACACCGGTGGATGTTGGGGACACATGCAACGATTCTACCATGGTGTTTCCATGAAGTGAGATGAAGGTAGAACTCGATGTAGGGGGGTGATTGGGGATCTGTTTGAGATTTTCTATTTGTAGTGTTTCTTGGGTGTAGAAATAATATCTTGTAGAATTTTGCGGAGTTTTTTTCATTCAGTTTTAATAATTATTGTGGTTGAACCTCTTGGAATATTTTATTTTATTGGATGTGTGATTGGTGAAATTAAAAATTTTTGGGTTATGTTTGGGAATTTTGAATACTAATAGTGAGTTAGGAGATGCGTCAATCAATGGTTCTCCATCCATTGGTCTTGGAGTGAAGCTGGTGCATAGTCAGGAGGACCCCAACTGTGAAAAAAGTACAATGGATTAACCATTGTCCTCAATGTGGCATGGTTTGTGTTCTTTAGGGGTTGAGATGTTGTTGATGGGGAAACAAAGATTGTTTTGATTCTCGAGCAGTCAGTCCCTTCCCTTCTACCCCAAATGGTGGGGGTGTTGGTCCTTGCATAAATATTTCATGTTCAGTTAATCTCGTTAGTTCTTTTGGTGGGGAGACCCACAATGGGTCTCCCCGAGTTACACCAAATATATTTTAGTGTTAGCCTAGTCATTATGGTGGGGAGTCCATTCAGGCCTCCCCATACTAGTATTAGAGTATATTTTCAAGTATCATTTGGTGGAAGGTGATCTCGTGCAGAACCACCTTATCTTAGATTCTTCCTCTTGAGTAAACGTAGGGATTGGTTTACACACAACGGTTCCGTTGTTCTATGAATATAGGGATATGTTTTGGAGGTAGTTTAAATTTTCTCATTCCTTTGATGAAATGGTTGGTTTTTTTCTGTATTGGTGGTGTTTAATGTGTTCATGTTTTTAGGGTGAGATGCATGTCATTGGATTTCGGTGTTCGTTTGGATCGATCAACTAGAGGAGTTGAAACTTTTGGGGTTGAGTGAAACATAAGTAGTTTCATCTTTGGTTCTTGATCTTGTTGTGTCTTTTTGTGGGCGGAAAGTGTTATAGTGAGGAGAATCGTCACACCCCGACCTATGTATTATTTTTATTCTATTATTTTCTATGGGCTTAAAAAAAAGTTTGTTGAGGTTCGGGTTGAATCATGAACCATATGTTCTTGTTTTGTAAAAAACATGTGTTTTTAAGTTGACGTTGCTTGGCACATGGGCATAACACGTTTTGGAAACCCGGCGTGGCTTTTCCCAGGGAACGACACGATCCGCCTACCATTGGAAAAGGAAAAAGAGTAATGATTTTGATTTATTTTATATTTTAAAATTTTCATTATTTTTGATAATTTTATAATTTTTATTAATGAATAAATGATAAATAATAATAATATTATGATCATTATTATTATTCTAGGCCACTGTGCGGGCACCACATTGATGGTTGAAGCCGTGCAGTCGGCCAGGATATAATGGGATTATGGTATTTGAATCGGCCAAATGAATATGAATTGAATGAGTTAAAGAAAATTAAACAAATAACGAACTATAATAATTGTATTATTTTTTCATGAATAATAATATTATATTATTAATAAAGAATTCTTTTATAATAATTTTTATTTTTTTAATTTTTATGTTATTATTAAAGTTGTTGATTATTATTATTATTATTACTATTATTATAATTTTACTTATTATTATAATTATAATTATTTATTTATTTAGTTATATATTTTATTGTTATATATTTTTTCTATTTTTAGTAGGGTTTGAGACAACCCTTTTCCCCCATCCTTCTTCATCCCAGCGCGTTGCCAACCCCCCATGTGACATGGTCCGCTGCACCAGCTCCCACCGGCGCTCCTACCTTGCACGCGGTTCCCTCTGCATGCACCTACACCCTCCTTACATTGTACACTTCACCTCCACCCTCCCTATGGAACTCCGCCTCCAGGCTCAGCCACACCCCTATATCCATCCACGACGCCTCCCGACTCAACTGCGCACTCCCTGCGCAACGCCCCTCCCTCCTCCCACGCAGCAACTCGCCTCCATCTTTCTCTCCTATAGTGGGAGCAGAACCTCTAGACATCATCTGCCTCCCAGTTCATACCCTTATACTAGCCATGCCTCTCACCTGCCTCTTTCTTCCATCACGCACCCCCCTGCAGTGGTGTCGCTCGTCCCACACCCTATGTCCACTTCGTCTAGTCAGCACCACCCCCTAATCCTCCCCTACCTGCATCGTAAGCCCCAACTGACTACTTGCATAGCACCCCGGACCCGAGCCTCCTGCCATGCGACGACGCGGCACGATCCAGTGCCCTCTTAGTTGCAGGCCACTACCCAAATCCCATCACCCATCCTGAACACACCTTTTTCTATCTGAGCCCCTCACCAGTGCTATCTGCCAACCTAACGCCTTTCATCGGTGAACCCCATAACACTTGTCTGGATTTTCCTCATCTGCGACCTTTCTCATTGGTTAGTCTATTTTTTCCATCCTCATTGTGGTGTATAGTTCATCCATGTTTATGGTTTATTTTTTTTCACTCAAATCAATAAATATTGTTTCCAATTTTGTTTTGTTGGGTCAAATTCAGCTTCTCGTGAACACGTTTGTGGTGTGAATGGTTCTTTTCACGGGTTCTGAGCGTCTATTTTCATTCCACATTGGAGTTGAGGTATTAAACCTTTTCATGTCACCTATAAATTTACATTTTCACTGAATTCATGTTTTCTTATGTTTTTCAAGTGCATAAATTTTAATTAATTATTATAGTATTTGATCTAATTATTTATTCGGTGTAAATAATTTTTATAAAATAATTTTGTTGTGTTTGATATTTTTCACCTAGTTTGTGTGAATTGATGTTGTGTGCACAATTATATTGTTTAGACTTGTGGTCTGAGTTTGATTAGTTTTTCATGCAAAGACCTAATTAGTAATTATGGCCCTTTCTCATAGTTTAATGTTTTTATAATTTATTTAATGATTCATGAGGTCGTTACATGTGTTTAAAGCATTCGTATACTTTTGAAAACTGTTATATATATTTTTAAATGATTTATTAAATAATATGGGTGTTGTGAGCCTGTTTTTGATAATGTGTTTAGGAAGGTGTGTTTTTAAATATTAATATCATGGTGTCATGCACTTTTGTCAGGTTTTGGAATCTATGTTTTTTCATAAAAGGGTTTGTTGTCTCTTTGAAATGATTAGTGAGTTATTTTGGCATTGTGTGGCTTTTCTATATACACTATGGATGTCAAAGGTGTGTAGTAAATAGTGTTGATGGTGCGAGTTGTGTTTTGAAAACATGATTAGGTGGTTCTTTTGTGTTGGTTGTTCGTTGGGATTTTTTTAAGTCCGTGTTTATGTACTATTGTTATTGTACGTTTGTTGTAGTGCATTGGCAAGGTTATCCTGCATCACCGCGATCATTGGCTTGTGCATGCTTATGCGTCTGTGTGAGGCATGACACACCTTTGTGTTTGGACTACGAGCTAAGGTAGGTCCCTCACTACACTTTCCATTAAATTTATCATTTATTAGTTGCATGATGTATTATTAATTTTAATGAATGAAAAATAATATTAGATAATATTATTTTGGAATAATTACTCTATGTAAAAATAGATGTTAATTTTATACACGTCACATGAAATATTATCACAATGAATTGGCGGACTATAGTGAATGAATGCTCAATTTGCCTTTGAACATAATTCCCAGAATTTCATGTTTATTTCTAGATTTATGAAAAATGATTTCTTTTGATGCATGATCAAGTGTTTTGCATATTATGAGAAATGTGTTTTCTCTTAAAAGGTGGTTCATGCATGTTTGGCACTTTGATAAGATATATTATTTCGGAAAACATTCTTTCAGGTAACTGAGGTGTGATTATTTTGTGTACATTTGTTGCGTGAGTTGTATGTGATGTTTTTGTAGCATGACTGGTTACTTGATTTACATTATTGATTCACCCCTTTTTATTGCACGTGTTGACATGGGAACATGGAATAGTAAGTGAATCTTTTGAGAACAATTACTGCAACAGTTTAGATTACAAATTGGCTAGCGGCCCTTAGTATGGAATATACTCTATGAGGGTATTGGGACCCTCGGGTTTTCTAGGTAGAGAGATACCGAGCATGTGGGAATTATGACATCATTGAGAGTAGGCATGCTGTCAGGTTGAGTAACATGTATAGTGCATTCTAGATTGTTCACGAGATCTTAGGTTTGACCCATGTTTCTTTTAGTTATTATTTTTATGTGGAGGACGATTGAAAGGTCTAGATCGGTTGCTAGCCCATGTGTTCCACTTTTTCCATTTCCCTTAGTGTTTGTTGTGTGTTGTGTGTGTGGATTTACAATATACTAACAATTAGAATTTTGATTTTTAAATTATTCCCCAAAATTTTTTAATATTCAATACACCTATTTCTTTCTAACATTAAAATTATTTATAAATTGAAAAGGGAAATCTTTCATTACTTGATTTAGAAATGAAAGTGTATGTGGAAAACCTTATTTTATATAATTTAGTTCAAATATGGAATTAATAAATTCATTGTTTAAAGGTAGGGTATTGGGAATAGTTTGTTGGGCACACATACAAATTTATAATAATCATTCTTATTGTGTTTTCCTATATTTAGTTTCTGTTTCACGTTCACTCATGCTTGCTCGTTGTGGGAAAGAGATGGTCGTTGTTTGGTGAACGACACTCATGGTCGCAAGGAGTTTTGGTCATGTTCAGGTTAGTTCTTGTTGTTGTTGATCATTCATTATTTTTGTGTACTTTATATACTTGTGTTGTTCTATTTTCATTACGAAACTTATTTTTTATCATTGGGAGAAAATGTTCCCTCTTTCTCTCTTTTGATTCCCTAGCTCTTGTCGCCAACATGGAAAGAACGAGAGCATGTCTTGGTCCATGTCGTGGACAGGCTCGGGAGATCGTTTCAGGGTCGACCCACATTGGTTCATGAAAAAATATGTATATTATAAATTTTTTGGAAATAATTTTCAATCCAAATTTAATATATTTTGGATTTATTACAATGTAAATGAAATTGGGATACATATAAAAACCAATTCTTCTACAGTTAAGTCCTAATATAAGAAATTATATTTTAAATATATTGAATAATCATATATCGGTTTTTGGTCCTCAATGTGTAATAATATATCAATAAATAAATATTCTTATAATTATTGAAACCTATTACAATAACTGGTTTTTCAATGATTTCTTACAATGTTAAATGAATAATTATTTTATAAAAAAAATCTATAGAAAATTTGATTAAATGGGTGAAATTATTTCATCTATGAGATGAATGGTTATATTTTAATGTTAATTTAGGGATTTTTCATGTAATCATGAATGTTCAATTGGAATATATCACCCCAATTCTTATAGATAATTTTGGAATCCATTGGTTGATTTTTATTGGATTATTTTCATTTATTAACCATTATTAAATAATTAATATTTAATAATAGATTTATTCCAACTATTATTGTTTAATTGAAAAGTAATATTGAAATAGATGGGTTCTTATATAAATAGAGTTTATTAAATATAATATCATATTATAGATAATGAAAATGTTTTATGATTTTTTAATGGGTTATATAATTAAAAAGTAATTAATTTTATTTTAGGTTTACAAAATTAGATAGGAATGTACTAATACGAGGTAGATCAGTGGTTTTTACCAGTATATATACTTTTATATATTAGATAATATCTTCATTGAGTCATGTCATAGGGTTCTATGAATCCAATCAAAATAAATATATTTATAATATATTATTAAATTATATAAAATTATTATTTTAAAAGCTTTTAAATTTATTTAAATGAGTAAAAAGTAAAGAAAATTTTTATCAACATCAATAATATAAATGAGATAGGTCAAGAAGTAAAATTCAAAATCCCTAATTTTGATGACATATTACTATATAAGGTGTTAAATTAAAATTGCATACATGATGCATGACATAACTAGATCTTTACAAAAAATATATTATATTATTTAGAAAATAAATTTTATTAAACAAATAGATATGTTTGAATGTATGGTTTTTTAATTTTATGTTAGATGAGGGAATTTGATATTCAAATGTTAATCAATCTATAATGAGATAATTCATTTTATAAACTATAATGTCCAAGACTGCATTATTTACTATTCAATGGGGAAAATTATATATTTAAATGAAGTCAGTTGTAAATGGTGTAAATAAATATTTGAGAAACATTATGAATTATAATTACTTCTAAATAATAATATTTGAATTAGAATATTTTTATTATATGTCATGATAAAAAATATGAAAATGTTATAAAATAACCAGTAGGTTTCACATGGTTTCCAAAATAATATAAAAAAATTATTGGACTCAATGTAGAATATGTATTTTTTATGTCAATTAATATAGTATAATTCAATATATTTTTAAGACCTTTTTGGGTGTGAAATGATGTGATCTACAAGAAAACTAATTATCTAATGATTTGATGAGATAATAGAAGAGATAATAATACCTCCATTATGATATAGTCAATATAGTAATTATATTCACATATTGATTTATAAGAATCTTAAATCACCATTCTATTTGATGGTGTGGTGATTATATAACTCTCTAATAATGATCAAGAAATTGTTATTTTCATGAGTTGATTATTCATTAATTCATCATATATTTTATAATATATTTATTTTCAAATTTCTCATTGATATATGGAATTATAATTAGTGGATAATATGTTGAAAATCAATCAATATCATATATAGCTATAAACCAATACACGGTTCCCACCCAAACATGTTGTGGTTAATCTATTATAAATTTTTATTTCAATAAATATATAAAAGTTGATAGTTTAATATTATTAACTCTCTATAAATATAGAATGTTTCTAATAAATGACAAACTATGTAATGGTATTCACCATTATGTCATGGTTTATGTTGATAACTAACATGAATATCTGTTTTGACATTATTTTGAATTGGAGGCAGTGTTATAAAACCACCATGAGAAATATAAATTTATATTTTACACAAAATACAAGTTGATTGATTCAAAAAGGGTGATTCTCGTCATCACCGACTAAAGAGTATTATAATGGATGTCTTAAAAAATGAAGGGATATTTTATTACGTATTATAACTTCATTGTGGTTTTCAAATATATAATCAATAAAAATATAATACTACCTATAATATTTTAAGAGTGATATAAATTTATATCTGGGTGTTTTGGAACCATCATTATCTAGTTAATCCATGCCATGGTTGACATGAAACAAACTAAGGTTTTCTAAACATGATGTGTTTACCTGTATAATATAATAAAACATGGTCATTGTTATCCCTACTCTATGAGGAATATTCATATTATAATTTGGCCAATATTGAATAAATAGTATATATGAAAAAATGATTCATATTTAGAGGTTATTGAGGATGATTATAGAAATATTAATTTATGTATGAGTTTTTTTCAATCAATAATTTTCCTTTATTTCAGAACCATCAGCTTTCTAAATTTACCACAACCTATTTATAATATAGCTAGGATCTAGGAAGAAATATTTCATCTAGTAAATAATAAGTATTACCTAGTTAATTAAAATATCATATTGTCCATGTAACAAAATTGTGTTATTTGTTTCAATAATTATGTTATATAACATGTCATCACGACTTGATTTAGGTCATAAATTACACTCCTTAATCAATATGGGAAAAATAGTTTTTAAAGTGGTGTTATTTATTTTCATTGACCCCGCATAGTGGTCATGCATCATTACCCTAGACAAGGTATTTATTTTGAGGGTTGATGATTCCACAATATATATTTTAATGTTTTTATTCAAGATTTTTAGTTTTAATGAGATCACAATGATCTAGGATATACCGCATTGATTACATTTTCTTAATTAAAGTTTCACGTATTTTATAAATTCAATAAATTATAACATTATTCCATTATTTTGTAAAGAAAAATTCCTTCTATGGAATGAGAAGATATTCAAATGCATTTTATATCATGTTTTGGATTCTCTTCACATCAAAAATAATGTATTTAATATTCCTAAATACATATAAACAATCATATTTCATAAAAAAGAATATTTATGTCGATGATATTATGTCAGATGTATTTATCAAAACCCTCTTCGAGACTGAGTTTATAGTATAGAAATAATCATTAATAAGTATTAGAATAAGGAGAAATAATCATGTATCTCATCTGGATTATAATAATTTAACATAGGTATGATTATAATCTATATTTTTAAATTAAGCATAATAGATTTAAAATGAAAAAATAATGGATGAGATGTTAATTTTGTCTGTTTTTATATCTCAATTTGAAATTATAAGGAGATTATTTATAAATCAGCTCTTTAGAAATAATTGATATAAACTATTATATATAATCATAATGAAAAATTTTGTACATTTGTGTGTCAAGGATTTGATTAAATCACCATTAAAATTCTCAATTATATATTCATATTATGTGATATGAGGAGGGGTATAGTAGAAAAAGTAAAAGAAAAACAAAAAACATATTGATCTTAATTCCTCTATACTCTAAAAAATAATTAAAAAACGTTTTCTAAAGATGATTAATTTTTTTCGAGATTTCATTATCATTAATGTTGTTTGATAATATTTATCAAATTTAATTAAGTATGTAAATGATAATTTCAATTGTATAACAGAACATATCAGTTTTAATCATTTCAACAGTGGATATATTTTTTTCTAAGTTATAAAAAAGAATGAAATAAGTGGAGGAAGTTTATCATCTGAAACTATCCTTGGAATGAAATAGTTAGATTATATTAAATGTGGGGAAAAATTCATAAAATAAATGATACATAAAATTATTAAATGAAATCAATTTCCCTCAAAATATATAATTTCATCATGTAATGAGGAATGTGATGGAAAAGAATTATACATGGAGGCTGAAGGTGTTCATGTATTTAGGGATTAATGAAAATGATACAATGATCGATATTTTGAAAAATATAAAGGTCAAAATAAAGACTAAAATGAAGATAAATATAGACAAAAAAATTCCCTAAAATAAAATATTTCATTTTTTATAAGAAATAAAATATTATTTTTCAAAGGAAAAAATCAATCTTTGAAAATGTATAACTAATTACTAAAAACATAATTTGGTGAATTAAATTTCAATGAAATTATTGAGAATGGATCTAAATAATTTTTTCATATTATATATCTCTATATAATCTTTGAATATTAATATCATATTATTTGTGTTAAATAAAATTGTCTACCAATAATTATGAGTTTAACATCTATGTGGAAATGTTGAATGAAGATAAAATTTCATTGAATAAATTTTAGTTTGACTTTAGATATTATGTAAAGGATGTTAGATATTTTTGTATTATCATTTTTTTGATATAATAAATAAACAATATCATTATCTTATGATTAACCACACCATTTCAACAGAAATACCTTCTTTCAAGAAACCTAGTATAAATATTTATATGAAGGGATAGAAGTTAAAGAATCAAAAAAACATAACATAAATACATTTTTATATAATCTGAATATATTAAAAAATATAAATGTTAGTTATGGAATTAATTATTTCTTATACTATGGGAAATTTAAATATGAATAAGTTATATTATAGGAATTATGAAAGTCAAGAAACATTTCAAACCTAAAATATAATGAAAATTACATGTTGATATTTTTATAGAAGAAATATGATGGAATTATATAGTATGTTGATAAAAATTGTTTTTTTGGGTATAATGAATCATTTCAATAAAATTGATATTGTTACTTGAGTATGGGATATATGTTGAAAATAGAGGTTAAAATATAGAATATTTAATAGAGAATGTGAAATTATACTATTAAGATGGAATTTAATTGAGACTGTGAAATTATGTGACACAATAGTATTAGTTATAGTAAGGATGAAGGTTATTCATAATAAAATATTGTACAATTTAATTTTTAATTTTAAATATAAAACTAGTTAAAATTCAATAAAAATGAAAACTTCTTTGGATTTTAATATGTCAGCATTTTGAAAAGATGGTTTATTGATATTTTAATGTGTTGAAATTTATTTTAATGAATAATGGTATTATAGAATTTATTTAAATTCCACTAGAATATTTTAATATTATAAATTTTGGATAATAACTCATATAATAGTCATCGATTATTTAGAAATAAATTTAAAACTATAATATTGAAAAAATAAATATTTTTCTTAAGACTGATTTTATAGGTAAAATTTTTTTTATACCATTAATAAAATAAATAAATCACTAATAATAACTTATATTAATGAAATTATTTGATAATAATTATAAAAAATAAATCATAAATTCATATAATTACTATTATTAGTAAATTAATAAAAATAAATTAGTTACATAATCGAAATATGGGTATTCTTGAAAACTATTGTTATCTCATTTTATATATTTACATAAAAAATTTTAAGAAAATTGTAGGAATTGAAATAGTTAAAAATGTATCTATATTTTGAATTGTTATTTTAAAAATTTTATATAATTTCATTTTCATTTTTTCTAATAATGGATGGTAGAAATGACAAATTTTTTCAACATAATAAAGGGTAAAATGGGATACAAGGCTAAAAATAAAGGTACATGTAATCAAGATAACACAAATAAAATATTAAAATCTCATTAGATGGTTTTATTTCCACCTTTAAATATTTATATTTTAAACAATTATAATTTTTATAAAAAATAGCTGAGTAAGAAATGTTTTATATAATAAAATTTCATGTATTTTAATGTTTTCACCTACTTAACAAACAAAATAAAACCTACTCCCATCACATTTTTATACTTGTTGAGTAAATTAACTCAAAAATGAACTACATATATATATTAAAAATATACTTATAAATGTTCTTTAATGTTCATGTTTTCGAAAAATGAACAGTTCAAGGATGCTTAATGTAGAATCCAAATGAATTTTCCCAAAGAAATTGTAATCATCGAAAAAAAATTATTCAGTTTATTTATTTGTCCAAGTACATAATTTTTTTTATATTCAATTAATATAAAAAAAATTATTATAAAAAAATCTATAATATTATTATGATTATGTATCAAATATTTTCTACCTTTTATTCAGTAGATTGAAAATGAGAACACTACTTATTTTTATGGGCATACTTCTTCCTCCAAAAAGTGATACATATCATTTTTATAACATTCATATATTCATATAAATATTAATGTATTTAATGGAAAATTATTATAATTAATAAACTAATATTATTTTTAAAACATAGTATAATTTAATCCTTTTTATTAAATATTTTTTGGAGAATGATAATCCTGCTCACGCATAGGTGCAGACAACCATGTCTGCAAAAATATTTTTTTTTTCATTTACAGTACGAATGGATGATAATTAGGATATTTTTAATGAATATATATGATATAAATTATATAAATGTGATTCAATAAGAGTTGATATAAACATAAATTCTTTCCTTTCAATCCATTAGGAAAATGAAAATGACATCAAATGTACATGCGACATACCTCTACCATGAATGACATATTCGATTTCTATATTAATAAAAATAATGGCTGATTATAAAATTTTATACAATGAATAAAAATTATATTATTTATTTTTTTATAATTTAAAAAATTATCATACATTTCATAACACCTTTGAAATTGATCAATCTACTAAATTAGTTTTGAAGAAATTTTCTGAACTACATTATGTTTCCGATGTAAATGTATCCTATTAAATAAATTGATATCAAATGATTATAAAAGAACCATAAATTTGAATAAATATTAAAATTTTTTGTAAATTTTTTTTCCTTAAATTAAAATTCATTATTTGATAATAGATAATGCATCAGACAATGGATGAATTCAAGTAAAGGGGTTTTCATCCCAATTCAACTCCATTAAGACATATATTATAGTATGTTAAAAATGTATCTAATATAGTATATATAATACACATTTTTCATATTATATACCTATTTAATTAGTATTATTGGTATTCAATGGTTAATTTACTGTTTTTTCTTTTAAGGGTTTTTGGTTATAATGTTATTTATTTTGTGAGGATTTATTTTAAAATATCTCTCAAATTTAGATAATTAATGATTAAATTTATATTTGAATAGTTATATGATATTAATCACTTAATATTATTCTATATTATTATATTATGCTTAATTATAGCCACTCTAGTTTTCTTCCTACATTTGTACACAACGAAACTCAAAATAACCAAAATCAAATTAGAAGAAAAATCTACATAATATCAATTTTTATTTAAGAATATTTCTATATATTTTATGATATATTTAAAATAATTTTTATAGAAATTAATATATAATTTAGTAGGATTCGTAAATATATTTTTCTACTACCATAAACTATATTTACAATTGTTTAATGTGAATCAGTTAATTTTTTTTTTGAATACATCGTTATTGAATATTTACAAATGTGAGAAAACAATGTTCATTGTAACTTATTTGGCATAAATAGATATTCCCACGTACATAAATATAATTCAATACATATATTCCAATAAAAGTATATATTGTTTTTTCATGAAAATAATATTTAATTATTCTAGAAATTTTTCTAAAAATTTATTATTATCTAAAAAAACGAAAAGAATTTTTGATGTAATTAATAACATCATTGTAATAAAAAATAAAAATGGATTTGTAGACTTTTATTTTTATATTTTTAATTCTGTTTTTCTATTTATTTTTAAAAATAAATGGTTTTACTTTAAACGTGAATTTATAATTAATTGTTTTCATTCAATAATATTTTACCGATTTATTCATTATAATTAACTATTTAATGATTTTCATTCTTATGATCATGTTCTATTTAATTGTTCATAATTAATTGTAAAATATTCTTCTCCTTTATATCTATATTATTAGTATCATAGATGTATATAGAATGGTTTATACTAAATTGACATTTTTTTAACTATATAACATTTAAATATACATGGTTAGATGAAGGATGATTGTAAATAATGTTACTTCATTTACTCATGGAATATTGACAATATATATTATTAATTAAATATAGATATTTATTTATTGATAATTCATATTTTTTATTTATTATACTCTTTAGTCAATATTTATAATTTAATTGGAAAATTGTATGTGATGGGTGGGTCCCATTTCTAAATAGTTCATGGATTCTTTGACAAGACTAATGAGGTAAATATTTATTCATATTAGTTTTGTATTTACTTTACATCTTTCAAATAATAGAAATGAATTGGCATATGGCCTCAATTTTATGATTATTGGTGATCTGTATTGAGGAATTTATGGTAATATCATAATCAATAATATTATTTAATTAATTTACATAAATGTTTGTTATTATTGTTAATATTATTTATATTGATACTATTTCCATGGAGATATTTCAATTATCAAGTTTTTGATTAAATAGAATATGTATTTTCTTATTTACACTACCATATTGTTTATACCCAGGTGTTCATGATATATTTTTTTTGTTTGTATTCCCTTAATATACATCAATGATATGTTTTCCTTTCCGGATGATTTGAAAAATATATATTTTATTGATCTTTAAGGATACAGAAATGATTTCCATTATATATTACGTTTTCTAATGTAATATATACATTGTGTTTGTATCTAGTTACCCGAGAATACTAATATACATGATACATTATGATGTGGTATCTCTTATCTTATTCTAATGTAAAAAAGTAATCACTAGATTCAAGTTAGTATATTTATGAGTGATTGTATATGGTATGAGAGTACATTTAGTAGAACCCTTGTGAACATGACACTAAATGAAAAACGTTCAAAAGAAAATTATAATAAACCCCTATAATTTTCGATATATTTTATTGATTTTTATTGTATGGTAAAATAAATATAATTTTATGAGATAATATTTTGTTTGTAACATTTATTTAAGATGTATAACGTTATTAGAAAATGAAATCATATAAACTCCAATATTCAACAAAAGGATTGTTTTTTTGAAAGTCAATATAATATGTTTTTTTGAAGAGTGGATTAGGGATATATTAGGTTATCTAACACATGTTATGAGAAATAAACATTGCAATATTGAAGATCGTATTGACCAACAATATAATTCACCAATTTAGTATCAAACTATTCTATATTCCTGAACATTATTTAATGGAACTACTAATCTATTCATAGATGAGAAATAGATAAAGTATCGTGATATGATATTCTATGATTTGATAAGTAATGAAATGGGAAATGTTAGTTTGGAAATATAATATTTATTGTTAGATGTTTATTGATAGTTATCATTAATCAAGAATACTAAATAAAATAGAAAAATATAAATTTTTGAATGGAAATCATTTAATTTGATATTATTGGGGAAATATTTTCTTCTAGAGAAATAAGTTAAAATGAACGGAATGTTACTCAATATAATGTATAAGGAATGGGAACATATTTCTTAATTTGAGGATTTATTCATAACAGTAGAAAAGAATAAACAGACTATATAAACAATACATAATGAAATATTTATTTTTTTTGATCATAGTTAACCTATGTTGGGGACTGGCCTCTGAATATTTTTCACAATATTATGTTTTAATATCATTTACCAAAATGATAGAGAAATAATATTCTTGTCCTTATTTGATTATGTGAAATTGAAAAATTAATATGTTATATAACACCCATAGTTTGATGTAATTCATCCATTTAATACACATTTTTAGCTTATATAATTTTTGGGTTGAGTTTCATGATTTTATGAATGGTTTATGTGAGTTTAGAAGAAATAATGGGGTTTTATGGTATGATAATAGTTATGGTAAACAATGTTTCATTTCATAGAAACCATGAAAATTGAGATATTTACTATAAGGATGAATAGTTTCCATATGGTATATCCAAACTGTGTTAATAACAATGAATATTTTGTGTTTCCGGACAATATCATCACATTTTCGAGACATGATTATTCAATCCATGCAACAGAACTCTGTGGAAACAAGGGTGATGTCTAGCCGCACTCATATATTTGGTGAATTATTTATTAAATTTTCTTCTGTAATTGTGTGATTTTTATTAAATAAATCTATAAATATTATTAAAATTCCATTTTCATTGCAAAACTATCACCTTTATTATATTTTCATGTCTCTATAAATATAGGATTCCTCTATGAATTTTTTGGAATTCATCTACCATTGAATCCTTTTTCAGCAAATCAATGTCTGTTGGATGTCCAAAATAAATGTTAAGTATCTATTTTCGTTATTTCTATGACGATATTATCATCTAATCTCACAAAAAAATTATTTTGTAACTTATTATATATATATATATGGTATATGATTTTTGTTGATGAGATCCCGATTTTATCTATTATAGGGAAAAAAGTATTTCTGAATCTTGATGTTTATGTGTATATTTGTTGATTCCATCCCCCTTTGTGAGATATTGGATTCTCTATAACCTCAATTTTTTCATTAACGTATAGTTTCTATTTTAATTTCATGGTATACAACGAATATCAAGGAAAACTCATGTTTCACTCCTTTTTGAAAATAATCTTCAATATAATTTAAAAATCATGAATTATAATATTTAATATAAAATAACTTTTTTTCTTGTCTGAAATTGTGAATTTGATTTGACACACACAATGAGTTTGATTAAATGATTTAAATTTAAATATTTTTTAATAAATCAATTGGTTTCAAACATTATCATGTGTGGGTGATGTGTGTTAATAATTAAATGGGATATGATGTTTATATTATGGAAATGGCTAGAATTGATTGAATATTGGCTCTTAGTGAATGGCCCATTAGTAGTATCTTGGAGGCCCATTGAGTAACTACCTATGATTATTGGGTTGTCACCCAGAATGTATGTGTGTAGGACTATGATGGTATGGGTTAGTTTTTTCAAGTATAATTGTGAGATAAATTATTTATACTTTTAGTATTCATATTTATAAATTAGTAAACTATATTTATGATCAATTATTTTGACTTAAATTATAAATATAACAATAAACTATATTAATATTTTCATATTGGTGTCTGAGGGATTATTTTGGGGGATTATAAGTTTGGCATGATTACTCACCCCATTTATATGAACATTGGTACATGTGAATATATTTTTTCCATCATATTTCACTATATAATAATTCATATTTTTCTATTGGGGATCTTGATGTACTTGTATGGTGTCATGCATTTTGAATTTTCCATTTCATTGGAGTCTAGAGTGGTTATACCATACATCATACATCATATGTTATTTTTATGTCATGTTGTTATAGTTAACTAATTTTATTGTTATGATGATATTTTCTATTTCATTAGTGTTTTAAAATTTATAATTCATGAATAATATAGTTTGGATTATATTTATTATTTTTTTATGAAAGGTTTTCGTTATTTAAAGGTAGTAAAATCCTACAAAAGTATATAGATCCCTTGGTCTTTATTGTGATTATTTTCTATATTTGGGGTATTTCCTATGTTTAGTGTCACCAATAATCATTCCATGATAATTGTTATTGTTGGGATATTAACATTTCTATCAAATTTTTAACCCTTTCATATTTGGATGTTATTAGGGAGACAACCAATTCTATTACATGAAATGAATATCATGAAAATATGTAGCATACATATTTATGTTTAACTCCTTATTACTAGGGTTCCTTGAGTAAAAATGTATTATATATGAACCTATTAAAGTGTTTTCATCTTTTTTTCTAGGGTTTAGATGATGAGTTTATCATAATATATATTAGTAATGAATCTACCCCTTTGGATATTATTACACATATTATAATTGGTGATTCATTTAAATTTTTTATATTGATTATCTATTTTTTTTAATTTATGGAATATTATAAGCCACCAATTAACAAGGGAGTTATGAATATTTTTTTTCTAATAGATAAAAAATAATATATTTATGACATAGAAACCTGAAATAAGTGGTTATAGAGAATATGGTTTCACTATAACAAGTGCTGAACCAAAAGATAATTCATTGAATTTGTCAATGTTTTTAGATATTGATAATGAAAAACAAAATTATGAACAAATATAAGAAAATTATTATGTACAGTTTCATATGCATAATCTCCCAAATAATTTTGGGGGATTTTAAACATTCAATTTAAGAATCAGTTCACAGTAGAGTGATTTGGATCACTCATTTCCTTGAAACATGATATGATATAATTTTCATGATATGAGTCTACATGATTAAGTGCATTTCATTACAATAGATGTATATATTTTGCACTCATAAATTTTATTAAGGTTTGACATTAGAGGGATTCGAATAATTTTTTTAAAAAATATTCTACAATACATTTAATGTTAACTAAATTCAAAATTTAATTCATTATTATGAAATAAATTTTATCAGTAATGGAATATGAAACATTGTTTATAAGTAATGTCAATATCTCTATGTTAAAGAAAGATAATATATGAAGGAATAATATTCATATCTATATTTTTACCTGGAATTATTTCTATTATTAATGTTCTTTGTGATAATATGTATAAAAGCAATGTAAATAGAGAAATAATGGAATAAATAGATGTCACTAATAGTTAAATTACATGAAATACATTTATCTATATTGGAATATTTGGTAACTCAAAAATGATGACCTATTGATGATGGATATATACTTCCATGGTGGTAGATGATCACATAACAATACTATTGGATCAGTTAATATTTATTGATACCCTAATATTAATTTTAGTTGTTTCCAATGTGAACCATAGAGAATAAAAAGATAGATTTTATAAAACCTACCTAATCATGTTAGAACTGTAATAATAGAGGTAAATTCTACATTTATTCAGTGAATCTAAAAATCTAGATTCTAAAAATACATCTCATGTGTCTTATATATCCTAGGATTTTACTAAACAGCCATAACAAAATATTTCTCATCCTTAGAACTAATTGATCTATGGTTATTCCAAGAACACCCTGACTCCCAATAAGATGGTATCGTTGTATGAAAGTATAAGAATAGGATGATTGGGTATTTATATGTATGCTTCTAAAAAATTATTATAGATAGTCAATCAGGCCTTCAGCTTCACAAGGTATAATTCATCACAAGTTAATACATTTTATTGTTCTCATAAATATTGGATTATACCACTATTTTATTACATTGTGATTTATTATTATAATGGAATAAATAACGAGTTGATTCACAACATTATTAGTATCAATCCACCTCTCTAAAAATTGGATTGAATGGTATTTATATTTTCTCCATATTTTATAATCATTTATGCAATACATTTTTTAGGGATTCTTGTTTTGGACATGGATATTTTTCACCAAAACCAAGAATTGGATTGGTCACATTATTTCAATAATCATATGAATTGTGATACATTAAAAGTAATTTTTATATATTCTAGTGGAATAATGAATATAATTAAAGGAGTCTAAGATGTCACGGTCGAAAAAGAAGGAACATTATCACCAAGGGTTAATGTTATTTAGTATATATTGAGAAATTCACATTGGGGACTATTAAATCATAGAACACATATTTTCTTATGAAACATGAAAATTATGAATTAATTAAAAGAATTGTGTAACCCTTGTCATTGAATTACATATTTTGGTTCATCCTTTGTAAAAATGGATTCATTATAACATAAGAGAGATATTCACTATATTCACGTACCTTATAATATTGGAACCCATATTATCAGAAACAGATTTAAACCAATGACAAATACAATTGATGAAATATATCTGTATATCTACTTTTAATAAGGTTATACACCTGGAAAATGAATTTTTTTGGGGAATTTTTTAATATGAATGGCATATAATCAATTGGCCATATATTCATGTAACATATAGAAATATTTGAATATGATTTCTTAGATGCACTATGATTTCATTGAGAATAATGGATTCAAACTATTATTTCTAGTGACTCTTAAACATGATTTTGCCTAATAACATATATGTGGTCAATAAAATATTTGATCATTTTTTTAAAACATTACATTAAAACATAATTGTGGGTATACCATTAATATATGGAAATAATATGGGAACAATATATAGTTTTTTCATGATTAGATAGTCATGTCTCTTGTATGTTAGGAACATTTTATTTCTTATTATCACTATTCTGAGAAGTAAATTCATCTAGATAACCTTAAAAATACAATTTTATAGGGGAAAATGTTTTGTGGATAAGTATTAAAGTAATAGTTGGTGATATTTTCAATAAATTATTAACCTATCAGCTGTTCAAGGATAAGAAAACAAGTCTATATAGAATGTTAAAATATTTAACTATACTCTTATGGAAATGTGATTATATATCTATGGACATATTCAACTTTTTAACAAGAAATTTTCTAAACAATGATTCAATCATGGTGATTATAGATGGGCTCATAATATTGTTTTAATTCATTTCAATACATGAATCAAATACAGTAGAAGACCTAAAAATATCTACATTTAGGAAGTGGTAATTGTTTTTTGCAATACCTATTTATATTTTCAATTAATAAGATAATAAATTTACAAAATTGTTTTGGAAATCATTTTAGTATGGTTTCGGTACATATTTGAAATTGATCATGTTTTATCATCCTCAAACAAATAGGATGTCAGCATGAATTGTTAATACACTATAAGATATTCTATAATATTTTTTTATGGATTCTGATGTCTTGTGAGAGGAATATTTACCCTTACAAGAGTTTTCATATAAAAATATTTTTCACATCACAATATATATAACTTCTTTCATGGAATTTTATGGATCTACATTTTAAAAAAACATTTTGGGATAATAACCAAAGAAACTACGTTGTTTGGACATATCATTATTCATTATAAAATTGATAAATTATTAGTAAATGGATAGTTCATGCCAATTTAGTTCTAAAATTATATGAATCATCAAAACCACTCATTATACATTGTTTTTGGAGATCATATAATCTTAAAAGTATATCCAAGTCTAGGAAATCATCGATTGGGTAAGCCTGGACATGTGTTTTTACTATATGTAGGATCATTTTAAATAATTGAAATGATTGGAGATAATTTTTATTTATAGAATTTACCACCTCCGTTCATGTTTATTTATAATGTATTCTATGTAACAATATTTATGAAATACCTTCTTGATCTTATACATGTGATACCATGAGATTATGTTGGTCGTGAAACATATGCTACACTTATTTACCCATAGGTTTTAATTGTGGAATGATAAGATAATTATTATATAGAAACCATATTCCATTATTCAAGGTATTATGTAAACCTTATAAAATTTATGAGAAACAAGGAAAAATGAGAATGAAATGATGGAACAATGGACGAATGTTTTTTCAAATTATTGAAAATCATATAAATTCAAAGGTGGGAAATAAAAATAGTTAGAATAATGTATAACCCCTAATTTGAGGTAATTCTACCATTTATTATTTATTTTGATGTTATATATTTTTTGGGATGATTTTTAAGTGTTTTTGTATTTATTTTTGTTTTTTTTGAACAAATTCTAGGAATGTATATTTTGAGCACTAATAAGGGAATTTACATATGATTTCTAGAAAGCAGTGCACCATAATACTGAAGTCAATTGGTTTGAACAGTTTTTATTAAAATCATGATACTAACATGCATATGACTATTGGGAGAGTAGCATTTTATGGTTTTTAAAAAATGTTTAAAAAAATGTAACAACTATTAATACACCTATGTTATATATAGTATTATTCACACCATTGGAGCATGGTTTGTTAAGCCATGAATCGTAACAAAAAAACATGAATTAATCATATCTAATAATTCAATTTTTAATCTGTTTTATGCCCACATAAATTACATTTATTTCATTTTGGTATAGGTTTTCAATCTATAGGTTCATCATGGTGACATAGAAAACTCCCCTTACATGAAAACATATTTTCAATGTATATAATTGGAATAGATATCTCTAATTGATGATATGTCTCTATTTTTTCGTTTTATGTCTAGATATTATAATATATAACAATGTATAAAATTATATATGATCTATTGTAGACATATCTACGGAGTTTTTTGTGTTTTTGATGAGATATTAATTTGATATATTTTTTGACACAAATCTTTCGCTATGATGTAGAAGACTTATATTTTCATTATTCAGTTTCATCAATCGATATCTGGTTGGGGGACTCCATATTTTCTCTTCATGTTATAGACTTATAATAATTGATTTTTTAATTTTCAGAATTTAATTTCAATGCAAACTTATTACTATATCTTATTGGAAATTCATGGTGTTTGTAATTTTGAAATTGTTTATTTCAATAGATCATGGAAAATATATTTCATCCTGAATTTAATATTGTTAATATGATATGATACATAAATGGTTTTTCAGTGTATGGTATAAAATATTTTAATGTTTTAGTAAATAATTTACTAGTAAAAAATTACATATTTGGATGGTCTTTGTTAATACTTGAATTGGATGTGTTCATTCAAGTATAGTATTAGAATTAGTTTCCAAACTGAAGTCTCCTACAGAATGTTAACATTTGGATGAAGTGGTAGATCATTTAGTATCGACTCATTACTATGGTAAATTCACCAAGAATGAATTTCGGCATGAGTACGAGGACGTTTGTTTTTGTGTTTCAATTTTAATTAGTGATTAAAAATTATATACTTTTAATTTTAATTGTTTTAAATATTTATAATAGTTTGATATTTCACTATTTGGGACTAAATTATACTTTGAAATGGGAGATATGTTTTTAATTTTCAAGTGGAATGAGTTGTTATTTTTTATTTACTTTTGGGAATGATTTCCCACACCCAATATATGCATTATAGGATATGCGTAGATTCTAATTACAATTATATAATAAAGGTATTGATTTCATATTTCTCTTGTTGCTCCTATTGATTTAGTCATCTATAGTTATAGAGTTGGAGTTGATCCTATCCACAGTGTCTGGAGTGGTGTAACCCTGGTTTCTGAGTCATGTTTTAATTTAGAATCCAATTATTCAGGTTTATTATTTCCACTTCACTTTGATATTATAGTTTTTTGGTGTTTTTTTTCACATGTATTATTTATACATTTTGGTTCATATAGTTTGGTTTGTGTCATTTTTTTAGATTGGTTGTAATTATTTAAAAAAAACACCCTCCCTGAATTTAATGATAGTAGTTTTTATATTCACATCATCTCCTAAAGATTGTGGATCCAAGGATCTTTATATGTTAATCGATAGGATTAGAATGTTATAGGGTATTTAGGCACAAGAATAAAAACAAATGTGCAAAATAAAACGTATGCAACAAAAAAGTATCATAAATATGTTAAATATACAATGAAACATCTAGTAAAATTTAAAAATGGTATGATTGTCTTTCATAACTATATAGATATGATCTATCTAACTCATAAATGATAGGGAAATTAAAAATCAATTTTTATCGATCGATTTGACTCTAAAGAGACAGAGAGTTGTCAAAAACAATTCTCCAAGTGCCAACATAGACTACTATATAATTTTTAAATAGAAAATTTCTATGACGGTATGGTTATTATATCTAATGTGGATGTCCCTATTGATTTGAGAGTATATACTGTAGTCATAAACACAATATTAGTTGATACATTATTTTCATCTGGATGTTCTCACTCTTTTCTATCTTCCAAATTTTCTATAAATATTTAATCATAACCTATAAGCCTAAGATGGTTGTTTTCAATCAAGAAAAACATTAGAAATCAAATTTCAACAAGTATTTGAGAATCAATCCCCATTATGATACCTAGAGATACTCTATTTTTAAATTTTGTTTTTATGACTTTACATTACATTGGAAAAATCCTTGGTGTGGATAGAATTAGAAATTATAATATAAAAGTTTATTTACAATATAAGTATATTATTATTTCTGAATGATATGGTGAATTAGGGTCTTCACATAGGGATTCATCATCTTAATCATGTCTTGAACTACCTCTTATAGAAATCCTCAATAAGATTATTGGAGAAGATGACCCAAACGAACCTATGAATTGGAAAGGAAACCTTAGAATTGAAGATTTATAAATTTTCAAGAATAAAATTTTGTGTTTTATAGTGAGATACATATAAATCCATATAATCATGAATATTATATTTATATTAAAATGACCTGTGATAAAAAAATATTATACGTAAGTATACATACATAATGTCCACAGTGGAGATAGTGGAACTAAAGAAAAAACATAAAGCATTATGTAGAAGTGATGAATTATCCCTATTATTTCACATTTGGGAGTCTCTATAATTTTTTAAATAAAAATTAAGGATCTATGAGGTTTTTCATATATTATAGGTAAATAAATTCCATTACTATAAAGAAAAAGTATCATATTCCATGTATTGATTACTTGTTTGAGTGACTTCAAGGAGATGAAAATTTCCAAAACATTTATCTCCATTATAGATATGACGAATGACTTATTACAATTTTATCATGATAATTCCATTGTGGTGATTTTTTATGATATCATGGAATATTATAAAATCTATAAATTGCATAAAAGGAATTGTATAATCATAATTAATACTCAATGAGTAGTGTAATTACATAGAAGATTTAGAATATGAAAAATCAAGGTTCAATAATTTTATTTTAGTAGGCATATTTTCTACAAGGGTAGAATATCATTTTATCATTCAAACAAGAATGTAGATAATACATTTCATGTAATTAAAATAAGAAATATAGCATATGGTATTCTTATATTAGCTTTTAATTATTGGAACATTGTTAAAAGTCACCGTTAACTAACCCCTCATCTATGATTAATAATAATGGGGTTATGTTCAGATTGTTAGAAGAATTTTAGTAATGTTTTCAATGATTAAATTGGAAATATACGATTCAATGCTGTGTAAATTACAATATAAGAAAGATGGATTTGTGATATAAATAATTAATCATAAAATAAAGCTGTTGGATTAATTCTTACGTATAATAATAGATTCGTTCATCATGAATTTATTATTCAATGACCATTGGACAAAATTATCTAATATGTGATCTTGAGTTTATAGTCCTAATATTTATGTTAATTATACAAAGGCATGATCACTACTTTGAAATATGTGAAATATATAAGGAAGACAAAAGTGTAAAATATTTATTTTTTAAAAAAAACTTATCTCATCCTGATACAATAGATATGTATAGAGATACTCAACGATTATAATTTCTAAATACAATACAACCCTATAATGTAAAACTATGTAGTTGAAATTTTGATTAAGAATGATTATAAAGATTTGCCTAAAATATGGACTGAAAAAGATATCATGGATCTATTGAATTTTGATATGGTAATCATTAGTTAAGGGGAACCAAAAATTATTATCTAAATTATCATCAAACATTCATTAATTGAAAATATATAATGTTCACTATATGATGATATTATTTTAAAAAATAAATTTTATTTCATAGGTAATTGGAATCTACAATGCATTATTATGATGATAGTGTATCGAAATTAATAATGATGTTATGTAGTAAATTAATAACTAATCTAAATAGGGAATTACATGACCAATTAAATAACATAAATTCCTAGGTAAACCCAGGTTTCCCCAAAATGTATATATATTTCATAGATTATTTTTGGGAGGATAAAAATATGTAGGTTGTTACTCACTATGTACCAAGTTGATTGGTTTTTCAGTATGTAATTCGTATGAGACATAATTATAAATAATTAATACAAACTATCTATTATTCTATGTTGAATTGGGATGATACTAATATGGAATGTTTCAATAGATTTTCAAATACATATAAATATATGATTTCATGTGGATTTTTGTTAATTTGTTTACCAATTTTGGACATTTTATCACAATATGGGAGGATATAACTCTTGATAATCTACAGATACTAAATATAAATAACATTCCAGGACATCATGACAAACCTCATTTTAATTTATATAGACATTATACAAGAGTTATATCAAAATTAATGAAAATTATTCTGAATTCTATCAATTGGAAGCTAAATTTGCACACTACATATCTACCATGAAAAAATTGAGAGTCTAAAATGAATGTTAAAACATTAGAAGACACAAATGGAAAATGTAAACAAGATTTTAGTTTGTCATAAGATTATTTTTTAACAATGGTAAAATTTTAAGATAAAAATAAGTAAAATTCACACATTCAAATGGATGCGTATGAAATGTTTTTTTGGAAAAATATATCTTACAACAAATTGTTGTGATGAAGTTTGTGAGAGGAATAATCTAAGACCAATTTTTTTTTGAGAAGACAATGATGAAATATAGAACATTATAGTGTAAATTAAAGTATACATAAATTTGGGAAATGTGTTATATTGAAAACTAAATTAAGGGTATAGGATTTTATGTATGGATTGTGTTTTTTTTGAAGGTATCTCTTTGGAAGCATGTTATAGGGTTTTGAGTGAATGTAAAAATAAATACTAGGTTCATCAGGGCCTTTTGTAATTTTCTGATTTAATTGGATATGCGAGTTACCATTTTGAAATTCCACTGAACTTCTCTAATATGAATGATATGTCCATATATCATTATCATGGAAGTATATCTATCACAGAATTCATGTACAAAACTGTGATGAAATAAAATTCGAGACTAATTTATCATATAGAAAGGATACTGTCTAGATTATTGTAACTTGAGATGAAGTGTTATAGAATCATAAAAATCACATAGTAAAGGAAAATTTGATAAATAATAAGGTAAAATAATCAACATGTTAAAATGATAACATTATTATGAAGAACTAATAATATTTTTTATGACGTGATGTTAAACAAATTTTGAGGATGAAAGTTTTAACAAGGGGTTAGTTTAATATATGAATTTAAATTATAGTAGATAAAAATTTTATTCAATATAAACTATATTAAAAATCACATTTATAAAATTTCATTGAACTGAATAAAAAATTTTACAAAATTGAATACAACTATTTGATACAACATGATGAAATTAGAAAAGGATTTATTTTTTGATATTTTTCTGTCAAAAATTATTATTTATAAATAATGAATATGTATAATTATGTTAATTTAAATTAATTTTTAATATTTTGATTAAATTAGGTTAATTATTCATATATTAAATAAAATTTGTTGTAAATAACGATAAAATCATTTTATTGTAAAATGAAAAAAGTTTATGAAAAAATATTTAATGGGATAATTGTATTTCATCCTTTACTATATTAAATTATTTAATAGTAATACATTATTTTATGGTAATATATTGATAATATACCTAATAATTAATATTATAATTCATTAAATGATTTTTCCTAGGAAAATTATAGGAATAAAATAATTTTATTATTAAAAATTAAATTATCCAAACAAAAATTATATTGTCGTGTTTTGTGGGTTTACAAAATGTTTTAGGAATATAATAGGAATGTTAATTTATAAAATTGTATCGATATATAAAATAATTTTTTATAATTTTTTTAAAATATCATTTTAATCTTTGGTAGTAATTTAAAGTAACCATAGTAAAACATTATAACCAAAACTAAGGGAAAACCAGTTAAAAGGGTCAACAAAAAGGGATTAGGATTAATGGTCATAAAAACAACAAGACAAAATCTAATCTCATGGTTTTATATCTATAATAATATTAACATGATCAAATGAATGTTAATTGTTTTTGACATTATGTTATTAATACATATACTATATAATAATGTTTCGAGTATCTAAAGGTCTTCTTCCCACTTTAGTTATTATAAGGAACAACCACCTATCATTGGTCAACACTTGGTGAGAAATATTTTCTAGAAAATTTCAACAAAAATATCTTGTTATTATATTTATGCTAATCCTATAGGTTTTTTTCATCTCAAAATACCAATTCAAAAATTAATACTTTGTAATTGATGTGATTTTTTCCAAATAAGGGGTAATTGATTTAATCAAATCTTTTATATTTTCTATATATTCTCCATATGATGGATAATGAAAATTTCATTTTTGCATAAGCCATAAAAACTACATCCACAAAGGGATGTGTATAATTTTTCAATGAAAACTATTATGTATGGTAATAATTATGTATTTAATGAAATTTTGTAAATTTTTTGACATAATAACAATTTTAAAAAAATAAAATATTACATGACTTCTTACCCTCTCAACTATTGGAAAACGATAACATCACTCCTACGTATAATTGGTCTATACCATCCAAAAATAATAATGTGATTATTTTTATTTTATACTAACATGGATATTTATAAGGATATTGTTTGTAAGAAAATCTACACCGTAGGAAACAAATACTTGAAGACCATAAAAAATATTCCAAAAAGGATGCTTTTCAATGTTTCATCACACATCCCTCCAACACTGCGACCACCACATTGTAGAGAGCTTATCGACACCCACTATAATGAAATGTGATAGATGACTCTGAAACTATGATGATGTTGAATGAAATTAGAGTTCTCCACGAGTATTGCAGAGGGAATAACGGAAAACATCCCAGTGAAAAAAAAATTATGGATACCATAATCCACTGTGACAACTACAGAGTGAGTGAATGTAGACTCTATGATTATGAGAGACCTGATATAGTCTACCCTTTTGAGAGGAACAAGAACTACTTCACACTGGGTCTGCCGCTCATCACACCCATATGGCTCATATAAATACCTGGATTCACCCCTCAAAAAAGGTCAACCACCATTTCCATTCCCTTTCAAATAACTAAAATCATCAATAACCCCTTTCAATGATAACCATGAGAAAAATAAAACATCTTAGGTACTCTAAAATGGAAAAATCACTATCCCATTACCAAAATTTACCCTCTCTTCATGGAGGGATATCCTTCACAGAGCCTATGGGACATTGCAAAGGAAGACGACCCCACTGGGTAATAAGGACTTCACAGTTCAAAAATCAACCACAAAATACATTTGTACATCGTGCTTATACTGGGTCAGAATGCCCTGGATGCCCATATGATATACAAGCCCCTATACTTTTCCAACCTTCATTCTCAATGATACCACGAGCTCTATGAGACCCTGTGCTTTATCATCTCATATTCTCTGAGAGCCCCCATGATCTGTGATCCTATGTTCTATGAGATCCCTTATGCTCTACAAGCCATGAGCTCTGTGATCCCCTACGCTTTACAAGACCATGTGATCTGAGATTCCATGTTCCATATGATCCCCAGTCCTTTATGACCCCATCATCTATGAAAAGTCTTGTGATCTGTGTGTCCATGTGTTCTACAATCTCTATATTATTGTGAATTCCATCTATGAGATGCATTTTTCTAATTAAACCTTCTCCCAAGCATCAATCCAGGCTTTTATGAAGTTATTTCAAATAACCGTGGGCGAAACATCATGTTGTGTTTCATTGACCCATGCTTCCTCGCATAGAAAAACTAATATAAATTATTTCATAGCATGGCCATTCTAATGTTATACCCATGATGGATCAATATTCAACCCAATATATATATATGTGTGTAATTACATGTTTCTTCCCTCCATCAAGGGTCGTTTGGTACAAGATATGTATGTTATAGGGGTGGGGAGTTAATCGTCAACGTCCTTACTGCAAGACGTTAACTGTCCAACCACACTCTACCTCATCACATGATGTTAAATTATGATCAACACATAACTAACATGCCATGAGTGTATATTAATGGGGATGGGAACCATCTCCCTCTAACTCATCCACCCTCTGCACCTCATCTCCCTATGCACCTCGGGCAATATCTGCCTAAGCCCAGACAACCTCAGATACTGTGGGGGAGGGTTAGATAAAATTACCATATCCCCCTCGTACGTCCGGAGATCCTACATTTTTATCAAGAATCCCTCTTGGAATAAGTCCCAGTCATCATCTCCATGGGATACTATCCATGTGTAATCCCCACACTAGCTCTTAGGGGATCAATTTTTACAACCTGATTACCATGTCTGTTTTGGCCACATATTTCACTCACCATGCATGACTGATGAGGGATTAGAGTGATAATCAACCCTTCCATCATCTATGGGATGACTTTGTGTGTAATCCCCATTCCCCTATCATCTAAACTACTTAGTCTTTGATATTTCCCCTATTCATGCATGCTATGTTGGAAGCCTCTTAGAGTTTCAAACACCTTATCCCTCTTTCACAACCATTTCATGTCGGTTAATTTCTCATCCCACAAAATGATAAATAAAATACCCCTCTCATCCCACGTGGAGTTAAATTTTATATATTTAATGTACAAGAGTGTTGATAATTGTCTCCTAATACATATTACATAGGAATCCTCCTCGAAGATCAACCCCAATCATTTGTGATCATATGTGTCCCCTTTATAGGGGCTTGCATCCTTGGTCCAATAAATTGGGGTGTCAAATAAGTTCCTTCCATGCTAACCATGAATATTCCCCATACATAATCCATATTACTCTAACCAATAGTTTCCCTATTATGATTGGATTCTAATCACGCATTAGTCTCAACAAGACGTCTTGTTTAATTACTTGTGTACACCCCAATACTATGCCACCATATCCGAATTATGTCGACTATTATCATTTTTCATCTTGAGAAAGGTATGTTGGAGGTCTCTTAGAGATTCAACCTCATCACATATGCTGAGTAATTTCTCTCCCATTAGCCATTTTGTATTTGTAAGTTCATGCCCCAACCTGGAGGTTCTACTTTTTTTGGGTCCCATCCATGCATCTATTCTCATTAGCCTCCTCCATTGGGGACTCATAACCCCATTCTAGAACAAGTTTGACATTTATTCTCTCCCATGAGGACATGTAGGAATCCACTTAGAGGGTCAAGCCCACTGATGTAACCTCAACACTAGTCTTTGGTTACATACCTACTCCTTCCATCCTTCAACACTCCCTCCATATCCATACTGATTCCACCTGAGTCATCATCTCCTATTGAAATCATTCCATCCTTAGGAAGATAACAATGTGTAAGAACCATAATTTATTTTAACCTTTTTAACACTAAGGCCTCTAACCACACTTATGTCCCATCATTTATTCGGGTTATTTTCCAATATGTACACACTGATCAAATGATTCACCCTCTAGAACTATATGGACATTAAATCCCTACCATCGAGAAATATAGGAATCCTATTTAAGGTTAGAGACCAATATATTCACCTATAAAATGGCCTTCGGTTTCATCCCCACTCATTACATCCTTCGACAATCCATCCATACCCATCCTAATTCCACATGGGCTATCAGATCCCAGTGAAATCATGACATCCTCAAGATACTAATCATGAGTTAGTCCCATTAATTTTATTGATTATTTGTATCACTCAGGATTCTATACACACGAACTTACTAGAATGTGTTTGGGTTGTTTTCCATTATTTACATCCTGATCCCATGATTCACCAACTCAAAACACATGTGTTTTGATCCCTGTATTCTATACAGGGTATATAAGAGGCCTCCTGGAGGTTCAATCATAGCCAACGACAATCCTTGGTGTCCCTTTTCATGACCCAATCATCCATAGATCCATCCTCATTTTGAATCATGATCCAACAATCTGGTAAGCCTCCCATGTTCTTTCCTCAAGGCATGTACCTATATCATCCACCCCCATCAATGTTATGATCGGTCCAATCCATCACTATTAGTTAAACTCACGAAATACCACATGTTAAACATTAGAAATCAAGGAAAACCTTGGATACATTCATATGGAATACAATTAAATGCGCTTGATGTGGGATTCCTTGGGGTTATGCTCCCTCGAAAATCCCTATCATGTTGAAAATAAATCCCAGGGTAATAGTGTTTTAGTGTCTACACATAATAGAGATGCCCAACATGACGACTCCCCCCACTGATGGTTTCTTCCATAACACAAACCCATTGAATATCCTAATAAAAGAAGTTGAATTAACTGACATTATTAATTTTAATCCCTCGCATAGATTTTCTAAAACATTGTCTTTATTGTCAAGGGAGCCCTATTAAAGTAAATGAATTTCAAGGAGGAATCCACAAAAGGAGGGATTGAAATACCATCATCACATTCATATAATGGGGAAAATATTCCTACCTAAGTGACATATTCCTCCCACCTTTAGAAAGGGATAATTTTGTTCAAAATAATCATGACATCGATATACAGATGTGTGCCTCAGAAACACAAATGTTTAAACCTATATAAATTTATTTTCCAAAATATGGGGATTGGTTGAATTTCACAAATTAGTATGTATGTGTGTCTCTAGATCCAGCTATCCAGTGCTAGGTCCCACCAAGAAAAAAGTTGTACTGGTTTAAAACTCACTAGGATTAGAGTAGTTTTTCATTGGGCATCCCAGTCTGTGACATTGTCAACATGGATCATTCTATCAATCCATGTAATATTTAACATCATTGGGGCACTGTGCATTTATTTCCATCTATATGTACTAATGTCTTAATTTTACTTCTTTATTGTACCCTTGATATAGATATAGGAAGCTGATCACCTCCCACCCGCAGATGCATGGTCACAGACAATTCTAACATAGTAGTCATGCATGGCTCCATTTCTTCATTGAAAACATTCAATAAAACCACATTTTTTCACCCACACCCTATATCCCCGTCTAAATCTATTCAATGGATGCTGAAAAATACTCTTTTCTGTCCATACAAACAGGAGGTTGTTATCTATGCAAGGGACATGTCTCATAAAAACATGGAGGCCTCTATGAACTTTCAGCCCTGCTACCCCAATGCCGGTATAGGGAGATGATTATCCCTAATGGAAACATATATAGCTTTAGGAGCCTATCTCTAGAGTGCTCCTCAAATTCATCCCTTAACCGGATAATGTAATGGATGTTCGAGTTCACCTTGCTATGAAATCATCCACATAAATTCCATAGAGGACTCACACCAAGACACACCAACATTACCATCAGGACATACATGTCGTATAGTATGTAGTTCAGTAACTTATATTGACATCTCTAGTACTACTGACCCTACGTCAATGTTAGGTACTGTATCAATAATATGCTACCAGGGTTCCTCATCTTCAACACCTTCTGTATCCCAAGACAGCTTGGGCACAAGACATTGTCCCACTATTACTACTAAGTAGTAGAATCTCTCTATTATCAAGATGAGAAACATCCATGTCTATTCAGGTATGAGGTACCAGCCACCCCAGAAAAAGGGTGAGTTGAATCCATTGGTCATTGGTGAAAGCATCATCAATTGTGGGCTGAACCGTGATATTGATATCATGTATGGAGGTCCTCCCCGTATAATAATTAGACAGAGTTTTGGTTATCCCTACTCTCATGTCCAATATGGATGTCCTCCCCATGCAATTGGCACTCGCCAGAGCGGAGATCATCCTCGTCTTATCGACACCCTATACGAAGGACCACCCCATTCCCTTGGTCTCAGGTATGAAAACTTCTCATTCCTACTAGGTTAACAACATGATGATACTTCTTTCCCATTCACATACCAACTTGGAGGTCCCCCCAGTGTTTTCACTGACATCAGAAGAGGTACTCCCTATATCAATTATGGTTGTCATGATGGAAATTCCTGTAACCAGTAAAGTCATAATGAAGGTCTCCTTTATACCAAAACTACCAGAGATGGATGACACAAATTTCCTCACTATATTATGGACAACCACCATGGAGGTCCTCCCCTTTTTCTTACTATCTCCAGTAGGGTCCATCCATTCTCCATCAATATCAATCATAGAGGCACTCGCTAGGTTCCATTAAACAATATCCTACGGGCCCATCACACCCCATCTCATCAATTTGGAGGTCCTCTCCGTGCCAAAGAATTTATTTTCTCTAATGAAAAATCCCAGGGCTGGATGGTGGGTCATATTCACTAGAGGAAGAACAAAATGAACCTCAAACCGCAATCAAATCTATACACTTTTTAGATTCTGATGCAGAGTGAGATTCAATAATTGCACCTTCACACTGATTCTCTCTGTCAGGAATGGGTCTTGAACATGGTGTATCAACCACATCCATTTGTAAGGTGAAATCCACAATATACCAACATCACTCCTAAGATACATATAATAGGAGGACGATTTTGACCCTTTTCAGGAATAGTGATACAAACATCCATATCATCAAGATGATCATTATCCACTTCAAAAAGAGGTCATGAGGATTTTTTCTGGAGACTGATAGAGGATGAGAAATATGATGACCCACCTTTATTGACTGAAGCCCCTGAATTGAAATGATTGGTCACTATTACTTCTTATAGGTATTTGGTGACATTATAAGTGAATTCTTTGGAATAATTCTCAATATGATACAACTTTTCATCATGCACACGAAATTACCCAATGGCCAGTCTACCTCCACAATAGTTAGCTGTTATGCCATTATTGGCCCCACGACCATCTCCATTTGAAGAGATGGGAAATCTATGGTCGAATCCCAAGTCTATGCATATATGTCTTTTATAAATTTTCATAGTGGACCATTTCCTAGATATTTTTTTCCCAATTACAACCTAAAAAATTAAATTTTGTATGAACCTAACCCTGTATGAGTTTTTCTGCCTCCATCAGTCCTTATAGATTATGAATTTCCATCTCATTTATCAGAATCTAGATTACCCAAAGAGTCGGGAATACTACGAAGACTTTGCCCAGCGGTGCCACCTAGTTGACTTGGATACACTCCATATTTCTCATCACCATATATCTCCATTTCATCATTTAAGCCTACATAAACATTGTGTAAAAATCACTACTATGCTCTGAAAAGTTATCAAATATCCTTACCTTTATGTCTAGATATGTGGCAGTGGGATGTATGCTTCCTTAAATTTCATTCCTATAAACTTATATCCAGGTTTAATCGGTGATATCGATGATATTACCCCAGAAATCATCATAGTGAACATGGTTGTTGCTAAGATATACTCTGAAGGGGGAACTAGAACAATTCATAGTGACTATGAATTTCTTGATAGGATAGTAAAACTCCTTGCAGATCATGCATGTGTCTATATATACCAACAAAGAACTTTTCATAAACATCTTGTACCTTCTTAGTCAATGCCTATCAGTAGAGATCTCAGCAAAGGGATAGGGAAAATTGGGATTGACCACCCATATGAACCATATTGATAAGTGAATGTGATGAATGATGAACTATAAAAGGCAGTGTTGTGATAATACCTTGCAGAACAGAAGAAGACGACTGACGAGCTCTTTGTCGTGAATCCACAGAATGAAAACCAATTAATTGTAATGTATGACCAGGAAAAAGGGGAAGGGGAAGGGGAAGGTAGACCCTCCTACTGGTGAGTTTATTTTTTCTAATATTGATAGCCATTCCCATCTAGACAAGGTACATGCATGTGTTTATGGAAGTGGTCATGATTTTCAACACCCAATACACCAGAGTCGTGTGAAAATCGTATCCAAGACCCATCTTAGGTTCAACCGACTCCTCCATAGGTCCCACTGAATTTTCTATAGGTTATTCCCTTAGAGACTTGGGAAATTCTTCTAGTGGCCCCATAAGGTGTGGGGAGAGACTACCTCATTAAAGAACATAGAAACAATTTGATAATAAAGGAACTTCTTCATGATTAGAATACATGTCTTTTTTATTCAATCACAGCACTTATTTGTCTCCATGAGGCCTTAAGAACAAGATTTTTTGAAATCCAGTAGGATTGAAAGCCATATCTATCATGGGTGGAGATTATTCAAGAATGATCGAGTTTAAAAAATCATACCTTCTACCCCATTAATGGGACGAGCGATCCTCTATAGAATTTGGATCGATTTATTTCATGGTTTGGACCCATTATAGGAACTCTAGTGTAGTAGCATCCAACAATGATCTAGAGTTTTGTACATATATTTGATGTTCCTGAATTTTTATGGAACTACTAGTTACCCATTGGCTCAATAGCTTCTTGTTAGGATCTTCGTAGGAAGTTTCTCTACGATGTTAGTTCCACAACTCAATATAAGAGTATTACTGACCACTTCATGTGAAAGAAGTGTCCTACTGAATGTGATGCCAACATTTTTTCCATGTGGAAGGGCCTCACGTATTCCAATAATATAACACTAACCCAGAAATAGCTACTAATTTTTTTCAGAAGAATGTAAAGACAGAATTGTTCCCTTATCTCATCACTCAAGATGTCGTAGCTGGGTTCCGAGATTTCACTTACAAAGATCAATGTTTATAATAATCTTTAATTCATCCATGAAGGAACATCTATTTCATCCAGTAGATCGCACACAAATATATACTAATGTTGATACCACCACGTTAGCACAAAACAGTCCCACTGAAGTTGAATTGTTTCTCGTAGAGCTTCCACCGCATCTTTTCCTAGACCCACCACCTCATTGGCAGCCATCAGCTAAGTGGATCCCACTTCAAAATTTTAATTTTCCCATGTAACGTGCAACTGCCACATATGGGAGATAATCATTTTCTACCTTCTATATAGGAAATTTCATCCACTCATTTGGGAAAGGCTCCTAGAGGACCTTTCTTGGATCGGATGAGCCCGACCAACTCATTTATCTTGTATCAGGTTCCCGATTATTTCCAATATTTCTTAGATGACTTAATCCCATGATTTATATAATTCAAGAGTCCTGAAGAGGAATGTCTCACTAATCACCCCAATTATATTCTTTATCATCGGTTCCATTGGAATAACATTAAGATATTCTATGTGTTTATAGACTATCTCCAAGACTAGCTTGATAACAACATATTCATATTGGGTCCAGCCCTAAAATTGGTGGAATGTGTGTTTGTAATGATTGGCAGTGACATTGAGGGTGAATGGAAGTAGGTTTCTAACAATGGGTTTAAAAATATTATTACCAGATGGAACTCATGGTAGTCTCAAAATCCCATGGTATTATCCATGAATATTTGAATTGGACAGAGCCTTTAGAATTTGTTGTGCCTCCTTCAGCTACTACCTCTGAATGAACATATTATCCTTCATCCTCTAAGGGGAGATGCATCTATTATTAAAGGGAAAATAATTCCCTATTAATAGGCTAAATATTTCATGTACATTTAGTGACATCATTCCCCTAATGACGGGGAATTACCCTATAATGATCCTATCATCAGAGGTTTCTTTGATTGATGACCATTGGAATTCTCTCATCAATACCGTCAAGATGGTAAATTTATATATGGCACCTTATGATGAATAGATCTAGGTGGACCCTCACAATTTTCCCAATCGATTCCAGTTTTAAAGAAACTTCGGGTATGCAGTATCTAGAATGCATTGGCCAGTGCTTATATGCATGTGATGCATTCCACTAAGACCAAATAGTAGGTCCAACATGGAGCTCAACACACATAGTCTTCTCATCTCATTTATTAAGATTCACATCCTCCTCCATTCGTGATTATTGATCATGATGAGAAACCAAGACCATTTTATGATCATCCACATTCAATTGTGGGTGTAACTCAGTCATCTTGTTGTAACTTAGTTGCAACTCAAATATTTTTTACTAGTGAATAACAGTACATTCCTATCACTAGCATGAATTTGTTGGTTCACCAGCAGCTCTCGTCAAACGTCCTACCACAGAGTGACCCGCTCTTAGAAAAAGTGTATACCTGACATGGATCTATGATGTCATCAAGCATATTTCAAGAATTCTTGTGAGGATCTCTATCATTAAGGCTCTATGTCTATCAGTATATATTTTTAAAATCCTTACAGAAGTCTTATGGACCCCCCTCTAGTTTGAGTCAAAGGAATCATCTGTCGATGCCTTCTATGATGAGACAGTCGAGCATGTTGAATTTTAGTGTTTCATCAATTTCTTTAGAGAAGGAAAATGTTCATCTATACTTGTGTACATCCACTAACTATACATTAATATCCAATTCAATGGCCTTGTGGTCCGCTTCTATATTATCATCATGGGTTATTGGATCATCCTTATCCCAACATAGGATCTCTGCAATATATAGCTATATGAAACAGATATGAGCCCCTATAACGAAAGTTTTGAATTTCATGACATGATGTATCAAACACCAGTTGGAATGATCATCCTAATGACCTAGTTCTGTTCCCCATTCCACATCACATAGTTCATGGTTTTCTCACAATACCCTAATTAGAACACATTGATTGGTAGGCCATGGCTCCACCTACATGGGTCAGTCCCTTCCCCTTAGCCCCAATGCCTTAGGTACTCCCTCAATTGGCAAGGAGGAATAATCCAAGGTGAATCACCCCACTTTTCCTATTGTGAATTATTGTACATGGATACCAGTTACTACAAGATAATGTACTGAAGGTTATAGTCCAATGAGGATGAACATGCTACATGTGTGATCGACCCTTGGACATACCTCTATGGTGCCTACTTTTTCACAGTTCACTGATCAAAGGCCACAACCCAAGACATGGGGAAATGCTTCGTTTTTATTAGGGAATAGGGGGATGTGTGTTCCCTAATCTATGTAATTCCATTATATCCCCTCATATTCATCAAAAAATAATTATTGGTTGATCCTAGATTTCCCTACCTCAATAATGTAGTGGGATGCCCACACCAAGGCAACAAAGATATATCATAATTGATTGTTTCTTGAGGCATGGATAAATGGGCTCAAGAGTACGTGAATCAATTACATTGATATTATCAAACATGCCCACATTGGATTAATGTTAGATGGTATCTAGTTGATAGTTTTTGACGTTGTCATTTTAGCATTGTAGGAGACCCCTAGGGAGGTTTCCACTACTGCCCAGGCTATCATCAGTGTCCCAATATGATATGTCAACTCAAGGTAATTTCCTCATACTGATAATACTCTCATCAGGGATGAAGAAGAGTATTTGGAAGATTCCCCTCCCCTATTCGAATAGGGAATATATTCTATGGTTGATGAATTGGTACAAGTAAAACCCAGTATCGAGATGGATATGAAACCAACAATGATCAGCATTGTGATTCCTATAGAATAGAAACAACAACAAATGGATTTCCTAAAAATTCATTTTGATTCATTTTCATGGTGTTATGAGGGGATGCTGGTCCTATATCCTTAGTTCATTGTGTAACATCTCAATCTCCAAGTAAATCATCACGAGTTCAAACAACCTCATTGAAAGATGTTCCATTATAATGAATCCATGGTCATGGCCAATGTTGATAATCCAATAAAATACAACATGTTGAATGAGGTCCAATAACATAGAAGGATTGCTCACATTATGCCTGTCAGGATGAATAGTAGGAAGATTAGAGTCGGTAACAACTTCTGGGATCTCAACTGTCAATGCTCGAAGGATGATATTCCACTTCCTATGACATAACTATTATTTGACTCCAAAGTGGGGTTCTAATATCTTTTCATCATGTATGGTTACTCCAGATATAATAAAAAATTTAATGGTCCCCAAGGGGGGTGATTCTAATATTCTCATGGAACCACAATGTACATTATGCTCCTAGGAAATTCCTTTCTGCCTATATAATGTAGGTTCCACCTATTAGAATACAATTCACAACATATTTGACATGATCATAGGGACATTGGTAGAATTCAATGTGGATAATCTAGTGAACAAATCTATCATATGTCTAGACCTTCTGAATTATCTTAACAAAGTGTTCGGATTCCTCCATTACCACTATCTGAATATGAACCCCTTGAAGTGTTCCTTTCTGGTAACCTCTAGAATGCTTCTTGGATGTTTTTTTCAAATATATAGGCATTCATATCGATCTAGAAAAATTAGATCCATTATTCGAATGTTTCCTCCGAGTAATATTCCTTAGCTTTGATGATTTCTGGGCCACATAGAATATATATGTAGATTAATTGAAAATCTAGCTAGAAAATTGAATTCATTTTCCCAGATAATGAACAAAGGTTCTAATTAATAGTGGGATGAATAGTGTCATATTTCTTTTTAGGAAATCAATTAGTACCTGCTATATCCTCTGGTTATGAGGCCACTCATTTCTAGAAGGTCGTCAGTCCTTTATATGACCACTCTGAAATGGTCCTGTGGTGACATTCCTGCCCAAAAAATGATGTAATAAATAACATTTTATAACATCCCATCCACATGCTCCTTGATGTAGAGACAAGTTATTACCCTATCAAGAGGATCTGTCTTGCACTGTTTTTCATAGCATAGATATTTCGACATTACATGAAGAAATATGAGATTCAGTAGGTTTCCCAAGTGGATTTAGAGAATTATATTATGAACCGCCCCATGTTGACAGCTCTTCTATCTTATTGGACAGTGATCCTTCAATTGTTCAACATCATGTTTGTCTCCCATTAGTATATTAAGGGAAAATAATTAGTATCCTTTCATACATCACTTAATTCCCCCAAAGAACAATCTATGGATCTTTAAATTATATATGAGTAAATACTCTTAGTGGATAAAAACATTATATATTTGGAAATTCATTATGATGGGGATTACCGAATCCATACATGAAGGATTCTCAAAGATCCTGGACCCAATGGAGTGGCCATGGGTATCATCTTTATCATGCCTTCATAAGATGTCATGTGCTATTCATTCATGTTTTTAGAATGTTGTACGAATAATGATGTGGATAATCAAGCCCTCATCACTTATCTTGAACTGGACCATGACACTGGTTCTCCCCACCTAATTATGAAAGGGGGTTTTCCACTAGTCATCAATCATATGGATGATAATTACATTATCAGTAAATTGGATCTCATACCTCTATCAGAGCCTACTATCCAAATGATGGACCAATTTCCTTATCATCTAGAATTAACTTGTGTCCCTCGATCAAAAAACGCTCAAGTTGATCCATTGGAATGCCAAGCTATATCTCTTACAGTGCATGACCAGGATGATTTAATAATACATGTGGCAGCTCTAAGAGTTATCTCCCATTTCACACTGGATGGAGATGTTATCCCACAAGTAATACACTTTACCACTTATTACTCCACATTAGGACCGTGATGTACCCCTTCTATAGTATAGGAGGAGGCCCATGATTGGAAGATCCCCATTATTGAGTATCTTCATCATGATAATATCCCAAATGATCAAGTTGAACACAAGCGAGTCCATCGTCACGTAGTGCAGTTCAACCTACAAATTGGTACATTTCCAAGGCATATCTTCCACACACATGGTTTTGACTGAATTATCTAGCTTTTTATTCAAGAAGTAGATATTTCCATGGTTATATATGATGTTTAGGCCAGTTACAAAGGGGTTCATCATGTAGGGCTCAAATTATCTCATCATATTTGATGATTGTGCTATTTTTGTTCCACCATGATCCATCACTGAATAGAATTTTTCAATATGTGTTATATGTTCAAGACCCATTATAATATTGTGAATAGGACACCAGAGCCTCTCCAATCTACCAAGTACTCATGGCCCATTTATATCTGGGGACATGATGTCAGGGGACCATACTCACCAGTAACAGTTCTGTAGTGTAGATTCATCATGACCACTAAGCATTTCTTTTCCATGGGGGAAGAGGCAGTTCTTCTCAAGGATGTTATGTCATGTTTCATCGTTGACTTCATGAACTCTAATATCATAATCCAATTCCATTTCCCTCACACCATCCTCAATGATAACAAAACCAACTTCTAGGAATCTTGATCTGAAGAAACTGTATGCTATGTACAATAAAATATTTAATAAAACAAATTTCTATCATGCGCATGAAAATGGAATTATTGTGGATTTCAAAAAAAACAATATAACAAAATTTATAATATGGTTAGTTATAACAAGAAGAGATGTCCAAACCCCCCCCCAATAATCTATGGGTTTACCAGACGACGAATCATAATTCCACCCAGGTGACACCATATTCCATGGTGTTTGGAAAAGAGGCATTCATTCCCAACTAGATTCATTTACCCTCAATGAACAAAAATCTACGACTTTAAGGCAATAGATAAATTAGATGAAATCAGTGTGGCTAAACTGAAGTTCTTGAGATAATAGGCTTCAATCCTTAAACAATCTAGAATGGAATTAGATCAAGTTATCAAAAGAATTCTATATGTATGTTCATATCCTATATTTCTTACAATGTGACACAATATTGTCTATTTGAATGCCAATGACACCCAACAAGAAGCCACTGATGCTGGATCCCAAATGTGAGGTACAATATGTCATTCAAAATGTTTACCACAATGGTGGATACTCTATTTTCAATATGGATGGTTAGAATATTAGTCCTCCCACTAATGACAAATTCATCACGATGTACTTTTCAAAAAGGAATCTCTACCAAGGAAGTTGTTATATTGCCTATCCTTATCTGGAATGACGTCAAACAATAAATGGTATGTTCTCTAAAACCATAAACATAGATCCCTTTCATCCTAATTGACATTAAAATACATGTTTTCTTAGCTCTATGACTATAATCTACGATCCATTTCATCCTGCAAGATGTTAAAATGTATATAGTCAAAGTTATATGACCCAAATATAAGATCCCATTATTTCTTAAAATATTTTAATCTATAAATTTTATTATCTCTAAAACCATATACTATGATCCCTTTCGTCGTACATGACATTAAACTATAAATGGTCCATAATATATGACCCAAAACTAAGATCAATTTCATCCTACAAGATGTTAAACTATAGATGGTCTGAGATCTATGACCTTAAAATATGATCCCTTCCATTCTTCTTGACGTTGAACTGTCAATGGTATGATCTCTACCACCCTAAACTACGATCAATTTTATCCTATAAGATGTTAAACTATAAATTTTTCGTTCCCTATAAACCATAACTAATATAAATTTCATCCTAAAATATGTTAATCTATAAATTATTTGAGCTTTGTGACACTAAAAAAATGTCCCTTTTGGCTTACAAGATGTTAAACTATAAATGGTTCATGTTCTATGACCCTAAAGTAAGATACCTTCCATCCTGAAAGACATTATACGTTAAATGTTACGAGCACTACGACACTAATCTAAGACCCCTTTCATACTGCTAGATGTTATTCTATAAATGGTCTAAGCTCTACGACACTAAACTATGATTCATTTCATCCTGCATGATTATAAACTACAAACGGTCAATACAACTCATTGTTTGATCTCTCTGAACATAAGCTAATATCTCCCTCATCTTTATCGGATGGCGTTAAACTGTATGAGTATCACCATGCTTCAAACATCCCGTCATTTTGTACACCATCATATTTTACATCTGAATGGATCCTCCTAGTGGCAGGGTCCCTCCCAATCGTTGATCACCAACTGTTTGGGGATAACATCCCATATGATCTCTAATGATGTTTGACACAAGTCATGAATTTGAATGTGGTCATCGGTCGATAGTAAATTTTATGTTCCCAGTCCAGGTCACACAAGATGGATACTTTGTTGATAACATGGTTAACATTTATCCTCATTCATTATTTCAATCCCCATGGACTCCCAAATGATAGCCGTGGGGATTCTCTATTTTTATGCCATTCTTAACACACACCCAACATTTAACTGGGCATCTACAATCTGATCTCGATGACTATAAAAAAATATCATGAACAACCTTATTACATGACATTAAACTGCACATAATTTTTCAAACTATGTCCGTCTTGATTCACATCCTCATGGGAAATTTAAGAATACACAGACATTTCATCCTCGGGTCTAACCTAAGATCATCTATTTTTCTCCTGGATCATTGGACTATGTTCTCTCCAAATTTTTTAATGGTGTGGTTTATGTGGACTTATGTCCTCATTCAGATAAGGTTATTATTCCACTATATACACTTTCCTGTTGGAGATACAACCTTTTCCTCATTCTTACCGCATTGCTTTATACTACACAGCTATTCAAAACTACGTACATCATCATTCTATTCCATATAAGATACATAGTAACGCCCAAACATTTAATCTTTGGGTACATCCTCAAATCCCACAAACATTTCTGGACCTTTGGCCTATTTTATCACTCGATTACGTGTTGTGGTTTAGATTTATTTACTCATTCACATCAGGTTTTCAATAACCCTTGTACATACCTCTCTCGAGATCACCCCATACTCTTTTCCCTCATCCTTACTGTGTGATGTTAAACTATGGGGCTTTTTAGAACTATGTCAAGCATGTTTCTCATCCTTATGAGATACGTAGGAACACATGGACTTTTAGTTTTTATTTATAGACCTATATCCCTTGATTTTTATTGGCACCTTCTCCAATAGTTTCCCCATGGAATAACATAATGTACTGTTTTATTTTTTTCATCGTTCACATCAGAAATGATTTATCATTTCATGTGAATTCCCTTTAGAGCATCATTATACTAAATGCATCCAAACCATAAGAAATTAATCAATGTGTCCCTATCCCATGTGATGTTAAAATATTGTGTCTTTATCACACAACGTTAATGTGCTTGGAATGGTCCCATCAAACGATCTATAACGGTGACATTATCGTCACAGCCACATGATGAAAAACGGCACTGCATTGTGGTTTCCTCATGTGAGGAGATTTAATGTTTGGAATAATTCATCAAACATCATATTTTCTCCACTAACATATGGTTTTATTCCTATAGGAATACTTGAATTGTTTGAATTTTATTTTTTTCTCCAAAAAAACACCCACACTAAAGAGCTAACAAGATCCACCAAATGCCGCTTCATTCGGTGTGTGGGCCAGACATTCACAACAGTATTTCCATTGGAATTGGTTTCCTACCATGATATTTTAAATTACTAATTATTTATTTATTCCCATCATCATGTAAATAGTTGTAATTCATGGTCATTTTCCCTTTGGGTCTGGCACCTGGTACCTCAAATCCATCCTTTTTACGACCCCTTCACTCAAACTCTTTCAGAATCATGTGCAATGGATAAGACCTATTTTTTCCCCATTCACATATGTTTTATAATATAAATTCCATGTAACTACCTTTGGGGATCTCCCTTTTATTCAACATCATCCTCACTACCTGACATTAAACTGCACATATTTCTAGAACTACGTTTTGGCTTGATTCTTGCCCTTACATGATATGTAGGAATGACCAAATTTTATGTATTTGGGTCCTTCCTCATGACTATAAAACCATATCATATTTACCATGTTATTGTTCTCTTTGTATGTTCTCTACCTATTTTGAGCCCATCGAACTCTATCCCACTGCGCCAATGTCTGTGAGATGCATTGTGGTTTAGGACATAGAGTGTCGAGTTTCAAATGGACATGCCTTTATCCTGTATCCGTGATTAATTTTTCCCTTTAAGTGGGACTCAATCATATTTCACATCCAAATGGTCCCCCTAATGGCATGGTCTCATGACAAATTGGCTCACCCACTATCTTGGTCCAATGTCCCAGATGATATTGAACAACAGTTTGGTACATGTCCCCCATTCTGAATATTGCCAGTCATCGATCTTGAATTGTTTGTTCCCATCCCAAGTTACATGATGTGAATACTATGTATCAAATATTGTCAATATTTTCCACCATTTTTCTCACCATCCTCATCGTGTCCAAATGTTTGTATCATGGTCTACATTTCATTCCACCTCTAAATGTATAGGAAGAATTTCACCACCCTAAGTGTTATCCCATCCTGCACCTTTGTACTTTAAGAGGAAAAATAGATGTTTTCTCGTTATCCTTAGCCTTGAACCACCATTACAATATCATGTGCCTCCATGAATCATAAATATATCCTCCACACCTTAATTCCCTCACTGATCATGGCTCTTTTGGGCTTAGGTATTTTTTGTAAAATTCATTCCCGCATAGAAGAGACATACACTCTTGGATCTAAACTCATTGAACATAAACTAGAAGATCCAATCATAAAGTCCAATAATAATGAATTTAAACCATGATTAATCCCTTGGAAATATGATATGAGGTATAAAATCCTTTATTTTTATTCATGTCAGGATGCCTAATGGTGAAACATTTCATACATTCTCATTAGTAATTTTCATTTTTGGTCTATGTTCCATGACCATGAACTAGGAACTCGTGTGACCTTATCATATCATGTCTTCGTTCCAGAAGAAGTTTCCCCTTTGGGGTCATCCCCTGTCATTCCACATAAATAATGATGTGTGGCTCGATTCTCACCCGTGGAAGTGCATAGTGATGTCCATGTTCATTGCCTTCGGGTCCAGATGCATCACCATTAAACCCTTTCCCATATCATTGGCCAATGATATACTGAAATTTAGTGGTTTGGTGGGGGATTATTGTCCTAGTTCACATCGAGTTTGAAAAAACCACTCCAAACAACTCTTTTGAGATATATCAATCCCTTATCCTTACCAAATGACATTATACTACATGGTAATGTCCAACACATATGACTTTAAACTGTGCACTACATGGTCCGAACTATATGACCTTAAACTAAGATTCTTTCTATCTAAGTTCACATGAAATGAAAATTTGAAACAACCACAATTTTATTTTCCTGGTAGGATATTTCTCCATTTGGTATTGTTTATTTTCCATTACATCAGAAATAAATACTCTTTTATTGATTACCATCCTTATGGGATACGTACCGACATCGAAGAATATCACATCGGGTCCACCATCAGGTTCATTGAATTCATCGAGCTATTTTCCCCAAATTATGGTCAAAACAATATAAACCTAAATATGGATACCCCAATATCTGAATATTTTCATTAAATTTTTTTCCAGAGTTTGGGATATATTACCATTAGTCGTGTATGACATCGAGATTATATGAGGATAAACTATTCTTTACATCGCCTGAACATTACAACAATCAAATAAAATTTTTCATCACTATTTTCTTGATTTAAAAAAAGTAATTTTAGGTCATCACCAGAGAGATCATGTATGGAAGTATGTTCGATCATGATTCAGACCGATGCGCCCAACTGATTCTCTTTCTTAATAGTTGTGTAATTTCAATAGTGTTGAACTCATTTCAAACCACATATCACTCCACCTCATTATTTGTGTTCCTTCATATTAGGATACTCATCATCATTCACATCTATTGGGATCCCCAAATTACATAAATACTCATCCCTTCATCTAAACTACCATTTAGGTATAATGTATAAGAAAATATTGGACAAACACTTCATGTTTAGACTCAACTTTTTGATGATGGTCATTGGATGTCCCTTGTTTTTCTATCCCCATTTCAAGGTAATATGGTATAGAAACTATGTTTTGAATACTGTCAAAAATTATCCTCATCGTCATGCCACTATCATTATTTTCCTAATATTGGAAATCATGATTCAAACTCTCCATTCAACATGGTTTGGATTAATTCTAAATCCAACAACGACATCCATATCCTACAATAGAGTATGATAAGATGAAAGTTTTCACTATTATGAGAACCAAATTATCTATTCATGAACCATATTTTATCTCTGAAACACTAGGATTTAATTTAGATCCCAAATTATTAAATTTTTATCTGTTACTATCATATAAAATGTAAATAATTATATAGTCATCCTATGTTTCTCACACAAGGTATAACCCAAGTGTCGCTAGGTATTGATAACTGGTTACCCCACATTTATGATTGAGATTATATAAAATAAAAAAATAAGAATCAAGATCATCATGAACACAAATAAAATAAATAATACATCATGAATGAACATTTGTGAATTCATCAAAATTACAATTCCCATGGATTGGAGCCTCAAATATTTAGTTTTACATCCTCAATAGAACATTCTATCTCCACCACATTGGTGTGTGGACTCCAAAATTTCTTCATTCCTCTTCTACTTCGTTTACTCTTTACTAGTCATTGGGAACATTTTATTATCTCTATTAGGTGCTTGATACCACTTAACTTACATTTTTTCCATCTCATAGGTTGTGTTCACGATGAATTCCTTGTCTTTAGAAACATGCGCGAACAATTGTGATATGATCGCTTTTTGGGTGTCAATGAAAGATAAGAGCTCATCTAGTTGTGATCCCAAGTGATGGATATCCTGTTCAACATCCCAAAACATCCTTAAGAATACTTCCTCTCTCCGTGGAAATCCCACACCAAGGATACATGCATACTCCTGAACCCGCTCGTCGAGGTAATCTCAAATGATCATGTGATTATGTCAAGAATCAACTCCCCCAATGCACAGTTCACAGATCCCTGGGAGAAGTCATCCAATATGTATTACCCATTCTAATAATTGTGTGTTATCAATGAAGTGCATGATCAATTTCCACAACTGGATATAGATGGAATTTCTATCATCGAGATTAGAAGTTTTTTCGTCCCAGTCCTTATGATCATTAGTTTAATACTCTAGGAATGCTTCAAAGAATTCAGTAGCATGGTCTTCCATTGGTGACAGGTTGGGTATGATGGGTTTCATTTCATTCGGTTGATCCTCGTCTCCATATTTCACGTCAGTAAATTATGGTTTCTTCCTACCAGTGGTCATATCCGTAATCATGATCATTATTGTCTAGTCAGTGTGGGAGTCTTGTTTCACAATAATGGGTGTTCACCTAGTAAAAGGAGCACCAAGAGCCCTAAAATTCCTTACTGTGGTGGCCCACAACATTTGATGAACAATTACTTTAATTAAATATCATTCGGCCAGGTTCAATATACAAATGTTTTGGATTATGAAAAAAAGGATATATAGAGGTCAAAGAGTAGGTCACATTCTAAAATTTCTACTCCCAGAATTCAAGGATGTGGCCCCCGATTTATGGTCGGGAACTATAAATACTTAGGAATGAACCACCGTGGTGTGGAATCCATAATGAACTATAAAATCACTATTTTCCCAAAGGTATATTTTTATGTTACATCTCCTATTATGATGGAACAGGTTTTCCGTACAAGAACTACCTATACAATACATGTTTCTTGTAAAAAATAATTTGGGATTTCTGGATTGTGCCATAATAGAGTGGTATAGAGTATACCTCAATATTTTTGACACTCTATTCCATCTCTGATGTTGAAACACCACCTTCCAATATGGAGCTCCCTCTTCTAGCCTCTTCTTCCCAGGAGTACTCTTCTGATTCATCAGGTATGGGGAAGCAGTCCCAGAATTCACTAGTAGACAACTTTTGTCGGAATATTATATTTAGAAAAACATTCACCTAGTCTTTCATTGGATGAATATTTCCGCTATAATTCACATAGTCCTCCAACTAATCAAAAAAATGCTCCCCTTCAACCAGAGAATCCATATATCAGTCATTTTAATGACTGTTCTATGATAGATCCATCCCTAGGCAGTTGATGTAACCTCACATCCATGATGGATTGTTGAATTTTTTGTTGGCATCCCAATTATCACTAACATTGAGAAAGACAGCATCCACATACATGTTTATGTGGTGTAGCCACTACCCAGGATCCTGGTTGGGTATCCAATAAATACCTCTACCTTCACTTCTTCCATCCTAAATCTATTCAGTTTGGGTTTTCGGGTCCACTACTGCTGTTGTCGACTACATGGATCAGGCCTTGGATTCGTTGGTCATGTCACAAGCCCACCACTGTAATGTTCATCAACTCCACTACTGCAACATGTTATTGTTGTTTTTTACCTAGTATTTGAGGAGGATGAGTCTCCCCATCATTGATAGGAATAGATTGTCACATCAAAATCTCCCCCAGGTAGGAAAAATCCCAACTATTGGAACATTCCTTGACCATCCCAAATGTAGGAGTGGATAGAGGCCGCTCATTCCACATCATTCCATCATCCCATGTAATCATGATCCACATATACCTCATCAAAAATAAGTGATCCCCATGTATTACCCCCAAGTAGACTTGGGGGGTTTGTCTCTTCATGAATCAGAAGTTCCTCTTGATGCGGTGCTAGGTATACAACTCATAGATGGGATAACAGTCCACCATCGCCACCAGAACTCTACCTTTGAAGGCCAGGAGGTAGGACCTATTGTAATGTCCTAGATCTCTACGGTCCATTCCTTTGTGAAAATATGGCGTTTAAGGTGTTATGGGAGGTCAAGGTGACTTATCCCCAACACTATTCCAAATTTTCATTTTGGTGAACAGTTCCAATGAATGACAGTTGTGAACAGTGCCAATGGTGATGTCGAACGGTAACCTAACATTCCTTTTCCAAATTCCCAATTCTATGAGAAGTTCCATCGGTGAACAGTTCTATCAATAACCTCTAACTATGACCTCTCATTCATTTTCAAAATTACCAATTATGTGAACAGTTCCATTGGTGAACAGTTCTATCGGTAACCTCTAAAGGCAACCTCTCTTTCCTTTTCCATATTTCTAATTCTATGAACACTTCCATAAGTTAATAGTTCTATCGTTTTGGTTTATTGGTAACCTCTATCGACAATATCTATCGGTAACCTCTATTTTATTTTCCAAATTTTGAGTTGAGAACAGTGTTTCCAGAATGGCGAGGTTCTAAAGGTGACCATTTCTTTCCTTCGCAAAATTTTGAGTTTTGTGAAAAATGTTTCAAGAACTGTGAGATTTTAACTGTAAAAATTTCATTATTTTTCCAAATTTTGAGTTCCATGGACTGTGTTTCTAGAACGGTGAGGTTCTAACGGTGACCATTCCTTTCCTTTGCCAATTATTGAGTTCATGAACAATGTTTCCAAAACGGTGAGGATCAAATGATGACCATTTCCTTCCTTTTCCAAATTTTTTGTTCTGAACAGTGTTCCTAGAATGTTGATGTTCTAAAAGTGATGGTTTCATTCCTTTTCCAATTTTTGAGTTAATTAATAGTGTTTATATAATGTTATGGTCCTAACGGTGACCTTTTCTTTCCTTTGAAAAGTGTTTTCAGCATCCTACAGTTTCATCACTTTGACATTTCCATTGACATAAAAATGAATTTAAATACTTGTTTTAAGGACTCTAAGGCTGATTCAAAGTCCATAACTTCTAAATTAATTATTCCTAAGGCTTAGGATGTTTTAATGTGTTTGAATCGAATGGTTTAATCTGATCCAGTTTTAATGGTAAATCAAGAGTTTCTTAAACCGACACTCTGTTAAATCATTTAAAGTGATGGGATACCTTCCTCTATAATTCATTTCCTTGTTCTCGGATGTGAGATGCTTCAACCTCTAATTCCTTCTTGTAGGAGTTTCAGAATCAAACATTCTTCCTCGGATTGATTCCCCTCTATTTTGATGCATTAAGTAGGATCCATCAATCATTGATATAAGGTATATTTTTCCGTCATTATTTGGTGGTTCATCTTCTCCTTTTTCTACTTTCCATATTATAACATATAATCTCCATGCTTCAAATAGAGTTATCTTGGGGTTCGGTTGGTGTCGTCATACCGTGGCATCCTCAGGTGGTTGCAATTATCGTGACAGGAGGATCATGACCCATTGTGTGGATCATTCTTGTATAAGGAATTAAAATAACCATTTGGGGTCCGGGATTCATTTCTTCTATATTATTTTTATGTGCAACATTATCGTTAGAAAATTTAATTTAACTATATGAAAATGGAATTTACATAATAAATATTTGTACCCAATAAATAAATTGATATCAATCATATGTTATGGCATCATGTTTTTCTATATAGTGTGATATATATGCTTTCTTAGTTTGCCTATTATTCCTTGATGGAAATCGGTAAACAATGTAAACTGAGATTAATTGATAATTGTTTGGATAAAGATAAAGAGTCATGTAAACGAATATAGTTCATGTTGTAATTTGATGTTAGTCAAATTGGTTCAGTAAGCATGTTTATTTATTTTTCACAACTTACTGATTAGGTTTCCAGAATTTTAGAACCTACGAATAATAAATCGGTTAATCCATGATCGATTAATGAAAAGGTGGTTTGATAAAAGATAATTATTCAAAAGTTTCTGAGTTACCATGTTGTCTGTAAAAGGTCCAAGAGCCCAATTGATATGGTTTTGTTTTACTACGTCTTATGTTGTGATGTGATCCTGTATGGCTGTGGTGATATGTGGAGGAATGGGGGCCTTTTGGTTGTAGAATAAGTTGACGCTTAGAGTGGAAAAATGCATCAGTTTATGCATGTGGGTGTCAGGGAGGACACCAGGGATGCTGGAATGGGATAGATGTGATTTTTAAATTCTTTCTGATTCTTATTGGTTGACTATCTGCATTACTTTCCCCACTTATCCAAGAAGCATGTATTGCTTACCTTTCTTCCGAAATAGGAGAAGATGCACATGTTATGCCATGTGATTTTCGAAATTATCTTCTCAAGGGATAATGGTTCTACAATATTGCAATAGGCAGAAAAGACTCAACAAGTAGTTCATCTACTCACCGTGTTGATGCCCCATGTGTTTAGTAGCCTAGAATGTTTTTCATGAATGCTTGGGAATATGTGAAAGTAATTATTTAATGAATAATTTAATAAATGGTATTAAACCATGGAGTTGATGATTCCTAGAACATAATGATAAGGTTTTAATTTTTAATGAGAGAGTGGACTTTGGGTGTGATTATAATGAAATTTAATGTGGAAATTTTCATTGGTTAATTATTTTTTATGGAATTAATTAATGTAAAGTGAAAATAATAATAAGGTAAGGAAATAATTTATTCAATCTCTTTAAGTGGTTCTGTGCTTATAGTATACCTAGTCATAGATGTAGCAACCCAAAGTCTAAGATACATTTACTGCAGTTATGTCTAAGACTGTGTTATGCCCATAGTGTGGTTGTGAGATATAGTTTTATCTTTTACTTTGTTTATTTCTATACGCTACTTCACCCTGTCAGTAAGGGAAACTTACACCCCAGGGATTTTGAGCGTTGGGGGGTGTTTTCCCCAACATTTTGGTGGGAGGACGAATAGATGACAATCCCAAATGGCCCCACTCACTTCTCTTGGTTGGTACTTCAGCAGGTAGGCACATCGTTTAGGTTTCCACATATATGTGTGTAGAGGGATATAATGGCTTGTGGTTATTCACACACATATATTCTAGATATAGACTCATATGGAATACTATAGGTGTAACGTGTATAGGTTGTGATGGAGTGAGGGTCCTAACTTGATGTATGGGCTGTAATGGCTTGAGATATAATACCTGATGTATGATACATGTAATGTGGGCTGTGGTGCCTCCTAGAAACTTCTTAGTTACTTTTCTTATGTGGACTTGGTGGTTTTGTTGCATGAGGTACATGTTGTGGTGCTTCGCCTAGGTGTCTGTGGGAATGACTTTTTGGAGAGAGATGCTCATGACGTTTGACGTTGGGGAAAAGAGGAAAACCATTGGCGAAATAGTAAGGAGTTACCCTTTTTATTCTCTATTATATGATATATTCTTGTTTGTGTTTCTTGGTGAGAGTAGCCATGGTAAGGCTTGGAAATGATTATGCATGTTTAGGTGACGAGTAATTTTCACTAGTTGTTCAATGTTCTTTAGCATTATTTCTTTACTTTTTCTTGAGATTCTTCATATAGGATCCTACTGAGTATACTGTTATACAATCCCTATGTATATATAAACTGTTTTTCAGGTCCCTTTAATCGTTTTAGAGATCAAGCTGGTTTCTACTATCTAGGGGTTGCAAGAGCTATTCAGGCTTGTTGTTTCTGCTGGTTTTTATCTTTCTTTTAGGTACTTGTAGTTTCCCCCTTCCAAATGTAGTACTTTTACATGACATTACATATTTTCACTTGGGCTTCATTTATCATTCAGTTATGATTTGGAGTTGGTTGTTCTCTATCTTATCTCTCTCTTCTTCATGTGTTCTCTTTGATGGTAATGCATCCCATATGTGGGTTTACTGTACCCTCAATGATAGTCACCATCCCAGGCCCTACTGGACGAGGGAATCTGTGTGTCATTATCTCCCTTATCACATTTACGGCACAGGAGGGGTACACTTTGTGGGGAGGAGGTCATGGAAGAGTGGTATTAGAGGTTCAGTTGAGGGATAGAATAGAGTTTTGAGTTAAATATAGGTAAGGATTCTTAGGTTGGTAATGCAATATTGTCATTAATGTTTAGAAAGTAATGTAAACACTGGAGACTAGGTGAGAAATACGTGTTTAGGACCCCATATGATATGATGTATGTCCCTTTAAGATTAAAATGTCTACTAAACGAGGTGATAATAGTTACAGGGTAGAGACCTAGGAAAGGATAATGCATCATTATTCATTGTTCCTGTGTTTGAATGGGTAGAACTTGGGATAGTTTAATATAAAATTAATCAAAGAAAAAAATTTGTTAATTAATGTTTTGTCTTCCATATTCAAGGTTTATAAGCTCTAATGGTTTGTTTTTTATAGGTATGTCTACAGGTCGACATCTTCATCAGGTTTTCATAGAAGATGTCCAGCAGGTTGTTCCAGCAGATCGCCGTAGGGTTGAGGTTGATGATGATGATAGTTGGAAGAAGGCACTATGAGAGTTTCAGTGATAGAGTCTACAGAAGTAAGAGGGATATGTTTCCAATGTAGTCATGGATGACTGGATAGAGGAGGTTGAGATAGGCTTTAGTTCGATCCGTGCTCGGAAGGAGCACTAGGTGTCCTTGGTTATGATGATGTTGCGTGGATCAGTGAGGAAATGGTGGTTATTGTTCCTTAGGGATCACGAGGAGTCAACGATCTCCTGGGAGGAGTTCTGAGAAATGTTTGGATTCATGTTTCGTTCTTCTAATGTGAAGTTGTCCAGTAACCTGGATCTTCTTACACTTTGACAGAGGATCTCTAGTGTGCAATAGTTTGGAACCCATTTCAGTAACCTTTTATGATATGCTTTAGACCTATTCATATATGAGGAGGCCATATAGAGGTATTCTAAGGAGACTTTTCATCCAGAGATCCAACACCATGTCTCCCTATTTATGCTCAAGACATATCATGAGGTGCTGGTGAGGCCAATTGTTTTTGAGAGGACTTTGGATAGAACCAGATCATCACGAGAGGGGAGTAATTGTGATTCCTCACGATGTAGAGCTATGGTCTGGGGTTCCCATTTTTTAGGGCAGAAGAGTTTCTGTTTAGACAGGGGTTGGTCCCAACCATTCATATCTCGTTTCTCTAGAGGTAGCAACTCTCATGCCTATGCCAATTGATCAGGTGCTTGTTTTTCTTGTGGTGTTCGAGGTCCCCAGTAGCAAGAGTGACCGACCTTCTAGAGGAGTCATTGTACACTAGGATCTCCACTGTTGGTTCCTCCTTTGAGGTAGTTCTTACCAAGGCATTAGTAGGTTGCAACATCTTTAGATCAGCAAAGAGTAGATGTGGCAGGTAGAGGAAAACCTTGTGATGCTCCCCATCCTCAGAGAGAAGAAAACGACCATGGTGGTGGTTGTCATCATGGTCATAGAGGCCGTGGAGGAGGTTGTGGACAACTTCATGCTACAGCGTTGCAGCTCCATGCAAGATAGAAATCGTTTGAGGTACCCTTTTCTTTTTTTCCACCTTCATGTATTCCTTGTTTCATCAAGGAGCTACAATCTCCATAATATCACCTTCTCTTTTCTAATATTTTGGACTTAATGTAGAGAGGATTCCAGTGCCCTTGGTGTTAACTATGCCAGTTGGAGGTCGAGTTGACTTGTTTGATGTATGTAGAAACTGTAATCTAGTGTTGGGGAAGCACCGCTCATGGGGAGATTTCCTATTTTTATAAATACAACCATATGATGTCATCCTCAACATGGATTGGTTGTATTGGGTTCAGGCTATCATGGATTTCTTCAGGAGGAAAGTCATTTTCTTTGGTGCGGATAGAGAGTTAGTGGTTTTTTTTGGTGAGATATACCCTCAGATTTGTCATATGGGAGTTCCGTCCTTATCATATATGATGGCTGAGATGATGATGATTTCATCAGAGGTTCAGTAGTTTGTGTTTCCTTGGGTCATAGAAGAGTAAACTGATGTCTTTCCAAAAGTGTTTGTAGCCTTACCCCCTTGATGAGTTATCGAGTTTGGGATCGAGCTATAACCAAAAGATTATCCTATCTCTACATATCCAGAGAGAAGATAAATTTATGTGTAACTATAGTTACGAATACAACTTGATGGTATGTTACAGTGCAGTTTCGTTCAGCCGAGTGTGTCACAGTGGGCTGCACCAGTTTTGTTTTAGAAGAAGGGCGACGCCAATTTGCGGTTGAGTGTCGATTATCATCACTTGAACAAAGTGACAATAAGGAATCAATATCCTCTTACACAAATTAATTATTTTTTCTATAAACTAATGGTTGAAATATGGTTCTCAAAGATCGAATTTTGGTCAGGATATTATCGTATGCGTGCAATGGTTGAGGATATCCCGAAGACTAATTTCTGTTGTCGTCATGGGCATTATGAGTTTGTTTTAATGTTGTTCAGTGTGACAAATGCTCTAGATATGTTTATGGGATTGATGAACGTTGTGTTTCGTGAGTTCCTGGACATGTCTGTTGTAGTTTTCATCGATGAAATCATTCTGTAATCAACATCTGAGTATGATCATGCAGAGCATCTACACGTCATTTTGGGAGTTCTTTGACAACAGCAACTATATGGAATGTTGTGGAAGTTTGAGTTTTGGGCTCTAGAAGTATGTTTCTTGGGTCATGTTGAGTCCCAATAAGGTGTACCTATGGATCCATTGAAGATAGAAGAAGTTTTGTCTTGGGAAACCCCCAAGAAAGTGTCAGAGGTACGAAGTTTCCTTCATCTCGAATGTTACTACAGGAGGTTTGTAGCCAATTTAGCACGAGATTCCACTCCTCATACATCTTTGACTATGAAGGTTCAATATTTCATATGGACTGATCAGTTTTAGTAAGATTTCAGGTATCTAAAGGGTGAGTTTGTATGCGGTCTAGTTCTTTGTCTTCCAGTAGAGGGAGTTCAGTTTGATGTATTTTGCGACACTTCGCATATGGGGTTAGGCTGTGTTCTGATGCTGAATAGATCAGTTGTTTCTTATGGTTCTCGGTAGTTGGTTCCTCATGAACATAACTATTCTAACCATGATATTGAGTTGGCAGCCGTGGTGTTTTCTCTAAGGTTGTGGAGACATTACCTCATTGGTGAGCGCTTTGTGGTTTCCACTAATCATAATAGTTTCAGGTATGTTTTCTCCTAGCATGACATGAAATAATGAAAACATTGGTGGATGGAGTTATTACAGGAATACAATTTCAAAATATCATATACACCTGGAAAGGGGAATTTTTTAGCTGATGCACTAAGATGGAACTCACGTAGTGATGCAGTGCGAGAATATGGTGACTTCTGGATTGTAATGGAAGAACTATCATCACTACATCATGATATAGTAGTTTTTTGTGGAAGAGGTTTTCTTTTTCATATGATGGTGCAGTCATATTTGGTAAAGAAGTTGGAAGAATCCTAGTTGGGGTATCTTGAGGTGGAGGTCAGGAGAGACCATGTTGTTTGTGGGGAGGCCCCTGATGGTTGGTCTGAAGATGAATAACACAGAGTGTTATATCAAAGAATGATTTTTGATTATTTATAAATGTGTGAGACTATTCTTAGATAGTTTCATAGTTCTCCTTTAGCAGTACATCCTGGAATGAAAAAAGTGTATCGAGCCTTAATGAGTTATTTTTTGTGGCATGGGTTGAACCGTGCGGTTTCAGAGTTTTTTTTCACGATGTTTGGTATTCTAGAAGGTTAATGTTGAACACCATGTTCCTTGCGGTCATCTCCATCCATTAGATGTTCCTCAATAGAAGTGGGAGGAAATCTTAATGTACATTGTTACTGGTATACCTCGAGCTCAGGTAAAATTTGATGTTATTTGGTTGGTAGTGGATCGTTTTACAAAATCAACCCACTTAATAGTGATCAAGGAGTCCATCTCTATAGAAGTTTTGTCGAGGTAGTATCTGGAAGAGGTGGTGAGACATCTTGGTGTCCCAAGGATGATCATTTCTAATCGAGATTCCTTTTTTACTTATAGTGTGTGGAGAGGTCTCAATCATGCTTTTGGTTCTTAGATATGCCTTAGAAACATTTTTCCTCATCAAACAGACTGCCAGACAGAGTTAACCATCCAGACTCTTTAATACATGTTACATGCTTGTGTTCTTTATTTTTCAGTTTTGTGGATGAATCACTTACCATGGGTGGAGTCTCATACAATAATCGTTTTCACTCCACAATTGGTATGGACCATTTTAAATCATTGTATGGATGGCCTTGCCACTCTCCATTGTGCAGGACTGGGGTCAGAGAGTCATCAATTCATGCATTGGAACTAGTGCAGAATACAACAGAGATGGTTCAGGATATTCACGAGAGGATGAAGACAGTTCAAGATCATTATAATTCTTATGTCAATCAAAGAAGGATTCCCATAGAGTTTGATGTTGGGGACCACATGTTTCTAAAGGTGACTCCCCATCATTGTAAATAAAGGATTGTTCATGGGAGTAAGATTTCACCCCACTTAGTTGGGACTTTTTAGGTGTTAGCTCGGGTGGGAGCTATGACATATCGAGTAGAACTTCTCCCACAGGTGAGTCTGATACATGATATTTTCAATGTATCATAGCTCTGTCGTTATCTTCATGATGACACTCACATCATCGATTGGGGATAGATCAATTTTGATGATGATTCCACCGTTTATGGGTGGCCTATGGAGATACAAGGCTGCAAGGAGAAAGTTTTATGTCGGCATTATATCCCCTTAGTTTGTGTCTTGTGGCAGCACGATGTCATGGAGGAGAGTACATGGGATCATGAGTCACTTATACCTGCTCATTTCCCAGATATGTTTGATGTTTAATTCTTTTCATGTATTTATGTAGCCTTTGTGGTTATAAGCCTTTCATGTTAATGAGATGGATTGTTTTTATTTTTTGATTTTTTTGTTGCTCTCTTTTGAGAGGTATCTCGATGGGTGGTTGTTCAGACCCCATTTCGTTTTCTATTTAGGTGGGTTTTGAAATATCATGGATGTGATTGTTTTGATAGGTATATGATGACATGGCTCAGTCCTCTTTGGTCCATCCCTTTGTGAATAAATGTTTTTTGAGGTGTTCTGTGTGGTCAATGTGACTTATCCCCCACACATTGCAAAATTTTTATTTCAGAGAAAAGTTCCAATGGTAGAAAGTTATGAACAATTCCAATAGTGAAGTCCAACGGTATCCTCTCATTCATTTACAAAATTTCCAATTTAGTGAACAGTTCCATCGGTGAAAAGTTCTATCGGTAACCTATAACTCTAACCAATACTTCTTTTTCCAAATTTCCAATTATGTGAATAGTTCCATTGGTGACCAGTTCTATCAGTAACCTATAATGGTAACCTATCATTCCTTTTCCAAATTTCATCTTCTATTAATATTTCGATTGGTGAACAGTTCTATCGGTGAGGTCTATTGGTAACCAATATCGGTAACCTCTATCGGTAACCTCTATCAGTAACCTCTATCAATAATCTCTATTGGTATCCTCTAATGGTAACCTCTATTTCCATTTCCAAATTTTGATTTGTGAATGATGTTTCCAGAATGGTGAGGTTATAACGGTGACCATATCTTTCCTTTTCCAAATTTTGAATTCTGTGAACAGTGTTCCCAGAATGGTGAGGTTCTAACGATGAACATTTCATTCCTTTGCCAAATTTTGAGTTCTATGAATAGTGTTTTCAGAATGGTGAGGTTCTAACGTTGACCTATTCTTTCCTTTTCAAAATTTTGAGTTCATGAATAGTGTTTATAGAATGGTGAGGATCTAATGGTGACCTTTTCTTTCCTTTTCCAAATTTTGATTTGTCAATAGTGTTTCTAGAATATTGAGGTTCTAATGGTGACCTTTTCAATCCTTTTCCAAATTTTGATTTCATGAAAGGTTTTTCCAGAAATGTGAGGTTCTAACTGTGACCTTTTCATTCCTTTTCCAAAATTTTGGTTTGTGAATAGTGATTCCAACATCCTACAGTTTTCCCCTTTGACTTTTCCTTTGACGTAAAATTGATTTAAATCCTTCATTTAAGGACTCTAAGGCTGATTCAAAGTCCACAACTCCTAACTTAATTATTCCTAATGCTCATGATGTTTTACTTGGTCAAACCATGTGGTTTAATGTAACTTGATTTTAATGGGAAATCAATAGTATCTTAAACTACCACTCCATGAAATCATATAAAGGGATGATATATCTTTCTCCCTAATTCTTTCTTCTTGTTCTTAGATGTGAGATGCTCAAACCATTCATTCCTTCCCGTAGGATTTTCGCGATCAAAAATTCCTCCTAGGATTGTTTCTGCCGTGTTTTGATGCATGTAAGCAGTATCCAAAAATCTTCAATATAAGGTATGTTTTTTCATCGTTCTTTTGTGGTTCATCTTCACATGTTTCTACTTTTCATATTATAACATGTAATCTATAGGATTCTAATGGAATTTTCATGATGTTCGGTTGGTGAGGTCGCACCGTGGCATCTTCGGATGGATGAAGATATCGCAAAAGGTGGATCGTGACCCATTGTGGGGATCATTCTTGTATAAGGAACAACAATAACCGTTTTAGGTAGGGGATTCATGGTTTCTCTCTTATTTTTATGTGCAACTATATCGTTAGCCTGTTTTATCCCACAAGATGACAATGGAATTGACATAATATATATTTGAACGGGATAAATAAATTGATATCGATCATATGTTATTGCATTATTTTTTTTCTAGATAGTGTTATATCTATGCTTGCTATGTTTAGCTTTTCGTTCATTTTTGAAATTGGTAAAGAACCAAAACTGTAATTAATTGATAATTGTTTGGATAAAGATAAAGAGGCATGTAAAAAATATAATTCTTTTTGTTATTTTATGTTAGTCAAATTGGTGAAATAAGAATGTTAATTAATTTGTAACAAATTACAGATTAGGTTTCCTGAATTTTGGAACCTATGAATAAAAAACCAGTTAATCCACGATGGATTAGAGAACAAGTGGTTTGATAAAATATAATTTCTTGTAGGGTTCTGAGTTACCCTCTTGTTTGTTAAAGGGTCTAGTGCCTTATTTTTAAGATGTTGTTTTACAACTCCTTGTGTTGTGATGTGGGCCTAGATGGCTTTGGTTATATGTGGAGTCATGGAGTCCTTTTGTTTGTTGCTGTAGTTGACTCATAGAGTGGAAAGATGCATTAGTTTTTTCATGTGGATGTCGGGAGGACACCAGGGATGATGGAATGGGATGGATGTGATTGTTGGATGCTTGTTGATTCTTATTGGTTGATTATCTACTTTACTTTTCCCCACTTCACAAGGCAGTTGGTCTTGCTTACCCTTCTTCCAAAAGTGGAAAAGTCACATGGGGCATGCCACGTGATTTCCGTGTTTAGCTTCTCAAGGGATAATGGGTCTACGCTCTTGCTATAGGCGGAAAAGACTCAACAAAATGTTCATCTACTCACTCTGTTGAGCCCCCTTGTGGTTAGTAGCATATAAAGTTTTATAGAATTCCAGAGTATATGGGAATGTAATTATGTAATGAATAATTTAATAAATGTTGTTAACCCATGTGGTTGGAGATTGCTGGAACATAATGACGAGGTTGTAATTTCTAAAGGGACAATGGACTTTGGGTGTGATGCTAATGAAATTGAATGTGGAAATTTTCATTGGTTAATTGATGATTAAAAAATTAATTAATTAAAATTGAAACTAATAAAATTTTATGAAATAATTTATTAATTCTCTTTAAGTGGTTATTGTATTATTGGATACCGAGTCTTAGAAGCAGTAACCTGGAGATAAATAAAGGTTAGCATCAGTTGTGTCTAAGACTAGGTTATGCCCATAGTGTGGTTGTGATATATAGTATATCCTTTACTTTTTGTGTTTCTATACGCTAATCCACCTTGTTAGTAAGGTAAACTGACACCTCGGAGATTCTAAGCCCTGGGGGATGTTTTCCCCAACATTCAGGTGTGAGGATGAATGGATGACTACCCCCATTGGCACTACTCTCTTCTCTTTTTAGTTACTTGTGTTGGTATCCATATCGGGTTGTTTTTCCCATATATGTGTGCAGAGGGATGTAATGGATTGTGGTTTTTCACACATATATATTCTGGATATAGTCTCTTATGGACTACTATATGTGTAATGTGTGTAGGCTGTGATGGCATGAGGGTCCTTATTGAGTGTATGGGCTGTAATGGGTTGAGGTATACCACCCTATATGTGATACACATTATGCGGGATGTTGTAGATCCCAAAAACAACCTGGTTACTTTGCAAACGTGAACTTGGTGGTTTTGTTGCACGAGGTTCATATTTTGGTGCTTCGCCCAGGTGTCTGCAGGTAGGACATTATTTAGAGTGATTCTCGTGATAATTGATATTGGGGAAATGTGGATAAATAGTGGGGAAGTAGTAGTGGGGTACCCTTGATATTCATTATTATATGATATATTCTTTTATGTGTTACTTCATGAGTCAATCCATCGTGAGGCTAGGAATGTAGTATACATGTTTAAGTGATGTGCTAGTTTCAATTGTTGTTCACTGTGCTTTAGCATGATTTCCATACTTTTCAACAAGAGACATCAGGAAGGATCCTACTGAGTATACTGTTATACTAACCCTATGTATATATAAACTGTTTTTAAGGTCACTTATAGTAGGTTGGAGATCAAGTTGGTTTCTAGTAGCCTGGGGTTGCAGGATCTATTCAGGCTTGTGGTTTCTGCTATTTTTGTTCTTTCTTTTTGGTACTTATAGTATTCCCATTCGAAATGGAGTACTTTGGCATGAAATTATATATATGCACTTGGGTTTATTTTATCATTCAGTTCTGAGTTGGTTTTGGTTGGTGATTGTCTTATCTCTCTCTTTTGCATGTGTTCTCGTAGAGGGTAATACCTCTCATATGTTTGTTTACTATACCCTTTGTACTAGTCTCCAACCCAGGGCCTACTGGAGGTGGTACACGGGGGTCAATATCTCCCTTATAACATTTCCGTCCAAGGAGTGGTGCACTTTTTGGGGAGGGGGTCATGAAATCATTTCTCATCAGTTTCCTTCCAATCATTGGTGAACACCCACATAGGCAGCAAGAATAGATTGAAATTGAATTCATCTACCTTCCACAAATTATTCAGTGTAACATAGGTAGTCATCTTGTCTAGAAATCACCCTAATGTGTTTAAAAATTGTTGTCGGAATTATGACTTGTGATGAGAAATACGGTCCAGATTTTTTTAGGTGCTATTGTGTGATGCTATACATCCCTACATGAATTACAGATGTCGGAAAACCCATTGTAGACTTTTCTATTTTCTAATGTCCCTAAACACATTTTATATCTTAGCTAGCACTTGGATCCTGAGATTGAAACACTCCCCCATTTCCATCATGGACACCATGGAGAATGTTCTTGGTTGGATGCCTATGGTCATATCATGGACTGTAAACATCCAATCACAAATAAGCACAAAAATGGACCCATCCATCCTAACCACCTGTTACTACCCAGTATTCACAATATACACCCAAAGAATCAATTATATATCCTTTGGGAAACACAAGTATAAATTCCCTTTGATGCAACTAGTCCCCTCATTGGGACAAGTACGAGGCCTTGTTGTTTGCTTCATGGGTGCCTCCTCCCCTTTAGTGGTTTTCTTTTGTATGACATTTATGAAACATTCAAACCACTGCATAAAGTGGAATACCACACTAATTGTTAATCATCACTTGTAAATTGGTCTATCCGCAACTATTCTATCCTCGAAAACATCTCCAGATCCTATGATGCATTTTACATGGGGAGGAACTCGTCATACATCTTCCCCAGAATTTGTACATCAAACATATGGTGGAGGTCATGGGAAAATTCTACCTTCCCAATGGTGATGATGGAAAGTGTTTGTCATCAATGAACACCTACTACTCAAATCCTATATAATGATATTTTTCAGATAAATTTGAAATTGGGAATCCCCTGATGATTCATATAATCCGTCCTGCTCCAATTAAGACCCAAAGTCTTCACAGGATTCACAGACACAATAGGACCAGGCCCAATCATCCATGAAATTGTTGCCCTGGCCCAAATCTCACTCGTCAGTCCACCCCTTCTCTGGGATCCCCATATCCTCGTTTAGTATAGTATTCAATTGTGCTGGGGGGGATATCATGGGCTGCATCTCTTTCCCGCCAATTTTTTTGGTCTGACTGTATAAAAAATTGGCATTAACAGGGATGTGATCCTCATATCTATGGCCAACAATGGTCCTAATCAACTGGTGTTGGCATATTTGTCACCTGAACCAGTAATTTGATTCATCCCTACGTACATTATGGAAAAAACACCCTCATATTGAAGCCATACAAAGTAATTCATTCACAATGTGGATAGATATTTTGGCTCTCCGACATCAGATCCATCTGTGGTTTTTGATTTGAGAGGATTCACACACACTATCTGATCCCTAGATTTTTACTCAATTAGTCCCTATAAGAAGAATCTAAAAGTACCCCACAAGTATCTTCTGGATTGGTCGTTATACCACAATAATTTAGTTCTGACAATTATGGTTCACATATCTCGATCAAAGATTTGGGTCGTAGAGAATAGGTGTAGATCATGTCTAGAGAGCACATTCTCAAAGCCCAATTGTAGGGTATCCTTTTAGAGATCATCCACACGAAAATATCACAGAGCACACAATAAGATATCATATGATCTTAATGCATGATTTAGAGTAGCCAAGGATCATGGTGTAGAAATACTTTTGAGTAGAATTAAGATTCATAGGTCTAGGAAATACAGTCTTCAATGAATGATCATGGAGCATGCTGAGGTTCAGAATGTGACAAATCATGCACAAGTATGTAGTGGAAATTGAAGAGAAAGGAGTTATCGTCTCCATATATTTATAGGTGGTGACCTCTTTTCATTGTGGCGTGTCCCACAATTGTAATCTTCAATGAAAACTGTACAACCTTCTCAACATTAACTTTTCACATCGTAATCGTGATTCTTCTTCACAGTTTTGATAATGTTTGGAAATTTTCCCTCATAATTAGACCCTTGTTTTCTCATTGGATTCCATTATGAGTGGGGTAGAATTTTTTGGCACCAAAATCTAGGCCTTAAAAAAATTTAAGTGAATACCACAAAAAATATTCCAAAAAAAAATCTTCCCAAAGAAACATTTTCAGGCTCTCCAGCATAGTGCCCACCTCAATGAGGAGACCTTATATGCATCCATCGTAGAGAAAAGTGATGTGAACATTTTTATTCTATAATGAAATTGAATGAAATAAGAGGTCTCCATGAGAACTGCAGATGGAATGATAGACAACTCCATGGTGAAGACCAACACGGTGGAAGATAGAATCCTTTATGATAGATGTGGGTAGAGTGGAGATTGACTCTGCTATTACAAGAAACATGAAAAAGTATTCATCGGGTTTTATAGTTTGAATTAATTCCCTCCATGTCCACCAACCTTCACACCCACCTAGAGCATATAAATAAATGCCTCCCCCACTCTAAAAGAACCAACACACATTCCTTTCACCACTAATGTTAAAAAATAATGAAGCACACGTTTCCTAGAAAACGATCAGAAAAATGAATCATTAGAAGTACATGAGATTTGAAAAAAACATTTCCCATTACTCAAATTTTACCCCTCTAAATGGGGTATTCCCTTCACGAAGCCTATGGTACATAACAATGGAAGGAGACCCCTTTGGGTACTCGTGACTTTTAAATTCACAAAGAAGCCACCAAATATATGTGTACCCCTTGTTTATTATTGGACACAATGCTCTGCAAGAACATATGCACTGTGATCCCCAAAACTATGTGAGCACCTATGGTCTATAACCCTGAATGCTCTACCATCCCCTGAGCTCTTCCATACCATGTTCTCTCCAAGCACATATGCTTCTTCGAAACCCCGAGCTCTATGAGTCCCTATGCTCTATGTGCCCTTATGCTCTGTGATCCATGTGCTCTGCATGACACTGTGATTCCCAAGACCATGAGAACTGATAATCCATGTTATTTTAGATCACCTATTCGTTGCGAGCCAATGAGATCTGCGAACTCATGTTACCTGGGAGTCCCTATGCTAGAAAATCCCTAGAGCATTGTGAATACCCTCTCTATGAAGCTTATGGTTTCGAAAAACATTCTCCTATGAAACCCTATAGGATTTGACGAAGTAATTTCTATGTCCCTTGGGAATCATTTCATGTTGTGTTACATTCCCTAAAGCTTCTAATCTTAGCCACAATAATAGATATTTCATTATCACATAGAAACGCTAATGTGATCCCCGCAATCGATAACTTTAGAACCCCATATTTATATGGAATTGATTATGTTGTCCCTCCCTCGGAAGTGGGTTAGTACAAGTTATGTATGTCTTAGTGGTTGGGAGTGATACTCACTATCCGAGATGTAATATTTTAAACATATATGAACTTGAATATTCAACCCATGACATTAAATTATGGCTACTGCAAAAGTGAAAATACTAAGAAGACCATAAAGTGGATGAGAACAATCGACCTATCACTCACCCCTCCCATTTTTCTTTGTTTCCATGTGACCCATAGGTATTCTCTGTGTTAGCACTGAAACCCTCTGAATGTGTGTTTCTATTATGATGTCCATATCCTCCACATACGTCTAGGCACCCTCCTTTTTCATTTGGATTTCCTCCAAGAAATAATTCCCAATATTCCTCTCCATGTCTTGCTAGCCTTGCGTACGACCCAATCCAGGTATCATTGGGGAACATTTCATGATTTGATCAGCAAGTCTATTTCCACCTCATGTCTCTCACACCAAGAAGGACACACATTTGATTAGAGTGATCGTCTATTGTAACATCCTCTATGGTTTGCCTTGGTGTGTAAGCCAGATTCCCCTCTCATCTAAACATCAGAGAAATTGATCTTTTCAATTTTCATGAATGGTATATAGGAATCCTCATTGAGGTCCATGACCATTACCCCTACATTATTCCCATTTCATGTCAATTAATTTCTCATCCAGCTTGATGATAAACTATGTGACCCTATAGTCTCACATGATGTCAATATATATGAATTTTAACTAAGTGGGTTCTGATCCATATATATTACTATAGGTTGAGAAGAAATCCTCCCCAAGGGTCAACCCCACACATTGGTAAAATTTTGTGTTCCCTTTTTTGGGACCCACATCCTTTTCCACTTATGTTTGGTTTCAGATCATTTCCTGGGTATCTAACCATGCGTAAGCCCCATACGTTATCCATACTCCTCTTATAGAGAGTGTCTCTATTTTTTGAATTCTATTCATGTGTAAGTCCCCAAATGTCATCAGGATTTTTTTCCCTTGTGTACACCCCTATATTATACCCTCATATACAAACTATGTAGAATTTTATATTTACACTTATTGAGAACGGTACGTAGGAAGTATCTTTGAGGTTCAAGACCGTTACTCATGTCCAATAATGGTATTTCCTTTGAGAATTTTCATTTTATGAAGTTCATGCACTAACCTGATGTATCTACTTCTTTGGGGTCCCATCTACTCCCATATGATCATGAGCATCCCCATTTAGTGACTCATCACCACATTTCAGAACAAAGTGGAATTTGATTCCATTTCGTAGGGATATGTAGGAAACCTTTTCAAGGTTCAATCCCAATATAGTCACCTCTACACAAGTCTTCAATTCCATCCCAACTCATTTCATCCTTAGATACTCCATCCATATCCATAATGATTCCACATAGGCCATTATATCCCGGTGAAATCATTCCATCCTCAAGAAACCATGTGTAATCCAGATTTATTTAATTTCTTCTTTTTAGGAATTGTGATTCTAACTAGGATTAAGTCACAAGATGTGTTCTGATTGTTAACCATTATTTACACCACAATCCCATGATTCAACCACAATATCTATGTGGACATAGATTCCCTACAATGGGGATAGGTAGAAATATTCTTCAAGGTTCATGCCCAATACAATCACATTCACACCAGTCGTAGGATCCATCCCCACTCATTCCAGAATTAAACACTCTATCCATATCCATCCTGACTCCACTTGGGTTATCACATTCCCATGAAATCATGCCATCCTTACTAATCTATCCTTGTGTAACACCCATTATTTTTCATTTCCCCTTTGTTACCCTCATACCACTAACCATGTGTATGTCCCAGCATGTCTTCAGTTTCTTGTCCATTGTGTACACCCGGATCCCATGATTCACTGTCTAAAAATACATAGATTTTGATAACTGATTTCTATACAAGGTAGAATTGAGGCCTCTAGGATGTTCAATATGATCCTATGTAAAACCATCATTTCCCCATTTTTGGGAACCAATCATCAACAGAACTTCCCTCATTGGGATATGTGGTCCACCCATCTAGTTAACCTCCTAGGTACTCCCTCCTAGGGATGTACCCATCTAATCCACCCCCATAAATGTTCTGAATAGTCTGAATCATCCCTAATAGATGTTAAACACCTGAAATACCCCAGGATAATAATGTGAATCCAAAGAAAAACAGGGAGACATGCCTATGGAATATAATTCCCTGCACACAATGTGGGATGCCTTTGGATTCTGTGAAACAACCCAATGTTTTTTAAATGGAGATTACATTCTATAATAATTTCATATCATCACATGTAATAAAAAAATATGAACAAATAATTATTATCTAACCATTAAACATAATATTTTCATTTTTGTGATTTGAATAACGAAAATTGGACAGACCCAATTGAGATATGTAAATGTATGGAGTCCAATAATCCAAAATTAATGTTTGGTAAAAAGTAAATGAAACCTATGAATATTAATGTAGTCATTATGAATATTAATATAACCCATAATAATATTATATCATTGAAAAAATGGTATCCTCCCCCATTGACATATAATTAAACTCTAGGTATCCTATAAGTTAAAATATGACAATAGTAAGAGTATTGGTATTTTTTTAAGTCCTAAATAAATAAATAATAATAATTAATTAATTTAATAGAAAAGTTAATTTACAATTTTTTTTCTAAATTATCAATTTTATGTCTTATTATTTTAATATAATTATATAATACCTTTTATATTCTTCTAATATATTATTAAATTAGTTTTACGTTCAAAATATGTATTTTCATGTGAATGATGATTATAATTAGAAATTAATTTTATTATATATAGACATTTATTTTTGAAAAATGGAGTTCACTCTTTTAATTTAAACACCAAATAATAGTTATTGTGGATTTTTTTTATTGTTTTAAAATACATGAATTATTGATGAATCGTGAAATATATCAATTTACCGTATATTAACATTATAAGATAAATGGACTAATAATAGAATCATGGATAATGTATGAAACCATATTTCTAATTAAAAATCACATATTACTATTTTTGTTCACAGAATAGTCACTATTTATTGTCTTATAGAAAAATAATAAACTAATGATTAAAATTTTATGAAAACCCACCTCCCCTCAACTATAAATACCACACACACTCCCCCGTTGTATTCACCCCTCTCAGGCTTTGTGTGTTCCCTAAAATCTACCCAAATGTCTCTGCATGATTTCCTAACACGTCTAAAAGCCCTTGGTCTCCTAAAAAATACCACATCAAATTAATAAATTTGGATCTCTAGGATGATTCATTTAAGTGGTAAATTCCTCCTCCCATTCCAAACATTTCTTTTTTTGGTTCATTTATTTTCATTTTTATTATCTCCTATAATAATCAAAATTTTATGAAAACTCAAGTACCTTACACGTACTGGAATTTTTTTCTTATTATGCGATATGTTATTATCATCTTCTATATACCCTTCTTTTATTCTAGTATTAAAGACACCATCCCAGATGTGTTAATTTAACACATTCATGGAATATAGGGTCAATATTTATTTGAAAATCATTACTTATGGCCATTATTTCGTTATTAAGTATTAACTATTCCATAATATATTCATATTGTCTCATATATGGTTTTGAAATAATTTTTTTACACGTTCATTTAAAACCCAAATTGTGTTTGTTGTAATAAAAAATTTCCAATTAACCCAAAAGGTTATCACTAAATTATTATATAATGATTCAAATTCACTCCAAGTAAACAAAATTATATCTATAACCATATATATTTCCAAATGTTAAATTATATAACACAACTCCTATTTTGTACAACCAACTTCATTTTTCATGATTATTTATTCATTTATATAACTAAACTGATCATGAAACAAATAGACCCGAATAATGATATTACACCACTTCACATATCAAAAAGGACAATAATGGTCATAAAAAGGTTAGAATAATTATTTTATATCTAGAATGTTTTTATGAAATTTTTTAATTATGTAACCTAATTTTAGTGTTCAGGTCATTAATATCAAGTTGATAACACCATCATACTTTCTTTAAGGGATCCTCTCGTTCTCACATTTATTCAAGAAACTCTTCTATGTGATGTCCATTTATTTGTAGTTAATAATGATGGGGTATGATTTAGAAACTCCCCCATACATCCCCATTGGTGTATATGTGATGATAAATCCCGTTATTTCTCATTAATACCTCTTAAGTACATAGGATTCTTTGTTGATAATTAGTAAGGGATTCAACTTGAACTAACATTGTTCATTAGGGTTGACTTATCTCTCTTTTACCAAAATTTAGTTACCTTATATTTCTTATTTTTATCTTATAAATTGTGTCTACATAGACCAAATTTATTTATAAATACCCTTTGATCACTATCTTTCATGGATATACATTTTTTAAGTGATTCCCTCCTAAATAATTTTTGATAAGCAAACCTATTTTGTTGGAACTTCCTAAATTCTATCTGGATTTCAAGTACACACTATCATATTTTTTATCCAATCATTTTATTTAAAAAATAATTATTTTTTATTATGAAAAATTTCATGGTTCACTTTTGTTTTTATTTAATGGATTGGTCCCACATGTATTTTAATTGCTCTATAGTATTTTCCATAAAACTGCACAATTTTTTTTGTGATAAAATTTAATAAATACTTTTCATACATATTGTCAATTACAAATTACATCACATACCATGATACATGAATATTTCAAATTATTATTTTCTATATTTATTTAAGTTTTTTTCTTTCATAAACACTTTTATGAAATGCCCAATTTTTTATGCTTTATGACATGATTGTGGTACAAAATTCATTCCATGGAAAAATCTTATGTTTATGTATGATTGATTATGTATGAATATTTATCTGGAATACATATTCATGAAAAGGTAAGATTTCTAATCCCAGATATCAATCAAATTCATTATGAAAATTTTATTATCATGAAACGTTATGAACTATGGTCATGACGATATGCCTTGGGTTGTGCTACCTTGTGCGATAGTCTTGGAAGTTATCCTTTGCTTGTGATACCATGTGCAATGGTATTAGAAGTTATCCATGACTCATGAAAATTTCATGTTTTATTTTCCTTCCACATTACTATGCCTTCATGTTTATATGATTCAATTTTCATAAGCTATTATTCCATATGTTATGTGCCTTTTGATATCATAATTTTCATGGATTCTATCCCATGTGAATATTCATTATTATTATTGTTATTCTATTACTAGGATATTTTGATAATACCTTTGTTCATGTGATCCATAGGGAAAAATTTGAATATGTAAGGGCTCAATATATGTAATTAGGTCACTCTAAAGACTAAATTAATAAGACTTTTTAGTCCCATGTTTCTAGTTTTATGTAAATAGTCATAAAAGACATTACAATTCACGATCCTTGGTTTGTAATATGTTGTTTTTTATTGTTGATGTTATGTAATGATTAGTGTAATAGTATAGGGTTTATATAGTTGTATGAAGATGATGGCATAGTTATTTTTAGAGATTAGTAATAGAGTACTTTAGTGAGAACCTTAATGATGAGACTAAGTATAATAAAACACCCATAGATTTTGGTCTCTATACTGTAAGTGGTTTATCAAGAAAACACATCATTGTCTAGATATAGATAGGTAGAGGCTTATCTGGCTCACATTTATCTTGGGTTAAACCTCGAAATGACTACTTTTATAAATAATTTAATGACAACTAGTGCATGACAATGGGTTTTGTTGCACTATTGGTTTGACACTCTGAGAGGATATTCTATGGTAAATTGATAACCATGGTAAAATCCATTATTAATGGAATGAAAAAAATCCCATTATAATATTAGTTATGATATATATAAAGGATATCCTAGATTGAAACATAGCACATACCATGTAAGGATATACTTCTCATTTACATGTTTATCCTCTTTTGTTCAATGATTAATTTTAATACTCAATAGATAAGTATTCACAACTGATAATCGTACGTTCATTTTCATTGTTAATGGCGGGAAATATAAGAAAACATGTAAACAATAAATGTGATAGGTAATGATAATACTTCATTAATGATATGACAAATATAATGGGAGTGGGTGCTTAAAACATCGTGACGTTTCTTGGTCACAAGTCTCATGTTATGAATAGTAACATCAATCATGTGGGATACCCTCCTCCTCTATATAAACAACATTTTGTCCTTGAGTCATTTATGTGTAAAAAGACTCCCTTGATTAGTAGATCTTACAATCCCTTCTTCATAGACCAGTGGACTAACTCTATTGAAAATATATTCTTTTTCCTCCAGTGTTTAGATGAAGAGAAAGTCTTATTGGAGGTCTAAAATTTTTATGTGGAAGCTGATCATTGCTGGGAACTGATCAAGAATATGAAGCCCCAAGAAGAAATTGATTGCATGGATTCTGAGTAATTCTAGATAATATTATTCAATATATATTATCCTTGAACCCTCCTATTAAATATAGAAATAGAGGTCACTAGACTCACAAAGAAGTAAGATGTTTCAATCGGGGTGTATGAGGAAAAATTTATAAGGAATTCATTGTACGCCACTGGCTTTTCAAGAACCCCAAAAGCATGGTGGATTTCATCTTTAGAATATTAAAACCATGTTTGTGAAATGCATTGGAATTTTGAGACATTTACAGTTATGAGGTGATTGTTTGTTGTTCCCTCATTATTGAAATGGAGATCGAATACTATCACTGATATTGTGGGCCCAATGAAAATAAGAGGAAAATGGAATCTAATGTGGGTGGTCCTAGAAAAAAATCAATGATGGAAAGAATCATGATCATCCAACGTGAATTTTTTTTTGGAATGATTCATACATGGAACTGTCTAAAGGGATCTAAGAATTTCTAAATATGTATAAATATTAGTCAAATGGAGAAATACTACCTACAATATGTGAAGAATTCCGCAAATGTGGAAGAAGAATGGAAGGTTCAGATGATCACTCAGCATGTACTGCAGTGTTACAAATACAATGATCATGGAAATTCTTTGAACAATTTACCTAATACAAGTGTTGTTGCAGGAAACCACCAACAACCTCCATGTAAAAAATAATTGGCTTATGATATCACTAATAGTGAGGTGGATCCGAAAATCAATATGGTGAATGGTACACTAGTTATTCATTCAGGAATATTGAATGTACTATTTGATTCTAATTATATTAATTATTTCATATCATGAATTTTTAGTATAACCATTCAAACACAACCTCAATATTTATAGGTTATGTTAACTGTGAGAAATGAGAATGGATAAATTATTGCGTCCAATTTTTATAACTAATCCCTGATGAATGTTGGGGGACTGAAAATCCCAACTAATATTTTCTTACCTCCTTTAGTAGAGATTTACACTATTGTGGGAATGGATTGACTATCATTATACAAATCGAACATCAACTATTGTGAAATGAAGGTCAATATTGACATCCCAAAGCATACTTAAATTCATTACATGTGTAAGTAGAATGATTAATCTCTTTAAGAACCATTGTCTTAGGTGTAGAAATTAAATCCTTATTTGCAGGAAAATCATGCTCAAATGATTGAGACAAAGGAGATAATCATTTTGGAAGACATGCCCATTGGGAAGGATTACACTGATGCATTCATTGAAGAGTTTTTATATATTCATATTGATAAAGAGGATGAGTTCTCAATTGAACTTATTATTTTATCTGTACATATATTAAAGCCACCATATAGAGTGGACAAGGTAGAGATGGAGGAGCTGAAGAAGTCATTACAAGAGAATCTGGAGAAGGCATATTTACGCTAGATTGATCAACCATGAGGTGAGATAGTCATTTTCATCAATAAGATGTATGGTTCAATGTGAATCTACATTGATTATCACGGGTTCAATAAAACCAAGATAAAGAAAAAGTATCTCATTCCTCAGAATGATGAATTGTTCAATCAGATTCATGGGTTTAATTATTTTTCAATGGTTGACCTTCGGTCGGGATATTAGAAATTAAATGGCAGGAAATAATATATTCCCATGAATAACTTTCTAATTAGATATGAACACTATGAGTTCATTTCTATTCCATTTAGAATCACTAATGATCCCATAATTTTTGTTGTATTTGATGAATAGAGTCATTATATGTTACCTAAAAAAATATGTGATCGTATTTATCAACGATATTCTGATATAATCCAAGATAATTGAGGAACATGATGATTATTTCAATACATTTTAAAATACATTTTGAGGGGGGAAGTTGTATGACATATATAGTAAGTGTGATTTCTAGATGGAGAAAGTTTCATTCTTGCGGCATGTCATCACTAGTAAAGGGATATCTATGGATCCTTCAAAGTCAATGGAGATTGAAGAGTGGTCCAGGAAAAATCTATAATAAAGATCTGAAATATTTTGGGTCTAAATGGTTATTGATGACAATTTGTGAAGAAAATTCCATGTTTTTCAATACCAATGACCATGTTGACACAGAATGGAGTAAAGACTGCATTAAGGGGTTGAAAAAGAGACTAATCACTACACTATTACAAACACAACCAATAAGTAGAGAATAATTTTTCATTTACATTGAAGATTCAAATAAGGTACTAGGTTGTGTGCTCATGAAAAATGATTAATTGATAACCTATGCCTCAATCTAGCGGAAAATCCATGCACAAAACTATCATACACATAATCTGGAGTTTGTGGTTGTGATCAATGCATTAAAAATATAGTGGAATTATATATATGGGTAGAAGTGTTAGACATATACTTATAATAATAATCTCAAAAATATATTCACACAAAAATAGCATTATATTTTCTAGGAAATATGGATAGGGATCATCATCTATTATAACTGATCAATCCACTACCATCATATTAAGGAAAATAAGGTGGAATATAATCTAAGTTAAAAAGATCATACATATTTATCAATGTTGATAATTGAAAAGGATATTATCTTCTTAGATATGTAGTGGATAGAAATTGGATTCATTAATGGAGGAAAATCCTCAATCCTTTCTCAAATTTTTTCTCAACCATAACTCATGGGGAGAAAAGGACGATCAGAGAAAAGATGAGGAAATTTAGAAAAGGGTGGAATCCATTAAAAATGGGAAAACATCTAATTTAATGATTTATGATGAAGGAGTTGAAATATTTGGGTCATGATTATGTGTACCATATGATATAGAGATAAAGAAGGAACTTTTGAGTGACACAAATAGCTTAAACTTCTCTTTTAACTCAGGGAGCACAGTGATGTATCATGATCTTCGAGAGAAATTTTGGTGGGTCAAAATGAATAAAGAGAATTCAACGTATAAAAAATGTTCTTGTTATGTCAACAAGTGAATTATTAAAGGGAAAAAGACTAAGGGGATTATTCAACCACTACCCAGACCAACATGGAAGTGGGAGAACATCCCTTTGTACTTTTTCACTAGACATCTGAGGAAATCTATAGGAAACATTTTAATATGTATAATTGTGGCTCATATTATAAAGACACATCACTTTATCTCAATTTTATAGGACTTCTCATTGGATAAAATATCATGGGTATATAACAAATAGATGGTAAGGGTGCATTGGGTACCACTATAAATTGTATCTGATTGAGATCTAATATTCAGCGAGAGGATCTCGAAAAGTCTCTAACTTTTCTAAGAACTGAACAAAACATTATTACAACCTATCATCTTCAAATGGATTTCCAATATAATAGAACTTTTCAGACATGATAATATATGTTGAGAGCATCTTATAAGGGGTTCAATTTAGGATGAGAACAATATCTTCTACTAGTCGAATTATAATACAACAACATCTTCCACTCAATCATCCATATGGAACCATACGAAGACCTTTATAGGAAAATGTGTAAACACTGGTGTATTGGGATAAAGTTAGTAATTATAATATGGTAGGACCAGAAATGATCATTTGAATGTTTTAGAAGGTGAAAACCATTCATAAGAACAACAGTTATACCCAAACACAATAATAGAGTTATGCAGACAGTCGTTGAGGAGACCTTGAGTTCAAAGTTTGAGACATGGTGTTTCTAATTATATCTCTATATAAGAAGGTCATGATGTTTGGGATGAAAGGAATGTTATGTCCAAGATACATCAATCACATCGATATTGTTGATCTTTTTAGGGTTGTGGCCTATCAACATTCACTTACAAATACCATGTCTAATGTACACGATGTTGTTCATGTAACCCTGGTAAGGATGAAAATACTAGACCCTTTACATGTACTCTCATCAGAGGTGGTATAGTTGGAGAATGTTCATTTTTATGAGAAAAAACCTGTGAAGATACTAGATTGTAGAGATAAATTTCTACATAACAATTATACTAACCTTGGTAAAAGTAGTAGAGGAACAATAATAATGAAAAGGAAACATGGTAACTAGATGTTGAAATGTTGTAAAAGTACTCACACTTGATTATGGCATAGAATGTTAAGTAAAATTTCGAGGTCAAAATTTCATAAGTGGGAATAATGTAGTGAAGAAATATTTAAAAAATGGAGATTCCGTTAATAAAATTGTGTAATAAAATCACATGAAATAACATCACAATGAACTACTAAGTACTATATGAAATTTAAACACAATATTTTAACTTCACTTATTTGAACATCAAATATCATATGTACACAGTTGCGATCAATAATATGTAAGAAAAACGAGAAGAAAAAATTAATTTTTTGGTGAATGGTAACTAACCATTATGAATAGTAATTTTACCATTATGAATATTAATATAACCCTTATAAATATTAAATCCTCCAAAATAATATTAACCTAACCCATGAATGAACAAATAAATATTAGGCATCCTATATGTAGTAATATGTTCATAGTATAAGTATTGACATTTTTATAAGTCATAAGGAATTTATTAAAATTAATAAATTAAATTGAAATAATATGAATTTTTTAAAAATTTGTTCATAAATAATCAATTTTATGTCTTCTGTTTTTACGATTATTTTATAAATCCATCTTTAATGTTTGAAAATACTATAAAATCAGTTATAGTTTTAAAATATGTATTTCTCAAGAAAAGTATGAATTAAATTAAAAATTAAATTACTTATATTTATAAAATTATTTCTAAAAAATGGAGTAAATTTTTTTATTCTACATGGAAAAAATAGTTAGGGGGAATTCCTAGGAACTTCCTAAAATATGGTAATTTTTTATAAATAGTGAAATACGGTAATTTACTGTATATATACATTATAAACTAAATGGACTATTCATATCTTCAGGGATGATGTAAGAGACCATAGTTTAAATTCACAAGCACTTATTAATATTTTTTTTATCATGGAATCTTAACTATTTCGTGTCTTATGGAAAAATATTTTACTAATTATTAAAATATTAAGACCCCCCCACTCCACTATAAAAACGATCCAGACTCCCCTATTATATCCACTCCTCTCAATCCATGTGCCTTACATAAATTCTAAGCAAATATATTCCCAATATAATCTCCCACATCCATCATTCCTTGGTCTCCTAAAAATATTAAATCCTTTCTCTTATAAAGGGTCTCAACAGAGATTCCTTTAAAATGAAAATTCTTATTTTCATTCTATTATTTTTCATTCCATAATGATTTGTTTTCTTTTCTATTCTCACAAATACTAATAAATATTTTATAAAAACAATAGTAACATAAATTTTCTATATTTTTTTTATTATAATGGAATATATTACTATCATCCTCCCTTTACACATATTTTATTCTAGTACTAAAGAGTCCATATAAAAAATGTTAATTTACCACATTTAAGGAAGATGAGATTCCAATTTATTTTAACACAATAAATTATCATCATAAAACAATTATTATGGTTGAACCATATTATATTATAATTATTATGTCTCATTTATGGTTCTATATGCTTTTAGTGCACATGGTTTTGATTTATAAAACAAAATGAGTTTGTTGTGATAAAAAACTACCAATTAGACCCAAAGTTTATCAGTGACATTTTATATAGTGATTCTACTTCAGGTCCTGTAAATAAATTATATTTATCCCCATATAAAAATAATTTTTATCAAAAATATAATGTAACTACAATTCTGGTCAACCACCATCATTTTACATGATTATCCATTCATTTATATATGTAAACCGATCCTGAAATAAATGGACATGAACAATGAAATTGAACCACTTAACCCTTAAAAATATCAAGAATGTACATAAAAAGGTTGTAAAAAATATTTTAAATATATAAATAGGACAATGAATTATTCCATAATTAACCTAATTTCATTATTAAGGTCATTAATATCATGTGGAGAACACCACTAGACTAATGGAAAGGGATCCACTCTATCTAAAAGTTATTCAAGAAACTCGTCTATGTTTGGTAAAATTATTTTTACTTACTAATTATACGGTATGATTATTATCTACCCTAATAAATAAATCATTATTTATAAGGTATTAGAACCCCCTTTTTCTTTAATTAAGCAATCTAGAGTACACCAGATACCATGTTCATACTCCGTAATGGATTCTACCTGAACCATATTTGTTACTTCAAGATTCCTTATTTCTTTTTACCAAAATCATGTTGTCTTATTTTTTTCAATAAATATTATAAATGATTTTTAAATTTACCAAATTCATTTGTCTGCATGTTTTTATATGATTCTATCTATAATGCAACCGGAAAAGAAAACCTATTTTGAGGTATCTTTCCAAATTATTACCCAATTTCAAGTGCACTATATAATTTTTATATATCACATTTGTCTATATAAAATCCTTATTTTTTATTATTAAAACCATCTTGGTTCACTTATTATTTTAAATCAAGGATTGTTACATTATGTATCTTAATGGTACTATAGTATTTCCCTTAACACCGCACAAAAATGTTTTAATTATATAATTTATTAAATTATATTCATACATGTTGTCACATCAATGTGACATCACATACCATGATAAACGACTATTTTTACTTATGAATGTCCATGTATATTTTAGTACCTTTATTTCATCGAAACTTTTATGATAAATTCATTTTTTTGCTTTATGACATGATTGTGGAACCCAATTCTTTCCATGGGTAACCATTATGTTTATTTGAGACTTATTATGTATGATTCATTATTTGGAAAACATATTAATGAAATGATAATATGGGTGTACTCATATAGATCTCCAATGAAATGGGTAATGTTGAGTCTCATGAGACGTTATGTGAGATGGTCTTGACTGTTAGCCGTGGATGGAGCTACCATGTGTGACAGTCTTGGTGGTTTTCCTTGACTTGTGCTACCATGTGAAACGGTCTTGCTGGTTAGCCTTGACTCGTGATAAAGTTATTTTTTATGTTTCTCTCACATTACTATGACTCCATATGTATATGATTCCATGTTTATATGTTATGATTACATATTTTACATAACTTTTAATATCATCATGTCATGCCTTCTTTATCATGTTCAAAGGCTTTGATCTTATGGTTATTACCTTAATAGGCAATTTAGCTCATCCATTCATTCATGGTATCCCCAGCAAACACTATTAAGATGTAAGGGATAAAAAAAGTTAGTAGAAATTTATGATGATTAAATAATGAAGACTTTTTTAGTCCCATGTTGCATGATTTTTGTACATAGTCATCAACGACACTAGACATTAAAATCCGTGGTTTCTAATATGATGTTTTATTATGCTTAAAATCATGTAATGATATGCGAAAAAAGATATGGTCAATATATTCCATTCCCTTGAGATGCTCTATAATAAGGGGAAGAGATATAGGTGTACCAGTGTTTCAGCATCAAGACAAGCCAGTATTTCCCAACCTGACTACTCCTCGGACTTAAGGTTTCTATCCTGTAAAGAACCCATTGAATTTCCAGACCGAGGAAGTGTAATTAATTAGCATCCCCAATCATATTGCACTAGATGTAGGTTCACAAAAAAGGACTTAATATTTAATGGAGACATAGAGCAGGTGAAGAATTTCGAATAGGAATCCACGAAAGGAGAGACTGACATCCCATCATACTATTGTGATGAAGTTGAATATGTCCATGAATTTGTAATTGATTCCACATACCAATAAAATTTAGGATTTTATGCAAAAACAATACGTCCCCGATAGAAGGTTGTGTGCCTTGGTAAAAGCATTTAAAATATATATTTAATTAAGGTATATTATATTAAGATATAGATTTTTTATTTAATTATTTATCCTTAAATATTTTATGTATGTTACAACCATTAGGAAAATAAAAACATCATCAGAAACGTATTTGGACTACCATCTACATTAATTTAATATTAATTATATATATTACATTCATGAATAAAAATTTGTAAAATTATAGATAATCCATAAAAATTATATTCATTACATTATTAATATCTTTTATATTATTTAACCATATAATAATACATTTTACAATGTTAAATATACAGAAGTAGTTTTAGTGAAATTTAAGGAACAACCTTATGTAGTCTATTAAAACTAGGACTATACAATACAGTAATGTAATTTGATTTCAAAAGGACCATAAAAATGAAATATATAACCATAATTTTCTTAAGAATGTATATTATAAATTTAAATTCATTATTCTTGATATCATAATAATTCCACTATTTAGGAATAAACGGTTTGTTTTTTTCCTTTCAATTTTACTACATTAAGAAATATTTTATGTTATGATCCTAATTTATATAATATGTTTTATATATAACCATATTTTAACATTAAATTATTAATTCCCAATTATTCAATGTATTTTATGTTGTAATTAATGTATTATATTTTAATGTGTTTTAAATAAAATGTTATTGTAATCGTACGAGTTTATTTTCCACTCTCACTCTTATTCTCATTATAGTGGTTTAAATATTGTATTGGAGGATCTCATGATCATTAGCACTTATAAATATTGTATTTTATTCTCATAAATATATTTCTTGGGTTTCCATGTTTTTTATAACTTCTCATCACATTTACTCTTAAAACAACAAAATGACTGTTTATAATAAGTATCATCATAATTTCAGTTTTATGATTGAGAATATTTCTACTCCATATAGATATTCATTAAATTATGTTATATATATTTTTAAATATATTTAATGGTTTTTTTGTCTGATGTTACAAAATTTGGATTTTTTTATAATGGATTAAAAGTAAAGTTTTTAAAATATTTTGATCCAGTCGTTTTTTTATTTTACAAAATTTTGGAATGAATGTTATTTTTATATTTGTGGTGTAAATGGATTTTCAAAGATCCTTGAGAATTATTATTTTTGAATATTCTTATTTTGTTTTATATATTATAAAGGAAAATCCATTTCCATTAGTCTATACTTTTTTTGGTAAAAATGAATTATTTTCTAAATTGTTGATGTTAATTTTAAAAGTAATTTATAACTCTACTTTTATTCAAAGTTATAGTATTTTATGAATGTTAATTAAATAAAATTCCCCCACTTTCATATTTACATTAAAAAATAATTTATTTTTTTCATATATGATGTATTATCAATTTATTATCTCATATTTATTTGTTAAATTAGAGATTATACATTATTTAGTGATCATTCAAATTCTTATGATCATGTTCTCTATCACTATTTGTTTTTCATTGGACATTTTATTATACTTAATTTATGTACTATATGTATCATGGTTGTATTAAATATCATTTATATTATTTAAATATTTTCCATAACATAAACTACTTCAATACAATTTTTTATTTCTATGAATATTCTTTAGAAATTTACATCAATGACCTGGGAAAATATTGATCTTTTTTATTCATTCATCGGTGTGGAAATTAATATATTGATAAATAATATTGATTATTTATTTTATTATTAATTGAATATATTTTTAATACATTTGAATCTTGAATACGATATGTGGGGTCTAGTTATAGACAACCACTTGATGAGTTAACATGTCTAATGAGGCAAATATTTTACAAAACTAGATAGGTTCTATGTGATTGATTAAACATTCATTGAGATGACATAGATTAAGACAGTAATGGTATGTTTCCTGATTTATTTTCATGATTAATTTATGATTATATAATTTCATATAACAGACTGAAAATTATCATTTTATTAAAGGAACGCTTTTGAGTAAAAAGTGTGCGATAAATAGCTCATGCACTAAAATAAATATAGGATCCATTAAAGGAAAACATAATACTATTATATTTTATCTCCAATAATAGATTATAATATATAGTGATAACCTATGTATCATGGTAAACCTTCAAAAGGTAATATAATTGATTCTCCAACTTTTGCCAACACTATATTTACTCTTATTGGATGATCTTTTCGTCATTGAATACCCGGATCAATGTTAGATCTTGCATGTCAATCTAGTAACATTGATACTAGTTGGTGACTAACATTAATGACCTAACCTTTATCCTATTAGAATATTTTTTAGTATAATTAATCATCTGAACTGTTTCAATCATTTCCTCTCCTCAATTCATAATCAAATCCAAAGTCGTATTGACAAAATTGAATATTTGTGGATAATTTTCTCTACAATATTATTTTTATAATGTAGGAATTAATTATAGATTTAAATTTATTATTTCATTTTTTTGAGAATTTGAAGTCATTATTTATTATGTTTTCCTTTCCATGAAATAGTAAGAATGAATTTTGGTGTTATTATTTACGATATAAAAATACATTTCATTATAGGTTTTATTTAGCCAAATTAATATTTAAATCACGTTTCTTTTTCATCATAAATGAATATAAATAAAATTTATTTAATAGTTGTTGTAATTTAACATAATTTTTAACATGAAAAATTAATCAACTGATTTTTATTTAACTATTATATGTGGAACATTCTATAAATTATTTAAAAAATATGTAAAAATGTGTATGAGAGGATTTTATAAAACAATTTATGTGTGATTAATATGATAATGGATGAAACATAACTATTTATTGTATAAAATAATATTATAAATTTATTACATCATTTTAATTATTTAATATCAATATTTATAAGAGTGATTTTATATGTATGAATTTTTGACTAAAGAAATAATTATTCATATATGAATAATATATTAAGAAAATTAATATTATAAATCTATGAGAATATAAAAATGATCTATACAAAGATGGGATATAGTTATGATGTGTTTCACCATGAAATGGTAGTGAATAAGAGTGATATGATTGTGCAAATAAAAATAATCAATCCATAAAATTTACAAAATCATATGTATATTGCTTCATGATCCTAATTTTTTCCTATGGTGATGAGGAACTTATCAATTTTACTGAATGATTTAATCATTAGAATTTTCTTTTTAAGATATTATATAAATAATATAATATTGATAGTTATACAAATTTTAATTTATATAATAAAAAATCAAACATATTAACAAAGGATTAATTCTGATATTGTATGTGAATATAAAAATGAATACCGGGATTCATTCCATGAAAATCGTTGAATATGTATTTAATTTATGACATTATAAACACCCAATATATATTTTTGAAAAAAAATTAAAATTGATGTTTTTTACAAATAGGGACAACCTTTTCATTAGATCATATCAAATAAAATCAATTTTAAATAGAATATCAAATATTGTATTTCTATTATCAAAATTAGTGTATAACTTATCCAAATTAATTCAACGTGCTTTGTGATATTTTGTTTAGTGGAGAATCTAATCTTAATGGATTTAATCTGATGGGGATACATTCAATCATAGATAATAGATAATTGAGGCTCTAAAAAGATTATGTAGGTGATCCCTAGACTAGACAACATATTTTAACATATTTTAATGATTATCCTAATGTTTGTGTTTTTATCAAAATTTTCTTATTGTTAAAAATGAACAATAAATTTATTTAAATTTTTCATAAGGTTTTATTAGGTATTATTATGTCCACAACTAGTCTATTAAGCATTAATATTGATTTATTAGTCAAAAAATAAACCTATATCTAAGGGAAAAAGTTGTAATAACTTGAATTTTGAATCCTATTTTTTGTTACATTACTATATATTTAAATATTGGATATCAATACATATCATTTTGTAACCCAAAATCACATTAGTATTTGTTAAAAAAGTTTACAGTATTGGGTCGACCATATTAAAGTGGTATTATATTATTTATAATAGTTATTTTTATAAATTGAATTGGGTGAGTTTTTTTCAAAATTCAATTTAATGTATTCCCATTTTATAATGAACTTGGTTATCAAATTGGATGTCATACATATTTATATTTTATATAGTAACTGAGTTGGAAATAAGAAAATAATTAAATATATGACCACATATTTATGGAATGTTGTAAGGAATGATAACTAGATTATTTAAAATGTTAATTATGTACAGATTGATGGTTTGATGATTATATTTTATTTAAATTATAATGGATTATGGGAATATATTATATTGACTCTTAGATATTAAATGTGACATTTTCTGGCTAGTTCTATCATTGGATGATGTAAGCATGAAATCTCACCGAGCGGATTATATATCAACATTTGAATAAGTTTGAATATTTATTATTATTATTATTTAATGATTTTAGTCATCATATATCTAATATGATTATATCATGGTGAAAATTGGATTCATATAGGTCAACTATTTAAAAAAATTTAACACAAATTCAATAAAACTAGTTTTCCTCTGGTGATTTATGTTCGGGTACGACCTGAAGATCTCATGTGACATAATAAAATAATTTAAATTAAAAAAGAGTATCTAAATCAAAGAGAAGTGTAATTGTCTATTACACATCACTAGTGACCATTCCGTGAAGGATTATTGTTTGAACCCCTATATATCCCACAATCATGCTTTAACAATTTCTGTGAGCATAATTCATCAAATTATGTGTTTTAGCATAGAGCTTCAACTGGTTATGTAACAGCCCGAGATTTTATGAAAAATATTCTTTTTAATTTTATTAATGTCTTGTGTTGTACGCTACACCAAAAGGAGCTATCACAACACACATCCTTGACTTGCCTTGCATTACACGCAATCACGACCTTCCTCGATAGCATTGTAGTACGCAATAACGAGTTTCATCAAACAACAATATGCTATTAAAATATTATTAAAACTAGCCGTTATGAATAGTAATAACCACTTTTTGAAATCTTGTATATTATATTTTTCAAAATGGAATTAATTTCTGGATTCGTAATATCGAAATTAGCTTAGGGTGAAATTTTGGTACTTTTCGGATAACTTTCATATTCTGATGAATAGTGAAAATTACTAGATTATAATTAAAAACAACTTTTTTAATCGAAATAATTAATAGTGATAAATCATTAAATTGAGTGGTTTTAAAGTATATTTAGAATATATTTTTACAATTTAATACGATTTTGGTCATTGGATGTAATTTCACATTTAAACCAGACATAATCAAGTGTCAATCTTTTGATAGATATTGTTTCTTAAAAACACGCTATTTGTTTTAACAGCGGGATTTAATTATAAAATTAATTAATGAAACTTCTATGTTATGAATTTGGTAAATTAGACTTCATTTTTGAATTCGAAATATGAAATATAGCTTAGGATGAGATTTTGGTATTTTTCTGAAAACATTCAATTTTTGATGAATAGTGAAACCACTAAGTGGAAGGTTAAAAACTGAATTTTGCATAAAACTTAATTTTACCGCTTCTGTGAATTGAATTTTGAAAATCCGACAGACACGGTTAATATCAAGGACTAAAATGTGGTTCAATGAGATGAAAATAATTTTTGGTGAATAGTAACTTTTTACTTTTTTTTACCACGGTTAATAGTAAATAGGGTAACTAAGGGTAAATATGATATTACTATTAACCTAACACATGTCCTAATTCTATTGGATAAGTGTAATTCGACCAAAAACAACCTTATGAATATAATATGACCATTTAGGTCCACTTGGAATAGATTATGACATTTAATATTATTTTATTTAATGAATAGTTAAAATAGTTAAAATCAATGTTTAATAACTAAAACATTTTTAATATGGGTTTATACATAAGATAAATTCGACTATAAATAATAATTGGAAAGCTAAAAAGATTTCCTACATAATTATATTTTATTTATAATTTTTAGACTTTATATAAATTAATTTATTTATGACACAACGATGATGCAGTAATTACCATTTTATGGAAATATTAACATAATTGATGTTATAAATGCTCAAATGAATGTAATATGAGACTTTTTATGAATTCCACTAATTTTCTAGGTTACTATGATATATTAGTGTTGATTTAATTAACTTGGTTCGAACATATAATTCTGTTATGACTTTCACAAAAATCATATATCAAATAGTGTCAAAATTGACACAAAATAGTTTTTAAATCAAATATTATATTATTAATTGTTATTTTATTCATAAAAATCTAAAGTTCGGCCAAATGACTTAGATAAGGATATATATATTAATAATAAAAAATTTGGGGTTCGTTTTCCATGTTATAGTAAGTGTATTAACCATATAGTGTAAGAAAACAAAAAGACACGGTAAAAGTTAAATTATTCAACTTAGAGTTAAATCTAATTGATAAGGTTAAAATAATAACTTAAACTTGTCTAAAGCCTTTTGGTTGATAGGATTTCGACCCATCCCCACATTATCTTCGAAATAAGACCCTTTGGAACCATTATAAACTGATTTTTACTTTAATATAAAATAATATTTTCAGATATTCCTAAGGTGCCCCTCTCCTCCCTTATAAAAGGGAACCTCCTCCCCCTTCCTCCTCACACCAATTTGAGCACTCAAGCTCGGCCAACCTCTGCCAAAATCCCTTATCCACTTCACTAGAATAATCATAGAGGTCCTGGTATTCTTAAAAGTCCAATCTTAGTTCCCTAAGTGGAGGATTCAAATAGGCGTTTCAAAGAAGAGGTAATATCCATTACCGATCTTTTCAAAATTTTTTTCTTCTTCAACTTCTTCTTCTTTGTTTGTTTCATGATAAAGTAATAACATCATTATTAATTACATACTGATATGTTATTATAAATATTAAACAACTCTAATTAACCTTCTATCCATCCTACGGAAAAAGTAAATCACCGCGCGTGCGTACGTACGGAATACCGTCTCCACGCCGTGGTGTAATCTATTTTCCGCCACCACCTTAATTGGATGGGTATAATGGTTTAATGAGTAACTATATATGATTATTATAAAGTGATATTGATACTGAAATTGTATACATACACTTCAACACAATTCCACGACCATGGAATGATATCATCGCTCGTGCGTACGTACGGACTACCGTCTCCACGACGCGATGAGATTCATTCTCAATGATTAACCATTCATGAATGATTATAAAGTATATATAAAAAGTACTAATGAAATATATGACATAATAATGATACTGGAATTATTTATATGTATGTCATCTAATTAATTCCATTCAATTCAATAAGGAAACGAAAACAACGTTCATGCGTACGTACGGACTACCGTCTCCATGAACGGTGTATTTCTTTCCATTTACTGATTTATTATATATGTATATTCTGAATATATATATATAAATCATGTTTTATATTCTGGAATTACGTATTAATGATCTAAGTAATCATATGAATAATTACAAGTTAAAACCACGAACGACAAATGAGACGATTTTACCCAAAACGCTACTTTAACATGAATTTACAAAAGAACGGGTAATATAAAGTCCTAAGTGGATCATATATGATATAATAACAATTAATATGATTCGTTAATAAGTCAATAACATGATTTAAATCATTATACAGGAGGTTTGGACACTTACAAAGCAAGTCGGACCTAAGGTAAGGGAAATATCACAATCTCATTTTTATCCGAGATTGTTTATTCGTAAGTATTTACTGGGGTGTATTTTATCATCCACATCCATGTTTCATAAATATGTAATATTATTTCCATCCACCTAAAATTGTTTAAATCCATTTTTACCCTTCGGTGAGTTTTTAGTAAATGAAATGAAAGGAATCTTTTGTCATTTTTCGTACGAGGTACTTTTTGACTTTTCCGACAAAAGTACGAAGAATGTTTTTTTTAACTTATACGGCATGAATGGATTTCTAAAACATTATTTCCAAGAAGTTTCCTTTAAAATTATTCAAGTTTATTTTTAATCAACTTCTTTTAGTTTAAAATTGTATGACATGTTAAGAAAGGAAAATTATTTTTGAAGTATAAAGGATATTTTCCTCAAGAATGAAGTTCAAGTGTTTTATCAAAATTATTTTCCATCTAAGATAATAATGGGTTCTGTTTTTATCCCTATTATTACATTGATTTTATTATGTTGTGATGGAAATATTTTTATGAATTCCTTTATCTTATATGAATTGTTTTATGATGTCATGTTGTTTAAGAATCCCATTTTTAATTACATGGGATATGCTATGATGTATGGTTTATGATTATGTGGCACACATAAGAAAGGATTCATTATAAGATGGGTGGGACCTATATCTCCCTCCAATGCATTGGTTAAAGATTTTATATCTCATGAGATATACATGGCTGGAATGGTAGGTTATACTGGTTCAGTGAAACAGGACTGAAACGAGGGTTTCTCGATTCAGAAAGGAACTTTGTCCACTAAGATAGTCTTGGGAATGAGTCTTGACTAACAAGAAATGATTCTCTATGATTATGTTTGAATGCCACAAAGTTTCATGTTTTATGTTATGATTATTGTGATTACATTTCACTGCCATGAGTTACCCCATGTTATGAAATTATGATCTCTTTTGCAGGTTAAGATTTCCAATAGTTATGTGCTTATGTATATGATGTGATTGATATTTCTTTTGTTTACCCTTACTGAGCATTTGAGCTCACTCTTTTATGTTTTCTTTTCCCCAGGATATAAAGAATGGTTTTAGGTAAGAAAAAAAGGGGAAGATCTTTATGGGAGATATTGAAGATCTTTCACCACGATTAGAAGATTATGTTCCGAGTTTCCAAAGTCACTAAACTATTACGATCCTTGTGTGTGTGTTTTTTTTATGTACTAAGTATTCCGAAAATGTAATGTAATGTCCATGTACGTCAGGCATCGGGTCTCTACAGTTGGTATCAGAGGAAAGGTTTAGTCAACCTTTGGAAACTAGGATGCGAGAACTTTAGTGAGATCCCTTGAGATATTTATAAGGTATGTCTAGGGATGTCCCTAAGGATAAGTATACGTATAGGATACAGTCCTAGAACTACGGTAACGATCATAGAATTTAACCTAAGATGTTAGATATTGAGGATAATCCACCTTTATTATGTTGTTTTCCCTAGCATGATTTTTTCCTCTCACACTATTTTTTTTGGGTTTTAGAAAATGGCTGGAAACAAGATGATTCACGATAATGGAGGATATGATGGACAATGGAATGATATTCTTCATAATGAAATGGGATTTGGAAGTCCAAACATCATTATTATGCCAATTCAGCAATCTCATAATATGATCAATAATGTAAAGTTTGGAAAGTTTCCTGACTCGGCTAATAAGAGAAATATGGAGTTTCATGATGATCATAGAGGAAAGAAAGTTCAATTTCCACTATGTAAATCATGTGGGAAGAGGCATCAAGGAGAATGTTTCAAAGGAACTGGAAGATGCTTTGGGTGTGGAAAAGAAGGACACAAAGCAAGTAAATGCAAAGGAAAATGTTCAGTTAACAACATGGATGAGGATAATGGTATTGCTACGACATCAACAATGGTTAAATATTTTAAATGTGGAATGTACGGGCATTATGCAAACCAATGCCCTAAGGGAAAGTCTCATGAAGATAATCAGTATGGTCGTATGGAAAGTATTTATGTGGATGATGATGAAGAGACTACAAATGATATGTGAGATGAAAGAATTATTGAAGCTCGGTCAATGGTTTAAGAATGTAGTGGAATGATTACATGTTTATCATGTGTAATGTTGTATAAGTAATCTCATTGTACTATGGAATAAATAGACATCTAAGGATTGTTACACTGTTGTCTTTCCTTGAGTTTTGAAAGTGTATGATTAATGGTACCAGTATCCATGAATGGTTATTCAGATATTTTTTGGAAAGTAGATGATATGCGCATAATGAACGAATAATAAGATAATGAGGTATTTGATTGTATTCATGAGCTCATGACTGATATAAGGAGAAGGTTATATCATGGTTTGAGTATATAGAATTTTTGATTTTGGTATGTGGAAAGAGTTAACTTTTAACTGCATTCATGTTTTCACTAATGTTCAATGGGTATTCAAGAGAATACGTGATTAAGGCCTTTGAATGTTTGGAATGTGACCAACAAGACATATCTTATGATATATGGGGATCAACGACAGTATTAAATCGCTGGTAATCATTTTCACTATATTATGAGAGTGGACTGCAGTATTATGGATAAGCCTAAAGATTGAAATGGATTATGTTGGAATAAGTTAGTATTGTTTAAGGATAGAAGTTTTTTTCGATATTATTGATGGGATGTTATAGTAATATATTTTTAGAAAAAGGACAACCTGCAGGACGGGCGACAGCCCATTGCGTCGGACAAGGCTGTGGGAATCGAACCCACAACCGAAGTGCGACTGGCCTTTATCGCCTACCACTGGCCTACAGGAAGTCCCTGTTTAGTAGAAACTATTTTTATTATATTAAGTTGTATTACATGTGATGTATAAGTCCATTTTAGGAACCATACATGATTAATCTCACTATAGATCGACTTATGTATATAATTTTTTGCTAACCTTTTGTTTGAGACAGATGGAATGACCCGTCATTCTATCACATGATCTGCTAACACATCACAAATAACAAATTCAACTTCATTTATTTAAGAGATGAAGTGGAAATTGTTCAAGGCACGAACAACAGTGAGATTGTACCAAAATAAAGTAAGTATTTATTCTAATGCAAATTTTCAACTTTAGGGAAATGATCTTGAAAACCAAAAATGTTGTCCTAGTGATCTTATATCTGATGAATCAGATGGTACCTTAGATCGTCACAAATTTATGGCTTTGTGATTGCTGGCTTTTCTATAGCCATGTTCTCTACCACTCTCCATCAAAACATGATGGTTAGATTTCTCTTCAATATCGATATTTTCACCTATGTGGAAACCCGGTGATTAGTTTATTTGGGTAATCATTACATTTCATACTTTAGTTTTTAAAGCCAAGTTTTGGTATTCTTTTTTACGATGTGGGTTTCTATTAAAGAAAATTTTGAATAGTAAACCATTTATAACCCCGACGAATTTCGAGGGCGAAATTCATTTTAAGGGGGGTAGAATGTAACAGCCTGAGATTTTATGAAAAATATTCTTTTTAATTTTATTAATGTCTTGTGTTGTACGCTACACCAAAAGGAGCTTTCAAAACACACATCCTTGACTTGCCTTGCATTACACGCAATCGCGATCTTCCTCGATAGCGTGTGTAGTACGCAATAATGAGTTTCATTAAACAACAACATGCTATTAAAATATTATTAAAACTAGCCGTTATGAATAGTAATGACCACTTTTTGAAATTTTTTATATTTTATTTTTCAAAATGGAATTAATTTCTGGATTCGTAATATCGAAATTAGCTTAGGGTGAAATTTTGGTACTTTTCGGATAACTTTCATATTCTGATGAATAGTGAAAATTACTAGATTATAATTAAAAACAACTTTTTTAATCAAAATAATTAATAGTGATAAATCATTAAATTGAGTGGTTTTAAAGTATATTTAGAATATATTTTTACAATTTAATATGATTGTGGTCATTGGATGTAATTTCACATTTAAACCAGACATAATCAAGTGTCAATCTTTTGATAGATATTGTTTCTTAAAAACACGCTATTTGTTTTAATAGCGGGATTTAATTATAAAATTAATTAATGCAACTTCTATGTTATGAATTTGGTAAAATAGACTTCATTTTTGAATTCGGAATATGAAATATAGCTTAGGATGAAATTTTGGTATTTTTCTGAAAACATTCAATTTTTGATGAATAGTGAAACCACTAAGTGGTAGGTTAAAAACTGAATTTTGCATAAAACTTAATTTTACCGCTTCTGTGAATGGAATTTTGAAAATCCGACAGACACGGTTAATATCAAGGACTAAAATGTGGTTCAATGAGATGAAAATAATTTTTGGTGAATAGTAACATTTTCCTTTTTTTTACCATGGTTAATAGTAAATAGGGTAACTAAGGGTAAATATGATATTACTATTACCCTAACACATGACCTAATTCTATTAGATAAGTGTAATTCGACCAAAAACAACCTTATGAATATAATATGACCATTTAGGTCCACTTGGATTAGATTATGACATTTAATATTATTTTATTTAATGAATAGTTAAAATAGTTAAAATCAATGTTTAATAACTAAAACATTTTTAATATGGGGTTATACATAAGATAAATTCGACTATAAATTTTAATTGGAAAGCTAAAAAGATTTCCTACATAATGATATTTTATTTATAATTTTTAGACTTTATATAAATTAATTTATTTATGACACAACGATGATGCATTAATTACCCTTTTAAGGAAATATTAACATAATTGATGTTCTAAATGCTCAAATGAATGTAATTTGAGACTTTTTATGAATTCCACTAATTTTCTAGGTTACTACGATATATTAGTGTTGATTTAATTAACTTGGTTCAAACATATAATTCTGTTATGACTTTCAAAAAAATCATATATTAAATAGTGTCAAAATTGACACAAAATAGTTTTTAAATCAAATATTATATTATTAATTGTTATTTTATTCCTAAAAATCTAAGGTTCGGACAAATGACTTAGATAAGGATATATATATTAATAATAAACAATTTGGGGTTCGTTTGGCATGTTATAGTAAGTGTATTAACCATATAGTGTAAGAAAACAAAAAGACACGGTAAAAGTTAAATTATTCAAGTTAGAGTTAAATCTAATTGATAAGGTTAAAATAATAACCTAAACTTGTCTAAATCCTATTGGTTGATAGGATTTCGACCCATCCCCACATTATCTTTGAAATAAGACCCTTTGTAACCATTATGAACCGATTTTGACTTTAATATAAAATAATATTTTGAGATATTCCTAAGGTGCCCCTCTCCTCCCTTATAAAAGGTCACCTCCTCCCCCTTCCTCCTCACACCAATTTGAGCACTCAAGCTCGGAACACCTCTGCCAAAATCTCTTCTCCACTTCCCTAGAATAATCCTAGAGGTCCTGATCTTCTTCAAAGACCAATCTTAGTTCCCTAAGTGGAGGATTTAAAGAGGCGTTTCAAAGAAGAGGTAATATACATTACCGATCTTTTCAATTTTTTTTCTTCTTCAACTTCTTCTTATTTATTTGTTTCATGATAAAGTAATAACATCAGTATTAATTACATACTGATATGTTATTATAAATATGAAACAACTCTAATTAACCTTCTATCCATCCTACGGAAAAAGGAAATCACCGCGCGTGCGTACGTACGGAATACCGTCGCCACGACGTGGTGTAATCTATTTTCCGCCACCACCTTAATTGGATGGGTATAATGGTTTAATGAGTAACTATATATGATTATTAAAAAGTGATATTGATACTGAAATTGTATAAATACACTTCAACACAATTCCACGACCATGGAATGATATCATCGCTCGTGCGTACGTACGGACTACCGTCTCCACGACGCGATGAGATTCATTCTCAATGATTAACCATTCATGAATGATTATAAAGTATATATAATAAGTAATAATGAAATATATGACATAATAATGATACTGGAATTGTTTATATGTATTTCATCTACTTAATTCCATTCAATTCAATAAGGAAACGAAAATAGCGTTCATGCGTACGTACGGACTACCGTCTCCATGAACGGTGTATTTCTTTCCATTTACTGATTTATTATATATGTATATTCTGAATATATATATATAAATCATGTTTTATATTCTGGAATTTTTTATTAATGATATAAGTAATCATATGTATAATTACAAGTTAAAAACACGAACGACAAATGAGACGATTTTACCCAAAACGCTACTTTAACATGAATTTACAAAAGAACGGGTAATAAAAAGACATAAGTGGATCATATATGATATAATAACAATGAATATGATTCTGTAATAAGTCAATAACATGATTTAAATCATTATACAGGATGTTCAGACACTTACAAAGCAAGTCTGACCTAAGGTAAGGGAAATATTACAATCTCATTTTTCTCCGAGATTGTTTATTCGTAAGTATTTACTGGTGTGTATTTTATCATCCACATACATGTTTCATAAATATGTAATATTATTTCCATCCACCTACAATTTTTTAAATCCATTTTTACCCTTTGGTGAGTTTTTAGTAAATGAAATGAAAGGAATCTTTTGTCGTTTTTCGTACGAGGTACTTGTTGACTTTTCCGACAAAAGTACGAAGAATGTTTTTTTAACTTATACGGCATGAATGGATTTCTAAAACATTATTTCCAAGAAGTTTCCTTTAAAAGTATTCAAGATTATTTTTAATCAAATTCTTTTAGTTTAAAATTGTATGACATGTTAAGAAAGGAAAAGTATTTTTGAAGTATAAAGGATATTTTCCTCAAGAATGAAGTTCAAGTGTTTTATCAAAATTATTTTCCATCTAAGATAATAATGGGTTCTGTTTTTATCCCTATTATTACATTGATTTTATTATGTTGTGATGGAAATATTTTTATGAATTCCTTTATCTTATATGAATTGTTTTATGATGTCATGTTGTTTAAGAATCCCATTTTTATTACATGGGTTACGCTATGATGTATGGTTTATGATTATGTGGCACACATAAGAAAGGTTTCATTATAAGATGGGTGGGACCTATATCTCCCTCTAATGCCTTGGGTAAAGATTTTATATCTCATGAGATAGACATTGGTGGAATGGTAGGTTATACCGGTTCAGTGAAACATGACTGAAACGAGGGTTACTCGATTCAGAAAGGGACTTTGTCCACTAAGATAGTCTCGGGAATGAGTCTTGACTAACAAGAAATGATTCTCTATGATTATGTGTGAATGCCACAAAGTTTCATGTTTTATGTTATGATTATTGTGATTACATTTCACTTCCATGATTTACCCCATGTTATGAAATTATGATCTCTTTTGCAGGTTAAGATTTCCAATAGTTATGTGCTTATGTATATGATGTGATTGATATTTCTTTTGTTTACCCTTACTGAGCATTTCAGCTCACCCTTTTATGTTTTCTTTTCCCCAGGATATAAAGAAAGGTTTTAGGTAAGAAAAAAAAGGGGAAGATCTTTATGGGAGATATTGAAGATCTTTCACCACGATTAGAAGATTACGTTCCGAGTTTCCAAAGACACTAAACTGTTACGATCCTTGTGTGTGTGTTTTTGTTATGTACTAAGTATTCCGCAAATGTAATGTAATTTCCATGTACGTCAGGCATCGGGTCTCTACAGTTTATTTGAAGTCACAATGACCAACATGATACCATTACTTCATTTCTCAACGGGAATCTAATAATGTTCACTCTATTAGAGATATTCTCTCTATAAGATTCAAGTAGACAGATAGGATCTCAATTTGGACTTATTCATAGTAATGAAATGCTCTTATCCTTGAAATCTATATTGTATTTATAAATTACCCGGTTAAGGTTCCTTGATAACCATATATTTAACTACCACTAAAAAAGTAATAAAGAAAAATTTATGTTGAAACAACTTCATGATAATTATTATTTATATTTTATCACATTATTCTAATATATAATAATTATAATATGTGACAAACATGATTCTTTAACTTGGCTCATAATCCCACTAATATTATATAACCCTTGTATATTAATAAAATATACGTTCATATATTAGTATTCCTTATAAATATATAAACACTTGATCTAACATTTAAAAAATATATTGTTCCCAATTAATTTATAATACAATTATAATGAATTTATTTATTTTTCTATTATCGTTACCACTTGGAAACGTCTCAGTCCCTTTGGTGGGGACAACTATTTCTAAGATACATATTCAATAGAATAGTGAATATTCTTGAATATTATACATATTTGACCCTGTATTCCCTTGTATTGATATTAATGATTATTATTCATATACCATGTTTTTTTTATTTAAACCCATCAAGGCCCATAAATATATGTATATTGGTCATTGTAATGACAACCATCCTACTAAAATTCACTATGTAATATAATTTCCTTATTATTAGCCATCTCATAATGATGGATGAAAATATTTTCCATGTACTTGGATTTATGATGGTATTACCATACTTATCAACTGGGGCTGATATATCACTTCCATAACATGGAAGAAAAAAATTTCAATATTGATTATTCAAATAATGTCATAGAACCAAAACAAATATCCAATTAAAGATACCTTGAATGGAAATAATATTATGGTTTGTTTCCATGCATCATTGTATTATTTCAATTGAAACTAACTAACAATGATATCATGTAAGGAGACCAATACACATGTTCATAGATATGAATATCCAATGACACCAAATTCATGTGGTGTTTGTATCTCTAGGGTAATCCTCACGATCACACCCACAATAGGTCAGTAGTGAATTCTTTTTGAGAGGTTGTATTAATGATTATGATTCACCAGCCATTGATAGTTAGTCATTTATGGTTTCCTTCCATTGTAATGTATCTTGAACATTTGAAGTATTTTTAAGATTAATAACACAATAGATCGGGGTACTCATTATAAATTGATAAATACTAAAAATATTTGATATGATAAATAGAATATGTAATGTACCATTTAAATAGTTTATGTTGAAATATCTACAATATAATAAAATATGTATGTCATGGAGAACTCTCTAAAAATTTTTATGGTAATAAAATGTACTGTTGATGTTGAGACTAAGGGACACAATATTATAGTACTACCACTATTTCTAGATCCAAATATCTATAAATCCTTCTTATATATCACAAGATTAAGATAATTTTTTTGATTATTAATGGATTTTATTTACTGGATATTCCATGTCGCTATTGTGTGGATTTTCTAATATGTTTAACCTCACATTTTTGAGTAATGAGTCTTTACGATATGTAACCCCCGAGTATATATGTTTTCTCTAATATACAAACTTATAAATATGTATAATACAAATAAATATTTATCAACATTATAAAAAATACATACCAGGTGAAATTACATGATGTAGAGGAAAAAATTTATAAATTTTAATAAACTTCATCCTAGCTTCCTGAGAAGATTAAATATACTCTGTATTTGAAGATATGGATACCACTATATTGCAAGAGATTTTATTCCTCATTAAATTATAGTAACTAAAATATTAAATAGAATATACAATATATGAATACTATTATTCCCATGTAAATAGTATCCCTTCAACTCTTCCTATTATGTACCCATATTTCGTATATTCTCCAGTCTAATCACACAATTCATACTGCTTCCCTTTTAGTTCTTGTTGATATAATTTATATTTTATTACTATAGAGTGTATTTTGTAAATATAATATCATTTACATATCATATAATATGTGAATTATCATTTTCTAAAGTGTATATAATTATAATAAATTTATTAATATCCTCTTATTCCCTTTATATGTATTACTGGAGATACATATGATATTTAAAATTATTAATAGTTATCACTTATATTCATTCAACTTTTACGTTTAAATACATTATCATTATTTTTTTCTTGGACTAGATTCAAAAACCATTACATTATCTTTATTAGATATCATTCGAATGAAGATTGGTTGATTAATTAAGTCAACCTCTAGATGGATACCGTAATCATGGTCTTCTGTAAATTTAATTCAAAAAGATTTTTTTAAAATATTATCAACAATATTTTACTTTTAACACAATGGACCTCCAACTAACCTCAACTCCTAAAATGGAACTAATTCGTTCGAAAGGAATACTCTAGGAACATGTTTGTTACTATGATTCCCAAACTAGATTTCATTAACATGCACCCTTATTGCAATTCTATAATACAACTATCCCTTTTTAGTTTCTTCATATAGACACCTTCCATGATTGATGATCTTCAAATTCAATTAACAATTTATTTATCATTAAATGTAGATATGACAAGTATAATTATAATTTATTTTTTATAATAACTTCACATTAACCAAATATCATTATTACTACCACACATTTTCATCCATATATTGTCTAACATGATTACGTATCATAAAATTCATCATAAAATGTTTTGTGTACTCTAAAAAACATAATTTATCCTTAAATTTTAATTTATTTTTTCAAAATTTCAATAATTCATTCTTGTAGGAATTTTTATTTGAAATTAATAATGTAAGTCCATCAATAGAGAATAAAATACCATCACAAGTCTTTTATCGTTCTTATGCTACATTGGTGTCTATAAAATTATTTTTTTCCTAAATGTCTTATGAATGTTTTTCATATGTAAACCATTTTATTATCTCATTAATTTTCAAAAACCATGTCAATATTTTTCCCAATATCTAGAATGGATATATCCATACTTTATTAGAATTATTTTATACTACATGACTATATATTTTCTATCATAATTATTTTTTAAATATCATTAAAACGGATTAGGATAATAACCCTGATATTAATGTCATGTTTTTAGGATGAATATTTCTTTATATCTTTAGAAATTTTTGGAATATAAACTCATGTAATTATAATATAACGGATTCTCATCATACTATAAAAAATATGAGAGCCTTTCTTCATGATATTTTTCATATTTTTATGGGATGATTTCATTATTTATGAATAATTTCGTGGATTGTTTTTTTATTATGCATATGAATTTCAACATTGACGTTCCATTTACAAAACTAATCACTCTAATATGAACATTGAAATATAAATTTATAAATTTCTCTAGGAAATTTTTTTTATTCAATGTTAACATGTAATAATGTTCAATGATCATCCCAACTAGAATAAAAGATTTGATGTTGAAAATATAATGTGAATTTTGGAATTAATCCACACTACATTGTATTAATTGATGTATGCTTCATCAATATATTAATCAACACACCATCTTGAAAAATCTGGTATCTTTAGACCATGTATATACCATAATTCAATTTCACATCCCGAAAACAAATACATTGTCCTTATGAATTATACTATCAAATAACTTATTAATGTAAACCTGGTACAGAGATCCCAGAAAAATAATTTAGAACCAGAGGAATATGAATTGATTGTTGCTCGTAGATTATCACTAAGGAAGTCAATGATAAATGTGTGTTTATATTTTTTAGTGTGGTTTCACCATATTAAGAAAAAAAAATAGTGGGATTTTTTTAAAATAAAATTAAGGATGTAGTTTCCCGATATTGGATTATCTCTTCATGCACATGTTAAATCAATATTCTATTGAAATCTAATTATCCTCGTATCAATGGAATCCATGGTTTTACATAAATCAAGAAATTTAGTTTCAGATTATCTAATTATATAACCATTTTTTCCCACCCTAACATAGTATAATATTTTGATATCCCTAGTTACCTTGAATTAACTCAATTATATGTTATCACATATAATTGATTTTATCATAGGGTCTTGGGATATGAAATTTTGGATGTAAGATGAATAATTTAAATAGAAAAATCTAGAAGAATCATCAATTATCCTATCCAATAATTTCTACATAAGTGATTCAAATTTGAGAGACTATAATTTGTAAAAATATACTAGGGAGATTATCCATGTCTGAGAAAAAATGGTTCAATGTGACATCATTAGAGTCTTAAAAAGAAAAATTATATTACAATAAGTTTCAGATTGAATCCTAATAGAGTACATTCCAAACCTTTTTCCCATTCAAGTATCTTTGTCTCCTTATACTTGAGTTCATTTTATAGATTACGGGAAACCACTCCCCACATGAAATTCATGATATTATTTTTTTCATTCTTGAATTTTAGGGAGTATGATCAGTTTCCCCATTCCAAAAAATATGTCCTTTTTATAGTGTTTTTGATTGAGGCATTTCAATCTTGGGTAATTTAATGTATAAATTATATTTGAATTATGGGCATATAATTTAGAACAATTCAAGGTAATAATTAATTTAACAAGATACATCACTTGAAATAATAACTGCTCTTTGATTCTTTCATCATTGGTCGATGAAGGACAACCATTTCACAATCAATGGTGTCACAGCTTCTTTGTAGACTAGTTATTTGTACTCATATAATAATCAGATCTCACACCTAATATAAGTTCTATTTAATTATAGAGAGGATATAAATAAATGGAATTTAATATGTCTTCTCTCATATTCTATAATTAAATATGAGTTCCTTGTAATTTTTATGCACCTCTTTTTACAATAAGAATGATTTACTTCATTAAGTAATGGGGTAATAGGGTTCCTTTCAAAGTTGAATAGGTATGAGAACATCTATCATTGAACGCTAAGATGGATATCTCCCTAAATCAGTTTGGAGTATAAATAATATTTTATTACTTCTAAAATTATCCTGTAAATGTTTATATACAATGTTTGTATATCAAATGTATAGGAGGCACCTAAAGGTTTCATCTAAAGGGTAAGTGTCGCCATGTTCATCCTTGGGGTGGAGGCTTGTAAATAGGGGTTACATCATCCACTTCTTAGAGAATATCCTGAACTATAAAAATCAAAAACAGTATATATGGTTTCATTTCATTATTATATGAGAAATAATGGGTTTTATTAAAGGCTACTATGACGGTGGAGGCATAATAGGGTGGGTGTTGATTGATGTAAGCATGCTTACTATGATTGACATGTCGTGTGTTGTTACCACATGATGTTTTCTCATAAGGGGGTACATGGTGGGTATTTCTATTGTGAGGGTACTTCCATGGTTACTAAAATTATTTATATGGTCTTCTATTATTATCTTTCTTTGTTCTCTTTAATACACACTGTCATTTTTTGAAACTAATGGTAGGTATTCAAACCATGATTATAGGTATTGGTGAGGTGGTTATGTTACCATGAGCAGTTCTCATAGTGGGATTAGTGTATGTTCACCAAGCATGTAATTATATAAATGACTAAATAAGTGGAAGAATAAAATCATCACCTTTGATAAGCCTAGTGACCATGGATTTCAAGGTCACTTGTGGCCATTATAATTTTTCCCTGAACAAATGTTCGAATCCATTGTTAGCGAGGTATTAAAATAAATTATAAAATAACAGATTTTATTAAAAATTTAAATAAAAATATGTATTAACCAATAAATACCATATTTGATTACATTTTATATATAATTTAAAATTTAAATAATTCAATAGAAAAATCTATTTACATTTAAATGAAATTAAAATGTATTTCCTTTTTAATGAATATAAAAAATATGGAAATGTTTTTTTTGTTGTACCTCTCGAACCTCTCAAGGTTTTATTTTCATGATCACAATCACCCTCATATTTATCTAATCCTCTTTCAAGTGTTTTTGGATTGATAGGAATCAAATCAGGTGGCCAAGGAATTGGGCCAAGCAAGCTTAAGTGGAAAAGGAACACAAGTGGACTGAAAATCAGTCCACCGGCCAACCGGTGGCTTCACCACCGGTCGGCCGGTGGACCCTGGGAAGGATGCTGAGCCACTGCCATCTCACCGGCCAACCGGTGGCCAAGCACCGGCCAGCCGGTGTCACTCAGATTGAACAGGGTTTGCTTCTTCCTCACCACCGGCCAGCCGGTGGCTCTGGCACCGGTCAGCCGGTGGTGTCTGGAAAAGAAGACTCAGCCACTGTCAAGGCACCGGCCAGCCGGTGGCCCTGCACCGGCCAGCCGGTAGCACTGGTCAAACTAGCCGTTGGCTTTGACCAGTCAACTCCAAAAGCCTCCCAACGGCTCCGAGGCCTTTTCCAACGGCTCCAAATCCCTCCAACGGATACTTGAAGGTTCCTAGCCTATAAATAAAGGCCTAGGAAGCCCTGGAAAATCATCCAAGCCAACGGACACATTTTTACATCTTTGGCGAAGCTCCGACGAATTGTTCCAAGGGAACCCAAAGTGCTCCAACAACTTCCACATCCAAGAGCACCTCCATAGAAGCTTGGAAGCGGCCCTCAAACATCATCAATCAATCAAAGGCGCCCAAGGCTTCTCCATTACGGGTTTTATTGTTTTATTTATTTTGAGCTTTAAAATTGGGTTTGTGCCTACAAACCCCAACCCGTTTCTCATCCCCTCTTTCTTTGGGTTCTCACACCACCACTAAGGTGTGAAGAGGTTTTCTCAAGCTTTTCCTTTAAAAGGCTTGTGTCTCGGTGAGCTAGCCTTCACCCGTTAAAAAGGCTAGTGGGTTCTTGCTCAACCATCAAAAGAAAGTGGGTTCTTGCTAAACCACAAAAAGCAAGCTGTAATAGGTCCTAGTGCTACCTCAAAGCCTAGTGGGTTTCTTGCTAAAACCATTGAAAAGCAAGCGGTAGGAATCTCTCAACGGTTGAGTTGGGAGCGGAGACGTAGGCCGGGTTTTGGCCGAACTCCGTTATCAATTTCGTGTGTCTTGCCTTCTTTATTTCCGCTGCACTTTACTTTGATTTTTAATTTGTTAATCAATTTTTTAAAAGGCAATTCACCCCCCCCTCTTGCCATCTTCCTCGCTTTTTTCCGACCCAACAATTGGTATCAGAGGGACCTTTGAGTAATTCCTTAACCCGGTTTCAAAGTTAAGATCTTTTTTTTTGATGGCATCTACCTCTTTCGCCCCCGAGGGCTACTCTTTGGGTCGGGCTCCATTTTTTGATGGGTCCGACTATAATTATTGGAAAACCCGCATGACTACTTTTCTTAGAAGTATAGGGTATCCCATTTATAAAATTGTCATGCAAGGTTACACTTTGTCTACCCCCGACGAATCCAAATGGACCCAAGCCGACATTAGAAATTTTGAGCTAGATGGCAAATCCATGAATGCTTTTCATTGCGGCCTTGACCGAAATGAATTTAACCGAGTTTCCACTTGCACCTCATCTCATGAAATTTGGAAACTATTGGAAGTGACCCATGAGGGCACTAAAAAAGTTAAAGATACTCGGTTAGATATGTATAGACAAGACTTTGAATCTTTTTCAATGCATCCAAATGAGTCTATTTCTGAAATGTTTACACGCTTCACTGACGTTTGCAATGGTAGAAAATCTCTTGGTGATGATGTTTCAGCCGAGACGATGGTCAAGAAGATTCTATGGGTCCTTCCGAGCTCATGGGCACCAAAGGTGACGGCGATCCAAGAAGCTAAGGACGTCAAAAATATGCCGGTAGAGGAGCTCATCGGATCCCTAATGACTTATGAGATTACGATGAGGAGGCAAGCTCAAAAGGAGGGCACACCAATCAAGACCCCAAAGAACATCGCCCTCAAGGTACAAAAAGAAGTAAGCTCCTCCTCATCCTCATCTTCCTCATCTCCTTCATCTTCAAGCGGCGACTCGGAAATGGAGAATCTCGCCCGCCAAATGCACAAGTACATGAAGAAGCACAAGAAGAAGAAGCAATCTCGCAAGGCGCGAAAGCAAGAACCCACCGCAAGATCCGAGCCCAAGGTGAAATGCTACGGGTGCGGCGAAAAGGGCCATTACAAGCCCGATTGCCCACTCAACAAAAAACGGGCCAACGAAAAAGGAAAGAAAAAGGTCCTCAAGGCCACATGGAGTGACACCTCCTCATCCTCCTCCTCCTCCTCGAGTGACCAAGGTACAAAATGCCTAATGGCATTCCATGAGGTAACATCTTCCGATTCCTCTTCCTCATGTTCTTCAAATTCCAATTCTTTAAATCATCTTTCTTATGAAGAACTCTCATTTGCTAGAGATCAACTGGAAAAAGGTTTTCATGAACTCTCTTCTAAATTTGTCGCTTTAAAAAAGTCTTTCAAAAAACTCTCCTCCGAAAAAGAACAACTTCTCAAAGAGAAGGAGGAACTCACCCTTAAAATCCAAAATTTTCCAAATGTTGATTCCATGGAATCAACCATCAAAGATCTAAGAGAAACCCTAGCCAAGTTCACCCAAGGGGAACAAAATTTGAACAATATACTTGGTTCCCAAAGGGTTTCCCGAACCACCAATGGACTTGGCTATACCAACCAAGCCTCCTCCTCCCATGCACCCACTGTTTTTGTAAGGGGGAGCTCTAGCTTTAAATTTTGTAACTATTGCAAAAAACCCGGGCATCTCATTTATGAATGTAATTGTAAAAACGCCCAGTACGGCCAACCCAAATCGATTTTCTATTCCGATGAATTTTATAGGAGAAGACCCGCCATGAAACAAATTTGGATTGAAAAATCCCTTTTGGCAAGTCTCTCCGGGCCTAAATTTGTTTCGGTTTCAAAAACCACTCCCCAGTGATTCTTTGTTTTTATTTAGGGGGAGTTAGGATTTTTTAAGCCTTTTTGTGTATTCAAAGTTTTCATTTCAAACTCAACACTTGGCTTTGAAATTCAAATTTTCTATTAAATTTTTTTTAATATCCAACAGTTGGTATCGATTTTTCAAAACTCTCAATTTCAAAAATTTCATTTGGTTTCAAATTTCGAATTTCAATTGGTTTTTGATTCAAAACTTTCAATTCAAACTGTTATTCAAATTTTTCAATTCAATTTTTCATTTCAAAATTTCCAACAATTAGTATCATTTTCAATTGTTTTAAAATCTCGTTTTTCATCGAATCCCTCAATCAAGTTTTATGCCCCATTCTATTTTGATAATCAAAAAGGGGGAGAAATTTCTTGATTGATTGGGGGAGAATCATTTTCATCATGCTTAGTATTTCCTTTCAATTTCAGCATTTTACATTGTTTGTTTTGGTGATTGTGATCATCAAAATAGGGGGAGATTGTTGTACCTCTCGAACCTTTCAATTTCAGCATTTTACATTGTTTGTTTTGGTGATTGTGATCATCAAAATAGGGGGAGATTGTTGTACCTCTCGAACCTCTCAAGGTTTTATTTTCATGATCACAATCACCCTCATATTTATCTAATCCTCTTTCAAGTGTTTTTGGATTGATAGGAATCAAATCAGGTGGCCAAGGAATTGGGCCAAGCAAGCTTAAGTGGCAAAGGAACACAAGTGGACTGAAAATCAGTCCACCGGCCAACCGGTGGCTTCACCACCGGTCGGCCGGTGGACCCTGGGAAGGATGCTGAGCCACTGCCATCTCACCGGCCAACCGGTGGCCAAGCACCGGCCAGCCGGTGTCACTCAGATTGAACAGGGTTTGCTTCTGCCTCACCACCGGCCAGCCGGTGGCTCTGGCACCGGTCAGCCGGTGGTGTCTGGAAAAGAAGACTCAGCCACTGTCAAGGCACTGGCCAGCCGGTGGCCCTGCACCGGCCAGCCGGTAGCACTGGTCAAACTAGCCGTTGGCTTTGACCAGTCAACTCCAAAAGCCTCCCAACGGCTCCGAGGCCTTTTCCAACGGCTCCAAAGCCCTCCAACGGATACTTGAAGGTTCCTAGCCTATAAATAAAGGCCTAGGAAGCCCCGGAAAATCATCCAAGCCAACGGACACATTTTTACATCTTTGGCGAAGCTCCGACGGATTGTTCCAAGGGAACCCAAAGTGCTCCAACAACTTCCACATCCAAGAGCACCTCCATAGAAGCTTGGAAGCGGCCCTCAAACATCATCAATCAATCAAAGGCGCCCAAGGCTTCTCCATTACGAGTTTTATTGTTTTATTTATTTTGAGCTTTAAAATTGGGTTTGTGCCTACAAACCCCAACCCTTTTCTCATCCCCTCTTTCTTTGGGTTCTCACACCACCACTAAGGTGTGAAGAGGTTTTCTCAAGCTTTTCCTTTAAAAGGCTTGTGTCTCGGTGAGCTAGCCTTCACCCGTTAAAAAGGCTAGTGGGTTCTTGCTCAACCATCAAAAGCAAGTGGGTTCTTGCTAAACCACAAAAAGCAAGCTGTAATAGGTCCTAGTGCTACCTCAAAGCCTAGTGGGTTTCTTGCTAAAACCATTGAAAAGCAAGCGGTAGGAATCTCTCAACGGTTGAGTTGGGAGCGGAGACGTAGGCCGGGTTTTGGCCGAACTCCGTTATCAATTTCGTGTGTCTTGCCTTCTTTATTTCCGCTGCACTTTACTTTGATTTTTAATTTGTTAATCAATTTTTTAAAAGGCAATTCACCCCCCCCCCTCTTGCCATCTTCCTCGCTTTTTTCCAACCCAACATTTTTCACCTCACTCCCCCACAATTATGATAATGATATCTCATTAAATATATTACTCAATTAATTATATTAAAATATAAAAAAATAAAATTAATCATCCAACCTAAATATAGATTTATCTTCTAATGTTTAAACATATCATAATATCATCCAATGTAAGAAATTAAATGCCTCATATGTGAATCAAGTAACTCCCTTACCCTTATTTAATTAAATATTCATTTAATTATTGGATTCAATTATATATATGTGATAGAAAAATTATAACAATAAATAATCTCTAATTTAACTCTTTATAATGTTTTATAAACATTAATTTGATTCCCCACTTCACGAATAATAGAAAAATGACCATGGAATTAGAAACTTTACTCTATTTTTATGTATTAAATATTTACCTCATTTAAATATAGCCAATTTTGACAAGTCCCATTAATTGACAATTTTTCTCCCAACTATAATTATGAGATAATAATTGTTCATAGAAATTATTTTGATGAAATTATTTAATTACAAAAACACTCCATGTTCTTTTATCTCATATATCCATTATGGGTTCCCAATTTCCAATTTGAATTCCATGTTTAGTGGACTTATCACATTTTTATTTTAGGTTTCTCCATAAAGATTTATATCTAAAAAATACAAAGTGACAAACTATTTAGATCAAAATTATAGTTTCATTATTTTATAAAATTTATTGAAGAAAAATATATTCAATCTCACTCCATATCATAATTATAAAACCAAACATTCATAAAATAAGTGAGAATTTAACAAAGTAATCACTTAAAGTAAAACATGTATAAAACCAAAAATTAAACCATATATATGATTATAATATAAAACTCGGAAGAGTTTTAGGAATTCAATGATAATGAATTTATATAAAAATAAATTAATTTACAATTATGTAATTTACAAAAACATAATTTCATGAAAAATTGTATTTACTGAGTTTTGAATTTTTGATTATATTTTCCCAAAAAAACATTATACCATCCTAGATGAATTTTAGTATTAAATTTTTGTAATGATATTTAGATAACAATCAAGAAACAATTGAGGTAATGATACATCCTTTAGGTAGTCCATTTTTAGTATCTGGGTGGTGTCTGGAGTCCTCTCCAATTTATTTCGAATAGTTATCCTAGTAAATCGTTAGTTTTTGGGAATTAAAATTGAAAGTATTTTTTGAACCAAAATTTTCAATCATATATTCACCAAATGGGAAGTTTTTAATTACTGGATATAGGCCAATCCATTTGGAATAAATATTACTTATGAAGAGTTTCATTAATAATAAATACAATTGTATATTTCTCTAACATGTAATTTTATTTTATAGACCATCTTTTCATTGTTGGATTTTATTTTAACCTTATATAGACATGAGTTCTAATATTACTCACTTAAAATTTCCCCAAGATACATTAATTGATATTTTCATCGGTCTCTAGCCTTACTAAATTATAGGATTATTCATTTGAGATCCCAAAAGGATTGGTTATGCCACTATATATTTATGTGTAAATGATTTCCATAAACAATTATCTATTTATAAATACCTAATGGTGATTTTTTCGAATTAGTTTTTCTGAATTTTCATGGGTTTGATTCTTTCTATAGTGTTCACTATTTTTAAACACTTTTCCCAAGAACCCTTTGGACTTATATACTATAAAAATATAATAGCCCATTTATCTGTGGGTGGTGGGTAGGGGAGGTTTTATTGAGTACTCTATATTTTATCTCGAGGTATTCCATATTATTGTTAGTGAAATGGATTCCTTGAACACATATAAAATCTATATGTATTCCAAACATAAAAAATATAATTTATTTAACAAATGAAATTATTAAAATTTTCTTCGTCATCCCATGTTGATTTGTTCTTAATATATTTCGGCACATATCCTTCTTTATATAATATATAAGAAAATTAAAATGACATATAAAATATTCCCATAAATTATATTGCTTACATATAAAATATTCCAAAAAAATAATGGTTTTTAGGGAATTTCCATTTCTTTTTGGAATTAAACAATTAAACTAGACACATGGTCAATATTTATAAAAAACATAATAGTTTTATAAAATGGGTTCCAAAATCAATGTTGCTTTAAAACTTTTCTTAGGACATAATTGATATCCAAAAGGGTCTATACATGCATGTGAATGGAAAAATGAATGTAAATTGTGTATCTCTCCCTTGGGAATACATCTTTCGAGGATTTGACTATTACATATGTCTATAAAAGGGTCATCCTAATAATATTTCATTGAATAATATTTTTATTTAGAGTTTTGGTTGTTATAGATGAAGGAAGGAACCTAGGAAGTGAACATAAAATTTAATATATCAGCATACCATAGAAATGCGGTCACGCTATATAATTTCTCTCCATGGATGGAAGCATCCAAATAGTCATTGTGACTCGTTACTCTTTTGTAATGTGTTATAATTTTGTCATTTTATTTTCCACTATATTTTTACATACCCTTTTATCATTAGCATTTAAGAAAAAAAATAGCAACAAAAAATATCATACAAATTGAGGAATAGACTTAGTATTTTTGATTAAATATTATAAATATATATTATCAGTATAAACAACCACTTTACAGACAAATTGATATGAATATTATTTTTAAAAATATATAAAAAAAGATAAGAACTCCTACCATATTTGTTTGTAGTAGATTTGGTCAGTGTCTACGGTTTGTGATATGTATGGTTTATATTGTTGAACACTACCAATCTGTTTAGATAGAACATCACCTAAAAATATATTACACTTATAAAATATGTCTCAAATGGGTGATTAAATCATACGGGAAGAAAATATGCTCAGTTTTTAAATACTATTTAAAATCATAAAAAGATATCCTATAGGATTCATTAAATAAAAATTTTGTTTATTTATTATGTAAATTATTTAGCTGAAAATAAATTTTTATAAATTCCCAAAATAATATTTTATAAAACTCAACATGGTTAATGAATGATATGTATTTTCATATATTGGTAGAGTAATGTAATTTAGAATTAAATAATAATTTTTTTGACAACAATTCCATCTGTACAAATTCATTATCTATGAAATTTCATTTTTATTATATAAAATTTTAGTTTTCAAAAATTCAAAAAAAATTATCAATATATATTTTACAATCTTTTTCCAAATTCAGTAATTTTTTTATAAAAATTCCTAAATACAATGAATTCTTCACAGAATACCTAAAATAAATTTCAAATTGGATACGAAAAGTGTAACGCCCCAACCCCAGTTGCCTAGAGTCAGTGCATTACTACATAACATTAGCATGATCACAAGAAGGATCAAATATCGAACGACCGATTGGTTTAGTAGCCTTGGAAACAGTAGATATATTCATAATTTTTTACATTACATCATAAAGTGAAAAACTACTACAACAACATAGTCACTATATCCCACACTCATATCCCCACATACTATCCCTGCAGGTCATTCATAAATTATTTCTTCACATCCTGTGAAAAAGAAAACATAGAAAAGGGGTGAGCTCAAATGCCCAGTAAGGATAACAATATAGCGGAAACTTTCATAAATAAGAATAAACATATAAGGAAATGTATGACTAAAACAAACTCCTTTTGAACTTCAACTTAAACATTGTATGACGAAAATAAAATGAAATAATTCCATTTACTTATTCACATGGATATTATACTAATAGAATAATCACATGCAATATCAATAACCACGTTCATAATGATGGAATGCATAATACCAGACTATCATAACCCCATAGCCAAGGCCTCGTGCCAAGACTACAAATAAGATTTTATCAAAGCCTTATGCCAAGACACTAGTTTGTCTCATGAGACCTACCGATGCATCGAGGAGCTATAGCGGGCTCCACCCATCACTTACTAAGTCCAATGCATTCCCATATGAAAAGGTTTAAATATAACATAAACATTCGTTTTAAAACTAGCATACGAAATGTCAACACTTTTTCCATAAACCATGTATGGTATAAAAATAACACATCCACAGTAAAACATATCACAAATCCTTCAATACAATAAAAAAGTTTTGTATCATAATAAATCAACTTCAAATAAGCTTAAAATCCATCAATGGATGTTGACATAGATGAAATCAAAACTATTTGAGTGATCTATCTCTTTTTTCAAAATCATTGAAAAGTCACACATTTATAAAGGAAGTAATTTAAACGAGATTTTTGAATCAAAGTGTCCCATACCACTTTGAAACTTTTGAAAAGAAATATCATTTCAAAACCTTCATGTCCATATAAATAAATCCTTAAAATCATTTTGAAAACATGGACATTTATTTAAAATATTTAGAAAGATAAATCTTTAAAACATTTAAAATTATGATCTTGATAAAGAGTACCTTTCAAAAATTCTTAAAATATTCATTTTGGAATCATTTAAAAGTCACATAATTATAAAATAAAACATTTACTTTGAAAATATTCTTATAAGCTTGAAAGGGAAGATTTGACGATTTTACAACGGTGGTAAAAAACTGCACCCTCCCTATAAGTTAAAAAAACATTCTTACCTTAAATTTGACGAAAGGTAAAAAGTGCCTTGTTTGGAAAACGAAGAAATGATTCCTTTAGAAACACATAAGGGTATAAATGACTTTAACTCATATTCTTTGTAAATAGTAAAAATGTTTTGGAATACATTTCGAAAAACATGGATGTGGATGATAAAGAGATCCCAGTAGATAATTGCGTATAAACAACCTCAGATAATGAAGAGATTACGAAATAACCCTTACCTTGTACTTTTCCTTGGTTGATGTAGGTTAACATCCTGTATAATGGTGAAATAATTTTTATTAAATTATACAAAATCATATCCATTAATATGATATCATATATGATCTTTTAACATTGATTTGTTAATAATATCTTAGTATTATCGTCGTTTCGGGTGTTAACTTACTCGTTTTCATTTATATGGTTTGTTACCTAAGCCATGTTTGTAATGGATAGGTTGTATATTATTCATATCCAGAATGATACCAAGTACATAAACATCATTTTTAAATCATAAAATGATAATTATACTTGAATGGATACGATGGAGAATGAATCTCATCACGTTCGTGGAGACGGTAGTCCGTACGTACGCACGAGCGACAATATCACTTTTGATATTAAAATAATATATAAATGGATGGTATATCATATATAAAGAATAATTATCATGTCATATTTATTATTTACATTAATTACACATCATTATTATACCCATAAAAACAATAATTTATTGAATAACAATTACACCACGACGTGGAGACGGTAAGCCGTACATACGCATGTATGGTGACATGCTATTCAAAGGGTGGATAGAATAATGAATATGGTTGTACCTTATTTATAATAATATTACAGTATATAGGAGATACTGGATTCATTATTTTATAATGGGAAAAACAAAGAAATAAGAAGTTGAAGAAGAAATGAATTTGAAAAAGTGTGGTGAAAACATTACCTCTTCTTCGGGTTCTTCCTTTTGATTTGATCAAAACGACTTCTAAGGATGGATTTCTGATCAAACTAAGGTCTCTAGGTTGTAGTGAGGGATGTTGGGAAAGTATTTGGGCAGAGTTTTGCCAAACCAAAAGGCTATGAAGGTGTGAAGTAATGAGAAGGGGGAGTGCCCTTTTATAAGAGGGGTGAGGGGCAACTTTGGAAAAGCTAGAAATATTAATTTATAATAAATTCATATCAAGTTTCTAAAGGCTAAAAAGTTAATTATTCAAAGTTCAAGGTGGGGATAGGTCTAAAATCATTCAACAAATAGAATTTAGACAAATTTGGGTTACTATATTAACCTTATCTTTTAGTTTTAACTCATAGTTAATTAGTTTGACATTTTCCATGTCACTTTGTATTTTTATATTATATAGTTTATAAACTTACTATATACATCAAAGAGACCCCCAAGTGGTCCATTAATGATACACCTATCATGATATAATTCTCTTGGCCGAACCTTAGATATTTATGAATTTAATATCAATTAATAATATAATATTTGTTTTAAAAACTCTTTTATGTCAATTTTGACACTATTCAATAGTTGATTTTTGTGAAACTCATAACAGAATGATTACTACGACCAAAGTTAATTAAATCAATACTAAAATTTCATATTATCCTAGAAAATTATTTTAATTCATAAAAACTCTCAAATTATATTTATTTGGGTTTTTATAATATCAATTATTCAAATTTTTCATTAATTAGGTAATTACTGCATCATCATTGTGTCATAAATATATTAAATTTTTTAATGTCTAAAAATTATAAATAAAATATCATAATGTATAAAATATTTTTATATTTTTAATTAATATTTACAATTGAATTTATATTATGTATAACCATATATTAAAAATGTTTTAGTAAATAAACTTTGATTTTAACTCTTTTAACTCTTCTTTGAATTAAATAATAATGAATGTCCTAATCTAATCCAAGTGGACCTAAATGATAATATGTTATTCCTATGGTATTTTTTGGTCGAGAAAAACTTTTCCAAGAGAATTAGGACATGTGTCTGGGTAATATTAATATCATTTTTACCCTTAATTACCCTATTTACTTTTAATCGTGGTAAATAAAAGTAAAAAGTTACTATTCACCAAAAAAATATTTTCAACTCATTGAACCACATTTTACTTATTGATATTAACTGTGTCCCTCGGATTTTCGAAATTCCATTCACAGAAGCGGTAAAATTATGTTTTATGAAAAATTCAGTTTTTTTAACTACCACTTAGTAGTTTCAGTATTCATCAAATATTGATGTTTTTCAGAACAATGCCAAAATTTCAACCTAAGCTATAATTGATATTCCAAATTCATAAATGATACATATTTTACAAAATTTCAAACATTTAAGCTACATTAATTAATTTTATAATTAATTCCTGCTGTCACAACAAATAGCGTGTTTTTAAGAAACAATATATATCAAAAGATTGACAATTGTTTATGTCCAATTTCGAAGTGAAATTAATTATAATGAACACCATTAAATAAAATGGTAAAAATATATTCTAATTATACTTTAAAACCACTCAAATTCATAATTTATCACCATTAATTATTATGATTAAAAAAGTTGTTTTTAATTAAAATTTAGTAATTTTCACTATTCATCAAAATATAAAAGTTATCTGAAAAGTACCAAAATTTCACCATAGGATAAATTCGATACTTTGAATCCAAAAATGAAGTCCATTTTTAAATATAAAATATATATAATTTCAAAAAGTAGGTATTACTATTCATAAGGGCTAGTTTGATTGGTTGTGGTGTGTGTTAGAACTCGAAGTTCCGTACAACACACGCTACTGTATTATTCAACGGAAAGAGTACCGTGGAAGCTTGGGATGTTTCATTTTAAATTTTTGATGTCCCCATTTAGTCAAAAATTTTAAAATATTTTATTTAAAAAGGGTTCACTTTTAAAAGTTGGTAAAAGTGCAATACTGAAAATGAATTTGTTCTTACATTATGTCTAAGAAACTCATAATGTGGATTCTAAAATTATAAAGATTATATAAAGTTTATAATTTAGTTAATACTATTCATAGCCTCTTTTGAACGGCTTTATTGGTAAGTAATGGTGCGCTTGAACTTGGTGTGGCGTGTAGTGCAAGTTATTATATTATTTTGAAGAAATTACACACTATGAAATCTGGGGGTGTTACATTCTATCCTCCTTAAATAAATTGCGTCCTCGCAATTTGAAATTGTTCTTCGAAAATAAAAGGTTGAAAATATAAAATATCTTTGTGGGAAAACCCACATCGGAAATTGGGTTACTAAAATTTAAACTTAATATGAGGAAAAGAGAAATGAAAGGGTCACCACCAAATTATGATCTCGATTAGGAGAAAATTGGTGGCAATTAGAGACAAATAATTGGAGGAAAACGTAAATATTTATAGGTAGTGATTGAGGTCATCAATCACAATCAAGTATAAAATTGAGGTCCTTAAATTCATCAATCTATGATGATTTAAAATACCATCGATTCAACAAAACATAAGGTATTAAGATAACACATTTTTGACGTTTCAAAATATCTTAGTTGAAATCCCACATCAAAAAATGAATTAATGAGGCCTCTATTTAAAATAAAGAGTGGAAAGTATGAAGATTGCCGAAAATAACACATACGAGGGTTCCATGTAGGAAAATATGGATATGGAAGAGAAATATAACCATCAACTATCTGATGGAGAGTGGTAGAGAACATGACTATGAAAAGGCCAACAATCCCAAAGCCATAAATTAGTGATGATTTATGGTACCATATAGGACAACATTTTTGTTCTATGTTCCTTTTCTTAATGTTGAGAAATTTATTTATGATATTGGCTAAGATCATAAGGAGATATAATTACTTTATAATTATAGTTTTATCCATTAATAAATTTCTACCAAAAACTCATCTTTCACTCTAAAAGATAATAGAACGTAAAAAAAATTCTATTTATAATATTATTACAGGGTTCCAAAATAAACGAATTTATAATTCATCTACCAGATCTTAAAAAAACGACTTTATTTAATCAAGGACATATCATGGGCCAGGGGTAGGTGATACACACTTGTCGCCCTTCAGTTTCAGGTTCAAGTCCCGCGGCCTTGTCGGTCGTGATGGGTTGCCGCCCGACCTCTGGGTTGTCCTTTTATGGAAATCCGAAATTAATCTCAAACTAGAATTTATCCAAAATACTTCTATCCAAACTCACAGTCCAATATTTATAAGGAAGGTAAACATAATGTAGATACTTTTTACCCCGTAATAGCATATGAATAACTTCATCATGTATTCTTTTAAAACACTGAATCTTCTTGAATTACCATAATCCTTATTGATTACATTCATACTCCCTTATTCCATATAGAATGCCAGATATACTTCATCAATCAAAAAATGTTTTAAACCCCAACAATGATGGAATATACAAATCATTAATTAGCTTCAAGGTAGTCAAGAATATCCAATATAATTTATCCAAATCAATCATGTATTATTATAAAATCACTGCCTCGGTATTAGAGCCATATTATGGTTTATCTTTCTCTCAACCATATATTTTCCAAAAATTTGACCTACTATTGAGTCACTTTTCTTTGTTCCACACAATATCATGTCCTTAATGAAATAGTACTACAGTACAATCCTTATATACTACATAATTATTATAACAAGTACATTTTTGATACAACACTCAAATGACATAATCAACATAAGAACTCTAATCATTCCTCTTCATCTGTGGTAGTATCATAACTTGATTATTATTCAATAACATCATTTGCGGCATAGTCTGATGACTAGGACATAGGTTCGCGTAGTGTCCAAATACCTTGCAAATGAAGCATTGTACATTTGAAACCATTTTCTTACCCTTGCAGTCACGTACTATGTGCCCCTTTCATCCACACTAATAAAAAACTCCCATTCCTCTCAGACTAGTTCCAGGGTGTTTCTTCCCACAGTTATTACATATGGGAAAATTCTTCTTTTTCCTTTTCCCTATATCCATCATTCTCTCTTCCATCCTTTTCTTCTCTTGCTTCCCTTGAAAGCCATAGGACTCAGTAAAATATTTACTTATCTTATCAACACATGATATTATTTCTTCATATGATGATAATACATGGGAGACTATTTCTCATATAAATTCTGGCTTAAAACCATGAAAGATATGATCCTTCTTTCTCTTTGGATCATGTGCATTGCTGGAGTTCTCATTCCTTCTACTCGACGCCATTTCTAAACAATGGCATACACTGGATTAGTTTATGAATAACAATACATAATCCCAAACATGTATGACACATAGCATAAATTAAATAGTTTATGGATATAATCCATAATCATAAAAATTTATCCTTTGAGGAAGTAAATACTCATAAACCCTTCATAATGGTTTGTAATGAAAATGATAATTATCCTAAGCATATCCCCCGGGGGTGTCGTAACCAAGAGTGAAGCAAGGCCCATTGTCGTGCACCAGTTCCCGTTCGAGTCTATCTCAAAGCGGTGTTTTCGGGTTTTACCCCTAGGTACATCTGTGCCAGATCCGCCTCTGCCTTCCCGTATCCAGACAGGGATGTATTGCTCGGAAAACTCACAAAATCTCTAAAATACCAAAATTCTAGGAAGTTCTTCTATACTAATCCTCAAAGTCCATCTTAAATCTATGTGCTATAATCAGAGTTTATCTAATTCTAGCTTCCAAGGTTTGTACAAAACTTCCTTCTGTACCAACTGTAACGCTCGGACACCAGTTACCTAGAGTCGGTGCATTATTACATAACATTGGAATTATCAAAAGAAGGATCAAATCTCGAAAGACCGATTGGTTTAGTATCCTTGGAAACAGTAGATATATTCATAATGTTTTACATTACATAATAATGTGAAAAACTACTACAACAACATAGTCTCAATATCCCACACTCATAGCCCCACATACTATCCTTGCAGGTCATTCATAAATTACATCTTCACATCCTGGGATAAATAAAACATAGAAAATGGGTGAGCTCAAATGCCCAGTAAGGATAACAATATAGCAGAAACTTTCATAAATAAGAATAAAAATTTAAGGCAATGTATAACTAAAACAAACGCCTTTTAAACTTGAACTTAAACATAGTATGGCAAAAATAAAAGGAAATAATTCCATTTACTTATTCACATGGATATTCTACTAATCGAATAATCACATGCAATATCAATAACCACTTTCATAATGATGGAATGCATAATGCCAGACTATCATAACCCCATAGCCAAGGCCTTGTGCCAAGACTACAAATAAGATTTTGTCAAGGCCTTGTGCCAAAACACTAGTTTGTCTCATAAGACCTACCGATGCATCGAGGAGCTATAGCGGGCTCCACCCATCACTTACTAAGTCCAATGCATTCCCATATGAAAATGTTTAAATATTACATAAACATTTGTATTAAAACTATCATACGAAATGTCAACACTTTTTCCATAAACCATGAATGGTATAAAAATAACACATCCACAGTAAAAAATATCACAAAACCTTAAATACAATAAAAAGGTTTTGTATCATAATAAATCAACTTCAAATAAGCTTAAAATCCATAAATGGATGTTTATATAGATGAAATAAAAACTATTTGAGAGAAACATCTCTTTTCTCAAAATCATTGAAAAGTCACACATTTATATAGTATGTAATTTAAAAGATATTTTTGAATCAATGTATCCCATACCACTATGAAACTTTTGAAAAGAAATATCATTTCAAAACCTTCATGTCCATATAAATAAATCCTTAAAATAATTTTGAAAACTTGGACATTTATTTAAAATATTTAGAAACATAAATCTTTAAAACAATTAAAATTATGATCTTGATAAAGAGTACCTTTAAAAAACTCTTAAAATATTCATTTTGAAATCATATAAAAGTCACATAATTATAAAATAAAACATTTAATTTGAAAATATTCTTATAATCATGTAAGGGAAGCTATGACGATTTTATAACGGTAGTAAATAGCCGCACCCGCAGTATAAGTTAAAAAAACATTCTTACCTTAAATATGTCGAAAGGGTAAAAGCGCCTTGTTTGGAAAACGATGGAAAAATTCCATTAAAAACACATAAGAGTATAAATGACTTTAAACCATATTCTTTTTAAATAGTAAAAATGTTTTCAAATACATTTCTAAGAAACATGGATGTTGATGATAAAGAGGTCCCAGTAGATAATTGCGTATAAACAACATCGGATAATGAAGAGATTGCGAAATATCCCTTACAATGTACTTTTCCATGGTTGGGGTAGGTTAACCTCCTGTATAATGGTGAAATAATTGTTATTAAATTATACAAGAATCATATACATTAATATGATATCATATATGATCTTTTAACATTGATTTGTTAATAATATCTTAGTATTATCGTTGTTTCGGGTGTTAACTTACTCGTTTTCTTTTATATATTTTGTTACGTAAGCCATGTTTGTAATGGATAGGTTGTATATTATTCATATCCAGAATGATATCAAGCCCTTCAACATAATTTTTAAATAATTAAATGATAATTATACTTGAATGGATATGATGGAGAATGAATCTCATCACGTTCGTGGAGACGGTAGTCCGTACGTACGCACGAGCGACAATATCACTTTTGATATTAAAATAATATATAAATGGATAGTATATCATATATAAAGAATAATTAACATGTTATATTTATTATTTACATGAATTACACATCATTATTATACCCATCCAAATAATAATTTATTGAATACCAATTACACCATGATGTGGTGACGGTAAGCTGTACGTACGCACGTATGGTGACATGTTATTTAAAGGGTGGATAGAATACTGAATATGGTTGTACCATATTTATAATAATATTACAGTATATAGGAGATACTGGATTCATTATTTTATAATGGTAAAAACAGAGAAATAAGAAGATGAAGAAGAAATGAATTTGAAAAAGGGTGGTGAAAACATTACCTCTTCTTCGGGTTCTTCCTTTTGATTTGACAAAAGGGCTCCATAGTTTTGCTTTCTGATCAAACTAAGGCCTCTAGGTTGTAGTGAGGGAAGTTGGGAGAGTATTTGGGTAGAGTTTGGCTGATCCAAAAGGTTATGAAGGTTTGAAGTAATGAGAAGGGGGAGTGCCCTTTTATAAGAGAGGTGAGGGGCACCTTTGGAAAAGCTAGAAATATTAATTTATAATAAATTCATATTCGATTTCTAATGAATCCAGAGTTGATTATTCAAAGTTCAAGGTGGGGATAGGTCTAAAAGAATTCAACCAATAGAATTTAGGTAGGTTTGGGTTACTATATTAACCTTATCTTTTAGTTTTAACTCTTAGTTATTTAGTTTGACATTTACCATGTCACTTTGTATTTTTATATTATATAGTTAATAAATTTACTATATACATCCAATAGACCCCCCAAGTGGTCCATTAATGATACACCTATCATGATATAAGTCTCTTGGTCGAACCTTAGATTTTTAAGAATTTAATATCAATTAATAATATAATATTTGTTTTAAAAAATCTTTTATGTCAATTTTGACACTATTCAATAGTTGATTTTTGTGAAACTCATAACAGAATGATTACTTCGATAAAAGTTAATTAAATCAATCCTAACATGTCATATTAAACAATAAAATTATTTTAATTCATAAAAAGTATCAAATTATATTTATTTGGGTATTTATAATATCAATTATTTCAATTTTTTATTAATTAGGTAATTACTGCATCATCATTGTGTCATAAATAAATTAAATGTTTTAATGTATAAAAATTATAAATAAAATATCATTATGTAGGAAATCTTCTTATCTTTATAATTAATATTTACAGTCGAATTTATATTATGTATATCCTTATATTGAAAATGTTTTAGTAAATAAACTTTGATTTTAACTCTTTTAACTCTTCTTTGAATTAAATAATAATTAATGTCCTAATCTAATCCAAGTGGACCTAAATGATAATATGTTTTTCCTAAGGTTGTTTTTTGGTCGAGATAAACTGGTCCAATAGAATTAGGACATGTTTCAGGGTAATATTAATATCATTTTACCCTTAATTACCCTATTTACTTTTAACTGTGGTAAATAAAAGTAAAAAGTTATTATTCACCAAAAATTATTTTCATCTCATTAAACCACATTTTACTTCTTGATATTAACCGTGTATTTCAGATTTTCTAAATTCAGTTCACAGAAGCTGTAAAATTAAGTTTTATGAAAAATTCAGTTTTTTAACTACCACTTAGTAGTTTCACTATTCATCAAAAATTGATGTTTTTCAGAACAATGCCAAAATTTCACCCTAAGCTATAATTGAAATTCCAAATTCAAAAATTATGTCTATTTTACAAAATTCCAAACATATATGTTGCATTAATTAATTTTATAATTAATTCCCGATGTAACAACAAATAGCGTGTTTTTAAAAAAAACAATATATATCAAAAGATTGACAATTGTTTAGGTCCAATTTCGAAGTGAAATTAATTATAATGAATACCATTGGATAAAATGGAAAAAATATATTCTAATTATACTTTAAAACCACTCAAATTCATTATTTATCACCATCAATTATTTTAATTAAAAAAAATTTTTTAATTAAAATTTAGTAATTTTCACTATTCATCAAAATATTAAAGTTATCCGAAAAGTACCAAAATTTCACCTTAGGCTAAATTCAATACTCCGAATCCAAAAATAAAGTCCATTTTGAAATATAAAATATAGATAATTTCAAAAAGTAGGTATTACTATTCATAACGACTAGTTTGATTGGTTGTGGTGTGTGTTAGAACTCGAAGTTGCGTACAACACACACTACTGTATTATTCAAAAGAAAAGCATACCGTGGAAGCTTGGGATGTTTTATTTTAAATTTTTGATGTCCCCATTTAGTCAAAAAGGTTAAAATAATGTATTTAAAAAGGGTTCACTTTTAAAAGTTGGTAAAAGTGAAATACTGAAAATGAATTTGTTCTTACATTATGTCTAAGAAACTCATAATATGGATTCTAAAATTATAAGGATTATATAAAGATTAAAATTTAGTTAATACTATTCATAACTTCTTTTGAACGGCTTGTTTGGTAAGTCATAGTGCGCTTGAACTCGGTGTTGCGTGTAGTGCAAGTTATTGTATTATTTTGAAGAAATAACACACTATGAAATCGTGGGGTGTTACAAAAAGATTATTTCTATGAAACATTTTAAGGTACCTGGTTAATTTTAGAGACCAAAAGAAATCCAAAATTAGGAAAATGTAGTAAATGTTCAAGTAAATAGGGAATTTTTTCATAGTGAAATATTAGAACATAAAAATATATAGAAAAACCCTCAGAAAAGTAATAATGTCTGTTTCTTGATAATCATTCTATCATTTTGAGTAATAGTGTTTTATGGGATTTGTCGATTCTTGTTATATTGTTTAATTTAATATATTAAATAAAAAATCTATAAATATTTTTTTAGAATATAGAATGTTTTAATCCATTGTTTTAATTTTCACAAAACTTTAACCAGTTTTTATTAGAAGCAATATAAATTGGGATCACCCATTTTTTTGAGAATGAATATATTATATACACATTAAAAATAAATTATTTTGCTTTTTTGGTACCTTTAATAGATTTTATATGAGTCTCATTGGAGTTTATCTTACCGACATTGATCATTCTTCCAAAAAAATCTAATGTAATTAGGTGGTAGGGTTTATTGCATGAATAACTCCTAATATCCATATTATTGATTTAACATCCTTTATGGGGATGTGAAGCAGTTTTTTCTCTCAATCATGTTTAAAATTATTAGAAATACTGTATGGAAATTAATAATCCACATTTAATAATTATTATATAAAATTTAAGAAATGAAAATTTATTTCTAATATAAATGTATTTTGTAGAAATGTATTAATTTTAATATTATCTATACTGGCTACTCGTACATGAAAATAAAAACAATTAGTTTCATTTTTTAGTAGATCATCAATATATTTTTCATTAAATTATTAATATTTACCCATATATTAAATTGATTATAGGTTATGTTCATTTTTAAAAATTTATGTTTCATGTATGGGGGTTGCTAAATATTTTCATAGTGTAATTATATCATCGAATAGTTCAATTTCTTACATAGAATAACATGGACGTAAAAAATGTTTCAATTTTTAAATATAATCTTCATTATGTGGATGTTTTATTGTATTTTCTATATTGAAATCTATTGTTTCCTCTCAAAATGACATCAATAGGATGAATTCATTAGAATATATGATTGTTGAAACTGTTTTTATAATGGTTTTTCCTATAAAAATTGGATATGATCTTTAAATATTACTTATGACATGTTAAGTATATAGAATTCAACATGGAATGGGTAATCCAAAACACATACAATGACATTTTTAGAGACTCTTATTACGTATGATATGCATCATCTTTCATGGTGTACAACCACATTGCTGGGTTTATGTTATAAATTTTATTAATATGAAAAGATATAATAAGTAATTACATAAATTGGATCCCCCCATGTCACATAATGAATTGGAAAATTTAATTGTAAGAATTATGAATATAATATTAAATTTACTAATATTAGGGATTTTTTGAAGAAATTTATGTGTAATAAAAGAAGAAACACTCTTACCAAGGATAAATTATACATTTCCATTTAATCACATTCTACTAGTGGACATATCCTCAATGATTTTATATAACATTGAATTTATTGAATGTTTTCTAATAGGGGTATATATTTTTCTTTATTTGAAAACATCTACCATTTATTGTTGATATGATTCCCACAGGTTTTCCTGGTTCCTGAATTCGTATAAGGATGTAGTGGTTATGGATCTTCAATGATTTCTGTTTTATATTTTTATGGTTCTTTATCATCCCATTTCTAAATGACTCTTCATTATGTATATTATTCAGATTATTGAGGCTATACTCTTCAACATCAAATTTCTTGGAGTTATCATTTATTATCTTCTTGTTATTTTATACTTATCATTGAAAAAGAACTAAATATTACATTTGTATTTGGAATTTTTTACATGTGAAAACTCCATATACCTTGGTTTTCATTATTAATCAGGTTTTTCTTGATATAATTGGTTTTCTAATTTATTTAATTTAATTATAACCCAATTGTGGTGTGTGTGGGGTTTTGATTAATTTAAGATTATATTACATTTCTAAAAAAATTCTTTCATTGATGGTTATTATTGTTTTCATCCTTGGTAGGTTATATATTTTTAAAAAGTATTTCCTTGAAATGGGTGTTTGAAAATGTGTTTAGATATCAGTTTGAATGTTTTTCCTTGAGTCTACTAGAATACAGATCCAATTTAGTGACTGAGAATTATTTTAATCATTGATTTCAACATGGATCATTCTAGAATTTATTTTGGAACACTGCATCACAACACTCAGTTACATGATTTTGAGGGCAGAAATATTTGAATTTTTCATAGGAGTAGCATAGTTGGAAATTACCTCGGGGTGTGGGGGATGAAGATACATACCCCTTGTACATAGTTAATTTTCTATCAATGAAAGATAGTTCATATATTCTATTTTTTTTAAAAGAAGATTTGGAAGTTTTTAACTCATGAACTCCTATTTTTTTATTTTTTGTTCCAAACATTTTGTAAGATTTTGTGATATGTTCAATGATTTCTCACAAATCACCTAGTTATTTATCAATTAGATCTCGTATTGATGTTATAACTGGTATGTTTCAATCAATATTAATCATAGCTCGGTAGAAATATACTAATATGTGATGTTCTTCATATAATTCTTTTGGGAAGGACGTTGTTATATTCTTAAAAATTTCCACAAAAATTAAATTAATCTCTTCAGTTTCTTGTATAAATGAATAAATTCCATAATAAAATTAGTAACTTCTTGATTTATGAGATATTTTCTCAAGGAATTAATTTTGATTATTTTCCCATGAGTTGACATATCGTAGGTGGAGGTTGTATAGCCACTCCTTGGAAACTCCATCAACTGATAAGGGAAATTCCGTTCAACTAATATGATCGTCATAGAATCCTATGGTTCTAAATCCATTTAAATATTCTATAAATTTTTTGAGCCTTTTTTCTCCCTAATAGATAGCACACGAAATATATAGAGTATCCAAATCATTCCATTTCTGTGTTAACATTATTATTTTTTATAAATTTTAATTTTTTATTATGGAAATGAATATTGGGTGTTTATATTTCTCTTAATTTTTAGAAAACATAGTAAAATTATTGGTTTATAAATTTGGTTTCTATTAAAGTAAATTTTGATGATGATGATTTAGAGGGAAAATCATCCAATATAATGGTGAAGATCTCTCTATCCACTTATAGAATATTTCTTGATGATATATTTATTACTAATTTTTTTTTCTCATTGTATAGAAGGAATAAATTGTGTGGGGAAGAAAAATATTTCGTCATTTTAATAATTTTTTTAACAAAATATTACACTTAAAATTTGATATCTTGAGTAATGATCCCATGATTTATGTGAAGTAATCAAAAGATTTTTAAAAATGATTTAAAACCCAATAAATATGAAGTAAAATTGGGACTCAGATTATCTCAAGGGAATTCATTTTTCAATGTGTGATTAATTAATTTTGTGGGATCTATTTTTAAAGATACATAAAATTAAACATTGCTGGTTTTTAAATAATATTATTTTTGTAGTGTTCCTACAATAGATTATATCCTAATTAATATATTTAATCATTATTTAATTTATTTTCTAATTATCCTCTCATTAACTAAATCAATATATTTTCTTAAATTTGGTAAATTTGGTTTTGATTATTAATCATAATATCACTTTATTACTCACCCTAACATATCCTATTCTATTAATATCCCCAATTACCACTAATTTACCTACACTATATGATATAACATAATGTTTATTTAATTCAAGTGTCTTGGGGTATACAATCATGATTGTGAGAATAACTATTTGATGTTAGGAATCAAAACTAACTTCTAATTCTTTTTCAAGTTAATTATACAGTGGAGTTTTAACATTGAAAGAGGTGAATTCATCAACATGGGTGAGTAGATTCTCCATTACTATACCAAAAGTGTTTCAATGATCTATCAAAAGATTATTACGATGGAATATTAAACTACAAAACTATTTCAGTTGAATTCATTCCATAGTATGTTCTTCACCTTCTTCATATTTGTGTCTCTCTATATCCTTATATATCATTTAATTTCATAGATAATGGGAAACCTCTCTCCATGGTAGAGGAATGTTATTATTAATTTATTTCTATAATTTTTGGGATTATTTCAACATTACATAGACTACACATGTTTAGCATTTTTGGGTGGATTAATCTTATTCTTCACGGTAATGAGTAATGGAATATGGGCATGGGATATAAATTATTTTCCTTGTTATTCCACACAGTGTTGGGAACTAACTATTTTATGGATATATGTTGCTTTTTTAATATTCACTTGTATTCTTCCATAAATAGCAGGTGAAGGACAACTTCTTCCTTATTTTCTATGGTGAATTTTTTCACATTCTGGTTTTTTACTCACCACATACTAAAATCTCACACCCAACAAATATTTTATTTAATAGGAGAGATTTTATTGTTAAATTTATTCAATAACATTGTTCCTTTATACTCTTTATGTTCCCATGGGATAATCATCATTTTCAATGAACCAATATTGTTGAACATAATAATTTCACTTCATGGTAGAATATAGTATCCTGGATTCTTCACTACACATGCAATGAGACTTTTCTCATGGCATGCTTTGTTGGATCTCTCCACCAATGAATGTGGTGATGAAATGGGATAAGTGCACTGCAACAGATCTCCATGAAAATTAGAAAAACTATATTGGTATCTCTAATTCATGAGTGGAATCTAATGATGTCATTATAATATTAAGGCCCAAATATTTCTTTCTCATGGTTGTTACATGATGATGGTGGTCTTATAAACTTATTATTTGAATAGATACTAACCCATTTACCTAATACAATATAAAATAATGATTATTTCATTAAGAGAGGAGGAGGCTCGAGTTTTATTGATGGATTCTTGGAAGGAAGATGCCATGTTTTGTGGTTGTAATCCTAGTAATCATGTATTATTTGAATTTCATGGTTAGTGTCTTGACCAAATGATGTATTATTATTATGGTGTTTATGGTAGGTTTTACAAAAATGATATTGGTGGAATGGTTAATAATATTATTCATCATATTCTCATTAATTTCCACTGTTGATTTTATTTAGTACACATGGTTAGTTGTTGAAATAGACAGTTGGTATTCCCACTATGAAAATACTATTTGTTAAGGTGGTAATGTGACCATAAGAAGTGATCACGGTGTACTGAAGGTATGATCACTATTCCAACTATGAGATAGAAGGTTAATACAAGAGGAAACATATGGTCAACACCTTTAGTAAGACTAGTGAATTTTGATGACTTTTTCATCATTTACTTTCCCATTTTCCACCCTATGAAATTACACATACATATATTTTAGAGTATTACAACCCATCATAAATTAAATTCTTGGATTCAAAATTTAAATAAAAATACACAGTTATTCATAATTAACATATACAAATCCATTTTCGAAATATTTTTTAATTTAATATATTCAATAGAACAATATATTTACCTGGAAAATAATCTAAAATGAGTTGTTTTTCATTGAATGATAAAAAAATAATGACAATTATAGTTGACGTAAAATACACTTCGAATAGTCTATGATATATAGATGAAATATTTATAAACAATTTGGTTCTTCATCTTGTTTTTATATGTCTATTTGTCGAAATCTTTTTATATATGTATGTGGATAGTGCCTGAGGTCATTAAATCCCTAGAGTTTAAAACAATACTTTTTATATGCTTGAAAATATTTATCTTTTCATCAAAAATATTATAATTTTTACAAATGAGTATATAAGACTTACATATTATATTCAACGATCATATACAATGATTATAGTGTTATAGAAATATTTTATGCATATTACAGGCCAAAAAAATATTTATTACAAAAAAAGAATAATTTCTCCTAATTTCCAATGGAAAAAATTAGATTAATTTATTGGTAATACTTAACAGATGTTCATCTAGATTCATTAACATTGAAATTATTATTTTTGTGCTTCTATCTGAAAATCTATGAACCAACCATTTTATTATTCTTAGAGAAAAATCTTAATTCATGTGATGTATTTATATTTAAATTGTTACTATTTTTAAATATACATACGTAGTAGGAGTATTGAATTAAATACCTAAAAGTTTTATCGAAACATTACAAAAAATGGATAAATATAACAAAAGTTAAATTGATTACTAGACTCTTTAATCTATTTCATATAATTTAAACATCCATATATTTATTTAATTATATGTAAAGAAAATCACCTCATAATTAATACATATTTCATTGATCCATGTTATGAATGTGCCTTTGACGTCACACTTACCAGTTTTAATTACAATTTTGATTTCTACTAATTCTCAATAAGTGAAAAATATTATGTATGTTCTTATTGACATGGTGAACCACAAAAAAATGCAAAAAATCCTTTTCTTCATAGTTTACATTTTGGAATCATAAAAAAATATAATTAAATTTGAAACATCATATATAAGAAAGTTATTTATTGAATGATAGTTAGCCATATTTCAATTCAATAATATCTACTTTTTTCACGACATGATCATATATTATCTTATCTTTCTCATTGAATGCATCTTATAGACGAGACAACAAGTGAAATCATCCATGAATCGATGTTATATCCAAAAATAAAATCACAAGATGATGATAGGGTTATGAAATAAACATAATATGCATCATAAATTTGTCACCTTTAATAATTTGTATCACCCTTTGTTTATGTGGTGGCTTAATAAGTGTTGGAAAAAAAAGTACCTTGAATTTACAATGACATTGTAAATTATAGAAGTTAACATACTAATATTTGGAAACTCCTGTCAATTTTGATATTTTAATTTTCAATTTTATCATAGTGTAAATGTGGAATTACTTTTCATTTTATATGAAAATAAAATCTATCATAATAGTAATTTTTTCTTGATTACCGATTAATATATTAATGAATAATTAATTTAATCATTTAATATCTCGCAATATTTTTTCCAATGCCAGAAACCCACTGTATAGAAATAATAAAACTCTTTAAATTTTCTATTCTTGTAGAAAGGATCTATGAAACTTCCCCTCATAGTCTACATAATTTTGCAACACCACTTGTATCAGATTATAAGTAATGATTTTTTTGTGTCAATGACCATATCTCACGGTTTGAGAACATGTTTAGTGAAGTATAGCTTCTCAAATCATTAAAACTAGTTAATTAATTTTTTACTCTATATATTCATGATGATATTATTTGATAATTAAATTATTCCAAAATTAGATAATTCAACCCATCACTCATATAAAAAAATCTAGAGTTGTAGGTTATACCCTCGTCTTTTGATGATTTTTACCCCATGTAAATGGTTTTGATCAAATTCATGTGACAAACATAATTTGTTAATTAATATTTCTTCATATAGTTCTTGAAAATATTTTCTACTAATATAATCATTTCTTATTAACATGATCACACAAGGTTTTAATTATCAAATATGAACATTAAATGAAAATAATTCATCATTTTATTGATCATTTTCTAGTTTAGTATTTTATTTTTTCCCTATGAACATGATAATTCATAAAATATTAATCAATTAAAAATCGAAATTTAATGACTTGTTTGGTCATGATCTAAAAATATTGGTTGATCTGTTTAAATATAATTTATCAAACTTGACCTAGCTGAATCAAAAAAGAAACACATCATCACTCAAGTGTTGCTCTTCCATGATCATTGTATCTTTTAATCATCATGACTACCACCTTATCTTATCTATTTCCATGACTTACATCATCTTTGTCATAATAAAAATCATCTCATACACCGGTGAGTGTGTCTCACGAGGTACAATGTACATAAGAAAATGTCGATTTGTGTGAAATCCCAAACATATATTAAATTGATGAATATGGTCTGTAGAGCATCATTAAATTGACCATTTATTACAAATATTAAACACATGTAATAAATAATTAGAAACAATAACACAATATACATATGGTCAATCATTTCCCAATAACACTATGTGATATAAAATTAAATTTCACTAAATTTAATATATTTCTAATTTTAATAAAATAAAATTATTTATTTAAAATAAAATAATTTATTTCAATACTTATATTATATTTATTATTATTCAAAAATTTATATGAAATTCTTATTGTATTTTATATATGAATTAAATTAATTTTTATTGTAGTATTATATTTTTATATTTTTAAACAAAAAATATTTTTTTAATTAATTTAATATAATACTATATTTTGATAAACAAATAAATTAGTTTTCATAATATATTTTTTTTCTGGCCCTGAAACCCATCTCAAGTCCATTATGGGCCTAGATGTAACCTCGAAGACCCATTTTGGGGAAGTCAGACATCATTCATGGTTTTTCTATGTCAGGTGGTCATTCCAAGACCCATTCCACATCAATAGGACTCTTTTCAGCCCATTTTGTAGTGTATCTAGTACAATAAACCATGTAAGATGAATTAATTTTTTTGGAAAGGGTGTCTAATAGAACAAGGTTCAGACTGAACCACATTATTTGGGCAGTGTTCAACTGGGAGTTAGAGGGGGCCACATGTTGAGCATTTGCTGGTTTTCAATTAATGATGTCATGTATTCCTCATTTATTTGTTAATTTCAATCAAATTACATGATGTCTCTATGCTTAGATAGTGCAATGGAGGATCACTGATAGAATGGCTGTTCCACAGTGGTATATCAGAGTCAGGATGCATCATGATTGCATGGATGATTGGTAAGGTGTTGTGGAGACTGAAATTTTTTTGAGGGATATATCCTTAACAAGAAATTAGTAAGGGGTGGCATCATTATGTGAATGTGATGTGGGGGCATGGAACTATAGTGGTTTGCGTCAGGGATCTTGATCTAAGCATTGGTGAGCTTAAATTTCTATAGTTACATGCTATTAAACATAGCTAGTGTATCCAGATAGAGAAGTATCCTTAGAGGGGTCTATTCAGGTATAATCCTTAAGAATCCATCATACCATTTAAAATTTAAATGATTTTTTTCCTTTAGATTAATGTCATTACCATCCACCATAAATCATTTTAAAAAAAATAATGCCAAAAGCGTCCCAAAAATTCCATTACCCTTTTATTATTCAAGAAATAAAATATCTATTTATTTTAGAAATCTTAAAAAAATTAAATAGTTATTCCATGACCTGTGTGAATTTCAGTTAATCATTCTAATAATTTCTCACGACTATAGTCAAGTAGATTATTGGATGAAATTAAAATGGTTTTCTTTAATATGTTATCTATCAATTAATCACCATTCTAATATATATATATATATATATATATTCAATTTTAATACCCAAAAATTATCTCTTTGGATCCAAATTTATTTCAAATGCCCATAACATTGTAGTTTGAAGTTTGAATTATGTGTGGTATATTTCATTTTGACTACATCTATACCATCTAATTTTTTTCAATGTAATTTTTTTTCTTATCCCAGATCGTCTAATTTCTTTATTGGAATTGTGGATCACAAAATACACTGATGGTTATAGGATTTAAATTTCACCATCCCGATAATGATGAAATATCATATTCTATGGTTATCCATGTCGATGTATGGTCTTTGTATTTCATGTGATTTATTGAGAAAAAATAAATTCAAAATAATGGGTACCTTATCCAAATCTGTGCAGACTTGTCCATCACACATTACTGATGAAAACTACATGAATGTTCATAGGTCGAAACCCTCCAAATCATCTACAAAAAAATTAAAGATTCCATGGGCATTCCCTTTATAAAATTATTGGTGATTTCAAGGAGATACAACAATCACTTATTTGTCATCATTTTCATAATGATATCATGTCTTTTATCTGTGAAGAAAATCATGGATTGCATGCTTTCTCAGAGAGATACTCCTTCTAGGATTATGGTTTAGAGATATTATCTTATTTCTAAATAATGAAGTCTTCACAGAAGGAGATTCTCGATGTCTTATATATTTGATGACTGAAATACCTTGTAATGATTTCCCAACACCCGTATAGTAAACAAAATATTTATAAGTTATAAAATTATAATTAGGAAAAAAATGTTGAATTAAAAAATATTACTTCTTTTTCATCAAATTATTTTATGATATATTAAATATATTGTTGGATAAATAAAAGTGATTAACTCGACTCATATTTCCTATTAATAATAAACGAATCATCAACATTTGAACAATATTCATTTGTATAATATTACTCATTTTATTTGAAAAAATAGTTGTAAATACATTTAAAACAATTTTAATACCGATTATTCAATAATAGAATATTATATAATTTAATAATTTATTAATGATTGATAAAAAGTAGAAAACTTTAGGAACCCATGGTAGGTCCCAGTAGTTCTTAAATACCTATTAATTAAAATAGTGAGTGAACATGAATGCATTATTTTGTGAAACAATTTCACTTTATAACAATAGCAATGAAAATTATTCATATTCTAGGTGTAGAGTCATGCAACCCATCAAGTCCCCTAAGAATATTAAATGTATTTATCGCAATGAAAATGATCATACGAAACATTAGTGTGTAATAATATCTCATTTCCATTAGATATCCTATAAATAAACATTCACACATGTTTTATAGCCTTTTATTACATTATAATGTATTAATCTATCTCGATGGAATTATATAAAACTTACATGTTTATTGATTTATGATGGTACATCCATTATGATCAACCAGGTCTATGATATCACTTCCTTAACTCAAAAGATTAAAATTATATCTTTTTCATTTATCTAATTTCATACCACCAATGATGCACAAACCACAAGCTACCTTGTCATGACATAATCATCATGGGTTTTTAAAATAAAATTAGATGATCATATAGACCATATTGAAAATGATGTCAATTTAGGAGACAAATAAAATATTTTCTATATAATAACTAAAAATGAAAACTAAATCATGTGGTGTCCTTATTTGGCGGTATTTTCATCATGATCTAACCTACTATTTTTCACCACATGTGAAATTCATGAGATAAAGTCTCAATGGATATGTTCCCCCATCACCTGATTGCCAAACATCATCTATGGGCAGTCAATTACTTTTTTTATAGACCATATTACATATGATAAATATTAATTTCATAGTAACCGAAGTTTCTCATTATAAATTGGGAAATATGATATCCTTTGGTACAACAAATACTCTCTTAAAATATCCATTTAAATATATAAAAGTAGAAATAAATAAAATTTATTTGTAACTGTGCATAATGTATAAATCACTGTAAATATGTAATGGTAATCAAATAGAAAAATACTATTGGTAATAAAAAATTCACTTTTACAACAATATATACACTTGAATATTTTTTATATTTTTGACAACATAGTCTATTGGGTCCCACTGAATTGTTCTATCACTTTATATGATCACTTTTGTGGTGTTCATACTTTATGATCAGGGATTCATGTAAGGTAATGTTTCCAATGGTTTATAGATGAGAATGTTGGATAGATGGAGCTGGAAATGGGACCAGGGGTTACTCAATCAGAAATGTTGTCACATGCATCAAAAATATTATTCCTTATCTGAATTTGTTGTAATGATTGTCATGTGAGATGATCCAATTTTTTTGGACATTATCTTCTATCATAATAATAGGGTTTAATTTTTATATATTATGTGGTATGTTTTTTCATGATTTCATCCTAGAGATAATGTATATAATAGGTTATAATCTATAGTTAATGATTAATTGTAAATAATTTCATTGTTACTTATGTTTTTCAAATACCAGAGTTATTAAACCCAATCATTTTTTATATATTTTATATACTATTTGGTAGCTTATTCCATTTGAATAGGTGATCCTAATGTAATGTGATGTCTTTATCTTGGTTTTCGTTATGTCTCCCTTTTTAAGGAATTGGAAATTGATGTGGCATCTAAACTATAATATGATTGTATGTTCTTAAAACAAAATTAATGAATTTAATTTATAAATTGTATATTATCTCAATGTGTATTAATATCAAAAATTACATTAAAAATAATATATACTAACCCAGTCTAATTATGTATTTCTATGAAAATAATTTTTAGGAATGATTTTAAGATGTGTGGAATATTACGATAAAATTAATAATATATTTAAACTTTTTATTAATTTTGAAATGATATCATTTTTTTTGTTTTTATGATATTGATAAATAAATTTACATATATATATGACAATAAATGTATGCTCAGTATTTTTAATATTGGTTCATAATTGATTAATCAAGAAATGCATCATCTATTGTGTCACCTAGGATCAGGTTTTCCATGGAAATAAATGAAATGAATCTAGATCAATTTTGGGTTTAAATGATCACGAGAATCCTATATTATTTGATGTCATTATGAAAGGAAAAATAATTTTTAAAAATAATTTGTACAAATATATTAATTAATCTATAGGATTTACAACTTTTAATAGAAAAAAATATCTTATTCAAAGTCAAAATCACCCTTTTTAAGACTAGAAGTCATTTTTTGGATTTTTTTAGCGTTATATCATTTATAAATGAAGAGTTGAACCAATATAATAACAGTTGTTATATTCCTTCAATCATTTTCACTATACATTATTAGTGTTTAGTAACGGAAAAAAATTATTTCATTCAATATGTAAAATAAAATATAAAAAATAATTTTGATTATCCATTATTTTTTGGATGAAATATATAATAAAATAAACAAGATCATTTTATCTACATCATGATTGGTTGGAATAAATTAAAAATTCATATTTTTATAAATGTTAATGATAATGTTTTTTAAATTTAATTTTGTAGTGGCTCGATCTCCGGGTGAAAATTCATTTTCCATGCTTCTCCATCTAATTTTTGTGTTCTTTTCTCTCATCATGTTCATGTGTTGTATACATGTAGAAGCACTCATTTCGGTTTCTCGAATTCTTGTTCAACAGCACATGAAGATCATTCTCTAGGGATTATAATGGTGCAGAATGACCTATGTGGTAGCATAGTGTCGAATGGATTGGTCATGTTTTCTTATGTTTGGAGTTAAGATCCTCTTTTCCCGATTTTGTGGTGTTGACATCTCCCTCACATTGGATGAATTCTTCAGATGTTCCATTCATGTCATATAAATATGGACAGTTTCAAGACCAGGGCTGTTTAATCCAGGGTTGGGCATAGAATTTCAGTGTTTAAGGCTCCTTCCCTATCAGCTTCTTGGAAAAATCCAAGTTTGGTCTCCTAGAAAGGAAAATCAATAGTTTAAATTATGTCTCATCCTCCCACTTTATAATATTATTTATGTGTTATATGGCCTCTTATATCATTAAATAGATCCCTATGCTCCTACATTGTTTTGTAGTGAGGTGTGTTCATCCCCAAATAGTTTATGTACCATATCTGAAACCAAAAAATGGAATTTTATATCTTAATAAATGGGATTTTTTTATGACAATACCCTATTCTAGGGTTCCTCCTTATAAATTATATGTTACATAATTTTCTATTCTTTTAGATTTGGTCCTCAAGTAATGATGGATTTACTATCTATAGAGATTCACCATTATACTATTTCTATTATTGATGTTTTAGAACCTATGAAATATCATTCTATGATATCATAATTTTATCATACGATTGGTGCCTAGGGTTTCCTAGATGGAAATCCCTCAAATTTCATATTTTTGTTTTATAGTTGTATCTTAGTAGAGAAGGTTACTTATTATGATCAACATATAGCAATTAAATTTAATTTTGGTTCAATTTATGTCTCATTCTCATTCACTTATGCCATGCGTGATACATAATTCATGGAGTGGCTGTAGTTAGAGTTAAGATCTTTCAATCTAAAAAACATGTTACGATTCATTGATGTTTACATTAATTCCATTTGAGACACATATGAAAATAATGGTGGAGTGATATTCCCAAAGGATCCAATAAATAATTTTATTTAGTTTTTTCTTAGTTCATATGAATTATATACGAGATATACATGTAATAATCAAACTTGTTGTAGAAATCATATGGATAGTATAATGATGTGGTCTTGTCTGGAATGATTTTTTAATAATCAATTGGCTATCTTTATTTACTCAAATTAAACTATTTCACATATCTTATAGGATATATATGATCATACCCTACTCCTCATAAAGTTGGATCCATAAATATATAGGTTTATGAGAATATATTTCTCTATATTTTTTCTCTATAATCCATAATTTCTAATGAATTTTGGTAAATCCTATGACAAACCTATGCGTGGAACTTCATAGTTAGGACAAATAAAACATGAAATGGTATTTTAATGATAACATGAAATTATTTAATAATAGTAATTATTCTATGTGGTATGACATGGATTATCTCTTGTTGGATATAAATAATTACGAGTCCTAAATAAAGGAATGTTGTGGGTACAATTTTTATTATATTCTCAAATATAAGAAGATGTAATTTTTTGTTATTTTTTCAAAATAATAGGGGTGACTAGATCCCAAAAGGGCCATATTTTTTAATGAGGTAAATCTCAATAAAATATTATTTCATGATTATTTCATGGAGAATAGGTAAATTACTATAAAAATCAATCCCCTAGATGATTGTACCTATAGCAATGATACAAAATTTGTTGGTGGAATGGACGATGGTTTTCTCAAATCAATTATGGTCGATGTTAGTCCATTCATACAATGTTGGTATTATAGAGGCCATGTAGGTATTTTGATACCATTCCATGTGTGGTTACCATGCAAAAAAATTCCATGTCAGATGGTGTTCCTCATGAAAATGATTTTTAGGAGTATATCAACCATCTCAATCTAGATAACCACTATGGTCCGAATGGTTTCTCGAGATCCTTATATGTAAATTTGTGGGAAATATTGATGAAATAACTCATAGAGGCTATTTATGATTTCTTAAATTGTGTAGGGATTTCTCGAGGTGAATTTTACACAACCCTCTCCCTAATAATGGATGTTAATGATCCCTCATCTATTAACCATTACTTCCCCATTAATATGTGAAATATTTCATACAATTTTTTATTTCATTATTAATAGAAGGATCTCTATGATTCTTCCTACATGGATATATGGGTATTCTAATATATTCATCAGGGAACATCATTTAATAGATACGTTTTTTACTAATGATATTATATAAGAGATAAATATGAATACTATGGGATCCAATACTTTTATAAATGATCATAATAAGAAATATTCTAACTAAATTGATTGGAATTTCATTAACTAGGTTATAAGATGCATGAGATACTCTTCTGGGTTCTATGATCTTTTTAACAGATATTATTTATCCACTTGTACTTGCATCACTTCATTGGGTATGATGTATGGTTTCATGATTTCAGTATGCTGGCTATGATAGGGACTCAAAATTCCCCATTATTTTCATCTTATTACATGAAACTATTAGTAGATACATAACTCAAATTCTATGTAATGAGGAGATACAACCATTCTATAGCAGGGGTAGAATCAATGGAGTCTCCTAGATCTTAATTTCAAATTATATGGGTTTTATCAGGAATGAAAATAAGATATTTAATTGAGTCTTTGATATTGTCATGGAATAATTTTGTCAGTGGAGTGACCAAATAGATAATTGTGATAAGTTTATCTTCATCCTATAATCCTTATGATTGTTTTGAGATACATGAATGATTGTTTAATCCATTTTATTTCATTATTAAAGGATTACCATGGAATATCTAGGAGATTATATATCTTCAAGAATAACATTCATTCAATTTTTTGTTTTGCTAATTTACAATATTTTCAATCTCATTAGAAGTTGGGAGAACCAGTTTCTCTCCTTTAGTTGTAAGATTATTATGACACACTCTATGTTAACTTCCATCATAATACATGTTATTTCAGTATGTAGGGGTTCATAGGTTGAAATTGTTGATGTGAAAAAGGTCATTTTTCCTTTCATTTAGGATCCTCACTCTGAAGGAATGTACTATTGGGATTCATTTTCAGGTCGTTGAACGTCCCTGGGGGGTGGCGGAATTAATCAATTAGACCACTCTGGTAAACTATATAGTTTTAGTCTTATGTTGTATTTGGAATATATTGATAATAAAAAACCTCATGGTTATTATTATTCTTTGAGAGCTTTTGATGATCTTTAGATTAGTGATGTATATGTACTTTGGATTTTTATAATTCATTCATACGCACATCAAAACCATTATTTTAAGAAATACCTAATGTTATTAGGCATGGGGGGATAAACATCTGGGACATCAATGGGAATTTTAAGATATTGGTTTCCTATGGTGTATGATCTATTATGTATTGTTTAGTTTTTAATGTATATACCACATTATCATAAACAATGTCATCATCTTGAAACAACATGACCTTTTACATAATATTCAAACCACTAACGATTTGGATTCTTATTTGTTCCCAGGATCCACATACGGAATTTATTTAGTGAATTAGTATCTAAAGTTTTGAATTAAAATATTGTGCAAAATGAGTCATGATGTATCCTATGGTGAAAATACATTCCTCTGAAGTAAAATTTTATAGTTCTTGTTATACGACATCATGCTCTTTTAACAGAGGAAGTGATATATAACAATGGAATCATGTTTTCTATGTAGTGAATTTTATGTAGTAACCCCTCATAGTAATATTATACTATTATTTTATTTATGGAAACATCAATATGGGGAACATTTAGAGAGTTAACTAGGTATATGTCCAACATTTTCATCAGTGGTGAAATTTAATATATCATCTTTATTTGGACAATTGATAATTGTCCAATAATGAGTGTAAAGATTATCAATAATGTTTTTTGGTTGATGGAGTATCATGGCAGCTATATATAAGGAATATAGTGAGTATTGTTTCAGCTCGAGTATGATTTTGGTTTCACATACCTGATGTTTTGTGGTCAAGCTAGTTCCTCTTCTCAAATGATGGGAGAGTGATCATGTAAAGACCCATAAATTTCAAAAAAAAAATTCATAAATTATTTGGGATTTTATGATTACGCAGTTTCTAACGACACCTAATTCTGTGGCCCGGTGTGCCTGGAATCAATTTCTGAAGTTTAGCTTGGGTACATTCAGTGAACGAACGAGTGAGTTTTTCTATCTTTTTATCCAGTGCTCAGAATTGAAATTCGAGTGCACCGATGAAACCACAATGGTGTTAATTAGTTTAGAGGACCTTTCCCATAAGTGTGTTTGCTCGGGAGGTGTTTTTAAATAATGTGGGTTAAATGTATTGTAAAATAAAATTGTGATAAAATTTTATTTTCATATTCTAAGTGGTTTAATCCTATGTGTAGGAGTTGGGACGAAACCCACTAGGTTGCTAACTTCTCTTGATAGGATAAAGGAGAGGTGGGGCCCACACGAGCCCCCATCTATTCACATTACACATAACCCCTTAAACTCCCTTTAAACCTCCCTTGATTTTGATTATGTGCCTTTTCCTCTTCCACATTAATATTGCCACCATAACACCTCATTTATTTTGACAACTCAAGATTATTTAATTAAGTGAATTTAATTTTGATTTTTTGTGTTTTTGGAAAGCATGGTAAAAGAATAAAATAATGGTAGACCTTATTTTATTTTTGATGGTTTTTTTTTGTGCTAAGAAAAGGGGAGAGAGATCTTAAGTTATTTTTTAAGAACTCCATCCTCAACAAATAACGACAACACGTAGTCAAGGATCATCATTTCAGCGACCCAGTTTCTCCCTTCTTCTTCTTCCTCCATGACAAAGGATGAGGCACCGACACGGAAACTCTCCAACAATGTCACGCAATAAAATCTTCTCTCCACGACAAAGGATGGGAGATGCCGCTTCCTCCTCTGACGCTTTCCGTCGATGTTTATGGAACCTCACCTCACAATGCCGTTTTTCTGCGATGCTCATTGTTCGACAACTTATTTTTGGTAGGGGTTAATTATGTTCATTATTAATTTAATGTTCTTCATTAAAAAAATTGGCCGCTTGTTATCGACATAGCAGGAGGAGATCGGACCACACAAACACGGCTGATCCTCCTCTCATTTAATTTGTTGATCCTTTTTGAACTTGCGGCGAAGGCGGCATGGTGCCGTTACACCGCACGGGAATGAAAAAGGACCGTGACCGTAGCAGGTTGCAGTGGAGGTGTGCTGTACCGCAGTGCTGCCCCAGAGAAACAAGGGGCCGCGGCGGAGGGGCGCGGCACCGCCGCATCGCGTGAGTCGGACAGAAGCTGCGGCCAAAGGCCGCGACGGTTTCTCAATGTAGTGGTCGGGTCAGTCGTCCGCCAACGCTACTAGAATGCAGGATCCACGCGGGTCCTGTGGTCAAAACCAAGGCCGGACATTACGGTCGGCCGTTTCCACAAACAGGGGGCGTCACCCCCTTTGCGCCCCACTTAGCCAGCACAGAGCCGTCCACACTGGTCTGGACCGCGCGCGCCGGGTCAGACCGCACGCACTGGGCTGGACCGCCCGCGCCGGGTCCGGACCGCACGCGCTGTCCGGGCCACCATTGCCAGGTTGGGCCATGCCGAAGTGGGCCGGACCTGGACCCGGGATGGGTCGAATCGGTTCATGTAACGCCCGAGACTTTTAGGAGAAATATTTTGTTCTTATAAATCATCAAAGGAATATTTTTCTACACAACACTTTCTTGGCTTGTTTAAAACGGAATCGCGACCATCCCCGATAGCTTGCGTTGTACGCAATACCGAGTTTCACTAAACAACGATATGCTATTAAAATATTATTAAAACTAGCCGTTATGAATAGTAATAACCACTTTTTAAAATTTTATTAATTTTATTTTTCAAAATGGACTTCATTTTTGGATTCGGAATATCGAATTATCCTAGGGTGAAATTTTGGTATTTTTCTGAAAACCTTCAATTTTTGATGAATAGTGAAACCACTAAGTGGTAGTTAAAAAACTGAATATTTCATAAAATATAATTTTACCGCTTCTGTGAGTGTAATTTCGAAAATCCGAGAGACACGGTTGATGTCAGTAAGTAAAATGTGGTTCAATGAGATGAAAATAATTTTTGGTGAATAGTAACTTTTTATTTTTTTTACCACGGTTAAAAGTAAATAGGGTAATTAAGGGTAAAGATGATATTATTATTACCCTAACATATGTCCTAATTCTATTTGAGAAGTTTAATTCGACCAAAAACAACCTTAGGAATAAAATATGACCATTTAGGCCCACTTGGATTTGATTAAGACATTTATTATTAATTTATTTAAAGTAGAGTTCAAATAGTTAAAATCAAAGTTTAATAAGTAAAGAATTTTTAATATTGGGTTATATATAAGAACAATTTGACTATAAATATTCATTGGAAAGATAAAATTATTTCCTACATAATAGTATTTTATTTGTAATTTTTAGACATTAAATAATTTAATTTATTTATGACACAAAGATGATGCATTAATTATCTTATTAATGAAATATTGACATAATTAATGTTATAAACACCAAAATAAATGTAATTTGAGACTTTTTATGAATTAAACTAATTTTATAGGTTAACATGAAATTTTAGTAAGGATTTAATTAACTTGTATAGAAGTAATAATTCTGTTATGATTTTCAAAAAAATTAATTACTAAATAGTGTCAAAATTTACATAAAATAGTTTTTAAAACAAATATTATATTAATAATTGTTATTTTATTCCTAAAAAACTAATGATCGGAAAAATGAATTAGATAAGGTTATATATATTAATAATAAACAACTTTGGGTTCTTTTGGCTGCTTATAGTAAGTTTATTGACCTTATAGTATAAGAACACAAGAAGACACGGTAAAAGTAATCTTATTTAAATTAATGTTAAATCTAAATGTTAAGGTTAAAATAGGAACCTAAACTTGTCTAAATTCTATTTGATGAGATTATTTCGACCCATCCCCACCTTAGCTTAGAAATATATCAATTTAGAGCTATTTAAAACCGAATTTGACTTTATAATAAAATAATATTTTTAGTTTTCCCAAAGGTACCCCTCTCCTACCTTATAAAAGGGCACCTCCTCCCCCTCTTCCTCACACCACTTTGAGCCTTCATGCTCGGACAACCCCGGCCAATTCCACCTCTAAAATTCCCTAGAGACATCTTAGAGGTCCTGGTCTTCTTCAAAGACCCAATTTAGTGCCCTAAAAGAAGGTCTCAAAGAAGCACTTCAAAGAAGAGGTAATGTCTGTTACCGATTCATTCATCTTTATTTCTTCTTCCACTTCATCTTCTTTCGTTGCTTTATTATGAAGTAATAAAATCAGTATCACTCATATACTGATATTTTATTATATGTATGAAAAAACCCTATTTCACCATCTATCCATCCTACGGACAAAGAAATCACCGCGCGTGCGTACGTACGGAATACCGTCTCCACGTCGCGGTGTAATCTATTTTCCACCACCACCTTACTTGGATGGGTATAATTGTGTAAATAATGAATATATATGACTATTATAAAGTGATACTGATTCTGAAATAGTATACATACACTCCAATATAATTCCACGATCATAGGAACGATATCATCACTCGTGCGTACGTACGGAATACCGTCTCCACGATGTGATGCGACTCGTTCTACATGATCTTCATTTCATAATGATTATATAAATGAATTTGAATGAATTAATATGATATATATTACACTAATACCATTCTGGAAATGAGGTTTCTATAACCTAAATATAAGAATAAGAATTTATTCGACAAAATACGCATAAGTACAAAAACTTATAAACACACGAATAACAAGTAGCAATGAAATATTACTACTATGAAGCTAAAAAAATGACCATATATGATATCATAAAAATAATAATAATTCTGGAATAAGTCAATAAAATTATTTAAATCATTATACAGGTGGTTCGGACACTTACGAAGCAAAACTGACCTAAGGTAAGGGAAATATCACAGTCTCATTTTTATCCGAGATTGTTTATACTTTGGTATTTACTGGGGTGTATTTTATCATCCAAATCCATGTTTCATCAATATTTACATCATTCTACAATGGTTTATATCCAATTTTACCCTTCGGTGTGTTTTTAGTAAAAGATATGAAAGGAATCTTTTGTCATTTTTCGTACGAGGTACTTTTTGACTTTTCCGACAAAAGTACGAGAAGAATGTTTTTTTAACTTTTACGGCACGAATGGATTTTTAAAAAATTATAGCCAAGAAGCTTCATTTACAAGTTTTCAAGATTATTTTTAATCAACTTCTTTTAGTTTAGAATTGTACGACATGTTAAAAAAGGAAATGTGTTTTTGAAGCAGAAAGGATATTTTCCTCAAGAATGGAGTTCAAGTGTTTTATCAAAAATTTTTTCCATATAAGATAATAAAAGGTTCTGTTTCTATCCCTATTATTACTTGGATTTGATTATTTTGTGATGGAAATATGTTAATGAATTACTTTATCTTATATGAATTGTTTTAGGATGTCATGTTGTTTAAGAATCCCATTTTTATTACATAGTTTATGCTATGATATATGGTTTATGATTTTGTGGCACACATAAAAATGGTATCATTATGAGATGGGTGGGACCTATATCTCCCTCCAATGCATTGGGTAAAGCTTTTATATCTCATGAGATAGACATGGCTGGAATGGTAGGTTATACCAGTTCAGTGAAACAGGACTAAAACAAGGAGTGAACTCTATTCAGAAAGGGACTTTGTCCACTAAGATAGTATTGGCAATGAGCCTTGACTAATAAGAAATGATTCTCTATGATTATGTGTGTATGCCAAAAAGTTTCATTTTTTATGTTATGATTATTGTGATTACATTTCACTGCGATGATTTATCCCATGTTATGAAATTATGATCTCTTTTGCAGGATAAGATTTCCAAAAGTTATGTGCTTTTGTATATGATGTGATTGATATTTCTTTTGTTTACCCTTACTGAGCATTTGAGCTCACCCTTTTGTATGTTTTCTTTGCCCATGTCTGGAAGAAGGTTATTAAGTAAGATATTCCAAAGGGACTATAGAAATGATGAAATAAATGGGAGACAGTGTAGACGATTTATGAACCAGTTGTCTATGTTTCCCAGTTTCTAAAGACACTATACATATATGGTTCGTTCGTAGTTTTGTTATATGTTATAATAAGTATGATTCAATTTTGAAGTATTAACAATGTATGTAAAGTATGGGTCGTTATAGTTGGTATCAGAGGAAAGGTATAGTCAACCTTTAGAAAATAGGATGTGAAAACCTTAGTAAGAACCCTAAGGATAAGTCTAAGCATAGAACACAATCTTAGTGTTTTAGAAATGGCCATGAATAACCTAGTATAAGACCTTAAGTGTGAAATTTTATTCTTGATTATGTGGTTTTCCGATTATAATTAGTGTTATTCACACTATTCTTCTTGGTTTTAGTCAATGGATGGATCCCGAAGGAACCGTGTTAATGCGGAATGCGAAGGGCAATGCAATGATTGTCCCCCTGAGCAACCAAACGTTATGGGAGCTGGAATGCAAAATCTTGTAGCCATTCTCACACAACTTTCTCAAGCTATGAATCATGTAGGACATCCAAATGAGAAAAGGAAGGAGCAACATTCTGTTGAATCCTTCATTAGACAGCGTCAACCTTCATTCAGCGGGTCTACTGATCCATTAGTTGCTGAACAATGGATTAGTACTAATGAAAAGATATTTTCAGTTCTTCAATGTTCTGATCATGATAAAGTCATCTTAGCAGTGTATCGTTTGGAAGGTGATGCTGATCAATGGTGGAATCTTATTAATAATACGAGGAAAAGGGATGAAATTGAGTCCATGGAATGGGACGAGTTCAAGAACATATTTTTTCAATAAGTACTTCCCTCATATTCTCTGAACAAAGATGGAGAAAAAGTTTCTTGAACTAAAGCAAAAGGATGATGAATCTGTTGGTACCTATGAAGAAAATTTTACAAGACTTTCAAGGTACGCTTCTGGTATTATTATCCAACCTGAGAGTAAGATCGATCAATTCTTTAGTGGCTTAAAACCAAGTATTTGAAGGGCGTTAACCATAAGGGACTTCAATAGCTATGAGGAAATCGTTCGATGTGCTCTCAAAGTTGAGATGGAGATTGGAGTAACCCATCAGTCATATGGGTTTGATAAGAAGAGGAAAATGGAATTAAAAGGAAAATCTAAAGAGCACACTGAAAAAAAGATGAGCTTTCCCTTACGCTCAAAATGTGGAAAGAACCATGGAGGGAGTTGTCTTAAAGGGACAAGTAAATGTTTCAAATGTGGAAAGGAAGGTCATTGGGCATTTGAATGCCGCAATAATGGGAAGAAGATGTCTAATGATGGAAACAAAGGAAGGGATACACAGAATGAACCTACTACACTTCAATGTTTCAAGTGCAAGGATATGAGACATTATGCCAATAAATTCCATAATCCAAGGATTGATGATGATGTTCGACGTCAACAAACTCTTAAGGCTAAAGACAAAGGAATGTCACATGCAATTTCTATCGGTGATGTGGAGTACGATAACGATGTGGTGAAAGGTACACTTACCATCCACTCTAAAGTAGAAAATGTTTTATTTGATTCTGGATCCACCCACTCTTTTATTTCTGAAGAATTTCTTAAGGGTATCACCTTATTACATCTACAATTAGATGTTGAGTAAGCTGTGACAACACCTAATGACAGAACAGTCACATCAAAAGTTTATAATTCTTCTCCGATCGAAGTTTGTGGGAAAGTGCTTCCTGCAAATCTTGTGATCCTTCCTATAGTGGAATTTTATGTGATTCTTGTCATGGATTGGAATTCTTTATATGGAGCTCATATCAATTGCCAAAGAAGGGAAGTCACATTTCATATTCCAGATCAATCTATGATCGTCTATCGATGCAAGGATGAACCTAACCATCCAGTGGAAATTTATTCCATTTTATGGGTCTTGATTCCACTAAATGAAGGTTATTTATCTCAAATGGTTGGTGAGAAACTCACGATTAAGAATATTCCCATTTCACGGGAGTTTTATGATGTCTTTCCGGAGGAATTACCGGGTGTTCCACCAAATCGTGAAGTTGAGTTTTCAATAGAACTCGTACGAGGTGCTTGGCCTATTTCAATGACACCTTATAGAATGGCCCCAATTGAGTTGCATGAATTAAAGAAGCAACTCCAAGAGAATCTTGATAAGGGATTCATACACCCTAGTGTGTCACCTTGGGGAGCACCTGTTCTATTTGTTAAGAAGGAAGATGGATCAATGAGACTTTGCATTGATTATTGAGAACTTAACAAGATCACTATCAAGAAGAAATATCCTCTCCCATGCATTGATGACTTATTTGACCAACTACGCGGAGCTCAATACTTTTCCAAGATTGATCTTCATTTAGGGTATCATCAATTAAGGGTCAAAAGGGAGGATATACCAAAGACTAATTTCCGTATAAGGTATGGACACTATGAATTTATAGTGATTCCATTTGGTCTTACTAATGCCCCTGCTATCTTCATGGATCTGATGAATAGAGTCTTTAGAGACTATCTTGATCAATTTGTGGTAGTCTTTATAAATGATAGTCATCTCTATTCAAAGAGCAAGGAAGAACATGAAGATCACTTGATAATTATATTGAAGACCCTGAGAAAGGAGAAGCATTATGCCAAATTTACCAACTGTGAATTTTGGATTCAAAAAGTTTCATTTTTGGGTCACATAATCTCAAAAGAGGGGATATCTGTGGATCCAGCAAAAACAGAGGTTATCAAAAGATGGTTGAGACCAACAACAGTAACTAAGATCCAAAGTTTTCTTTGTTTGGCTGGATATTATCGACATTTTGTGAAAGATTTTTGACGATTATCTAATCCAATCACCAAGTTGACTCGGAAAGGAGTTAAGTTTGTTTGGACGGAATAATGTGAAGAGAATTTCAAGGAGTTGAAAAGAAGGTTATCCGGTGCACCTGTGCTCACACTGCCTTATAGTGGAGAAAGGTTTGTGATCTATAGTGATGCATCCAAGAAGGGATTAGGGTGTGTTCTTATGCAAAATGATATGGTTATAGCTTATGCCTCACGACAGTTGAAAATCCATGAGCAAAATTACCCAACACATGATTTAGAGATAGCTGCGGTAATATTTGCATTAAAGATTTGGAGGCATTACCTTTATGGTGAAAGGTGTGATATTTATACTGATCGTAAAAGTTTAAAGTATATTTTCACACAAAAGGAGCTGAATATGCGTCAAATAATATGGTTGGAGCTGATTAAGGATTACGACTTCTCAATCCATTACCACCCTGGGAAAGAAAACAAGGTGGCAGATGCATTAAGTCAACAAGACAATGCTAGTTTATCCATGATGAGGATCACAAAAGATCCAATATTTATGGATTTACAAAGGATGGATCTTAGAATTATAATGGAAGGGGAAAAATCTTATCTTTCTCAAATGAATGTTCATCCATCTATACATGTGAAGATTAAAGAGGCACATAAAGAAGATGTCGAGTTACAAAAGAAGGTGAGAAATGTTCCTGAATTCAACCTTGATTGTGATGGGATAATAAAGTTCAGGAATCGGGTTTGTGTTCCTCCCATCCCCAGAATTAAAGAAGGAGCTGCTGGATGAGGATCATAGTTCTTCATTCTCTATTCATCCTGGAAGCACGAAGATGTATAGGGACCTGAAAGAGTACTTCTGGTGGGATGGAATGAAAAGAGATGTTGCTGAATTTTTCTCTCGATGCTTGGTTTGTCAACAAGTAAAAGCTGAGAGACAGAAGTCTAAGGGGATGTTACAACCATTACCCATCCCCGAATGGAAATGGAAAAACATCACTATGGACTTTGTCACAGGACTTCCTAAAACATCCAAAGGCAATAATGCTATATGGGTCATAGTTGATCGTCTTACCAAGTCTGCACACTTTATTTCTATTAGAGAGGACTTCTCTCTGTATCAGCTTGCCAGGATATATGTAAAGGAAGTGGTAAGATTTCATGGAGTACCACTTTATATTATATCAGATCGGGATCCGAGATTTACCTCAATGTTCTGGCGAAGTCTTTAGCATACTCTGGATACAGAGTTGAGTTTCATCACTTCTTATCATTCTCAGACAGACAGTCAGTCTGATAGAACAATTCAAACCCTAGAAGATATGTTGGGAGCTTGCTCTATGCATTTCAAAGGTGGTTGGGATAAAAACATACCTTTGGTGGAATTTTCTTATAATAATAGCTTTCACTCCAGTATTCAGATAGATCCTTATGAATCTCTCTATGGAATGAAATGCATGACTCCAACTTGCTGGGATGAAGTTGGGGAAAGAAACCTATTAGGACCTGATCTCGTTGATGAAATGGCAGAAAATGTCAGATCTATTCAACAACACATAAGAGCAGCTCAGAGTCGACAGAAATGTTATGCCGAAAACCGAAGAAAAGACCTAGAGTTTGACATGGGTGATAAAGTGTTCTTACGAATATCTCCCTGGAAGAGGGTCATGAGATTTAGAAAGAAGGGGAAGTTGAGCCCTAGACATATCGGTCCTTTCAAAATAAGGGATCATGTTGAGAAGTTAGCTTACCTATTGGAACTAACACCGAATCTCTCTCAAGTTCACGATGTGTTCCATGTATCTCTTCTGAGAAAGTACATACCTGATCCTTCACATGTACTCAGCTTAGAAGTTGTACCGCTGGAGCAAGATCTTTCTTATGAAGAACAACCGATAGAGATTCTGGATTGTAGCGAAAAAGTCCTACGAAACAAGACCAATCGTTGGTGAAAGTTTTATGGAGGAACCACCAATTAGAAGAAGCTACATGGGAGCTTGAGGATATGATGAGGGAGAGGTATCCTCATCTGTTTGTGACAAAGTGATGAATTTTGAGGGCGAAATTCATTTTAAGGGGGGTAGAATGTAACACCCGAGACTTTTTTGAGAGATATTTTGTTTTTATAAATCATAAAAGGAATATTTTTCTACACAACACTTTCTTGGCTTGTTTTACACGAAATCGCGACCTTCCCCGATAGCTTGCGTCGTACGCAATACCGAATTTCACTAAACAACGATATGCTATTAAAATATTATTAAAACTAGCCGTTATAAATAGTAATTACCACTTTTTGAAATTTTATAAATTTTATTTTTCAAAATGGACTTCATTTCTGGATTCGGAATATCGAAATTATCCTAGGGTAAAATTTTGGTATTTTTCTGAAAACTTTCAATTTTTGATGAATATTGAAACCACTAAGTTGTAGTTAAAAAACAGAATTTTTCATAAAACTTAATTTTACCGCTTCTGTGAGTGGAATTTCGAAAATCCGAGAGACACGGTTGATGTCAGTAAGTAAAATGTTGTTCAATGAGATGAAAATAAATTTGGTGAATAGTAACTTTTTACTTTTTTTTACCACAGTTAAAAGTAAATAGGGTAATTAAGGGTAAAGATGATATTATTATTACACTAACATATGTCCTAATTCTATTGTATAAGTTTAATTCGACAAAAAACAACATTAGTAATAAAATATGACCATTTAGGCCCACTTGGATTAGATTAGGACATTTATTATTAATTTATTTAAAGAAGGGTTAAAATTGTTAAAATCAAAGTTTAATAAGTAAATAATTTTTAATATGGGGTTATACATAAGATAAATTCGACTATAAATATTCATTGGAAATATAAAAATATTTCCTACATAATGGTATTTTATTTTTAATTTTTAGACATTATATAATATAATTTATTTATGACACAAAGATGAAGCATTAATTATCTTATTAATGAAATATTGACATAATTAATGTTATAGACACCAAAATAAATGTAATTTGAGACTTTTTATAAATTACACTAATTTTCTAGGTTAATATGACATGTTAGTATTGATTTAATTAACTTGGTTCGAATTAATAATTCTTTTATAATTTTAAAAAAATTCAATTACTAAATAGTGTCAAAATTGACATAAAATACTTTTTAAAACAAATATTTTATTAATAATTGTTATTTTATTCCTAAAAATCTAAGGTTCGGACAAATGACTTATATAAGGTTATATATATTAATAATAAACAACTTGGGGTCCGTTTGGCTGCTTATAGTATGTTTATTAACCTTATATTATAAGAACACAAGAAGACACGGTAAAAGTAAACTTATTTAACTTAATGTTAAATCTAAATGATAAGGTTAAAATAGGAACCTAAACATGTCTAAATTATATTGGATGAGATTATTTCAACCCATCCCCACCTTAGCTTCTAAATATATCAATTTGGAGCTATTTATAACCGAACTTGACTTTATAATAAAATAATATTTTTAGTTTTCCCAAAGGTACCCCTCTCCTCCCTTATAAAAGGGCACCTCCTCCCCCTCTTCCTCACACCACATTGAGAATTCAAGCTCCACCAACCCCTGACAATTCCTCCTCTACACTTCCCTAGAGATATCCTAGAGGTCCTGGTCTTTTTGAATGACCAAATTTAGTGTCGTAAAAGAAGGTCTCAAAGAAGCATTTCAAAGAAGAGGTAATGTTCGTTACCGATTCTTTCATCTTTATTTCTTATTCCACTTCTTCTTCATTAGTTGTTTCATTATTAAGTAATAAAATAAGTATCAATAATATACTTATATGTTATTATATGTATGAAACAACCCTATTTAACTATCTATCCATCCTACAGAAAAAGAAATCACCGCGCGTGCGTACGTACGGAATACCGTCTCCACGCCGTGGTGTAATCTATTTTCCACCACCACCTTACTTGGATGGGTATAATGGTGTAAATAATTACTATATATGACTATTATAATGTGATAATGACTCTGAAATAGTATACATACACTCCAATACAATTCCACGATCATAGGAACGATATCATCACTCGTGCGTACGTACGGAATACCGTCTCCACGATGTGATGCGACTCGTTCTACATGATCTTCATTTCATAATGATTATATAAATGAATTGAATGAATGAATATGATATATATTACACTAATACCATTCTGGAAATGAGGTATCTATAACCTAAATATAAGAATAAGAAGTTATTCGACAAAATACGCATAAGAACAAAAACTTATAAACACCCGAATAACAAGTAGCAATGAAATATTACTAATAAGAAGCTAAGAAAATGACCATATATGATATCATAAAAATATGTATGATTCTGTAATAAGTCAATAACATTATTTAAATCATTATACAGGAGGTTCGGACACTTACGAAGCAAAATGGACCTAATGTAAGGGAAGTATCACAATCTCATTTTTATCCGAGATTGTTTATACTTTGGTATTTTCTGGGGTGTATTTTATCATCCACATCCATGTTTCCTAAATATTTACATCATTCTACAATATTTTATATCCAATTTTACCCTACGGTGAGTTTTTAGTAAAATATATGAAAGGAATCATTTGTCTTTTTTCGTACGAGGTACTTTTTGACTCTTCCGACAAAAGTACGAGAAAAATGTTTTTTTAACTTTTACGGCATGAATGGATTTTTAATACATTATTTTCAAGAAGATTCCTTTACAAGTTTTCAAGTTTATTTTTAATCAACTTCTTTTAGTTTAGAATTGTATGAAATGTTAAGAAAGGAAAAGTGTTTTTGAAGCAGAAAGGATATTTTCCTCAAGAATGGAGTTCAAGTGTTTTATCAAAATTATTTTCCATCTAAGATAATATAGGGTACTATTTCTATCCCTATTATTACAAGGATTTGATTATGTTGTGATGGAAATATTTTTATAAATTCCTTTATCTTATATGAATTGTTTTATGATGTCATGTTGTTTAAGAATCCCATTTTTAATACTTGGGTTATGCTATGATATATGGTTTATGATTTTGTGGCCCACATAATAATGGTATCCTTATGAGATGGGTCGGACCTATATCTCCCTCCAATACATTGGGTAATGATTTTGTATCTCATGAGATAGACATGGCTGGAACGATAGGTTATAACGGTTCAGTGAAACAGGACTGAAACGAGGATTGAACTCAGTTCAGAAAGGGACTTTGTCCAATAAGATAGTCTTGGAAATGAGCCTTGACTAATAAGAAATGATTCTCTATGATTATGTGTGTATGCCACAATGTTTCATGTTATGATTATTGTGATTACATTTCACTACCATGATTTATCCCATGTTATGAAATTATGATCTCTTTTGCATGATAAGATTTCCAAACGTTATGTGCTTATGTATATGATGTGATTGATATTTCTTTTGTTTACCCTTACTGAGCATTTGAGATCACCCTTTTGTATTGTTTCTTTCCCCAGGTCAGGAAGAATGTTATTATGTAAGATATGCCAAAAGGGACTATAGATATGATGAAATAAATGGGAGACAGTGTAGACGCTTTATGAACCAGTTGTTTATGTTTCCCAGTTTCTAAAGACACTATACCTATACGGTCCTTTTGTGGTTTTGTTATATGTTGTAATAAGTATACATCAATTTTTAAGTATTAACAATGTATGTAAATTATGGGTCATTATAGTTCAGGACGACCCATGGGGTATTGGGCAGGGTTGGACCGGGCCCCAACCCCCTATTTTCGGACAGAACCATTCAAACGACCATAACATGGGCTACAAACCTCCGATCGATGCACTGTTAGTTGAGTTGAAATCCTTGGATCGAGGCGGTCGTTTTGGTTTATTAAACTCTAGGTTTAGGAGAACCATGGGTACGAACGGGTTGTTCGAACACGAGACCAACCGGGCCCTCGGAGCGGAAACACTTTTAACTTGAGCTCCGGACGTCCGATTGATGTGCCGTTGAAGTTTTTGGATTCCTCATAGAGAGACGGTTATTATGGATTACTAAGCTCGAGGTTTGGACACAGCTGGAGTATAGTCAGGTTGGTTTTAACTTAAAAACCAAACAGGCCCTCAGAAAAAAAATCCAATAACTCATAGACCGGGCATCCGATTGACGCGCTGTCTGTCCTGTTGAGTTCCTATTGACGAGAAATTTTTTTTGATACATAAACTTAGGACATAATGATAGTTGATTTATCGACCCCTTTCCTCGTGGATAAGACCCTCCCAGAAACGAGAGTACTGTGTTCGGGAACCCTTCAGCTGGCTGCGACTACGGCGACGATGACGACTGTACATGGATCCTATGTGGGATTGGAAGTGAGGATGAATATACTTGGTTCCTCCATGGATTCGGCAGAGATGATGACTATACTAGGAACCTACATGAGTTCATCAGTGATGGTTACTGTACTTGGATCCCACATAGGACCGACAACGACTACTTCTGAACTTGGATCCTACATGGTTTCAGCATGGGAGATGATCCAGATGCTACATCTATCATCTCCACCCCTCTTCATGAGTAGTATACCCGTGTGAGCTGATTCTTGACTTTCAATCATTATCTTTGATATGATTGACTTTCTATCCTGGGTGGATTAGGTTATGTTTTCCTATGTGGATTGGGTTGTACATTCCTGTGTGGACTGGGTTGAACTTGGGCTCATGAGTTGCAGCAGTACTGGAATTGATAATGTAGAGATCCGATGCCTGGCGTACATTGACATTACATTTATTTTTGCGGAATACTTAGTACATAACAAAAACACACACACAAGGATCGTATTAGTTTAGTGTCTTTGGAAACTCGGAATATAATCTTCTAATCCTGTGGAAAGATCTTCAACATCTCCCATAAAGATCTTCTTTTTTTTATACCTAAAACCTTTCTTTATATCCTGGGGAAAAGAAAACATAAAAGGGTGAGCTCAAATGCTCAGTAAGGGTAAAAAAAAGAAATATCAATCACATCATAAGAACATAACATTTTGAAAACATTAACCTGCAAAAGAGAGCATAATTTCATAACATGGGATAAATCATGGCAGTAAAATGTAATCACAATAATCATAACATAAAACATGAAACTTTGTGTCATACACACATAATCGTAGAGAATAATTTCTTGTTAGTCAAGACTCATTTCCAAGACTATCTTAGTGGACAAAGTCCCTTTTTGAACCGAGTCACCCCCGTTTCAGTCCTGTTTCACTGAACCATTATAACCTACCATTCCAGCCATGTCTATCTCATGAGATATAAAATCTTTACCCAATGCATTGGAGGGAGATATAGGTCCCACCCATCTCATAATGATACCATTCTTATGTGTGCCACACAATCATAAATCATACATCATTTCATAACCCATGTAATAAAAATGGGAATCTTAAACATCATGACATCATAAAACAATTCATATACGATAAAGGAATTCATAAAAATAATTCCATCACAACATAATCAAATCAATGTAATAATAGGGATAAAAACAAGACCATTTATTGTCTTAAATGGAAAATAATTTTGATAAAACACTTGAACTCCATTCTTGAGGAAAATATCCTTTCTACTTCAAAAACATTTTCATTTCTTAACATGTCATTCAATTTTAAACTAAAAGAAGTTGATTAAAAATAAACTTGAAAACTTGTAAAGGAATCTTCTTGGAAATAATGTTTTAAAAATCCATTCATGCCGTATTAGTTAAAAAACATTCTTTGTACTTTTGTCGGAAAAGTCAAAAAGTACCTCGTACGAAAAATGACAAAAGATTCCTTTCATATCTTTCACTAAAAACTCACCGAAGGGTAAAATTGGATATAAAATATTATAGAAAGATGTAAATAATATTACATATCGAGGGAACATGGACGTGGATGATAAAATACACCCCATTAATTACCAAAGTAAAAACAATCTCGGATAAAAGTGAGATTGTGATATTTCCCTTACCTTAGGTCTGATTTGCTTCATAAGTGTCCGAAACTCCTGTATAATGATTTAAATAATGTTATTGAATTATTAAAGAATCATATTCATTTTTATGATATCATATATGGTTCACTTATGACTATATATTACCCGTTATTTTGTAAATTCCATGTTAAAGAGTGTTTTGGGTAAAATTGTTTCATTTGTCGTCCGTGTTTTGACTTGTAATTATTCATATGATTAATTAGATCATAATTAATTAATTCCAGAATATAAAACATGTTTTATATAAAATAAATATTCAGAATATAAATATATATAATAAATTAGTAAATGGAAAGAAATACACCGTTCATGGAGACGGTAGGCCGTACGTACGCATGAACGCTGTTTTCGTTTCCTTATTGAGTTGAATGGAATTAAGTATATGACATACATATATACACACATAAATACAGTATCTTTATAATGTCATATATTTCATTATTGTTGCTTATATATACTTTATAATCATTCTTAAATGGTTAACATGGATAATGAATCTCATCGCGTCGTGGAGACGGTAGTCCGTACGTAAGCACGAGCGATGATATCATTTCCATAATTATTGAATTGAATTGGAGTGGATGATACAATATATCAGAATCATTATGATGTTATAATAACTATGTATATTTATTATTTACACCATAATACCCATCCATGTAAGGTGTTGGTGGAAAAACAGATTACACCACGGCGTGGAGACGGTATTCCGTACGTACGCACGCACGGTGATTTCGTTTTCCGTAGGATGGATAGATGGTGAAATAGGGTTTTTTCATACTTATAATAACATATAATTATATGAGTGATACTGATGTTATTAGTTCATAATGAAACAACCTAAGAAGAAGAAGTGGAAGAAGAAATAAAGTTGAAAGAATCGGTAACAGAAATTACCTCTTCTTTGAAGCGCCTCTTTGAGATCTCCTTTCAGGGCACTAAAATTGGTCTTTGAGTAAGCCCAGAACCTCTAGGATGTTTCTAGGGAAGTGGAGAAGATATTTTTGTAGGGGTTGGCCGAGCTTGAAGGCTCAAAGTGGTGTGAGGAAGAGAGGGAGGAGGTGTCCTTTTATAAGGGAGGAGAGGGGCACCTTTGGAATAACAAAAAATATTATTTTATTATAAAGTCATGTTCGGTTTTAAATAGCTCCAAATTGATTTATTTCGATGCTAAGGTGGGGATGGGTCGAAATACTCTCATCCAATAGAATTTAGAAAAGTTTAGGTTCCTATTTTAACCTTATCATTTAGATTTAACATTAAGTTAAATAATTTTACTTTTACCATGTCTTCTTGTGTTCTTATACTATAAGGTTAATAAACTTACTACAAGAAGACAAAAGAACCCCAAGTTGTTTATTATTAATATATATAACCTTATCTAAGTCACTTGGCCGAACCTTAGATTTTTAGGAATAAAATAACAATTAATAATATAATATTTGTTTTAAAAACTATTTTATGTCAATTTTGACACTATTTAGTAATTGATTTTTTTAAAAATCATAACAGAATGATAAGTTCTAATAAAGTTAATTAAATCAATAATAACATGTCCTATTAACCTAGAAAATTAGTTTAATTCATAAAAAGTCTAAAATTATATTTATTTGTCTATTTATAACATCAATTATGTCAATATTTCATTAATAAGATAATTACGGCATCATCGTTGTGTCATAAAAAAATTAAATTATATAATGTTTAAAAATTACAAATAAAATACCATTATATAGGAAATCTTTTTATCTTTCTAATTAATATTTATAGATGACTTTATCTTATTTATAACCCCATATTAAAAATGTTTTAGTAAATATACTTTGATTTTAACTCTTTTAACCCTTCTTTAAATAAATTAATAATAAATGTCCTAATCTAATCCATGTGGGCCTAAATGGTCATATTTTATTCCTAAGCTTGTTTTTGGTAGAATTACACTTATCCAATAGAATTTGGACGTGTGTTAGGGTAATAATAATATCATTTTTACCCTTAATTACCCTATTTACTTTTAACCATGGTAAATAAAAGTAAAAAGTTACTATTCACCAAAAATTATTTCCATCTCATTGAACCTCCTTTTACTTACTGACATCAACTGTGTCTCTCGGACTTTTTAAATTCCACTCACAGAATCGGTAAAATTAAGTTTTATGAAAAATTCAGTTTTTTTAACTACCACTTAGTGGTTTCACTATTCATCAAAAATTGCTAGTTTTCAGAAAAATACCAAAAATTAGACCTAAGATATATTTGATATTATGAAATCAAAAATGATTTCTATTTTACCAAATTCAAAAAATATCAGTTGCATTAATTAATTTAAAAATTAATTCCCATCGTCAAAACAAAAGGTGTGTTTTTAAGAGATAATAACTATCAAAAGATTGACACTTGTTTATAACTTGTTTAAATGTGAAATTAAATCCAATGACAACATTGTATTAAATTGTAAAAATATATTCTAAATATACTTTAAAACCACTAAAATTAATAATTTATCACTATAAATTATTTCGATTGAAAAAGATGTTTTTAATTAAAATTTAGTAATTTCCACTATTCATCAAAATATGAACGTTATCCGAAATTTACCAAAATTTCACCCTAAGATAATTTCGATATTCCGAATCCAAAAATGAAGTCCATTTTGAAAAATAAAATTTACAAAATTTCAAAAAGTGGTTATTACTATTCATAACAGTTAGTTTTAATAATATTTTAATAGCATATCGTTGTTTAGTGAAACTCGGTATTGCATACTACACACGCTATCAAGGAAGGTCACGATTGCGTGTAATGAAAGGCAAGTCAAGGATACGTGTTGTGCAAGCTTCTTTTGGTGTAGCGTACAACACAAGACATTAATGAAATTAAAATGAATATTTTTCATAAAATCTCAGGGTGTTACATTCTACCCCCCTTAAAATGAATTTCGCCCTCGAAATTCGTCGGGGTTATAAATGGTTTACTATTAAAAAGTTTCTTTAATCGAAACCCACATCGTAAAAAGGAATACCAAAACCAATCTTTAAAAACAATAGTATGAAACGTAACGGTTACCCAAATAAACTAATCACTGGGTTTCCACATAGGTGAAAATATGGATATGGAAGAAAAATCTATCCATCATGTTCTGATGGAGAGTGGTAGAAAACAAGGCTATGGAAAATCCAACAATCACAAATCCATAAATTTGTGATGATCTAAGGTACCATCTGATTAATCAGATATAAGATCACTAGGACAACATTTTTGGTTTTCAAGATCGTTTCCCTAAAGTTGAAGAATTTGAATTAGAACAAATACTTACTTTATTTTGGTACAATCTCACTGTTGTTTGTGCCTTGAACAATTTATACTTCATATCTTAAATAATTGAAGTTGAATTTGTTATTCGTGAAGTGTTAGTAGATCATGTGATAGAATGACGGGTCATTCCATCTGTCTCAAACAAAAGGTTAGCAAAAGTTATTAAATATACATAAGTCATTCTATATTGCGATTAATCATATATGGTTCCTTCATATATCATACTGCTTAATATAAAAAAACTAGTTTCTACTAAACAGGGACTTCCTGTAGGCTAGTGGTAGGCGATAAAGGCCAGTCGCACTTCGGTTGTTGGTTCGGTTCCCACAGCCTTGTCCGACGCGATGGGCTGTCGCCCGTCCTGCAGGTTGTCCTTTTTCTAAAGCTATATTACTATAACATCCCATCAACAATACAAAAAAGTTTTATCCTTAAACAATACTAACTTATGTCTAACATAATCTATTCCAATCTTTAGGCTTATCTAAAATACTTCGGTCCAAGAAAATAGTATAGATAAAATGATCACGTGAATGCCATCATTTATCCCTCATATATCTTGTTCGTCACATTCCAGTCACATGAATACCATAATCATGTAATCTCTTGAAAAATTAATACCCATTGAATCTTAGTGAAAACATGAGTGCTGTCAGAAGTTAACACTTTCGACATACCAAAATCCTCACAATTCAATATACTCAAACCATGATATCACATAGTCCTTATATCAATCATGAGCTCATGAATACAATCAAACATCTCATTATCGTCTTATCCATTCATTATGTGCATTTCATCTACATTCCAAAAATATCTAAATAACCTTTCATGGATACTGGTACCATTAATCATACAATTTCAAAACTCAAGGAAAGACAACAGTGTAACAATCCTTAGAGGTCTCTTTATTCCATAGTACCATGAGATTTCTTATATAACATGACACATGATAAACATGTAATCATTCCACTACATTCCTAAACCATTGACCAAGCTTCAACAATTCTTTCAACTCACATATCATTTGTAGTCTCTTCATCATCATCAACATAAATACTACTCATATGGCTGTACTGATTCTCTCCATGAGAATTTCTCTTAGGGCACTGGTTTGCATAATGCCCGTACATTCCACATTTAAAACATTTAACCATTGTTGATGTCATAGAAGTACCATTATCCTCATCCATGGTGTTAACTGAACCTTTTCCTTTGCACTTACTTGCTTTGTGTCATTCTGTTCCACACCCAAAGCATCTTCCAGTTCCTTTGAAACATTCTCCTTGATGCCTCTTCCCACATGATTTACATAGGGGAAATTGAACTTTCTTTCCTCTATGATCATCAAGAAACTCCATCTTTCTCTTACTAGCCGAGTCAGGAAACTTACCAAATTTTACTTTATTGATCATATTATGAGATTGCTGATTCGGCATAATAATGATGTTTGGACTTCCAAATCCCATTTCATTATGAAGTATATCATTCCATTGTCCATCATATTCTCCATTATCGTGAATCATCTTGTTTCCAGCCATTTTCTAAAACCCAAAAAGAATAGTGTGAGAGGAAAAAATCATGCTAGGGGAAAACAACATAATAAAGGGGGATTACCCTCAATATATAACATCTTAGGTTAAATTCTAAGATCGTTAGCGCAATTCTAGGACTATAATCTATACGTATACTTAACATTAGAGACATCCCTAGACATACCTTAGAAATATCTCTAGGGATCTCACTAACGTTCTCACATCCTAGTTTCCAAAGGTTGACTAAACCTTTCCTCTGATACCAACTGTAGAGACCCGATGCCTGACGTACATTGACATTACATTACATATGCGGAATACTTAGTACATAACAAAAACACACACACAAGGATCATATTAGTTTAGTGTCTTTGGAAACTCGAAATATAATCTTCTAATCCTGTTGAAATATCTTCAACCTCTCCCATAAAGATATTCCTTTTTTTTATACCTAAAACCTTTCTTTATATCCTGGGGAAAAGAAAACATAAAAGGGTGAGCTCAAATTCTCTATAAGGGTAAACAAAAGAAATATCAATCACATCATAAGAACATAACATTTTGAAAATATTGTCCTGCAAAAGAGAGCATAATTTAATAACATGGGAGAAATTATGGCAGTGAAATGTAATCACAATAATCATAACTTAAAACATGAAACTTTGTGGCATACACACATAATAATAGAGAATCATTTCTTGTTAATCAAAACTCATTGCCAAGACTATGTTAGTGGACAAAGTCCCTTTCTGAACCGAGTCACCCTCGTTTCAGTTCTGTTTCACTGAACCGGTATAACCTACCATTCCATCCATGTCTATCTCATGAGATATAAAATCATTACCCAATGCATTGGAGGGAGATATTGGTCCCACCCATCTCATAATGATACCAATATTATGTGTGCCACACAATCATAAATCATACACCATTTCATAACCCATGTAATAAAAATGGGAATCTTAAACATCATGACATCATAAAACAATTCATATACGATAAAGGAATTCATAAAAATAATTCCATCACAACATAATCAATTCAATGTAATAATAGGGATAAAAACAGAACCCTTTATTGTCTTAGATGGAAAATAATTTTGATAAAACACTTGAACTCCATTCTTGAGGAAAATATCCTTTCTACCTCAAAAACATTTTCCTTTCTTAACATGGCATACAATTTTAAACTAAAAGAAGTTGATTAAAAATAAACTTGAAAATTTGTAAAGGAATATTATTGTAAATAATGTTTTAAAAATCCATTCATGCCGTATTAGTTAAAAAAACATTCTTCGTACTTTTGTCGGAAAAGTCAAAAAGTACCTCGTACGAAAAACAACAAAAGATTCCTTTCATATCTTTTACTAAAAACTCACCTAAGGGTAAAATTGGATATAAAATATTGTAGAAGGATGGAAATAATATTAAATATTGAGGAAACATGGATTTGGATGATAAAATACACCCCAGAAATTACCAAAGTAAAAACAATCTCAGATAAAAGTGAGATTGTGATATTTCCCTTACCTTAGGTCCGATTTGCTTCGTAAGTGTCCGAACCTGCTGTATAATGATATAAATAATGTTATTGACTTATTAAAGAATCATATTCATTGTTATGATATCATATATGGTTCACTTATTACTTTATATTACCTGTTCTTTTGTAAACTCAATGTTAAAGAGCGTTTTGGGTAAAATTGTTTCATTTGTCGTCCGTGTTTTGACTTGTAATTATTCATATGATTACTTAGATCATAATTACTTAATTCAAGAATATAAAACATGATTTATATATAATATATATTCAGAATATACATATATATAATAAATTAGTAAATGGAAAGAAATACACCGTTCATGGAGACGGTAGGCTGTACGTACGCATGAACGCTGTTTTCGTTTCCTTATTGAGTTGAATGGAATTAAGTAGATGACATACATATATACACACATAAATACAGTATCTTTATAATGTCATATATTTCATTATTCTTGCTTATATATACTTTATAATAATTCTTAAATGGTTAACATGGATAATGAATCTCATCGCGTCGTGGAGACGGTAGTCCGTACGTACGCACGAGCGATGATATCATTCCCATAATTATTGAATTGAATTGGAGTGGATGATACAATATATAAGAATCAATATGATGTTATAATAACTATGTATAGTTATTCTTTACTCCATAATACCCATCCATGTAAGGTGTTGGTGGAAAAACAGATTACACCACGGCGTGGAGACGGTATTCCGTACGTACGCACGCACGGTGATTTCGTTTTCCGTAGGATGTATAGATGGTGAAATAGGGTTGTTTCATACTTATAATAAAATATCAGTATATGAGTGATTCTGATGTTATTACTTCATAATGAAACAACCTAAGAAGAAGAAGTGGATGAAGAAATAAAGTTGAAAGAATCGGTAACGGAAATTACATCTTCTTTGAAGCGCCTCTTTGAGATCTCCTTTTAGGGCACTAAAATTGGTCTTTGAGGAAGACCAGAACCTCTAGGATGTTTCTAGGGAAGTGTAGAAGAGATTTTGGCAGGGGTTGGCCGAGCATGAAGGCTCAAAGTGGTGTGAGGAAGAGAGGGAGGAGGTTCCCTTTTATAAGGGAGTAGAGGGGCACCTTTGGAATAACTAAAAATATTATTTTATTATAAAGTCAAGTTCGGTTTTAAATAGCTCCAAATTGATTTATTTAGATGCTAAGGTGGGGATTCGTCGAAATACTCTCATAAAATAGAATTTAGACAAGTTTAGGTTCCTATTTTAACCTTATCATTTAGATTTAACATTAAGTTAAATAATTTTACTTTTACCATGTCTTCTTGTGTTCTTATAATATAAGGTTAATAAACTTACTATAAGAAGCCAAAAGAACCCCAAGTTGTTTATTATTAATATATATAACCTTATCTATGTCATTTGGCCAAACCTTAGATTTTTAGGAATAAATTAACAATTAATAATGTAATATTTTATTTAAAAACTATTTTATGTCAATTTTGACACTATTTAGTAATTGATTTTTTTAAAAATAATAACAGAATGATAAGTTCTAAAAAAGCTAATTAAATCAATTCTAACATGTCATATTAACCTATAAAATTAGTGTAATTAATAAAAAGTCTCTAATTATATTTATTTCGGTATTTATAACATCAATTATGTCAATATTTCATTAATAAGATAATTACTGCATCATCGTTGTGTCATAAATAAATTAAATTATTTAATGTTTAAAAATTACAAATAAAATACCATTATGTAGGAAATCTTTTTATCTTTCTAATGAATGTTTATAGTTGAATTTATCTTATTTATAACCCCTTATTAAAAATGGTTTAGTAAATAAACATTGATTTTAACTCTTTTAACCCTTCTTTAAATAAATTAATAATAAATGTCCTAATCTAATCCACGTGGGCCTAAATGGTCATATCTTATTCCTAAGATTGTTTTTGGTCTAATTAAACTTATCCAATAGAATTTGGACATGTGTTAGGGTAATAATAATATCATTTTTACCCTTAATTACCCTATTTACTTTTAACCATGGTAAATAAAAGTAAAAAAGTTACTATTCACCAAAAATTATTTTCATCTCATTGAACCACATTTTACTTAATGACATTAACCGTGTTTCTTGGATTTTTGAAATTCCACTCACAGAAGCGGTAAAATTATGTTTTATGAAAAATTCAGTTTTTTTAACTACCACTTAGTGGTTTCACTATACATCAAAAATTGAAAGTTTTCAGAAAAATACAAAAAATTAGGCCTAAGATATATTTGATATTATGAACTCAAAAATGATTTCTATTTTACCAAATTCAAAACATATCAGTTGCATTAATTAATTTAAAAATTAATTCCCGTCGTCAAAACAAAAGGCGTGTTTTTAAGAGATAATAACTATCAAAAGATTGAAACTTGTTTATAACTGGTTTAAATGTGAAATTACATCCAATGACCAAAATTGTATTAAATTGTAAAAATAAATTCTAAATATACTTTAAAACCACTAAAATTAATAATTTATCACTATTAATTATTTTGATTGAAAAAGAGGTTTTTAATTAAAATTTAGTAATTTCCACTATTCATCAAAATATGAAAGTTATCCGAAAATTACCAAAATTTCACCCTAATCTAATTTCAATATTCCGAATCCAAAAATGAATTTAATTTTGAAAAATAAAATTTACAAAATTTCAAAAAGTGGTTATTACTATTCATAACGGCTAGTTTTAATAATATTTTAATAGCATATCGTTGTTTAGTGAAACTCGGTATTGCGTACTACACACACTATCAAGGAAGGTCACGATTGCGTGTAATGAAAGGAAAGTCAAGGATACGTGTTGTGCAAGCTCCTTTTGGTGTAGCGTACAACACAAGACATTAATGAAATTAAAAAGAATATTTTTCATAAAATCTCGGGGTGTTACAGATAACTTAGGTATATGTATTGGAATATACCTAAGTAGAGTTGGTTGATACTTCATGATTGTATCTTTACTTTGTGGTATATCCTTCATGGATTATGTGAGACCTTCGGGGGTCTCGGGGTCCCTACTGAGTATCGTATACTCACCCCTACACGGGTTATGCCCGCACTACATTGTGTTGGATGCAGGTGATAGACATCGCTGATCGAGGTGGAGGCTCATGGAGCTGGGCGGTACCTGGAGGTGGATCACTGGACGGGACGTACACGGAGCGGACGGCTGGACCCGAGGAGCTGAGGAGACTATCTGTACCCACCCTTTAGCTGGGATTTCCCGAGGAAAGCTCGGAGTTGCTGCTTTACTTTTATACTACTGTACTTTCTTTTCAATTGTACTTTACTTTCAGTTGGGTTTGTATTCTGGCCTATTTACTCTCCAGCACTTACTTTTGTACTTAGTTTATTTAGTGCTTACATCATTTTGAGTACTCTGTGCTGTTTGTTTAATCTATAAAGGAAATTCATTCCATTTTTATTGGGATTTATGCATTTCATGTTAGTCGCCAGCCCCAGACCTATGGAAGGAAGGCTTGGGGTAGTCACGGAACGGGCCCTGATGACGGGTCGTGACAAATTGGTATCAAAGGAGTTGGTTCTACCACAGAACTCAGGACTCTGATAATTAATTTTATGTGAAGAAATAGTGATAAGTGTATTGAGTGTGGTTATCAGTCCGAGGAGTCCATTGTTGGTGCAGCGGTCGACATATCCATACACCAAGACCGTGACTTCTGATTTCTAACTCGGTGCCTGAATTCATTTATTTGATGATTGTTTCAAAAGTCTTCATTGTGATTACTTTGTGTCAGCTCACCAGGTATAATGTATTAACCATGGCGCACCTGTTTCTTTATAGGATAGCCCCACGATGGAAGCTAGCTAGGTTTTCGAGTTTTTTGTGATATGGAAGCCCACCGAGTGACGAGGTCTCGGTGTAGGGCCCCATTACAGTGGAGGCACTGGAAGCAACTCTACCCACCGAGCCACTGATGCCACCATCCCTAGAATCTGAGGTTGCACGTCGCCCGAGTTCACTTGATGAGTTTCAGCATTAGAGACCGTGCAGGTTCCATGGAGAGATGGACCCTCAGGCAGCCAAGGATTGGATGGAGGCTGTCGTTTGAGTCTTTAGGTTGGTAGGGACACCAGCAGACCTCTTGGTGATCCTTGTGGCGAGTCTCCTACATGCTATAGCAGGTAGATGGTGGATCCTGATGCTCTAGGTGCACGACGAGGCATCCCTCCTTTGGTCGGACCTCGAGATCCTTTTCCGCTCGGAGTTCATTCCAACCAACCTCTATGTGGTGCGTATCCAGGAGTTACTATAGCTGCGGTAGGGCAGCATGTCAGTAACCCAGTACTCGGAGAGATTTACTGATCTCTTGCACTACTCCACAGACATAGTACGTGACCCATTCTTCTGTGGGAGGACCATCGAATAGGGACTGAGTCATGATATCAGGGCATCGATGATCTCCCTCAGCATTCTGACTCAGGTAGGAGAACTAGAGAGAGCCCTTCATGTAGAGAGCTTTCTTGCTGAGTTGACACCAGCAGCAAGACCTACCACAGGCTGGCACGTAGCAGATTCTTCTACAGCTGGCAATCGATGGATGTCACATAGGTACAAGTTAACTAGACCATCTTGTGGATGACCTTAGGACATTGGTTTAGATGTGTAGGGAACACACAGTAGGGCTAGTCATATGAGAGGCAGAAAGTGCTATGAATGCGGAGGACAGGGCAACATGGCTCGGGACTGTCCGACTCGCCATGTAGTGGAGCAACAAACGGTTGAGGGACCACCTTGGTTGAGGCAGAGGTTTGACCATGGCAGTCCTCAGAGAGAAGGCGGATGAGTTAGAGGATTTGGCCAAGTAGCAGGTGGTGGAGGATGCTTCGAGGCTCTACCACCACCACCACCAAGAGGTCCACCCTGACCATACGGAGCTGGCGGACAGAGGTAGGCTCAGTTTCAGGCAGTGGAGGCCTACGACCATGACACACCTAAGATGATTCAAGGTACTATCTGTGTCTAATCCACCCTTGCTGTAGTTCTTATAGACACAATATTGAGTCATTATTTCATTTCCGCTACCCTTGTTCAGAGCTCGAAGATTCCAACGGAGCCGTTGGCTTGATCCTTATGGCTAGAGACTCATATGGAAGTGGACTCGATGATTACACACTTAGGCTGGCAGTGTAAGCTTACTTTAAGAGGCAAGATCTTCAACTGGGTTCTTGTTGTAGCGGCGTCGAGGCCTTACGTTGTCATCTTGGTCATGGATTGGTTATCTACGGTCCATGCTCAGATCAACTGTATTAGGCGCATGGTGCGCTGTGTTCGCACCGACGGGAGCAGGTTCACCTTCACCGCCGAGAAGGGAGCCTTTGAAGCATAGGATAGACTCATGTAGAGGAGAGGATATCCGATCACCGATCAGTTGGATAGTTTCAACCTAGGTGTAGTTGATGTGCGGATTCCGAGTTTTCCAATTGTGGTGGATCAGTATGCGAATGTTTTTCATGACGACGTTCTTGGACTACCTCCTCATAGAGAGGTAGAATTCTATATAGACATGTACCCAGGGACAACCTCAATATCTAACCCAGCATATCGGATGACTCCCATTGATCTTCGAGAGCTATGGGTACAGCTAGAGGACCTGCAGGGCAAGGGATTCATTCGACCCAATGTTTCACCCCGGGCTTCCTAGATATTGTTCGCCAAGAAGGAGAACGAGAGCTTGTGACTGTGTGTTGATTACTATCGTCTGAACCAGGTGACTGTGAAGAATAGGTATCCACTTTCCAGGATCGACTACCTCTTCTATCATCTCAAGGGAGCACGATTGTTCTCGAAGATAGACCTCAGGTCAGGCTATCATCAGCTCAGATTTTGAGACGAGGATGTGCAGAAGATGGCCATCAGGTGTCGGTATGGCCACTATGAGGTCTTGGTAATGCCTTTTGGCATAACCAACACTCCAGTAGTGTTAATGAGTCTCATGAACAGGCTCTTCCTGCCTTACCTCGATCGATTTGTCATAGTCTTCATCGACAAAATATTGATATACTCGACTACTGAGGAGGAGGAGGCCTACCACCTGTGGGTTGTACTAGTCACACTCCGAGAGAACCAGATTTATGGTAAGCTATTGAAGTGTTAGTTCTGGATCTGAGAGGTCCACTTCATGGGACACGTCATCTCTGAGGTAGGAGTTGTGGTGGATCCTGTAGAGATCAAGGCAGTGCTAGCATGGGAGACACCTAGGAGCGTGACAAAGGTGCAGAGATTCCTAGGTCTGGGAGGGTACTATCAAAGATTTCTTCCAGACAACTTCATAGTTGTTGCACTACTCTCAGCTTTGATGAAAAAGGTGAAACCCTTCATGTGGTCGGATAGGTGTCAGCAGATCTTCCAGGAGCTGAGACATAGAATGACCATTGTACCCATATTAAGGCTACCTGAGGAGGGATTAGGGTACGTAGTTTACTACGATGCATCAGGGACCAGAATCGGGTGTCTTCGGATGTAGGAGAAGTCAGTGATAGCCTATGGATCACGAAATTTGAGGTATCACAAGAAGAACTATGCTACCCATTACCTAGAGTTCGCAGTAGTGGTCCTCGCCCTGAAGATGTGGCGGCACTATCTGATTGGCGAGTACTTTACAGTTATTCTGAGAACAAGAGTCTTAGGTACATCTTCTCGCAGAAGGACCTGAACCTGAGACAACGGAGATGGCTCGAGTTCCTCCAGAACTATGACTTTGAGATAATCTATACTCTTGGGAAGGGTAATGTAGTATCTGATGCTCTCAGCAGGAGGACGAGCATCCAGCTACTTGGAGAGGTGACGGAGCAGCTATCTGCATTGTAGATATCCTTCATGGATAGAGATGGGGACGCCTTTCTACAGTCACTCACAGCCACTCCACCACTTCTTCAATGAGTCAGAGAGGCACAACGTGGGGACGTTGACTATGAGACGCGACGTGCACAGATATCCCCAGGACAAGAACTTGATGGATTCTCCATAAGAGGAGATCACATCGTCCTTTTCAGAGGATATACCATGGTACCGGTTTCATTACAGGAGGAGGTGCTAAGAGAGTTTCACACATCCCCTTTAGCGGAACATCCAGGAGTGCTGAAAATGAACCAAGATATCAGACGACAACACTGAAAGCCGGGTATGAAAAAGGTTGTGGCAGAGTTTGTTTCATGATGCCTCACCTGCCAGCTGGTGAAGGAGGAGCACCAGGTACCAGTAGGCTTGGTATAGCCCTTGGAGGTTTTGGAGTGGATGTGGGGTGGCATATCCATTGATTTCTTGATTGGGATTCCATGTTCTTCCAGAGGTCACGACTCCATTTGGGTGATTGTCGACCGACTCACCACGTTGGCCCGATTTCTACCTATTAGGGAGCAAGGATCAGTGGAGAGCTTGGGACGCCTCTATGTTCAAGAGATCATATGACTTTATGGTGTGCCATCGTCTTGCGTCTCCGATCGAGATGCTCGCTTTACTTCCCTGAGCCCTGCCTTTCACCCTCAGATGGATGGCCAGACTGAGAGGTCCATCCAGACTCTCATGGAAATGCTATGAGCATGTGTCTCCTACTTTGGTCGTAGCTGGGAGGATCACCTACCCTTGGTGGAGTTTGAGTACAACAACAGATAACACTCCACCATCGGGATGGCACCATATGAGGCATTTTACGTCCGACCTTGCAGATCACCTCTGTGCTAGAGTAACCCTGGGGAGACAACACTTGTAGGACCAGAGATGGTCCAGACCATGACAGAGAAGGTACAGATCTTCCAGGAGCAGATGAGGAATACTCAGAGCCGACAAATGTCCTATACTGATAGGAGGCGGAGACCACTAGAGTTCGAGGATGGCGACCAAGTTTTCTTACGAGTCTCTCCTCGATGTGGATTATAGAGATTTGGCTGGGGCGGAAAGTTATCTCCACGCATCATCGGACCATTCTAGGTTCTCAGCAGGATAGGCGAGGTGGATTATCGCCTGTCTCTTCCACCTCAGTTGCACCGGTGCACGATGTCTTCCACGTATCTCAGTTGAGGAGATACGTGCATGACCCGTCACATATCACTAATCACGAGGAGATGGATATCTATGACGGGGAGACTTTTGCGGAGGTTCCGGTGGAGATAGAGGATCAACAAGAGAGGGTCCTACGTGGACGGTCGATTCCTTTAGTGCGCATCAGGTGGCAGCACGGGAACCTCTAGGAGAGAACATGAGAGAGGGAGGCTCAGATACGTGCACAGTACCCCCATTTGTTTCCCTAGATTATGATGTAGCTTTACCGGGACGTAAATCCGTAAGGTGAGAGTAATGTAAAGACCCGTAAATTTCAGGTAAAATATTTTCTTTAATTATTTGGGATTTTACGAGTACGCAGTTTTTGACGACACACGATTCAGAGGCCTTGTGTTCCCAGAATCAATTTCCGAAGTTTAGCTCGGTTATGTTCACTGAACGAAAGAGCATGATTTTATATCTTTTGAACTGGTGCTCAGAATTGAAATCTGAAGGCACCGATGAAACCGCAGCGGCGGCAATTGCTTATGGGGACCTTTCTCGAAGGTGCGTTTTCTCTGGAGAAGTTGTTTATAAATTTGGGTTAAATGTGATGTAAAATATAATTGTGATACAATTTTATTTTCATATTCAATGTTTTTTAATCATATGTGTGTAAGTTGGGGGGGAACACACTAGGTTGGTAACTTCTCTTGGGAGGTTAAAGGAGAGGTGGGGCCCACACGAGCCACCATATTTTCACATTCCACATAACCCCTTAAACTCCCTTTAAACGTACCTTGTTTTCAATTATGTGGCTTATCCTCTTCCACATTAATATTCCCAACATAACACCCCATTTATTTTGACAACTCAAGATTAATTAGTTAAGTGAATTCAATTTTGAATTTTTTAGTTTTTGGAAGGCATGGAAAACTAAAAAAATAATGGAAGACCTTATTTGATTTTGGTTAGTTTTTGTTGTGCTATGAAAAGGGGAGAGAGCTCTTGAGTTTTTTTTTGATGAACTCGATCCTCAATGAAGAATGACAACACTCTGTCAAGGATCATCGATTCGGCGACCCAATTACTCCAAGAAGAAGGAGGATGAACCAACGTGGAAACTCTCCAAGAAGAAGGAGGATGCACCGATGAGGAAACTCTCCAACAACGTCACATGATAAAATCTTCTCTCCGTGACAAAGGAAGGGAGATGCCGCTTCCTCCTCGGATGCTTTCTGTCGATGTTTATGGAACCTCACCTCGCGATGCCGTTTTTCCACGATTCTCATCGTTCAACAACTTGTTTGAGGTACGTGTTAATTACGTTCATGATTAATTTAACATTCTTCGTTAAATAAGTTGGACGCTTGTTATCAACAAAATGGGAGGAGATCAGACAGCAAAAACACATCCGATCCTCCTCCACTTTAAAGTTTTGATCCTTTTTGAAGTTGCGGCGATGGCGGTGCGGTGCCGTTGCACCTCACAGGATCGAAAAAGGACCACGGCTGGAGCGGGCCATGGTGGAGGTGTGTGGCACCGCCACGCCACGCCGGAGCACCAAGGGGACGTGGTCGGGGTGGGTCGTGGCGGAGTGTCATGCCGCTGTCGCGCGACGCCAGTTGGACAGATGTCGCGGCCTAAGGCCGCGACGGTTTCTCAAAGGGGCAGTCGGCTGAGCCGGTCGCCAGCGCCAACGGAAGGAGGGACCCATGGGGGTCCCACGGTCAAAAGCTAGGCCGGCCATTACAGCCGGCGGTTTCCACAAATAGGGGGCGACGTCCCCTTTGTGCCCCGCTCGGCCAGCGCCGAACTGCCCGCGCAGGGCCGGACTGCACGCGCAGGGCTGGATCATCGGCGTTAGGCCAGACCGCCTACGGCGGCCCTGGCCGCGCCCATGCGGGTTGGACCCGGACCCTGGATGGGTTGACCCGGTTCGGGCCGACCTAGGGGTGTTGGGTCGGGTCGGACCGGGCCAAAACCCCATATTTTCGGACAGATCTATTCAAACGCCCGTAACATGGGCTACAAAACTTCGATCGACTTACCGTAAGTTTCAATGGGGTCCTTGGATCGAGACGGTCGATTCAGTATATTATACTCAAGGTTTCGGAGAACTTTGAGTATGGCCGGGTTGGTTCGAACATGAAACCAGCCAGGCCCTCGGAGTGAAAACTCTTATAACTTGAGCTCCAGATGTCTGATTGACGTGTTGTCAACTTTCTTGGATTCCTCTTAGCGAGACAGTTCTTTTGGCTTACTTCGCTCGAGGTTTGGATGCAGTTGGAGTATGTTCGGGTTGGTTTTAAGTTATAAACCAACTGAGCCCCTGGGATTAAAAAGCCAATAACTCACAGACCGGGCGTCTGATTGATGCACCGTCTGTCGCGTTGAGTTCCTAATGACGAGACTGAACATTGTGATACATAAACTCAGGACTTCATGATAGTTGATGTATCAAACCCTTGGGTGATGGAGCGGACCCTCCTGAAATCGAGCATGCTGTGTGCGGGAACCCTAGAGATGGCTGCGACTATGATGACAATGACGAATGTACTTGGATCCTACATGGGTTCGGCAGTGAGGATGATTGTACATGGATCCTCTATGGGTTCGGTCGCGATGACAACTGTACTAGGATCCTATGTGGGTTCGACAGCGATGGTTACTGTACTTGGATCCTCTGTGGGTCTGACAGCGTTGACTTCTGTACTTGGATCCTACGTGGGTTCAGTAGGGGAGATGATTCAGAGGCTACATCTATCATCTCCACCCCTCATCGTGAGTAGTATACCCATATGAGCTATGTCATGACTTTCAATCATTATCTTCGATATGATTGACTTTCTATCCTGTGTGGATTGGGTTGTGCATTCTTGTGTTGATTGGGTTGTCCTTTTCATGTGTGGACTGGGTTGAACATGGGCTCATGAGTTGGAGCAGTACTAGAAATGATGACTTAGGTATATGTATGGGCATATACCTAAGTAGAGTTGGTTGGTACTTCGTGATTGTATCTTTACTTTGTGGTTTATCCATCGTGGAACTTTACATTTAGTTGGGTTTGTATTCTGTCCCATTTACTTTCTAGAACTTACATTTGTACTTAGTTTACTTCATGTTTTCTTCAGCTTGAATACTCTATGGTGTTTGATTACTCTATAAAGGCAATTCCTTCCGTTTTTATTAGGATTTATGCCTTCGGTGCTAGTCACCAGCCCCTGGCCTATGGAAGGCGGGCTTGGGGTAGTCACGTCATGGGCCCCGAGGACGGGTTGTCACAGATCCATACATTTGAGAGATCTATCCTAGTCATTCCTCTTCTACATATTGTATGGTTATGTTTCTCAGTGTCAGTAGATCCATTGGTCTCCCCAATCTAGTGGTTTCAATCTCAATATAGATGGGTCTTCCATCTCCAATCTCATAAGAGGAGGGGGAAACGTTCTCCATCTTGGTGCATCTGTTCTCTTCAACTTTAATTGTTTCTAAAGTCATTATGATTATATTAGTTTAGTTGAATGTGCTATGTGATATTGGTGGATGATATTTACTAAATAATATATTCATATGATAATGGTGGATACTGACAAGATTTTATTGGGATGCCATCAAAAAATGTAAATGATAAATTTATTAAAATAAATGATATTTACATGAGTCTAAATGAATGGATTTTAATACATTATTTCTCAAAAATACTGATTAAATTATATGTATGATCATTTAACCAATTTATATACCTCATTATATCCTTGTTGTAATTCCATCCACCATAGTGGTAGATTACCAGATGACATGATTGATGATGTAATTGTAACTCCAGGGAGAAGTGAGACAATCCATCGTTCAATAAGTGAGCATCCAAGAAATATGTATTACTATATTTCAAATATAGGACCATAGTGGTGAAGTATCATTCCACTAAATAGTTTTCTATTCGTTTTATTGAAGAAAGGTGGTCAACATTTATAAATATAATCATTTCAGTCTCACGATAAGATGATGTATCATAGGATCAACTTTGAAAAATAATGACACTACTAGTGTGGTCTCTATAAATAGCATGAAATCATTCTAGTACTGGGATACCTTTCAATGATTTATAGAATTTGATTTTAATCCTAACTTGTAAAGGGACCTTCCATAAAAAATCTAAGAGACCTTGTTGATTATTGAATTTAGTAAGAAATATAATTTTCCAAAGGATAAAAATGACATATATTGTATTGATGTAATGAGTAGACTCCAGACTATTAGAATCCTTGGAAATATAGATTTGGCCTGAGAGAGCTGCCTGAATGTGTAAACATTTATGTCCTTGCAGAACATCATTAAGAGAAGTCAATTGGATGTGTACAAGTTTTTCTATAGCAGTGAGTAGAAGGGATATGAGTTATGGTTTATGATATAATTCTATAAATTATTGAAGTTGAGTTGTGATATTGACATTATCAGGTAGAATAAATTCAGTTATATTCTTTAGATAATTCCACAGTGTTGAAATGGTTGCATGTAAAAAAATATGTGATGTCCTCTTGGGTTAGATTTTATATAATGTATGATGAATAAAATACAATTAAATTATTTTGAAGGCTATTATCATTAGGTAGTTTATTGTGAAAAATAAATTCAGATAATGTTCAGTTTGGAAGGCTTGATCCATGGCCTGCATAATATCTGAGCTATGAAATTTCATTGTTAGATTCAAAATTGGAATGATAAAAAAATTTGAATATAGAATGCCTTTCTTGGAAAGATCCCAGGATAAATTATCATAGGATGGAGAAAAATTATATTTATTTATGAGGTTTTCATGGTTCTCATACACCTCCATGTTGCAAAGATCCAAAAAAATCCTTAATTGGGACATTTTTATCGATAAGGATATGTATTGGATCAACTGTGGAAATGAGAGGGGAGACCATACAATTTTCTAGATAGAAATTTAAAGAGGAATCCATAAAACTAATCCACATTTAATGAGATATAATTTGAATATAATAGTATTTAATGGTCTTTCATAAAGAGTAACCCATATAAGAAATGAATCCCATGTTTAATTTATTGATTAATCTATCTCTAATATTGCAAATAGCCATCAATTCACTGTTGATATGGATCCATGTAAATATAGCATGATGAGCGTCATTGAATAATGTGATGTTTTATTATTCCCTTCCCTCCCTTAACAAATTGTTTTCAAAATTTACTCTCATAAATAGTGAGTAATTTCATTTAATGAATGCTGCAACTCTAGAAAAATTCATGATGAAGATGTTATGAAGATTGAGAAGATAGTTAAGAAATTTATAAATCATTATTTATTGAAAAAGAGTGGAAAAATAGTGTGCATAACCAAAAAAATTATACTATACAATGAGATAAACATACCATTAGATATTTAATTATTCTTCATGATTTGATCCAAAAGTTTTATAAAGTGGATAACTTTATGTCTGCACTAGAAGAGAGGAACTACATGGTATTTCATCGGTATATATATTTCTATAATTATAATATCCAACAGGATATGTTATCTCCTAGATGGTATGATGTTCATTCCTAAATAAATGATTGAATTTTTTCCAATTTCTGGACTTCCATGAAACATCTTCAAAATCAATTAGTTCCCTTTTTATATTTTTCATCTTCCATTTATTTCCCTGTATAGAAATAATAATATTATCTTCATGGAGTAGATGATTAGGATATTCCATGTTCTTTGTGGCCTGAATAAGAAAGAGTAATATCTTATCAATCAAATGAGTGAGAATTATACTCAATTAGTCATCATATATGAAGAAAGGGATGGTAGATATAGGGTCACCATTCCTTACATTGTTTGTGAAAGTAAAATATCCTTTCAAATAAAAATTAATAGTCACATAAATATGTGAGGACTTGAAAATAGATTTATCCCTCATTAAAAAATGAAATTAAATATATATTAATGAATCAACTTAAATATTACTCCCCAATACATGGGTTCAATGGATATTATGATATCATACTTAAGAGAAATATGTCCATCACTGTAGAATTTTTCAAGGTGGTTGAATCATTCGGAGCCCATAATGATACAATCGATAATGGTCTTCCATTCATGAAACCAAATTGGTTCTAGGATACAATTTTATTAGAAATAATGGTTATTGTTTTTGAAAGGGCAATTATAATAATTTTATATCTTGTTTTGATGGAAGAAATGGTAGTGGAGAGATGAATCTCATATTTATTTTCTACCTTGTGAATGAGGGTGAGAAATCATTCATTAAGGCCAAGAGGCTTGAATCCTATAGATAAGAAGGATTTGAAAATACATCAAAGATACAAATTAATGAAATCCTACTAAGATTGAAATATGGCATAATGGAATACATTCTGTCAAGGGACAATATGATTATTAGGGCAGAAAACTACATATTTCATTTCAATGTCAATCATAATACTAATGAGTCTGGTATTATCTACATAACTAATAATTTTTTGAATGATACCTTCCTAGAGGAACTTATTTAAATTAGGAGAATAAAAAATATGCTAATATTAAGGGACAATCTGATTAGTAAGGTACTACTTATTTTAAATATTTCAATTACTATATATCATGACAATGAGAGGTTTGTAATATTTCTTAATTTATTAGAGGTATTTTATAACATGGTGTTTCTATCACAATAAATAATCCATATAGAATTAATGGTATCTTTTTGAAGATTTTATATAATGACCAGTAATTCATTCATATTACTAAAGAGACCAATTTCATCCTATAAATTCACTTCAAAATCAGAGTGGTTTGTCCCACATTGACTCGGGTTGAGAAGTTACACTTTAGAAATAATATAATTCTATAATTTTTGAAAAAATATTTATAAAAAACTCTTAACATTCTATATTAAAAAATTCAATATCATTATACGAGAATAAAAATAATTTCTATAATGATTATATTGCCTTAAAGTAGTCACTATCATAAAAAAACGGTGTGCGGGGACCAATATTTCTTTATGTCGAAAGGAAACATTGGAATGGAGGCCGTATTTATAATGCTGCCCAAAATCAGACAATGATTAGAGTTAATCATATGGAGATTAATTGTTTATATAGAATCCTATTTCTCAAGGGATTGATCTTTGGATAAGGAACAATCATGTTTTCTAGGTATAATACATGTGGTGTGGCTTCTATAACATGTGTATTTCAATCTAACAAGATTAATTTTAATCAGATTACTTTTGTCCTTGAATGGATTAAATTAATAAGAGGAGACAGTTGAGAAAAAATAACTTAATAATTCACATTGACTACAGATATCACTAAAATCTCAAAGAATAATATTAGATTCGTGTATTCCGTGATTAAAAAATTCACTATTTTGTGAGATCCTTCTTCTATCCTGGTAACAGTTCATAGAATATTCAAAAGTGCAATACAAGAGAATGTTTTAATTTATATATTCACATGTGATAAATTTGTAATCTATATTTCACACAGATTCCATAGTGATATTGTAATGATTGAATACATATAAGGTTTCAATATTACCAAATTAAATATTTCTTCCATATAGAATGTATCCTCATTTTTCAAGGCCATCAACATAAGAAGAATAGAATTTTTTACCCTAATGAATATCTAGGAATTTTGATTTTCAATCATTAATTAATATGTGGTGTGAGGTTTTAGTGTCATTATTTTCTACTCCCATGCAATTCCAGATGTATATATTCTTTTATATTTTCATTGGGGGGGACCCCTTATTGTTTCCACATAATTTATTATTTATGCTAGACTTTCTAATTGTAGTATCATAAGTAGAGTCCTTCCAAGAGTTGTGATATAGTTCAATAGAAAACATAATAGTAAGAAGTTCAATGTTGGTTTGACCAACTACTATTGATTTTCCATTTTAGTATAGTAGGTTTAATGATAATTGATACTGGAATGGGTGTTATTTATTGTCTCAATTTGCTGAGTTGAGCCTTTCATGCCATTCAAAACACTCATAGTCGGAGTAGTGTCACAATAGTGGGCTTATGCACTGCCAATGTTCTCTTGGATTTACAAATTCACTTAATTTATTTACGAGGAGGATTCAATTTTATTATTATAGATATCAAGAGATGTGAGAACACTATAGTGTGTGTGATATGTAACTATGGTATTTTCATAGATAGCATGGAAATCCTATACAAGAGTGTTTGGACCAATAAAGTCAGTCCCAACCACACAATGCATTGAAGAATTCACTAACCTATCAATTTATGTGTCATAAAAATATAGAGGTTCATGCACAATTTAATTCTTACAATGATCATACATAGAAATATCAACATTTTATATCATTTTTTCAGACATAGTATTCACAGTATGAGGGGGTCAATACAACCAAGAAATGGTGTATTATAAGAGATAATGTAACAACCCAAGATTTTATAAAAAATATTCTTTTTAATTTTATTAATGTCTTGTGTTGTACGCTACAACAAAAGGAGCTTGCACAACACGCATCCTTGACTTGCCTTTCATTACACGCAATCGCGACCTTCCTCGATAACGTGTGTAATACGCAATACCGAGTTTCACTAAACAACGATATGCTATTAAAATATTATTAAAACTAGCCGTTATGAATAGTAATAAACACTTTTTGAAATTCTGTAAATCTTATTTTTCAAAATGAACTTCATTTTTGGATTCGGAGAATCGAATTTAGCCTAAGGTGAAATTTTGGTACATTTCGGATAACTTTCATATTCTAATGAATAGTGAAAATTACTAAATTATAATTAAACAAAAACTTTTTTAATCTAAATAATTAATAGTGATAAATTATTATTTTGTGTAGTTTTAAAGTATATTTAGAATATATTTTTACAATTTAATACAATGTTGGTCATTGGATGTAATTTCACATTTAAACCAGACATAAACAAATGTCAATCTTTTGATAGATATTGTTTCTTAAAAACACGCTATTTGTTTTAACAGCGGGATTTAATTATAAAATTAATTAATGCAACTTCTATGTTATGAATTTGGTAAAATAGACTTCATTTTTGAATTCGGAATATGAAATATAGCTTAGGATGAAATTTTGGCATTTTTCTGAAAACCTTCAATTTTTGATTAATAGTGAAACTACTAAGTGGTAGTTAAAAAACTGAATTTTTCATAAAACTTAATTTTACCTCTTCTGTGAATGGAATTTCAAAAATCCGAGAGACATGGTTGATGTCAGTAAGTAAAATGTGGTTCAATGAGATGAAAATAATTTTTGGTGAATAGTAACTTTTTACTTTTATTTACCACGGTTAAAAGTAAATAGGGTAATTAAGGGTAAAAATGATATTAATATTACCCTAACACATGTCCTAATCCTATTGGACAAGTTTATCTCGACCAAAAACAACCTTAAGTGTAAAATATTATCATTTAGGCCCACTTGGATTAGATTAGGACATTTATTATTATTTAATTCAAAGAAGAGTTAAAAGAGTCAAAATCAAATTTTATTTACTAAAACATTTTTAATATAGGGTTTTACATAAGATAAATTCGATTGTAAATATTCCGTAGATAGATAAAACTATTTCCTACATGATGGTATTTTATTTTTAATTTCTAGAAATCAAATAAGTTAATTTATTTATGACACAAAGATGATGCAATAATTATCTTATTAATGAAATATTGACATAATTGATATTATAAATACCAAAATAAATGTAATTTAAGACTTTTTATGAATTACACCAATTTTCTAGGTTACTATGATATATTAGTGTTTATTTAATCAACTTGGTTCGAACATATAATTCAGTTATGAGTTTCACAAAAATCATATATCAAATAGTGTCAAAATTGACACAAAATAGTTTTTAAATGAAATATTATATTATTAATTGTTATTTTATTCCTAAAAATCTAAGGTTCGGCCAAATGACATAGATAAGGATATATATATTAATAATAAATAATTTGGGGTTCTTTTGGCATGTTATAGTAAGTGTATTAACCGTATAGTGTAAGAAAACAAAAAGACACGGTAAAAGTTAAATTATTTAACTTAGAGTTAAATCTAATTGATAAGGTTAAAATAATAACCTAAACTTGTCTAAATCCTATTGGTTGATAGGATTTCGACCCATCCCCACTTTAGCATCGAAATAAGACCCTTTGGAACAATTATAAACCGATTTTGACTTTAATATAAAATAATATTTTGAGGTATTCCTAAGGTGCCCCTCTCCTCCCTTATAAAAGGACACCTCCTCCCCCTCCTCCTCACACCAATTTGAGCACTCAAGCTCGGAAAAACCCTGCCAAAATCTCTTCTCCACTTCCCTAGAAACATCCTAGAGGTTTTGGTCTTCCTCAAAGACCAATTTTAGTGCCCTAAGAGGAGGTCTCAAAGAGGCGCTTCAAAGAAGAGGTAATTACCGTTACCAATTCTTTCATCTTTATTTCTTCTTCCACTTCTTCTTCTTAGGTTGTTTCACTATGAAGTAATAACATCAGTATCACTCATATACTGATATGTTATTATAAGTATGAAACAACCCTATTTCACCATCTATCCATCCTACGGAAAAAGAAATCACCGCGCGTGCGTACGTACGGAATACTGTCTCCACGCCATGGTGTAATCTATTTTCCACCACCACCTTACATGGATGGGTATAATGGTGTAAAGAATAACTATACATAGTTATTAAAACATCATATTGATTCTGATATATTGTATAATCTACTCCAATTCAATTCAATATTTATGGAAATGATATCATCGCTCGTGCGTACGTACGGACTACCGTCTCCACGACGCGATGAAATTCATTCTCCATGTTAACCATTTAAGAATGATTATAAAGTATATATAAGAAATAATAATAAAATATATGACATTATAAAGCTACTGGATTTATGTATATATATATATATATGTATGTCATCTACTTACTTCCATTTCAAGACAATAAGGAATGGAAAACAACGTTCATGCGTACGTACGGACTACCGTCTCCATGAACGGTGTTTTTCATTTTATTTATCTATCTATTATATATATATATACTGAATATATATGATATATAAATCATATTTTATATTCTGGAAGTAATTAAATTATGATATAAGTAATAATAATGTCAAGAACAACAAGTCAAAACACCTACGATAAATGAAACGATTTTACCCAAAACGCTTCTTTAACATGGAATTTACAAAAGAACGGGTAATATAATGTCATAAGTGAACCATATATGATATCATAACAATGAATATGATTCTGGAATAAGTCAATAACATGATTTAAATCATTATACAGGAGTTTCGGACACGTACAAAGCAAGTCGGACCTAAGGTAAGGGAAATATCACAATCTCATTTTTATCCGAGATTGTTTATACATTAGTATTTACTGGAGTGTATTTTATCATCCACATCCATGTTTCCTCAATATGTAATATTATTTCCATCCACCTACAATTGTTTAAATACAATTTTACCCTTCGGTGAGTTTTTAGTAAAGGATATGAAAGGAATCTTTTTTCGTATTTTTTCATACGAGGTACTTTTTGACTTTCCGACAAAAGTACGAGAAGAATGTTTTTTTTAACTTATACGGCACGAACGGATTTTTACGGTTTTATAAAGCCTTATTTTCATGAACCTTACTCCAAAATATTTCATGACTATTTTCAATAAAATCTCTTTCTTTTAAAATTGCACGATGTTTTGTGAAAAGGAATTGATTTTGAAGAAGAAAGGATATTTTCCTCAAGAATTCATTTCAAGTGTTTTATCAAAATTATTTTCCATCTAAGATAATAAAGGGTTCTGTTTATATCCATATTTTTACATTGATTTTACTATGTTGTTATGGAATTATGTTTATGAATTCCTTTATCTTATATGAATGGTTTTATGATGTCATGTTGTTTAAGAATCCCATTTTTATTACATGGGTTATGCTATGATGTATGGTTTATGATTTTGTGGCACACATAAGAATGGTATCATTATGAGATGGGTGGGACCTATATCTCCCTCCAATGCATTGGGTAAAGATTTTATATCTCATGAGATAGAAAGGGCTGCAACGGTAGGTTATACCGGTTCAGTGAAACAGGACTGAAACGAGGGTTAATCGATTCAGAAAGGGACTTTGTTCACTAAGATAGTCTTGGCAATGAGTCTTGACTAACAAGAAATTTTTCTCTATGATTATGTGTGTATTCCACAAATTTTCATGTTTTAAGTTATGCTTATTGGGATTTCATTTCACTACTATGATTTATCCCATGTTATGAAATTATGCTCTCTTTTGAAGGTTAAGATTTCCAAAAGTTATGTTCTTATGAATATGATGTGATTGATTTTATTTTGTTTACCCTTACTGAGAATTTGAGATCACCTTTTTATGTTTTCTTTTCCCCAGGATATAAAAGAAAGGTTTTAGGTAAAAAAAAGGGGAAGATCTTTATGGGAGATATTGAAGATCTTTCATCACGATTAAAAGATTACGTTCCGAGTTTCCAAAGACACTAAACTATTACGATCCTTGTGTGTGTGTTTTTGTTATGTAATAAGTATTCTGCAAATGTAATGTAATGTCAATGTACGTCAAGATACGGGTCTCTACATTTGGTATCAGAGGAAAGGTTTAGTCAACCTTTGGAAACTAGGATGCGAAAACGTTAGTGAGATCCCTAGAGATATTTCTATGGTATGTCTAGGGATGTCCCTAAGGATAAGTATACGTATAGGTTATAGTCCTAGAATTGCGCTAACGATCTTAGAATTTAACCTAAGATGTTATATATTGAGGGTACTACCCCTTTATTATGTTGTTTTCCCTAGCATGATTTTTGCCTCTCACGCTATTCTTTTGGGGTTTTAGACGATGGCTGGAACCCGAAGGAACCGTGTTGATCAATGCAATGGACAATGCAATGATTGTCCCCTTGAGCAACCAAACGATATGGGAGCTGGAATGCAAAATCTTGTAGCCATGCTCACACAACTTTCTCAAGCTATGAATCATGCAAGACTTCCAAACGAGAAAAGGAAGGAGCAACATTCTGTTGAATCCTTCATGAGGCAGCGTCCGCCTTCTTTCAGTGGGTCTACTGATCCATTAGTTGCTGAAAAATGGATTAGTACTACTGAAAAGATATTTTCAGTTCTTCAATGTTCTGAACATGACAAAGTCATCTTAGCAGTGTATCGTTTGTAAGGTGATGCTGATCAATGGTGGAATCTTATTAAGAATACGAGGCAAAGGGATGAAATTGAGTCCATGGAATGGGACGAGTTCAAGAACATATTTTTCAGTAAGTACTTCCCCCGTATTCTTCGAACAAAGATGGAGAAGGAGTTTCTTGAACTAAAGCAAAAGGATGATGAATCTGTTGGTATATACGAAGCGAATTTTACAAGACTTGCAAGGTATGCATCTGGCATTATCATCCAACCTGAAAGTAAAGTTGATCGATTTTTCAGTGGCTTGAAACCCATTCTTCGAAGGGAATTAGCTATAAGAGACTTCAGTAGCTATGAAGAGATTGTGCGTTGTGCTATCAAGGTAGAAATGGAAGTTGGTTTTACATATCCATCTCATGGTTTTGACAGGAAACGAAAGATGGAGTTCAAGGAGAAATCTCAGAATAATGGTGAAAAGAAGATGAATGTTTCCTTATGCACAAAGTGTGGAAAGAAGCATGGTGGAGATTGTCTTAAAGGGACTAGAAAATGTTTTATGTGTGGAAAAGAAGTTCATCGAGCAGCTGAGTGTCGAAGTAATGGAAAAAGGGTTTCTAATGATGTGAATAAAGCAAACACTGCAGAGAACGCACCACCAACACTTCAATGCTTCAAGTGCAAGGAAATGGGGCATTATGCTAATAAATTCCCTAATCCAAGGGTTAGTGATGATCAAAATTAGCAACCACTTAAGGTAAAGGACAAAGGGAAGTCACATGCAATCACTATTGGCGATGTGGAATATGACAATGATGTGATGGAATGATTAAGTGTTTATGTAATGGGATTCCAAAATAATGTTGAAATATTTATTGATGTGGTATTCAAAGTGATTGAGATATTTTTTGGAAATAAGATGATATGTGCATAATGAAGGGAAAACGAGAAAATGAAATGTTTAATAGTATTCATGAGCTCATGATTGATATAAGGACTATGTGATATCATGGTTTGAGTATATAGAATTTTGAGGATTTTGGTATGTGGAAGGTGTCAACTTTTAACTGCATTCATGTTTTCACTAAGGTATTCAAGAGAATACATGATTAAGGACTTTGAATGTTTGGAATGTGACCAACAAGACATATCTTATGATATATGGGGATCAACGATGGTATTAAATCTCTGGTAATCGTTTTCACTATGTTATGAGAGTGGATTTCAGTATTATAGATAAGCCTAAAGATTGAAATGGATTATGTTGGACATAAGTTAGTATTGTTTAAGGATAGAAGTTTTTTCGATATTATTGATGGGATGTTATAGTAATATAGTTTTAGAAAAAGGACAACCTGCAGGACGGGCGACAACCCATCGCGTCGGACAAGGCTGTTGGAATCGAACCCACAACCGAAGTGCGACTGGCCTTTATCGCCTACCACTGGCCTACAGGAAGTCCCTGTTTAGTATAAACTAGTTTTATTTTATTAAGCGGTATGATATATGAAGTATAAGTTCATTTTTAGAACCATATACGATTAATCTAACCATAAGATGAACTTATAACTTTTCAAACCTTTTGTTTGAGAAAGATGGAATGACCCGTCATTCTATCACATTATCTGCTAACACTTCACGAATAACAAATTCAACTTCATTTATTTAAGAGATGAAGTGGAAATTGTTAAAGGCACGAGCAACAGTGAGATTGTACCAAAATAAAGTAAGTATTTATTCTAATTCAAACGATCTTGAAAACAAAAAATGATGTCCTGGTGATCTTATACCTGATGAATCAGATGGTACCTTATATCATCACAAATATATGGATTTGTGATTACTGGATTTTCCATAACCATGTTCTCTACCACTCTCCATCAGAACATGATGGTTAGATTTCTCTTCCATATCCATATTTTCACCTATGTGGAAACCCAGTGATTAGTTTATTTGGGTAACGATTACGTTTCATACTTTTGTTTTTAAAGATTGGTTTTGATATTCCTTATTACGATGTGGGTTTCAATTAAAGAAACTTTCTAATATTAAACCATTTATAACCCTGACGAATTTCGAGGGCGAAATTCATTTTAAGGGGGGTAGAATGTAACAGCCCAAGATTTTATAAAAAATATTCTTTTTAATTTTATTAATGTCTTGTGTTGTACGCTACAACAAAAGGAGCTTCCACAACATGCATTCTTGACATGCCTTGCATTACACGCAATCGCGACCTTCCTTGATAGCGTGTGTAAAACGAAATACCGAGTTTCACTAAACAACGATATGCTATTAAAATATTATTAAAACTAGCCGTTATGAATAGTAATAACCACTTTTTGAAATTCTGTAAATTTTATTTTTCAAAATGAACTTCATTTTTGGATTCGGAGTTTCGAATTTAGCCTAAGGTGAAATTTTGGTACATTTCGGATAACTTTCATATTCTGATGAATAGTGAAAATAGCTAAATTATAATTAAAAAACAACTTTTTAATCGAAATAATTAATAGTGATAAATTATTATTTTGTGTAGTTTTAATGTATATTTAGAATATATTTTTACAATTTAATACAATGTTGGTCATTGGATGTAATTTCACATTTAAACCAGACATAAACAAATGTCAATCTTTTGATAGATATTGTTTCTTAAAAACACGCTATTTGTTTTAACAGCGGGATTTAATTATAAAATTAATTAATGCAACTTCTATGTTATTAATTTGGTAAAATAGACTTCATTTTTGAATTCGGAATATGAAATATAGCTTAGGATGAAATTTTGGCATTTTTCTGAAAACCTTCAATTTTTGATTAATAGTGAAACTACTAAGTGGTAGTTAAAAAACTGAATTTTTCATAAAACTTAATTTTACCTCTTCTGTGAATGGAATTTCAAAAATCCGAGAGACACGGTTGATGTCAGTATGTAAAATGTGGTTCAATGAGATGAAAATAATTTTTGGTGAATAGTAACTTTTTACTTTTATTTACCACAGTTAAAAGTAAATAGGGTAATTAAGGGTAAAAATGATATTAATATTACCCTAACACATGTCCTAATCCTATTGGACAAGTTTATCTCGACCAAAAACAACCTTAAGTGTAAAATATTATCATTTAGGCCCACTTGGATTAGATTAGGACATTTATTATTATTTAATTCAAAGAAGAGTTAAAAGAGTCAAAATCAAAGTTTATTTACTAAAACATTTTTAATATAGGGTTTTACATAAGATAAATTCGATTGTAAATATTACTTAGAAATATAAAACTATTTCATACATGATGGTATTTTAATTTTAATTTTTAGACATCAAATAAGTTAATTTATTTATGACACAAAGATGATGCAATAATTATCTTATTAATGAAATATTGACATAATTGATATTATAAATACCAAAATAAATGTAATTTAAGACTTTTTATGAATTACACCAATTTTCTAGGTTACTATTATATATTATTGTTGATTTAATAAACTTGGTTCGAACATATAATTCAGTTATGAGTTTCACAAAAATCATATATCAAATAGTGTCAAAATTGACACAAAATAGTTTTTAAATTAAATATTATATTATTAATTGTTATTTTATTCGTAAAAATCTAAGGTTCGGCCAAATGACATAGATAAGGATATATATATTAATAATAAATAATTTGGGGTTCTTTTGGCATGTTATAGTAAGTGTATTAACCATATAGTGTAAGAAAACAAAAAGACACGGTAAAAGTTAAATTATTTAACTTAGAGTTAAATCTAATTGATAAGGTTAAAATAATAAACTAAACTTGTCTAAATCCTATTGGTTGATATTATTTCGACCCATCCCCACTTTAGCTTCGAAATAAGACCCTTTGGAACAATTATAAACCGATTTTGACCTTAATATAAAATAATATTTTGAGGTATTCCTAAGGTGCCCCTCTCCTCCCTTATAAAAGGACACCTCCTCCCCCTCCTCCTCACACCAATTTGAGCACTCAAGCTCGGAAAAACCCTACCAAAATCTCTTCTCCACTTCCCTAGAAACATCCTAGAGGTTTTGGTCTTCCTCAAAGACCAATTTTAGTGCCCTAAGAGGAGGTCTCAAAGAGGCGCTTCAAAGAAGAGGTAATTACCGTTACCAATTCTTTCATCTTTATTTCTTTTTCCACTTCTTCTTCTTAGGTTGTTTCATTATGAAGTAATAACATCAGTATCACTCATATACTGATATGTTATTATAAGTATGAAACAACCCTATTTCACCATCTATCCATCCTACGGAAAAAGAAATCACCGCGCGTGCGTACGTACGGAATACTGTCTCCACGCCGTGGTGTAATCTATTTTCCACCACCACCTTACATGGATGGGTATAATGGTGTAAAGAATAACTATACATAGTTATTACAACATCATATTGATTCTGATATATTGTATAATCTACTCCAATTCAATTCAATATTTATGGAAATGATATCATCGCTCGTGCGTACGTACGGACTACCGTCTCCACGACGCGATGAGATTCATTCTCCATGTTAACCATTTAAGAATGATTATAAAGTATATATAAGAAATAATAATAAAATATATGACATTATAAAGCTACTGTATTTATGTATATATATATATATATGTATGTCATCTACTTACTTCCATTTCAAGACAATAAGGAATGGAAAACAACGTTCATGCGTACGTACGGACTACCGTCTCCATGAACGGTGTTTTTCATTTTATTTATCTATCTATTATATATATATATACTGAATATATATGATTTATAAATCATATTTTATATTCTGGAAGTAATTAAATCATGATATAAGTAATAATAATGTCAAGAACAACAAGTCAAAACACCTACGATAAATGAAACGATTTTACCCAAAACGCTTCTTTAACATGGAATTTACAAAAGAACGGGTAATATAATGTCATAAGTGAACCATATATGATATCATAACAATGAATATGATTCTGGAATAAGTCAATAACATGATTTAAATCATTATACAGGAGTTTCGGACACGTACAAAGCAAGTCGGACCTAAGGTACGGGAAATATCACAATCTCATTTTTATCCGAGATTGTTTATACATTAGTATTTACTGGGGTGTATTTTATCATCCACATCCATGTTTCCTCAATATGTAATATTATTTCCATCCACCTACAATTGTTTAAATACAATTTTACCCTTCGGTGAGTTTTTAGTAAAGGATATGAAAGGAATCTTTTTTCGTTTTTTTTCATACGAGGTACTTTTTGACTTTCCGACAAAAGTACGAGAAGAATGTTTTTTTAACTTATACGGCACGAACGTATTTTTACGGTTTTATAAAGCCTTATTTTCATGAACCTTACTCCAAAATATTTCATGACTATTTTCAATAAAATATCTTTCTTTTAAAATTGCACGATGTTTTGTGAAAAGGAATTGATTTTGAAGAAGAAAGGAAATTTTTCTCAAGAATTCATTTCAAGTGTTTTATCAAAATTATTTTCCATCTAAGATAATAAAGGGTTCTGTTTCTATCCATATTTTTACATTGATTTTACTATGTTGTGATGGAATTATGTTTATGAATTCCTTTATCTTATATGAATGGTTTTATGATGTCATGTTGTTTAAGAATCCCATTTTTATTACATGGGTTATGCTATGATGTATGGTTTATGATTTTGTGGCACACATAAGAATGGTATCATTATGAGATGGGTGGGACCTATATCTCCCTCCAATGCATTGGGTAAAGATTTTATATCTCATGAGATAGAAAGGGCTGGAACGGTAGGTTATACCGGTTCAGTGAAACAGGACTGAAACGAGGGTTAATCGATTCAGAAAGGGACTTTGTCCACTAAGATAGTCTTGGCAATGAGTCTTGACTAACAAGAAATGATTCTCTATGATTATGTGTGTATTCCACAAATTTTCATGTTTTAAGTTATGCTTATTGGGATTTCATTTCACTACTATGATTTATCCCATGTTATGAAATTATGCTCTCTTTTGCAGGTTAAGATTTCCAAAAGTTATGTTCTTATGAATATGATGTGATTGATTATATTTTGTTTACCCTTACTGAGAATTTGAGCTCACCTTTTTATGTTTTCTTTTCCCCAGGATATAAAAGAAAGGTTTTAGGTAAAAAAAAGGGGAAGATCTTTATGGGAGATATTGAAGATCTTTCACCACGATTAAAAGATTACGTTCCGAGTTTCCAAAGACACTAAACTATTACGATACTTGGGTGTGTGTTTTTGTTATGTAATAAGTATTCTACAAATGTAATGTATTGTCAATGTACGTCAAGATACGGGTATCTTCATTTGGTATCAGAGGAAAGGTTTATTCAACCTTTGGAAACTAGGATGCGAAAACGTTAGTGAGATCCCAAGAGATAGTTCTATGGTATGTCTAGGGATGTACCTAAGGATAAGTATACGTATAGGTTATAGTCCTAGAATTGCGCTAAAGATCTTAGAATTTAACCTAAGATGTTAGATATTGAGGGTACTACCCCTTTATTATGTTGTTTTCCCTAGCATGATTTTTGCCTCTCACACTATTCTTTTGGGGTTTTAGACGATGGCTGGAACCCGAAGGAACCGTGTTGATCAATGCAATGGACAATGCAATGATTGTCCCCTTGAGCAACCAAACGATATGGGAGCTGGAATGCAAAATCTTGTAGCCATGCTCACACAACTTTCTCAAGCTATGAATCATGCAAGACTTCCAAACGAGCAAAGGAAGGAGCAACATTCTGTTGAATCCTTCATGAGGCAGCGTCCGCCTTCTTTCAGTGGGTCTACTGATCCATTAGTTGCTGAACAATGGATTAGTACTACTGAAAAGATATTTTCAGTTCTTCAATGTTCTGAACATGACAAAGTCATCTTAGCAGTGTATCGTTTGTAAGGTGATGCTGATCAATGGTGGAATCTTATTAAGAATACGAGGCAAAGGGATGAAATTGAGTCCATGGAATGGGACGAGTTCAAGAACATATTTTTCAGTAAGTACTTCCCCCGTATTCTTCGAACAAAGATGGAGAAGGAGTTTCTTGAACTAAAGCAAAAGGATGATGAATCTGTTGGTATATAAGAAGCGAATTTTACAAGACTTGCAAGGTATGCATCTGGCATTATCATCCAACCTGAAAGTAAAGTTGATCGATTTTTCAGTGGCTTCAAACCAAGTCTTCGAAGGGAATTAGCTATAAGAGACTTCAGTAGCTATGAAGAAATTGTGCGTTGTGCTATCAAGGTAGAAATGGAAGTTGGTGTTACATATCCATCTCATGGTTTTGACAAGAAACGAAAGATGGAGTTCAAGGAGAAATCTCAGAATAATGGTGAAAAGAAGATGAATGTTTCCTTATGCACAATGTGTGGAAAGAAGCATGGTGGAGATTGTCTTAAAGGGACTAGAAAATGTTTTATGTGTGGAAAAGAAGGTCATCGAGCAGCTGAGTGTCGAAGTAATGGAAAAAGGGTTTCTAATGATGTGAATAAAGCAAACACTGCAGAGAACGCACCACCAACACTTCAATTCTTCAAGTGCAAGGAAATGGGGCATTATGCTAATAAATTCCCTAATCCAAGGGTTAGTGATGATCAAAATTAGCAACCACTTAAGGTAAAGGACAAAGGGAAGTCACATGAAATCACTATTGGCGATGTGGAATATGACAATGATGTGATGGAATGATTAAGTGTTTATGTAATGGGATTCCAAAATAATGTTGAAATATTTATTGATGTGGTATTCAAAGTGATTGAGATATTTTTTGGAAATAAGATGATATGCGCATAATGAAGGGAAAACGAGAAAATGAAATGTTTAATAGTATTCATGAGCTCATGATTGATATAAGGACTATGTGATATCATGGTTTGAGTATATAGAATTTTGAGGATTTTGGAATGTGGAAGGTGTCGACTTTTAACTGCATTCATGTTTTCACTAAGGTATTCAAGAGAATACATGATTAAGGACTTTGAATGTTTGGAATGTGACCAAAAAGACATATCTTATGATATATGGGGATCAACGATGGTATTAAATCTCTGGTAATCGTTTTCACTATGTTATGAGATTGGATTGCAGTATTATAGATAAGCCTAAAGATTGAAATGGATTATGTTGGACATAAGTTAGTATTGTTTAAGGATAGAAGTTTTTTCGATATTATTGATGGGATGTTATAGTAATATAGTTTTAGAAAAAGGACAACCTGCAGGATGGGCGACAGCCCATCGCGTCGGACAAGGCTGTTGGAATCGAACCCACAACCGAAGTGCGACTGGCCTTTATCGCCTACCACTGGCCTACAGGAAGTCCCTGTTTAGTATAAACTAGTTTTATTTTATTAAGCGGTATGATATATGAAGTATAAGTTCATTTTTAGAACCATATACGATTAATCTAACCATAAGATGAACTTATAACTTTTCAAACCTTTTGTTTGAGAAAGATGGAATGACCCGTCATTCTATCACATTATCTGCTAACACTTCACGAATAACAAATTCAACTTCATTTATTTAAGAGATTAAGTGGAAATTGTTAAAGGCACGAACAACAGTGAGATTGTACCAAAATAAAGTAAGTATTTATTCTAATTCAAACGATCTTGAAAACCAAAAATGATGTCCTGGTGATCTTATACCTGATGAATCAGATGGTACCTTATATCATCACAAATCTATGGATTTGTGATTACTGGATTTTCCATAGCCATGTTCTCTACCACTCTCCATCAGAACATGATGGTTAGATTTCTCTTCCATATCCATATTTTCACCTATGTGGAAACCCAGTGATTAGTTTATTTGGGTAACCATTACTTTTCATACTTTTGTTTTTAAAGATTGGTTTTGATATTCCTTATTACGATGTGGGTTTCAATTAAAGAAACTTTCGAATATTAAACCATTTATAACCCTGACGAATTTCGAGGGCGAAATTCATTTTAAGGGGGGTAGAATGTAACAGCCCAAGATTTTATAAAAAATATTCTTTTTAATTTTATTAATGTCTTGTGTTGTACGCTACAACAAAAGGAGCTTCCACAACATGCATCCTTGGCTTGCCTTGCATTACACGCAATCGCGACCTTCCTCGATAGCGTGTGTAATACGAAATACCGAGTTTCACTAAACAACGATATGCTATTAAAATATTATTAAAACTAGCCGTTATGAATAGTAATAACCACTTTTTGAAATTCTGTAAATTTTATTTTTCAAAATGAACTTCATTTTTGGATTCGTAGTTTCGAATTTAGCCTAAGGTGAAATTTTGGTACATTTCGGATAACTTTCATATTCTGATGAATAGTGAAAATAACTAAATTATAATTAAAAAACAACTTTTTTAATCGAAATAATTAATAGTGATAAATTATTATTTTGTGTAGTTTTAAAGTATATTTAGAATATATTTTTACAATGTAATACAATGTTGGTCATTGGATGTAATTTCACATTTAAACCAGACATAAACAAATGTCAATCTTTTGATAGATATTGTTTCTTAAAAACACGCTATTTGTTTTAACAGCGGGATTTAATTATAAAATTAATTAATGCATCTTCTATGTTATGAATTTGGTAAAATAGACTTCATTTTTGAATTCGGAATATGAAATATAGCTTAGGATGAAATTTTGGCATTTTTCTGAAAACCTTCAATTTTTGATTAATAGTGAAACTACTAAGTGGTAGTTAAAAAACTGAATTTTTCATAAAACTTAATTTTACCTCTTCTGTGAATGGAATTTCAAAAATCCGAGAGACACGGTTGATGTCAGTAAGTAAAATGTGGTTCAATGAGATGAAAATAATTTTTGGTGAATAGTAACTTTTTACTTTTATTTACCACGGTTAAAAGTAAATAGGGTAATTAAGGGTAAAAATGATATTAATATTCCCCTAACACATGTCCTAATCCTATTGGACAAGTTTATCTCGACCAAAAAGAACCTTAAGTGTAAAATATTATCATTTAGGCCCACTTGGATTAGATTAGGACATTTATTATTATTTAATTCAAAGAAGAGTTAAAAGAGTCAAAATCAAAGTTTATTTACTAAAACATTTTTAATATAGGGTTTTACATAAGATAAATTCGATTTTAAATATTCATTAGAAAGCTAAAACAATTTCCTACATGATGGTATTTTATTTGTAATTTTTAGACATCGAATAAGTTAATTTATTTATGACACAAAGATGATGCACTAATTATCTTATTAATGAAATATTGACATAATTGATATTATAAATACCAGATTAAATGTATTTTAAGACTTTTTATGAATTAAACTAATTTTATAGGTTACTATGATATATTAGTGTTGATTTAATCAACTTGGTTCGAACATATAATTCTGTTATGAGTTTCACAAAAATCATATATCAAATAGTGTCAAAATTGACACAAAATAGTTTTTAAATGAAATATTATATTATTAATTGTTATTTTATTCCTAAAAATCTAAGGTTCTGCCAAATGACATACATAAGGATATATATATTAATAATAAATAATTTGGGGTTCTTTTGGCAAGTTATAGTAAGTGTATTAACCATATAGTGTAAGCAAACAAAAAGACACGGTAAAAGTTAAATTATTTAACTTAGAGTTAAATCTAATTGATAAGGTTAAAATAATAACCTAAACTTGTCTAAATCCTATTGGTTGATAGGATTTAGACCCATCCCCACTTTATCTTCGAAATAAGACCCTTTGAACAATTATAAACCGATTTTTACTTTAATATAAAATAATATTTTGAGGTATTCCTAAGGTGCCCCTATCCTCCCTTATAAAAGGACACCTCCTCCCCCTCATCCTCACACCAATTTGAGCACTCAAGCTCGGAAAAACCCAGCCAAAATCTCTTCTCCACTTCCCTAGAAACATCCTAGAGGTTTTGGTCTTCCTCAAAGACCAATTTTAGTGTCCTAAGAGGAGGTCTCAAAGAGGCGCTTCAAGGAAGAGGTAATTACCGTTACCAATTCTTTCATCTTTATTTATTCTTCCACTTCTTCTTCTTAGGTTGTTTCATTATGAAGAAATAACATAAGTATCACTCATATACTGATATGTTATTATAAGTATTAAACAACCCTATTTCACCATCTATCCATCCTACGGAAAAAGAAATCACCGCGCGTGCGTACGTACGGAATACTGTCTCCACGCCGTGGTGTAATCTATTTTCCACCACCACCTTACATGGATGGGTATAATGGTGTGAAGAATAACTATACATAGTTATTACAACATCATATTGATTATGATATATTGTATAATCCACTCCAATTCAATTCAATATTTATGGAAATGATATCATCGCTCGTGCGTACGTACGGACTACCCTCTCCACGACGCGATGAGATTCATTCTCCATGTTAACCATTTAAGAATGATTATAAAGTATATATAAGAAATAATAATAAAATATATGACATTATAAAGCTACTGGATTTATGTATATATATATATATGTATGTCATCTACTTACTTCCATTTCAAGACAATAAGGAATGGAAAACAACGTTCATGCGTACGTACGGACTACCGTCTCCATGAACAGTGTTTCTCATTTTATTTATCTATCTATTATATATATATATACTGAATATATATGATATATAAATCATATTTTATATTCTGGAAGTAATTAAATCATGATATAAGTAATAATAATGTCAAGAACAACAAGTCAAAACACCTACGATAAATGAAACGATTTTACCCAAAACGCTTCTTTAACATGGAATTTACAAAAGAACGGGTAATATAATGTCATAAGTGAACCATATATGATATCATAACAATGAATATGATTCTGGAATAAGTCAATAACATGATTTAAATCATTATACAGGAGTTTCGGACACGTACAAAGCAAGTCGGACCTAAGGTAAGGGAAATATCACAATCTCATTTTTATCCGAGATTGTTTATACATTAGTATTTACTGGGGTGTATTTTATCATCCACATCCATGTTTCCTCAATATGTAATATTATTTCCATCCACCTACAATTGTTTAAATACAATTTTACCCTTCGGTGAGTTTTTAGTAAAGGATATGAAAGGAATCTTTTTTCGTTTTTTTTCATACGAGGTACTTTTTGACTTTCCGACAAAAGTACGAGAAGAATGTTTTTTTTAACTTATACGGAACGAACAGATTTTTACGGTTTTATAAAGCCTTATTTTCATGAACCTTACTCCAAAATATTTCGTGACTATTTTCAATAAAATCTCTTTCTTTTAAAATTGCACGATGTTTTGTTAAAAGGAATTGATTTTGAAGAAGAAAGGATATTTTCCTCAAGAATTCATTTCAAGTGTTTTATCAAAATTATTTTCCATCTAAGATAATAAAGGGTTCGGTTTCTATCCATATTTTTACATTGATTTTACTATGTTGTGATGGAATTATGTTTATGAATTCCTTTATCTTATATGAATGGTTTTATGATGTCATGTTGTTTAAGAATCCCATTTTTATTACATGGGTTATGATATGATGTATGGTTTATGATTTTGTGGCACACATAAGAATGGTATCATTATGAGATGGGTGGGACCTATATCTCCCTCCAATGCATTGGGTAAATATTTTATATCTCATGAGATAGACAGGGCTGGAACGGTAGGTTATACCGGTTCAGTGAAACAGGACTGAAACGAGGGTTAATCGATTCAGAAAGGGACTTTGTCCACTAAGATAGTCTTGGCAATGAGTCTTGACTAACAAGAAATGATTCTCTATGATTATGTGTGTATTCCACATTTTTTCATGTTTTAAGTTATGCTTATTGGGATTTCATTTCACTACTATGATTTATCCCATGTTATGAAATTATGCTCTCTTTTGCAGGTTAAGATTTCCAAAAGTTATGTTCTTATGAATATGATGTGATTGATTTTCTTTTGTTTACCCTTACTGAGCATTTGAGCTCACCTTTTTATGTTTTCTTTTCCCCAGGATATAAAGAAAGGTTTTAGTTAAAAAAAAGGGGAAGATCTTTATGGGAGATATTGAAGATCTTTCATCACGATTAGAAGATTATGTTCCGAGTTTCCAAAGACACTAAACTATTACGATCCTTGTGTGTGTGTTTTTGTTATGTAATAAGTATTCCGCAAATGTAATGTAATGTCAATGTACGTCAAGATACGGGTCTCTACATTTGGTATCAGAGGAAAGGTTTAGTCAACCTTTGGAAACTAGGATGCGAAAACGTTAGTGAGATCCCTAGAGATATTTCTAAGGTATGTCTAGGGATGTCCCTAAGGATAAGTATACGTATAGGTTATAGTCCTAGAATTGCACTAACGATCTTAGAATTTAACCTAAGATGTTAGATATTGAGGGTACTACCCCTTTATTATGTTGTTTTCCCTAGCATGATTTTTGCCTCTCACACTATTCTTTTGGGGTTTTAGACGATGGCTGGAACCCGAAGGAACCGTGTTGATCCATGAAATGGACAATGCAATGATTGTCCCCCTGAGCAACCAAACGATATGGGAGCTAGAATGCAAAATCTTGTATCCATGCTCACACAACTTTCTCAAGCTATGAATCATGCAAGACTTCCAAACGAGCAAAGGAAGGAGCAAAATTCTATTGAATCCTTCATGAGGCAGCGTCCGCCTTCTTTCAGTGGGTCTACTGATCCATTAGTTTCTGAACAATGGATTAGTACTACTGAAAAGATATTTTCAGTTCTTCAATGTTCTGAACATGACAAAGTCATCTTAGCAGTGTATCGTTTATAAGGTGATGCTGATCAATGGTGGAATCTTATTAAGAATACGAGGCAAAGGGATGAAATTGAGTCCATGGAATGGGACGAGTTCAAGAACATATTTTTCAGTAAGTACTTCCCCCGTATTCTTCGAACAAAGATGGAGAATGTGTTTCTTGAACTAAAGCAAAAGGATGATGAATCTGTTGGTATATACGAAGCGAATTTTACAAGACTTTCAAGGTATGCATCTGGAATTATCATCCAACCTGAAAGTAAAGTTGATCGATTTTTCAGTGGCTTAAAACCAAGTCTTCGAAGGGAATTAGCTATAAGAGACTTCAGTAGCTATGAAGAAATTGTGCGTTGTGCTATCAAGGTAGAAATGGAAGTTGGTGTTACATATCCATCTCATGGTTTTGACAAGAAACGAAAGATGGAGTTCAAGGAGAAATCTCAGAATAATGGTGAAAAGAAGATGAATGTTTCCTTATGAACAAAGTGTGGAAAGAAGCATGGTGGACATTGTCTTAAAGGGACTAGAAAATGTTTTATGTGTGGAAAAGAAGGTCATCGAGAAGCTGAGTGTCGAAGTAATGGAAAAAGGGTTTCTAATGATGTGAATAAAGCAAACACTGCAGAGAACGCACCACCAACACTTCAATGCTTCAAGTGCAAGGAAATGGGGCATTATGCTAATAAATTCCCTAATCCAAGGGTTAGTGATGATCAAAATTAGAAACCACTTAAGGTAAAGGACAAAGGGAAGTCACATGCAATCACTATTGGAGATGTGGAATATGACAATGATGTGATGGAATGATTAAGTGTTTATGTAATGGGATTCCAAAATAATGTTGAAATATTTATTGATGTGGTATTCAAAGTGATTGAGATATTTTTTGGAAATAAGATGATATGCGCATAATGAAGGGAAAACGAGAAAATGAAATGTTTAATAGTATTCATGAGCTCATGATTGATATAAGGACTATGTGATATCATGGTTTGAGTATATAGAATTTTGAGGATTTTGGTATGTGGAAGGTGTCAACTTTTAACTGCATTCATGTTTTCACTAAGGTATTCAAGAAAATACATGATTAAGGACTTTGAATGTTTGGAATGTGACCAACAAGACATATCTTATGATATATGGGGATCAACGATGGTATTAAATCTCTGGTAATCGTTTTCACTATGATATGAGAGTGGATTGCAGTATTATAGATAAGCCTAAAGATTGAAATGGATTATGTTGTACATAAGTTAGTATTGTTTAAGGATAGAAGTTTTTTCGATATTATTGATGGGATGTTATAGTAATATAGTTTTAGAAAAAGGACAACCTGCAGGACGGGCGACACCCCATCACGTCGGACAAGGCTGTTGGAATCGAACCCACAACCGAAGTGCTACTGGCCTTTATCGCCTACCACTGGCTTACACGAAGTCCCTGTTTAGTATAAACTAGTTTTATTTTATTAAGCGGTATGATATATGAAGTATAAGTTCATTTTTGGAACCATATACAATTAATCTAACCATAAGATGAAATTATAACTTTTCAGACCTTTTGTTTGAGAAAGATGGAATGACCCGTCATTCTATCACATGATCTGCTAACACTTCACGAATAACAAATTCAACTTCATTTATTTAAGAGATGAAGTGGAAATTGTTAAAGGCACGAACAACAGTGAGATTGTACCAAAATAAAGTAAGTATTTATTCTAATTCAAACGATCATGAAAACCAAAAATGATGTCCTGGTGATCTTATACCTGATGAATCAGATGGTACCTTATATCATCACAAATCTATGTATTTGTGATTACTGGATTTTCCATAGCCATGTTCTCTACCACTCTCCATCAGAACATGATGGTTAGATTTCTCTTCCATATCCATATTTTCACCTATGTGGAAACCCAGTGATTAGTTTATTTGGGTAACCATTACGTTTCATACTTTTGTTTTTAAAGATTGGTTTTGATATTCCTTATTACGATGTGGGTTTCAATTAAAGAAACTTTCGAATAGTAAACCATTTATAACCCTGACGAATTTCGAGGGCGAAATTCATTTTAAGGGGGGTAGAATGTAACAGCCCAAGATTTTATAAAAAATATTCTTTTTAAATTTATTAATGTCTTGTGTTGTACGCTACACCAAAAGGAGCTTCCACAACACGCATCCTTGACTTGCCTTGCATTACACGCAATCGCGACCTTCCTCGATAGCGTGTGTAATATGAAATACCGAGTTTCACTAAACAACGATATGCTATTAAAATATTATTAAAACTAGCCGTTATGAATAGTAATAACCACTTTTTGAAATTCTGTAAATTTTATTTTTCAAAATGAACTTCATTTTTGGATTCGGAGTTTTGAATTTAGCCTAAGGTGAAATTTTGGTACATTTCGGATAACTTTCATATTCTGATGAATAGTGAAAATAACTAAATTATAATTAAAAAACAACTTTTTTAATCGAAATAATTAATAGTGATAAATTATTAATTTGTGTAGTTTTAAAGTATATTTATAATATAGTTTTACAATTTAATACAATGTTGGTCATTGGATGTAATTTCACATTTAAACCAGACATAAAAAAATGTCAATATTTTGATAAATATTGTTTCTTAAAAACACGCTATTTGTTTTAACAGCGGGATTTAATTATAAAATTAATTAATGAAACTTCTATGTTATGAATTTGGTAAAATAGACTTCATTTTTGAATTCGGAATATGAAATATAGTTTAGGATGAAATTTTGGCATTTTTCTGAAAACCTTCAATTTTTGATGAATAGTGAAACTACTAAGTGGTAGTTAAAAAACTGAATTTTTCATAAAACTTAATTTTACCGCTTCTGTGAATGGAATTTCAAAAATCCGAGAGACACGGTTGATGTCAGTAAGTAAAATGTGGTTCAATGAGATGAAAATAATTTTTGGTGAATAGTAACTTTTTACTTTTATTTACCACGGTTAAAAGTAAATAGGGTAATTAAGGGTAAAAATGATATTAATATTACCCTAACACATGTCTTAATCCTATTGGACAAGTTTATCTCGACCAAAAACAACCTTAAGTGTAAAATATTATCCTTTAGGCCCACTTGGATTAGATTAGGACATTTATTATTATTTAATTCAAAGAAGAGTTAAAAGAGTCAAAATCAAAGTTTATTTACTAAAACATTTTTAATATAGGGTTTTACATAAGATAAATTAGATTTTAAATATTAATTAGAAAGATAAAACTATTTCCTACATGATGGTATTTTATTTGTAATTTTTAGACATCAAATAAGTTAATTTATTTATGACACAAAGATGATGCACTAATTATCTTATTAATGAAATATTGACATAATTGATATTATAAATACCAAATTAAATGTATTTTAAGACTTTTTATGAATTACACTAATTTTATAGGTTACTATGATATATTAGTGTTGGTTTAATCAACTTGGTTCGAACATATAATTCTGTTATGAGTTTCAAAAAAATCATATATCAAATAGTGTCAAAATTGACACAAAATAGTTTTTAAAAGAAATATTATATTATTAATTGTTATTTTATTCCTAAAAATCTAAGGTTCTGCCAAATGACTTAGATAAGGATATATATATTAATAATAAATAATTTGGGGTTCGTTTGGCATGTTATAGTAAGTGTATTAACCATATAGTGTAAGAAAACAAAAAGACACGGTAAAAGTTAAATTATTTAACTTAGAGTTAAATCTAATTGATAAGGTTAAAATAATAACCTAAACTTGTCTAAATCCTATTGGTTGATAGGATTTCGACCCATAACCAATATATCTTCGAAATAAGACCCTTTAGAACCATTATAAACCGATTTTGACTTTAATATAAAATAATATTTTGAGGTATTCCTAAGGTGCCTCTCTCCTCCCTTATAAAACGACACCTCCTCCCCCTCCTCCTCACACCAATTTGAGCACTCAAGCTCGGCCAAACCCTGAAAAAATATCTTCTCCACTTCCCTAGAAACATCCTAGAGGTTCTGGTCTTCCTCAAAGACCAATTTTAGTGCCATAAGAGGAGGTCTCAAAGAGGCGCTTCAAAGAAGAGGTAATTACCGTTACCAATTCTTTCATCCTTATTTCTTCTTCCACTTATTCTTCTTAGGTTGTTTCATTATTAAGTAATAACATCAGTATCACTAATATACTGATATGTTATTATAAGTATGAAACAACCCTATTTCACCATCTATCCATCCTACGGAAAAAGAAATCACCGCGCGTGCGTACGTACGAAATACCGTCTCCACGCCGTGGTGTAATCTATTTTCCACCACCACCTTACATGGATGGGTATAATGGTGTAAATAATAACTATACATAGTTATTACAACATCATAATGATTCTGATATATTGTATAATCCACTCCAATTCAATTCAATATTTATGGAAATGATATCATCGCTCGTGCGTGCGTACGGACTACCGTCTCCACGACGCGATGAGATTCATTCTCCATGTTAACCATTTAAGAATGTTTATAAAGTATATATAAGAAATAATAATGAAATATATTACATTATAAAGCTACTGGAATTATGTATATATATATATATATATGTATGTCATCTACTTACTTCCATTTCAAGACAATAAGGAATGGAAAACAGCGTTCATGCCTACGTACGGACTACCGTCTCCATGAACGGTGTTTTTCATTTTATTTATCTATCTATTATATATATATATATACTGAATATATATGATATATAAATCATATTTTATATTCTGGAAGTAAGTAAATCATGATATAAGTAATAATAATGTCAAGAACAACAAGTCAAAACACCTACGATAAATGAAACGATTTTACCCAAAACGCTTCTTTAACATGGAATTTACAAAAGAACGGGTAATATAATGTCATAAGTGAACCATATATGATATCATAACAATGAATATGAATCTAGAATAAGTCAATAACATGATTTAAATCATTATACAGGAGTTTCGGACACGTACAAAGCAAGTCGGACCTAAGGTAAGGGAAATATCACAATCTCATTTTTATCCGAGATTGTTTATACATTAGTATTTACTGGGGCGTATTTTATCATCCACATCCATGTTTCCTCAATATGTAATATTATTTACATCCACCTGAAATTGTTTAAATACAATTTTACCCTTCGGTGAGTTTTTAGTAAAGTATATGAAAGGAATCTTTTTTCGTTTTTTTTCATACGAGGTACTTTTTGACTTTCCGACAAAAGTACGAGAAGAATGTTTTTTTAACTTATACGGCACGAACGGATTTTTACGGTTTTATAAAGCCTTATTTTCATGAACCTTACTCCAAAATATTTCATGACTATTTTCAATAAATTCTCTTTCTTTTAAAATTGCACGATGTTTTGTGAAAAGGAATTGATTTTGAAGAAGAAAGGATATTTTCCTCAAGAATTCATTTGAAGTGTTTTATCAAAATTATTTTCCATCTAAGATAATAAAGGGTTCTGTTTCTATCCATATTTTTAAATTGATTTTAATATGTTGTGATGGAATTATGTTTATGAATTCCTTTATCTTATATGAATGGTTTTATGATGTCATGTTGTTTAGGAATCCCATTTTTATTACATGGGTTATGCTATGATGTATGGTTTATGATTTTGTGGCACACATAAGAATGATATCATTATGAGATGGGTGGGACCTATATCTCCCTCCAATTCATTGGGTAAAGATTTTATATCTCATGAGATAGACAGGGCTGGAACGGTAGGTTATACCGGTTCAGTGAAACAGGACTGAAACGAGGGTTACTCGATTCAGAAAGGGACTTTGTCCACTAAGATAGTCTTGGAAATGAGTCTTGACTAACAAGAAATGATTCTCTATGATTATGTGTGTATTACACAAATTTTCATGTTTTATGTTTTGATTATTGGGATTTCATTTCACTACTATGATTTATCCCATGTTATGAAATTATGCTCTCTTTTGCAGGTTAAGATTTCCAAAAGTTATGTTCTTATGAATATGATGTGATTGATTTTCTTTTTTTTACCCTTACTGAGCATTTGAGCTCACCCTTTTATGTTTTCTTTTCCCCATGATATAAAGAAAGGTTTTATGTAAAAAAAGGGGAAGATCTTTATGGGAGATATTGAAGATCTTTCACCACGATTAGAAGATTACGTTCCGAGTTTCCAAAGACACTAAACTATTACGATCCTTGTGTGTGTGTTTTTGTGATGTACTAAGTATTCCGCAAATGTAATGTAATGTCAATGTACGTCAAGCTACGGGTCTCTACAGATAGTGGTTGAAAAAGAGGTGATTAGGTTTTCAATATCATGGGAATGTCAACATGCTCAATTATCCTCCTCAATCCTCTCCCACATGAATGGCCCATGAGATCTTGATTATATTATTTATGGGATGGAGTGGGTTTTTCACGCATATAGATTAATTTATATATTTTTTAGGTTACCCATTTCAATATGTTAAGCCTCACCCTTTGGGTTTTCGGCCACTTCATTATAATAATATGGATTAGGTGTTGGTTTCATCTATTTTTTAGTGAACATGTAGTTGGAAATGGAATTTCCAACAAGTTACATAAATCCTAGAATGGGGGATTGCAATCCTACTCAAATTTAACATTAATTTTGTGATCAATGACATAAATATTAATTACATGGAGATGATTTGAATCCATATATGCCTAAAATTATATCCTATTATATAGTCCTAGCTCAAGAGATAGTGTGTTTAGGTCTAATTTTAAAGGTATAGCAACACATGAAATGATATCATTTTGTATTTTATGTTTCTAGAAAACCCAATTTAACCCATGAAGTCTGATATAATTTACTGCTGAAAAATTTCATTGAGAAATTGGGTAAAAATTGATAACAAAAGCCGATATCCGTAAGATCCCAGCCTCAAATGTATGTTCCCAAATATCTAAGAATTTCATAATTCTTCCATGTATCAAACGATGATGTGAATGTAGCCCTTACCTATAGAAATTAATTTATAGTTCATTAAACCCTCTAGGTGAGAGATGCATAAATTTATATTAGAAAATGATATTGGTTTTTCACCTTTTTAGTACATGACTGACCATGAATGTAAAATTTTCATAGATATACCATTTTCTATAGAGCATCTTTGTAAGAGGTCACTATAATCCTTCGTCATATTTCCTCTTATTGTGCGGCTTATGTAACTAATCATTCGGAAGATACATATGAGGAATAACCTCTAGAATTGAGATAACTATAGATATTGTGTAATGAAATCATTGATCCTCACTTAGGATGGTCTACATTGAATCATGATTCATGATTTGATGAACTGGAACATATGACTTTAGAATAATGCTATTAGGGATTTCGAATTTATCAAGATCACTACGAATAGTCATTAATGACCTTTATTTCTCATTTATTAATATTTTACCAATACCGAATCATTTATTATTCTTCATTTACTTCATGGTAAGACTATAATTCCTTGGTCTATTATGTTCCAATTTCATAAATTCATATTTTTAATAGTGACTATATAATCGTAATTCATGTGCTGTGAGAAGGGAACTAAGCAGTAATTTATGTGGATATGAAATTTTACTATATGTGTTTCAATATTTTACATTACAATATTATCCACATAAATTCAAAATTTATTCATGTTTTTATGGATGATTTCGTTTATTCTCAACAATTTATACCTCCTTGATTTTTCATTTTTTTATTATTGTAAAAATAATGATGTTGTCTGTAAAAATTCATTTTTATTAAATTTTTCACTAACAATCTAAAAAAATTAATTTTTATTTTGATCTATACTTATACATTAATGTCACCAAATCATCATAATGATTAATCTAAATGAAATATATTAAAAAAAATTATACATATAGACCAGTATGTTCTATTACAAGGCTCGAAAAGACCCAAAAATATGCCTAATAGATCCAATATGAAAATCAAGATTTGATAAATGAATTCCACAAAAACTAATTACATTATAGTACAGTGTTTATGTAGTGAATATAAAGGTCTATCTATTTCTAAATGTAAAAATCCACTAATGTTGAATACCTTCTTATATTAGAGTTACTGGGAACATGTTTTTTTAATAAACCTAGTGATTATATTACTTCATTTAAATTAATTCACTCTACTTATTTTTTATGTTTAATGTGGAGAATAGTTTGGAGACCATAATTGAAATAGAGAGGGTCTTTTATCACAAGAGTCATTAAATGAAATAGGAGATTATTTTTTTTTCTTTATATGATGTTAGAGAAACATATTGAGGGAAAGATAAATAAGAATAAAAAATCTATATTCTATATGGTATATTTTTAGAGTAGAAATTATAATAGAAATTAATTTGTAGGAGAGTGTGAAATAAGTGGAATTGGAAGAACATACATAACTATCTTGATAAAAAACCATTTTAGGAGAGTTCGATTACTATAATTGATAGACTCATGTAGCATCTTCCATGATAAGGAAAATTCCAATAAATATACATACCTCCCCTCCCACATAACCCTTTATTTAATCATCCCCCAACATATCCAAAAAAATCCCTATCTACTATAATTCTCAACAAAATCATACTTAAATAATAAAATAAAAACCCCCCTTGACTAATAAAAATCCTCTAAAAAATAACCCTTTCCACGCACACCCCACCACACATTCATAAAATCCAACCTTCCTTAAAAAACACATCATTCCCATGTTGGTAATGAAAACACTAATTGACCCATTTAAATTATGATATGCCATTTATTTTGGTGGTTTTCAATTTTCTTATTTTCCGAAACTAGTAGATGGTTTGTTATAAAAAATAACTATTATTAACACCATTATTAGTGGATGTGGTGGCTGAAAAGTGATATAAATAACGTCAAGATTAAGTAAATATAAATCAACCATAACACTTTATTGTATAATAACAACATTTCCCTCTATAATGATATATTATTCAACAAGGAATTTCGTTTCCCAAAGGTTATGGTCAACTTGTTATTATTCATGTACTCGTACTGTAAAATGTTGTTGAAAAGTCAAAAAGAACCCCAAATTTTTTATTTAAAAACCAAATCATAATTAAATTCATAATTCAATGTAAACATATTCTCCCATCCAATATTGTTAAGAGTAAAAAATGTAGCCTATGACTTTATAATTTTTTGGATATTAGTTTATTGGACATATTTTAGCTTCATTAATGTCACTATTTATACATTTTTTTATCCCACTCCCCATAGAAGAAATAAATCTTCATTGAAGCCCATGAAATTATTTTCCCATTATTCCATGTCAAATCATATGTAAATATACTAATTCATGGGTTCAAAAAAGAAAAATTCACCATGGATCTGATACACACATATATTTTGTTCACAAATAGTTTTTCAAAAAAAAAATATATTTATAAAAACATAGAAACAATCGGTATAACATAGAAATTTCATTTCATCATACACAGATTATGATCACAATAGTATCAAAAAAATTAAGAAACACAAATCCCAAATAATTATACCATACTTCATCAATAAAATATCCCAATAATCATGAGGCACTATATCGGTAGAATACCTACCATCCAAACACCTCAAATAATTTGGGGAATTGAACTCAAATACAAAGGATGTTCTATTCTAAATAAGAGAATATATGAAATCATTATCTATAACCTCATCTACCATGCTTTCACTAAATCAGAAACACACCACTATATTGGTATAAAAGGGAATCCAACAAACTCAACCCACACTACTCCAAATGCTGCAACCAGACATGGAACCAAAGATTCATAATTACGCCCCAAAAAATAGCCACGGATGTATGATTCCCCATTGGTGTCTTTTATAATATCTTATTCCATAAAATATGGAATCTATTTTTTTAGTAACATATAATTACATGTGTTATTATATATTTCAAATGAGTGGGAAATTATAAATTTCTGGTTTCTAAGGGTTTTGAAGTGTAAAATGTTCATTTTGTCATATAAAATGGTCTCGTGTATTTTTTTGGACCACTACATGTTCAAAGAATATGGTTTTCATCATAAGACGTAGAATTGATCCAATTATGAGCATGTTAATTTTGGAGGAAATTTTAATATTTTATTGATTAAAATTTAAATTATTTGTAATGTGTTGGGTTGATATATCTTTGTAATGAAGATTCATATTGAGAAATATAATATGAGGTCGAGTCTGGAATGAGAGTTTTTTTTGTGATTATAAACCCTATTCAGGTTTCAGGACTCCCACTGAGCATTTTAAAAGGAAATTTAATTAATTAATTAATTAATTAATTAAATCAACATCCCTTCCACATTCAAAATACAGACTACCGGTGATCCTACCATTAATTTAAGGGTTGAACTAGGAGGGGAAGGAGGATGCACTGTTGGATATTATCCATGGCAGTGATCGATATAGGATCGAGGTGATAAAAATTTAGGGAATTGATTTGGACTTTAATATATATTATTTTCATGATGATGTGTGTTTATTTTTTATGATTTAAACCCTAATAACCATTTTTTATGGTTCATAAATTCATTTTATGATTTCCATGGACCAACTAGGGGGTTGATTTTTTCTTTACATGGGAAAAATTTGTGTTTCATTAGGTTTGAATGGGATTCGCATTTTGAAATTGTGTTCACCGAGAATTTAGTTCCTATAACACACATCATGTGTTATTACACTTTAAGAAACATATATTTTTATGGAACATCACATAGTGTACTTGGTGTACATATCAGGCAGTGGTATGTTTCCATGGATCCATGTTATTGGGAGGATGGATTTTTTTAACATCACATCATGTAATTGGAGTACAGACCATGTAGTGGTACATGGACATGAGGATGAATAATTGAGTATATGGAGTATTAAAACTATATTCCATGTACTAAAATTATATTACATATAGTGTGACATGACCATGTGATCTATTACATGGGAATACACCCCATGTAGTGGGACATGGTCGAGTGGAAGTATATTTCTATACCCAAGGTGTTTTATTGACTTGTCATAGTGCATGCACAAACCCCATGTATGCCACGGAGATGTGGGTTTGCCTTTCCAGACCCTGGGTGTACCCAATCTATGTAATGGTGATAAATCAATTATGAGGATGGGGAGTAAATAATTTGTATTCCTGGTATATTTCGTATAATGCTTATTGGTCACCAATTTGAGGGTTTTCAGTGATTTTTTACTCCAAGGTATGAATTAGACTCTATATGAGTCTATATCAAGTAATTTTGAATTTAGAACATGGTGATGGTCCCCTTTGAGAATTTTGATGAATTCTATGGTGTTTTTCAAGGTGATTACGGTGTGATATATAGGTTTTAGTCTAAAAATTGAATCATGTTGTATCTTTATCATGATACATGGGAAGAGACCCAAAAATAGTCATAAGAATTATTAGAGGATATTTCATGGGTTCACCATAGTATTCTATTGGTGTTTCAATTATCCTTTCCCCAGTTATTAGTACTCTTTGGTGACTCCTAGTGAAAATTAGCTTTGGGGTGCAGGCCCACCAAGGGTGGCTTAGAAGGGGGATAGGATTTAGGGTACCCTTGTATTTTTTACCACCTATAAATAATGTGAGGTCATGATATTATATATATTGGGTTGTGGGATGTGTTAATGTTGATATATAGCCATCACCCTATGATATTAGTCATGACTATATATTATATTAAGGCTGTATCTTATTATGTTTTGATCTAGAGGGTCTTAATAGGGATCCATTGGTTTTCATACCATTTCTTAAGATCCTTACAGATATTCATATTCTTATATACTGAAGTAGATAACCTAATTGTTTCATACAGATATACAGGACCTATGTGCATTACTTAGAGAGTATAAATATTTGCGGGTGTTACCTTTAAGTCTAACCACTATGTAAGTCAATGGGTAAAATGAAAAAGTGGATGGTCAAGAGATTTTGGTCATCCCGAATTATATTTATTTAATAATAATTATATTTGGACCATGGAAGTAAATTAACAATAAAATGGTGAATCCTTGTTATCGTAGTTTGATTAATGATAGTTTATATTGAAACTCGGAAATTAGTGCATAGTGGAATAATTTAGATGTTGTACTGATGATTTGAAAAATAGTGGTGTATTTTTTCCTAGTATTCTATAAATGAAACTTTATGTCCTCAATAGGAATGTAGTAAATGGAGCTCCATGAACTAATGAATGATCTTGTGAGATTTTAGGACATTCTATTTCCCATATATGGATGATATTAGTAGAAATGGTGTTCTAGAGACCAATATAAGATTAGAGGACATAGAGTTAAATATATTTTTATATGATTAGAGGACATGATTTTCAACATATATGGAAAATATTGTGGGATATGGAATTATTTCTATATGGTTTATGGCATTGAAAATGAAAATTTGCATCTGTGGTTCTAGTTTTTGGACATGGTTTTCCTTAAAATTTATAGAGGATGTTGGACATGGCACTATGCATCCACAGTTTAGGGATTTGTATTGAGAATTATGTATCAATGTTTTAAGGAGTTATAAAAGGAACTCCTCACACATTGTTTTGGATGTTGGATGGGAATTTCTATATCCATAGTTTAGGATTCATAATGACTCTCTAGTCATGAAAAGTACTCGAAAATTATATGGATTCATATTGAAGTTCATATATTTCTCAATGTATGTATCAAAATATTCATTATGTTTCAGAAAACTAGTTCTTCTAAAAATTGGTATGGTCGATCAGTGTCACAGACCTATACATCGATGGTGGTTCTGTTATATTTCTTCTAGTTGTATCCAAAAAAGGATGGTAATATTTTTTGAATATTTATATATTAAAAAATGTTATAAATTATTTATTGTGGTAGTCTACTAAGATTCATTTCACAACCCATATATGTTCACATTTTCATGTGTAGAGACTATATGTCTATGTTCAGGTCAATCTAAGATGCATGAATAATATGGAAGATTCTGATGATTGAATGATCATGTGTATCCTCTTATGTTTAATATTATGATCATGCAGAAGTTGACCGATAATGTTTTGGAGACAGTATTAGAGGAATGGCTAGAGTCAGAAGTAGAGCATAGTGTATTTATTTTCTTTTTCAATATATTTATATTATATACATGAACATCCTAATAGTTGATATGAATTGTATAAAAATAGTGCTGATTTGGTTGTATGATATTTCATATTATTGTAAAATATTTATTTGATTTATTATTTCGATGTAATATGTTTTTTACGATTCTTGGCTATTTATATTGTTACTGGACACTTTGATATGGGGATATAGTATCCTTGTTGTATAAACCTAGACCCCCTCTACTAGTCAGTAGCCAATGATTAATGAGGATGAATAAATAAGGTCATTTACTAAACATGTCTTTTTACTAACTATATTGACAAATGTTTGGAAATTAATATTTTTATTAGAGAAGTTACATACCTATTTTTGATCAATTTTGGATTTTTTTATATTGATTATTTTGACAGTATCTAATCATATGACATGTATTATGAATGTTCATTGAGAACACTTATTTTAGTTGGATGTCAATGTTACCATAGAATTAGATTGATATTCTTTATTTATCACTGTTGTGGTTTTATATGATTTTTTCATCAATTGATGCATATGTGATTTATATTTTAGGAGTTATTAAATATTTTAATCTCTTCGACTATTAGAAAGAGGACATTGATTTTTTTCTCTAACAGCCAGTATAAGAAGGAGGTTTTTCAAATATCATGATAGTCATGTATAATCCACATGTTATATGCCTATAATTGTTTAATTTTTTTGATGATAATAGATATTATGTTTGATGTATCACCAACTTCTCATTTGACTTTTTACAATATAATAATATTGTTTATTTCTACTCAACAAGGAAATTTTTTATGTTAATTTCCCTGTAATTGAATGTCATGTGGCTCTATGTTGAGATGGTTGATGATGATGATGATGAAAAATTCATCATGAAGATCTTTTGTGGGGACCCAAGCAGTTTGTCTTAGCATTGGTTCGATAACGAACCAACCTGGATACCCAATTGATATGGTAACTCAACCTTATTGTCGACATACCTGAGGAGTATTCTTAGAACCCAAAGAATGTCGACTAGCACCCATGAATCAACTGATAATTAGGGGGAGTGAATTCATGCATCCAGATACAATATCATAGAACATATTCACATATCTATGATAATAGTGGAAAAAAATATGCCATAGTAGATACATAATAATTGCAGTGATGTAGTTGAAAAGGTAGAGAAACAATCTCTATTAGAAATTTTCAACTACAAAGGTATACAAAACTAAAACAACCACTCCAACAGCTCAATGTGATGGTGTGTTCAAACTCCCACCATCTCACCAATAACTACCGGAAACCTAGATGATAAAAAACCCCACAATCTCACAATGATGGATTTTAATTTCCTGTATCAAAAAACATAACAAGTTCTATGCATCATCGAATGGTTTTATAAGATGTGAGGTGTTCGGCTAAATAGCTACTCACCCAGTTCTTCTACAATAACCTATATATAATAATGTATTATTTCACATTTTCTATGAATACAATGAAAGATATATATTTTATTAAATTTATATAAAAAACATGTAAGATGAATATAATTTAGAAATTTTCCACATTATCTACTAAAGCATGCAAAAAAATCACATGAATTGCATAGAAAAATATCAATAAATTTTTTTCAATTCACAGAAGGTATATTATTTCAAATCAAATCCATGCTAGTAAAAAAATAGTACAAGATAAATCATAAATGTTTTTCCAAAAGCACATGTAACATCAGTCAAACGATCACAACTGGTCAGGATATCTAGTACACTCATACCATGCATAGAAAATTATGCTTTTATATAGCATGTATATATATTCATTGATTCTATAGATGATAGGAACACAGAAAAATGTGTTCCTCGAATAGGTATAACAATTTTTTAAAAAGCCATAACTATGGAGTAGATGATATCCCTATGAGAAAACCGGCTGTAGTGGATGAGGCCAATTAATATACCTCCGAATTCTGTAACTATGTCATCCCATGTATATTTTGTTCTAAAAAATTTATCAAATATTCTTCTACAATCCCTTATTTCAAAATCATTTCCCAAAAACCAATTAATTTTTTTTTAAAAACATTTTCATTGGAAAAAGTAAGGGGAATCCAATATTTTAAAATAAAACATTTTCCGTACTGATTTTTCAATTCAATAAATCATTTAATTTCAATTATTAATAAATTTATCAAAACTGGATCAATATTGTTGACAAACATATGTTATTGATTAAAGCAACTCCCTCAATACATAAATCACACATGCACCAATGGAAACTATGAACAAGAAGAACACAACCACAATAATAGAGTCCATTGAACCCATTAAATATCAGTAAGTTTATTCAATTAAAAAAATTGTTCAATGAAGATGAAAAATCATAAAATAAATCAATAAAACATAACCATTTCACAAAAAAAACAATGAATTAGGAACCAAAATTATATCAAACTATCGATATTGAATGATATCAAGAAGTAACATTGTCACACATCAATGGATATAGAACCATATAGAAATAGGCATATTGATATATATGTAAAATAATAAAATGGAGGAATAGAAAACCCAATGAGGTGAATAAGATATTCATGTTTAACCAACATCAAGTGATGAGAATTGGATGGAGTTGAGTTTTTGGAAATCACAAGAGGGGAACATTACGTAGGGAGGGAAGGGGAGGGAAGAAGAATGGAATAATAACAATTCATGAAGCATCTTAAATTTCCAACTCCCCATAATTACATGATGTTTATCTCATTAGATGTAAATAAATCCATAAAGTCATTATACTCTTTAAAAATATCACTATTTTATTAAATCCACTATTTTTATCATTTCACATAATATAATATTTATACATAATTTAATCGTTCAGGTTGTGCACTCAATTCATGACATGATCTTTTTAGTCATTACATTTTATTTACTCTCATTTCATGTCATGTAAAAACCTATGAGATAGTGAAAATAGTATATTATTCCATGATAAACTCATAACACCATCAGAAATTTTCTAAATCGTGGAGAACCTTGAAATATCAGACACAAAAACACACACACACATATATATATATGTTCATTTATACCCATGATTCATTAAAAAATATAATAAACCATGAAACATTATTTATTTTTCCCAATAAATGATCTTCATCTTCTTGAGTTATATGATCGACCAAATTAAAGTGGAAATATTGTATTATGAAGAGAATTACGTGAAAGTGAAAAGATATGTTATAGACTCCCCACATTATGTCTGTCCATCCTCGAGTAGTCATGTTGAAGAATGAGGTCTTGATAAAAGGTGATGATACAATTCCATCATCAATGGTTCACATTCACATGTACTGTCAGAATCTGATCTCTACCTCTATAACCATCTTACCAATTAAATCAACTTCCATTCAATGAATTTATATTTATATTAAAAGATCATTACTTTTTCTCAATAATAGAAACATATAGATCTATACCAATCTCTTACAAAATTAGAACGTGAGAGGTGTCATGATGGTATTTACAGAACCGCGATAATTAGAAAACATCATGAATTTCTATCAACAAAACCTGAAATTCCAACTGATAACAATCCTTCCCAAGTCACCCAGTTACCTAAATTGGTCCAACAAATCTAATATCCAATTCCCATATTTTCAATTATTATAGTGGGAAAAATGAGGATAAAAAATTAAAAAAATTGATCCACCTACATAAAACTCAAATGTTTAACACAATTTATCTAAGAAAGACATATTTCTAATTTGTTATTTTAGTTAAAAAAGGAACATATCATGAATTCTAAATGATGCCTCAATAACCAAACATTTTCCTTCAAAACCATCACCCACCTCTTCCAAAAATTAACATGACCTATATTGGAGTCCATAAAAAAGTCTCCAATTGACCAACAATATTCAATGACTCATAACTATTGTTATTAGAAAACTAAACCATCCACATATAGATATACCATGATACATTGAAATCCATGATATAGGAACTGAGTATTTCCTATGGGATCTAAACTTAATGATCAATTTGAATGTCTTTTAATGGATTAGAAGTAGTAATCGAACTAAACTTCATCCCCATTTCCTCCAACAAACTCTAAAATAACATTGGAAAAAACATATGATCCATATCATAAACAATAGACCAAGGAACCTCATGTAACCCCACAATCACTTACATATAAAACATACCTAGATCTTCAACAATACTTATGTCCCAGATCAGAATAAAATAATCTAGCTTATTCAATTGATCAATCCCCACCCATATATAATTCCAAAATCATTGAGTTGATAGAAATCCTAAAAAATGGATATGGGTACATCATATCATTTTCAAACTAGAACTGGAAGTGGATGAAGAAAACCTAAATTTTGTAGATAATTTAAATTTATCTTCTAATTAGTGTAACAATGAGAGACAAAATTATCAATATCCCACATCATAACTAGATACTAGATTCATCGTCTAATTATTGTCCCATGAATAAATATAAAATTACAAAAATCAAGCTCCTCACTGATGCCTGGATGAATAATCTATTCCAAAATTAGGAATACCATATTATGAGGTGGACCATACATAAATATTTTCCAAAAAATATAGGGTTTCTTGAATTCAAATTAACTTATTATCCTTTTGTTGAATATACCAAACAATCTAATAGATATATGATGATAAATGAACAATGTTCAAAACCATTCCTAAATCATCATTATGTGCATCTTTAAGGTACTGAGAAAAATGGTTCATAACTTTACAATGAAACTTAGATTATAAAATATCTTATGGGGACAAATCAATACTAATTGTTTATTAAAAGAAATTAACATTCCAATGGGAATGGTTGATATCAATATAAAACTTATTAAGGTATTCCACCCATTAAAAATCAGATTGAAGTATTTATAGAAATTATATATCTCAAACATTTATTCTTATAAAATACTATGATCCATTCCCCAAAAATATAATTACACAAAAATATAATCCCATTCATAATAGTGAAAATTTAAAAATAATGAGTGGGTAAATTCATCTCATGAGTTATAAACTAAAATATTTTCAAGCTATATTGTGATCATATTTTATGAGAAAACATCCCAAACAAGATCCATATGCATCATTAAAAAACATAACCTTTATTGGTTGTTGGTGAGATTATAATAGTTATTTATTTCATAAGTATTTTTATTTCGTAGAAAACAGACTAAAACATTTCATACAATGTAAATTTCATCACATTATTAGAAAGATTAGTCAATTTTTATTCTTACTCTCCAAAATCATTAACAACCTGTCAATAATATCTATCATTTTTAAGGAATCTATAATTATCAAAAATATTCCATGGATCTTTCTACGACAAAATTTCCATCACCTCCTTGAAGTCAAATGATAATACATTTTTTTAATTAAGATACATTGTAACATCACTTATTAGTTCTAGAAATTTAATATTAAATGTTTTCAATATAAATATAGACTCCCCTATATTTCTATATGCTATCATAGATAGTTTTCATGATCACACTCAAATTTTGAATAATCAAATTTACCACATATAAAAACTAAAAAAAACATATCGAGATACTGATGGAATATCTAGTTCACAAAAGACATATAAAATCTCAGCAAAATTAGTCAAAACAAATAGCATCGACGTATATTTATTATGGACTTACACCATCATGTAATATATCTTTGGTATATCAAACTCCAATAATCTAATCTAATGTAAACTTGAATAAATATATATCATTAAAAATAAGTTTTCCACATTAATTTTTCCAAAAAAATCATACACACGAACCAATGATACATTTTATTTACAATTAAGCACTTCATGTTTGATTATTCCTTATACAATCAGATAAGAAAATCTCAATTCTTGAAAAGGTTTTTTTGCAAGCCAAGGTGAATAACTAAATTGAAAATAACCCTTCACAATCTAATCATCCAACTAATTCGTGATATCATTCAGCTCTGCTGGATCACTATGATAAAAAAATATCGAATGGGCAGTGTGTAAGGTAGTAGGTAAAACAAAAATTCTACTAAATTCTATAATATAAAAATAACATATAAGCACATTGCATGGAAATCATTTATGACTAGATCATAGATCCCACTCTTCCAAAAACACTTGTGGGCTCCCATCGGCCATTATAAATGACAAATAACAATGATAAAAATCAATTTCATTATGATGAGAAAAAAATCCAATCAATCAAGAATATGACATCAAATAGATTTAGACTGAGAATATGAAAATCAAAGAATAACTCCACATTAGCTATCAATAGTGCAGAACAAGGTAAAAAAAATTCACTTTCCTCATTCCAAGAGTTTTTAATATCTCCATAACAGTGGAAATTAGTCCCATTGGATTTATAAACATGTCAAAAAAACGATCATATATAAACAAGTGTGAATCTCTAGTATCAAAAATAGAAACCACTATTATTGATGGAATAATAAAGACACCTCTCACTATATCTACACTCGTATCTACATATACTTGAAATGAACATACAATGTCAAGTAACATGAGTCTTGATGCCTTTTTCATGATCCCTAATGTTTTTGAAGAATCATTATTTTTTATAGTAGCCTTTAAAGCTGATGACCCCTGACCAAATCGTAGAGTAGACATACCCTGATAGATACTTTGATGGTGACCATAATGTCCCCAATTGTTATAGATATTAGATGATGAAGGACAATAAGGGAATCTGTTTAACAATCCCAAAATAATAATAGGTTACATGTACAATAATAGAAAAAAATATTGGTGTTTAATAGTCCTGATATAGTAAAATTCTTCTAAAACTATGGTGTTGATTATAATACTTAATCTTCTTCCTTGGAGAATCACTAAATCATCCACTAGGTGGAATGTAATTGTCGTAATATCAAACTGTTGATGGCATATTCATCTCATCCATAAATGATCTATATACACTCAAAAAATGGTTCAATTGATTCTTCATAAGTAATTTTGATCTGATAACCAGTTACAAACCATGTTGGTACATCGAGGATTTCAGATGGTCATCCATTACAACCTATAGTTAAAAAATAACCTTCATAAAAAGATTGGTATATTCAGCGAAAAAATTCTATCCTCAGTAAAAATATTTTTTCTCTAGAGACATCACCATCATCAATTACTGTAGAAAAAACTAACGAAATAAATTATTCTTAAACCCCTTCTTATCCCAGCCCATGTTCTTATCTGAATGTACCATGTTTTCCAACCAATTTTTGTTGGGATACTAAATTCTAAACATTGAATACATCACCTTGATACTATCACGTTTCTAAATAATTATATACAAAGAGAACGACTCTCAAATTAACCTTGATAAAATTTGGATCAATGGGAAGATTCCCATTTTAATCATTAGCTACACCCTCCTTTAGAACTCAAAAAATACATGTAAGAGGCATATCGCTTCAAACCAAAGTACAAAAAATCATCAAATAGAAACTAATCTAAAAACATACCAAAAACATAATAAAAATTATAATTAACATAAAAACAAAAAATTGGAGACACACATCCCAACATCTCATGGTAACTTAAAATCCACCATAATAATACCTCAGACGTCACTCACTATAATCTACCTATGAAGTAATAAAATATTATCACCAGTCTACCAAATGTCCCTGAACAAGTACTCTTGAGAAAAAAACCTCAACCGACCCCACTAATTTAATTTTATATGAAACAATCATGGATACCCTCTTAATACTAGAATTTAACCCAATCACCAACATACCCAAAGTTAATTCTTGATCCCCATGGGTTGGAAAATATCACTCGAACATAATGAAACTGAAATGAAAAACTAAAGAAAAAACATGGAATTTATATAAAAGTTTAATAGAGATCAATGGAAGATATAAATATATTCCATTACATATACAAAACCCAAAAAATGATTCCACTAAAATTGTAGCAAACGAATCTGGAAGATATATTTTTTACTACAAAAGTTGAAAAACCAAAAATAGATACCACAATAGCTCTGTGGGAAATAATGAGAAAAATCCCCCCATATCACCACTGGCTACCTAAAACACATCTGAAAGAAAATAGTTTCATCTCATTAATTCACCTTCCATTTCCCTACATAAAATGACATTAAATGTTTTACGCACTTCTAATTGTGTATATAGGATGTGAGATGACATGATCAATAATATCTCACCTAGGTGTTCCATAACATGTTTGTGTAAAATATTCCATGTATAATAAATATTTATTAAAACAATGAATGATATATATTATGAATGTTTTATATCAAAAAAATGAAAAAATAATAATTTATTCATTTTAAATTTAACCCACTAAATAATGAATGTTTTAAGAATTTTAAACACAAATATCAAAGAAGATACATCAAATAAATGTTAGTATCAAATATAATATAAAATCCATTAATGTATAAAATATATAGTACTTTCCAAAGCATCCCAAATCTTTTAAAATTATAGGTATGTTCCCCCTAAAAATCAAACATGGCTAGTAACGCTAGGCCAATTATGCCTAACAAAGACAATAATGTACTCATAAAGCCTATATACATATTAATTAATTGTGTAGAGCACATTAACACAAAAAAAAGTGTAACCCCAATAGTTTTAAAATGTTCTTAAGAAATTATTCCTAATAGAAATAGTAAATCTTCATTTTAAATCCCATAAAAATTGGACAAGTGATATTAATACAACTTCCACCCAAGTACCAATGTATTCCCATGTGATCTCTTTTACAAACCAATTATGAAACATTTTTCTTCAAACCATGCTTCAAAAATAATTTCTAAAAATCCCAGTCCTAATGATTTGTAAAATTATTTTCATTTACCAAAACTATGGGAAACTATTTTTATTAATAACCTTTTCCAATATACCAAATCATAATCAATCAATCATGACATTTAATTTTAAAAATAATATATCAAAATTGGAGAAATGAAGTTCAACCCAAAATGATTAATATGGAAACACCTACATTAAAACATGGGTCACACATGCCCCAATGGAAACCACCAACAATAAGAGCCTATCCATGAGTATAGTGGTCATGGAATAAATCCACACATCTCTGAAATGATTAAATGTTTTTCAATTTTTTTTTCAAATAGGAAATTTCACAACATACCTCTATAATGACCACCTACTGAACTTTAATGAAAAAATAATCACCCCTGAAACATATAGAACAATATATCTTGAATGAAATCCCGAGATACATCCTCCCATATTAATTTATATAAAAATGTTGTGTAATAACTACAATATAATCGAAGGAAATAAACATATATTAAAAACCACTTAACTGGATATACTCAATGAAACTTCCCTTATAATACAAAAATATATGAAGTGATTCCAATAGAGATAAGGCCTCAAAATTCCCCTTAGGATATCTCTATGTGGAGAGGTTAGATAGATTCATATGAAAAAAGAAAATAGCTTTTTTCCAACACCCCAAATTCCCAAAGCATGATTATTAAAAATTGGTAAACCATTTAAAAGTTATGTAATTCATGGGGTCCATATATCGTAAAAACCCACCACCATTACATTAAATCTAAATTTGTTCCATTACACAACATTTAATAATTACAATGACACTACTAAATTAGGATGCATACTTAACTCATGAAATGAGGTTACTGAAAATTACATATCATATACTCTGAATACATTGATTGAAAATTCCTTCCAGAGAGTGAAAATATCTGATTAATACATAAATTACTCATTCCCCCATTATCATTCTCTGAATATAGGGATAATACCACAATTCAAATTATAAATTAATAACTATTACCCATTAACTCAAACAAATAACATCCCTAATCATTTTTTCAATTTCACCAAAACAATTCCCCATCACTAGGATTCCCCTGATGCACTCAATTAGAGAGGGAAAAAAATAATAAAAAGTGAATTACATGAATTATGGTAACAAGATGTTACATTTTCCTAACAATTGGATTCTATTTTGGGTGGTTATTGTTTAGCATTGATTGTGTGGAACAATCCTCTATGGATATTTCTTGTAACACCCCAGGTAAATAAAGAATATGACATTTTCACATTTATCCATGTTTGGAAATAAAATATTAATATAACTTTAAAGGGGACTCTATACTCAATGGAGTACCCAATACGCAATAATGAGTTTCTTGGGAATCTTACGTTGCACTCTAAACTAGTGTCAATCTTTTGATACTTATTGTTTCATAAAAACACGCTATTTGCTCTGACAGCGGGAATTTATTATGAAATTAATTTATGTAACCTATATTTTTGGAATTTTGTAAAATAGACATTATTTTTGAATTCAGAATATCATATATATCCTAGGGTGAATTTTTGGTAATTTTCTGAAAAACGTTAATTTTTTATGAATAGTGAAACCACTAAGTGGTAGTTAAAGAAACTGATTTTTCATTTAAATTAATCTTTACCACTTATGTGATTTGGATTTCAAAAATCCTACATACATTGTTTTCATTAAGAAGTAAAATGTGGTTCAATGGTATTAAAATAATTTTTTTGGTGAATAGTAACTTTTAAGTTTATTAATCGCGATTAGGGGTAAATAGTGTAATTTAAGGTAAAAATAATGTTTTAATAATATGAAATGACCTAGAAACAAGTCCTACCCTCATTGGATGTGTCATGGCCGACCAAGAAAATCTATGGGTCAACTTGGGGACCCCATGGAGCCACTTTTGTTGGAACAGGACATTAATACCTTTTATTTAAATTTAAAGTTAAAATGTCACAAACATGTGTTGTTTTACTAAAAAAATTTTTACACGGGGTTATAAAAGTCATATTTTTTAATATAAATATTAATTATAATGATAAATATATTTCCCACATCATGATTTTTTTTTTAATTTTTAGAAACAAAATAAATTAAATTATTTAGGACACCATGATGATGCATCGATTACCTCATTATTTAACGATTTAAATAAAATAAAAAATAATGTAAAATATAAGACCTACACTTGTAAAAAACCTATTGGATGGGTGGATTTCGAAACCTTATCACCTTATCATTTAAATATATCCTTTTGGTACCTTTAAAATATGAAATGCATTATATAATAAAGTAATATTTTATAACATTCCAAGAGTGCCCCTCCTCTCCTCTTATAAAAGTCACCCACCTCTACCACCCTACACACACCTCTCAAGCCTTTGGCTCGGACAACCCCTGCCAATTTCATCTCTACACATCCCTCTCTTAATCATTGAAGCCTCACCTTTGGGCAGAATCCTTTCCAAGGAATCCTTTGAGCTCAAATAAAAAATAGTTACCTGATTTAATGGTAATGTCTTCCCTTGTGTTCTTTTGATTTATTTTGCTTCTCCAAACCCATAAAATCTTTTTATTCCTTTATTTTTTAATAGAAACAGTATCTTAAATATACTATGATTCTGTTATGTGATGCATTAGATCTACACTTACACACACCTTCGTCTAATGGTTAAAGAACATACTGTTTCTGTGGATGGCGAATTTCTACCTCAAGAAATGATGATTGTTCAATCTCCTCTTAACACCTTTCATGGTGTCCATTATGATGTAACTATATTTTATATATGATTTATATGGTATTTATGTTTTCTATATGCTTCTGAATTTTATATTTAAATCATGCCTTTATGCTTTTCATGTTGTGCAAATGTGATAATTTCATACGAGGAAGTGTGGACTACCGCCCCCTCATGTGATGTGACTCGTTCATGCAATACATGGAATGTATAAATAATGAAATTAATGAAAATATGTGACCTATATAACATCTATATTATACTAGAATTATAATATATAGATCTATCAATCATTTTTAATTCCATTAATATGACAAATAAATTAAAGTAGCGTTCATGCGTACGTACGGCCTACCGTCTCCAGGAACGGTGCATTTCATTTCTTACCTCTAAATGATTATGTAATATTATAAATACATTTATATTCTGGATATATATGATATATATGATATCCAAATCATTAATATCATTCAGGATATAATGAACATTTGACCACATGAACAACATGTAATTGTAAGAAGTCCACTTTCGACTTAAGAACCAAAAATCGACAAAACAAACATTATTAACTTAAATGATTACATAATGTTTATAACATGGAAATAAGTGATATAAAAGGAATAATTAACTTGAAAAAGTATCTTGAGAAAGTAGAAATTAACTCAAGTATATTATTCAGGATGTTAAAGAATGATCGAGTCAAGTCGGACCCGAGGTAAGGGATCCAACCTCTCTCTTTCTTGTTAAGTACACTCTTTTATGTCCTTACTTTTAAGCTCATATTTATTATTATTGGGATGTTCTTTTATATTCATAAAACATTAATTTTTTTTTCATAGGATGAGAGACCCTATTTTCTCTCACCAATCCATTTTGGTAGTTTTGAGTGGCGTCGTTAGGCTGCTGAATTTTCGTAAGGGATCCAACCATTCTCTTTCTTTTTAAGTACACGCTTTTATGTCATTACTTTTAAGATAATCTTTCATATGATTGGTATTTTCTTTTATATTAATCCTACTGTAATTTTTATGTTCATATTATGAGAGACCCTATTTCCTCACACCAATCCATTTTGGAAGTTTTGAGTGGCGCTGTTAGGCTGCCGAATTTTCGTAAGAGATCTAACCTCTCTCTTTCTTTTTAAGTACTCTCCTTTGTGTAACTTCTTTTAAGCTCCTCTTTGTTATGATGGGGGGTGTTATTTTATATTCCTATTTCTTTATATTTTATTTTAATATGATTATATAACCTATTTGATCCCATCAATCCATTTTTTGATGTTTTAAGTGGTGCGATTAGGCTGTCGAGTATTCGTAAGGGATTTTTCATCTCACTTTTAGTCCCGTGAGATTTATGCTACATTTGACACCATTTACTTTGAGTTGTGTATGTACTTCCCATTATTATACTCTTTTTGTAACATAATTTCATTTATGGGTTTTTACATATTCATTGTATGACCCTTCTTCAATGGGGTGTACGTTTTGAAAGTTACCCAAGTGGGTAAGGGAACCTTTCGCCGTCCTTTTTTTAAAAGACTTCTTTTGTTATGTCTTTTAATTCACATACTATTATGTTGGGATATGTTCTTCTATATCCTTATTGATGTAAATTTTATTTCCAAGTGATGAGATACCATTGTATCTCTCATCAACTCTTTTTCTGAATTTTGAAGTGACGACATTAGGTTGTCGAATTTTTGTAAGGGAACTTCTTAACCCAATTTTGATTCATTGGGATAAATTTGTACTCCTTGAATATGTTGTTATATGAATATGTGTAAATGAACTCTAATTAGTGTAGTTTAATGTAAAAATAATGCTTTAATAAAATAAAATGAGCTTGAAACATGTCCTACCGTCATTGGTTGTGTCATGGCCGACCAAGACAAGTCATGGGTCAACTTGGGGACCCCATGGATCCACTTTGGTTGGGAAATGACATAAATTACTTTTTATTTAATGTAAAAGAAAAAATGACACAATCATAATATGTTTTACAAAAACAATTTTTACATGGGGTTATAAAGATCAGATTTTTGATTATAAATAGTCATTTGAAAGATAAAAATATTTCCTACATCATAGTATTTTTTTTATAATTTTTAGACATAAAATAAAATAAATTATATATGACATAATAATGATGCAGCGATGACATCATTATTTGACGATTTAAATAAAATAGAAAGATAATGTAAAATCTATGAACTATACATGTCCAAAACCAATTGGATGAGTGGATTTCGAACCCTTATCACCTTATCCACGAATTATATCAATGTGGGACCTTTTTAAACCGAAACACATTTTCAAATAAAGTAATATTTCTTTAATTTCTAAAAGTGCCCCTCCTCTCCTCTTATAAAAGGCCCCCACCTCTACCTCATTTCACACACTCCTCAAGCCTTTGGCTCGGCCAACCCCTACCCATTTAATCTCTCCACATCCCTCTCCTCATCCTAGAGGATTCCCTTTGGGCAGAAACCTTTCAAATGAAGCCTTTAGGCTCAAATCAAAAGGAGTTACACTTTTAAAGGTAATTCACTCTCTCATGTTCATTTGTTTTATTTTGCTTCTCCAAACCCCCTAAACTCTTTTTATTTACTTCTTTTGTTACAACACCAGTATCTGCAATATAGTAGGATGTTGCTATAAGATTTATTTGAGCTACACTCTAACACAACTACATCAAATGGTTAAAGAACATACGGTTTCCGTGGATGGAGAAATTCTACCTCCCGAAACGATGATTGTTCAATACTCATTTAACACCTTCAAAGGTGGCCATTATGATGTCACTATTTTTATATATTATATATTATATGTTTATGTTTTCATTAAGATTATGTTTTTTTCATTTTGGGAATACCTTTATGGTTTCCGTTATGGGTAAACACGATATCTTCATTTTAGGAAGTGCGGACTACCGCCCCCTGAAAGTGATTTGATTCGTTAATACCATATGTGGGACGTGTAAAGGATAAAGTTAATGATATTATATATGTTATTATACTGGAATTATAATATACTCTTATATCATTATGATTCCATTCCAGAAAATACGAAATAGAAATGGAAGTAGCGTTCATGCGTACGTACTGCTTACCGTCTACATGAACGGTGCATTTCATTTCTTACCTCTGAATGTGATGTAATATTATAAATACATGTACATTCTGAATATATATGATATATATGTTATCCAAATAATTAATTTCATTCTGGATATAACGAACCTTTGACCAAATCAACAACATGTAAGTGTAGGAAGTCTATTTTTGACTTAAGAACCAAATACCGACAAAATGAACATTATTAACTTAAATGAATAAATGATGTTCATAACATGGTATAAAATGAATAATGAACTTGAAAAAGGTTCATAAGAAAGTATAGATTAACTCAAGTTTATTATTCAGGAGATTAAAGAACGGTCGGGTCAAGTCGGAGACGAGGTATGGGACTTCGTCTCAATCTCCTTTCATTGAGGCATATTTTATTTTATACACAACTTTCTTTTATACAGTGTATAAACCCCTTTGACTTTTACGTTTATTCAAAATGAATCTTTTTTATACGAAGCGTTTACTAAACGACAAAAGGGAATGTTTTTGTCGCACGTATGCGGCGACAACGACTTCTCCGCCGTCATGACTATTATTTGAGTTTCGGCTTCCTCTTCAAGCCATACCTTCTTTTTAAAAGAAAAATAAATACCATGTTTTACTTTTCTTTTATTTTGGTATTAAAAATGTTTTTCACAATGTTTTTTGTGTTGTATTGATATCTTGTGATTGAAATGTGGAAATTTTATTTTTCCTTTATGCATGTTTTATGTGATACGATTATGTTATGGTTATTGGTCATTATTATGAAGACGGGTGGCTCCGTGATAAACTAAGGGCGGGTGAGGCCGATATAGCTCTCCAATGCATTGGGTAACATGAAGGAGTGAAACATTAAGGTTTCTCCGAAGAGATTTTAGGGAATATACTGTGATGGGTATTCCAAACGTAACCAAGAGGGTTACTCCCTACGTAAGAATGTTATGAATGCCTCAAGTTACCTTTATGTCTTATGATTTCTATGATTTACTCATGATTTGATGAGGTATGTTAATGTGCTTATGTTTTATGGGTAAAGTCTGATTTCACTCTTATGTATATATGTACCCATGTTTCCTTTCCATGTTTTTATAACCCATACTGAGCTTTTTATGCTCATCCCAAGTTTTTTTGAAATGTTTTTCACAGGTCAAGGGAAAGGTACATGATATGATTATAGTGTCAAGAAAGTTTCAAGAATGAATCCATGTTTTATTTTAAATATGTTTCCATTGATGGGAATGAAGAATACTATCTTTATGTAACCACTTTGTTTATATGTGGAATGTAATGAAAGTTTTATGATATCATTCTCTAAAACTCTAAACCTGAAATGATCCTCAATGTGTAATATTGTAATAACTCAAGATTAAGTAAGGTTTAAGGCTGGGGCCTTATAGTTGGTATCAGAGGTCGGTTTAGATAACTTTAGGAGTTAGAAATCTATTAAATGATTATCCAAAAAAAATTTCTTTGAAATCATATAGCATTTGAAGATTACCATGTTGCTTCATCTAAGACATGTTTGTTCAGAATGGATTTCCGCAGAGGAAACAGGGAAGCCATGCTAGGAAGGCATACAGAAGGAAATAACCTTCCGAATCAGCATCCTGAGATGGTCGGAATTGGAATTGAACAGTTTGTTGCAGTAATGGCGCAGTTGACTCAGGCTATAAATGGTGGTGGTATCCATGCACGAGATCAGCCAGATCAACCGCAGAGGAACATGTCAGTGGTGGAACATTTCATGAGGCAACATCCACCATCATTCAGAGGATCATCTGACCATGTGCTAGCTGAAGGGTGGATTAAAGCACTGGAGAAGATTTTTGATGTCATGGGGTGTTCAAACAATCAAAAGGTTAGTCTTTCTATTTACCGTTTGGAGGGTGAAGCAGATCAGTGGTGGTCTATGGTTAAAAATATCAGGGACGCCGATGAGATTGATTCTCTTGACTGGGATGAATTCAAAGGTATGTTTCTTGAGAAGTATTTTTCTAAGGCTGTTCGCCTTAGGATGGAAAAGCAATTCTTGTAATTGAGGCAAGAAGAAGGCTCAGTGGCTGCCTATGAAGAAAGGTTCACTCGTTTGGCAAGGTATGCTCCAAATTTTATCTGAGACCTTGATAGTAAAATCAATCGTTTTTACTCAGGATTAAAGCCAAAATATCGAAGGGCATTAGCTTCTCGTGAGTTTAAAAGTTATGAAAAGCTTGTTCGATGTGCTGAGAAGGTGGAAATGGATTTTGCTGATGACAAAGTGTTCTATAACAACTAGCAGAAGAAGAGATCGAGGTGGCAGGAGAAAGGTAATAATTCTTCAAAAAAGTCTGATGGTAAGAAAACTAAGTTTCCAGTTTGTGATAAATGTGGCAAAAGGCATGCTGGGGAATGTCTTCTGAATTCTGGAAAGTTCTACCGATGTGGTATGATGGGACATAAGGCTCGTTATTTCACTGAAAAGGATCAAGGTGAAGGTAAGAACAAATTTGATTTACAGTTAGTGAAATGTTATAAGTGCAATGAGATGGGTCACTATGCAAACGAGTGTCCGGCAAAGAGCTTGAGTGATGGGAAGCAGTTAGACTACAAGCAGAAAGGGGTGGTGAAATCCTTTGCAACTACTTCAGCAGATGTCGGGCCATCAAATGAAGTTGTATCAGGTACTTTGTTTGTTTTTTCAGATTATTCCAGTGTGTTGTTTGATTCTGGGTCTACACATTCTTTCATCTCTGAAACCTTTTCTAGTAAAATGGGAATACCATCTCAAGAAATGACTCCTGAACTTTTGGTAAAAACACCTGGGGGAAATGTTGAGGCAAAAAGAATTTATAAGAATCTTCATATCCTTATATGTGGAAAGAACCTACTTGCAAACCTTATTGTTCTACCTCTATTTGAGTTTGATGTTATCCTGGGTATGGATTGGCTCTCTATTTACCATGCTAAGATTGAATGTAGAGCTAAAGAAGTTTCTTTTCAGAAAGACTTTCAGTTTGTTTACAGGAATGAACCCTTACTTTTGATAACATATCAGGAGGCTGAGAAACTTGTAAAAGATGGAAACTAATGTTACCTTGCACACGTCGTTGAAAATAAAGGAACTGTTCAGATTAATGATGTGCTAGTGGTAAATGAGTATCCTGATGTTTTTCCTAATGAGTTTCCTGGAATAATACCAGATCGGGAAGTTGAGTTTACTGTTGACTTAGTTCCTGATGCTAAGCCAATTTCAAAACCCCCTTATCGAATGACACAAATTGAACTTTTAAAGTTGAAGGAGCAATTGCAAGATTTATAAGAGAAAGGATTCATTAGACCTAGCACATCACCATGGGGTGCTCTTGTTTTATTTGTTAAAAAGAAAGATGGTTCTATGAGACATTGCATTGATTATAGAGCCTTGAATAATATCACTGTTAAGAACAAATATCCTTTGCCTCATATCGATGATTTTTTTGATCAGCTCTAGGGAGCTCAGATTTTTTCAAAGATTGACCTGAGATCGGGGTACCATCAGCTGAAGGTAAAGGAGGCAGATATTACGAAGACCGCATTCAATACGAGATATGGCCATTATGAATTTGTAGTAATGCCTTTTGGGCTAACCATTGCACCTGCTGTATTCATGGACTTAATGAATAGAATTTTCCATGTATTCTTGGATAAGTTTGTGGTGGTTTTCATTGATGATATTTTGGTGTTTTCTAAAAGTAAAGAGGAGCATGAAAGCCATTTAAGGGTTATCTTCAAAACCTTAAAAGAAAAGAAACTGTATGGGAAATTCAGCAAGTGTGAGTTTTGGTTGCAACAAATTTCTTTCCTTGGTCACATTGTTTCTAAAGATGGAATAACTACTGATCCTGCAAAAACAAAAGTTGCGGAAGAATGGCCAAGACCCACAAATGTAACCGAGATTCGTATCTTCCTTGGTTTGGCGGGCTATTACTGAAGGTTTGTTAGAAATTTTTCATGGTTATCTAGTCCAATGACTAAGCTAACTCAGAAGGGTGTTAAGTTTATCTAGACAAAAGAATGTGATGATTGTTTTCCGGAATTGGAAAGAAGATTGGTGAATGCTCCAGTTTTGGCACTACCTTCCAGGAATGGTGAGTTTGTTATATACAGTGATGCTTCATTGAAAGGACTTGGTTGCGTCCTAATGCAGAATGATCATGTAATTGCTTATGCTTCACGACAGTTGAAAACTCGTGAGGTAAATTACCCTACACATTATTTGGAATTAGCTGCTGTTGTTTTTGCTTTAAAAATTTGGAGGCCTCATTTGTATGGAGTAAAGTGTGAAATATATACCGATCACAAAAGTTTAAAGTATATATTCACTCAGAAAGAGTTAAACATGAGACAAAGGAGATGGCTAGAATTAATCAATGATTATGATTGTACAATTCATTACCATCCGGGAAAAGCAAATAAAGTGGCTGATGCTTTGAGTCGAAAAAGTAATGCTTCATTAACAATGTTGCGTTTGGAACGTGATCCTTTGGTTAAGGATTTGATGAACTTTGGCATAGAAGTTGTTGGTGCAGGAAGTCCTTCTGTTCTGTTTCATGTATCAGTGAGATCATCTCTATCAGATAGAATCAAGCAAGCACAGAAGCAAGATAGTGAGTTGCAGAAAAAGGTAGAGCTGGTTCAGAAAGGTAAGTTTCCTGAATTCAACATTGATAATGATTGCGTTTTGAGATTTGGGAAGAGATTGTGTGTGCCTTGTGATTCACAGTTGAAGAGAGAGTTGTTATGTGAAGCTCATAGTTCTCCGTTTTCAGTTCATCCGGGCAGTACTAAGATGTATAGAAATCTGCGGGAGTATTACTGGTGGGATGGAATGAAAAGAGATATTGCTGATTTTACTGTGAAGTGTTTGAAATGTCAACAGGTTGAAGCAGAGCGGTAGTTACCGAAAGGGATGCTTCAGCCTTTAGCAGTGCCAGAGTGGAAATGGGAGAATATATCCATGGACTTTGTTGTTGGATTACCGAAGACATCTCGAGGTAATAATGCAATCTGAGTTATTGTTGATCGCTTGACCAAATCTACTCATTTCCTTGCTATATGAGATACTTTCTCTCTTGATCAACTTTCCCGTTTTTATCTTAAAGAGATAGTCATGTTACATGGAGTTCCTCTCTCCATTGTATCGGATCGTGATCCCAGGTTTACTTCTAACTTTTGGAAAGGCCTTTAGAAGTCGTTGGGTACTGAATTTAATTTTAGTACAACTTTTCATCCTCAATTAGATGGGCAGTCAGAGCGAACAATTCAGACATTGGAGGATATGATACGAGCTTGTTCTATGGACTATCAAGGAAGTTGGGACCAACATCTTTCTTTGGTTGAATTTTCATATAATAACAGTTTTCATTCCAGTATACAGATGGCACCATTTCAGGCATTATATGGGAAGCGGTGTCGAACTCCAGCTTTCTGGGATGAAGTGGGTGAATGAAAGTTGATGGGACTAGAATTGGTAGAAGAGATGGCAGAAAAAGTTCAGCTGATTCAGAAACACATGATAACAACTCAGAGCAAGCAGAAGAGTTATGCGGATAACCGGGGGAAGTATCTATCTTTCGAGGTAGGTGATCATGTTTTTCTCAAAGTATCACCATGGAAAAGTGTGATGAGATTTGGTAAGAAAGGAAAGTTGAGTCCAAGGTTCATTGGACCATACGAAATTCTGGAGAGAGTTGGATCAGTTGCATACCGAGTGGCTTTACCTCCAAGTTTATCTCAGGTACACAATGTTTTTCACGTTTCGATGTTGAGAAAGTATATGCCAGATGCATCTCATGTTTTGAGTCCAGAGGTAGTTCAGCTGGAAGAGAACCTATCTTATGAGGAACAACCGGTCCAGATTCTTGACCACATGGTGCAAGTGTTACGGAATAAGGTGATTAATCAGGTAAAGGTTTTGTGGAAAACCCACATGATTGAAGAGGCAACATGGGAATCTGAAAATGCAATGAGGGATAAGTACCCCCATTTATTCGATAAGTAAATAAATTGCGGGGACGCAATTTTCTAAAGGGGGGAAGGATGTAACATCCCAAGTAAGTAATTAATAATATATATTTTTATCTATGTCTATTATTGATTAAGATAGTGTTTTAGAGGCTTAAAATGAAAATAAATCCAATCTTAAGCATGGAATACACTAATATTCTTAAAATATTGTTTTACTGCCTTATGATGGAAAACACTTTTTAAATCTATCTTTTGACAATTTTATAAACTATGTTTGTCAAAATAAATTTATTCTTTATTATTGGAACATCAAAATTTACTTTGTGTGAATTTTGGGTATTTTTCTGACAATGTTCATTTTTTAATGAATAGTGAAAAATACTGCATTTTACATCAAAACTGCTTTTTAATCTAATTTATTTATATGATTAGATTATCTTTTGAATTGGTCTTAATGTGTAATATTAATATATTTTTACCATTTAATCCAATGGTGGTCATTGGAATCAATTTCACTTTGAAATTAGACTCAAACTAGTGTCAATCTTTTGATACTCATTGTTTCATAAAAACACGCTATTTGCTCTGACAGCGGGAATTAATTATTAAATTAATTAATGTGACTTATATGTTTTTAATTTTGTAAAATAGACTTCATTTTTGAATTTTTAATATCAAATATATCTTAGGGTGAATTTTTGGTAATTTTCTGAAAAACTTCAATTTTTGAGGAATAGTGAAACCACTAAGTGGTACTTATAAAGACTGATTTTCTGTTTAAAGGAAATTTTTCCATCATTGTGTTTTGAATTTCAAAAATCCAACATACATGGTTGTCATTAAGAAGTAAAATGTGGTTCAATGAGATTATAATAATTTTTTGGTGAATAGTAACTTAATAAGTTCTTAATCGCGATTAGTGGTAATTAGTGTAGTTTAAGGTAAAAATAATGCTTTAATAAAATAAAATGAGCTTGACACATGTCCTACCCTAATTGGTTGTGTCATGGCCGACCAAGACAAGCCATGGGTCAACTTGGGGACCCCATGGATCCACTTTGGTTGGGAAATGACATAAATTACTTTTTATTTAATGTAAAAGTAAAAAGGACACAAACATAATATGTTTTACGAAAACATTTTTTACATGGGGTTATAAAGATCAGATTTTTGATTATAAATAGTAATTAGAAATATAAAAAGATTTCCTACATCATATTATTTTTTTTATAATTTTTAGACATTAAATAAATTAAATTATATATGACATAATAATGATGCAGTGATGACATCATTATTTGACGATTTAAATAAAATAGAAAGATAATGTAAAATCTATGAACTACACATGTCAAAAACCAATTGGATGAGTGGATTTCGAACCCTTATCACCTTATCCACGAATTATATCAATGTGGGTCCTTTTTAAACCGAAACACATTTTCAAATAAAGTAATATTTTTTTACTTTCCAAAAGTGCCCCTCCTCTCCTCTTATAAAAGGCCCCCACCTCTACCTCATTTCACACACTCCTCAAGCCTTTGGATCGGCCAACCCCTGCCAATTTACTCTCTCCACATCCCTCTCCTCATCCTAGAGGATTCCCTTTGGGCATAAACCTTTCAATGGAATCCTTTAGTCTCAAATCAAAAGGAGTTACACTTTTAAAGGTAATTCACTCTCTCATGTTCATTTGTTTTATTTTGATTCTCCGAACCCCCTAAACTGTTTTTATTTACTTCTTTTGTAACAAAACCTGTATCTTCAATATACTAGGATGTTGTTATAAGATTTATTTGAGCTACACTCCCACACAACTACATCAAATGGTTAAAGAACATACGGTTTCCGTGGATGGCGAAATTCTGCCTCCCGAAACGATGATTGTTCAATACTCATTTAACACCTTCAAAGGTGGCCATTATGATGTCACTATTTTTATATATGATATATAATATGTTTATGTTTTTCTTAAGATTCTGTTTTTTTCATTTTGGGCATACCTTTATGGTTTCCATTATGGGTAAACACGATATCTTCATTTTAGGAAGTGCAGACTACCGCCCCCTGAAAGTGATTTGATCCGTTAATACCATATGTGGGATGTGTAAAGGATAAAGTTAATGATATTATATATTTTATTATACTGGAATTATAATATACTCTTATATCATTATGATTCCATTCCAGAAAATACGAAATAGAAATGGAAGTAGCGTTCAAGCGTACGTACGGCTTACCGTCTCCATGAACAGTGCATTTCATTTCTTACCTCTGAATGTGATGTAATATTATAAATACATGTATATTCTGAATATATATGATATATATGTTATCCAAATCATTAATATCATTATGGATATAACGAAACATTGACCAAATTAACAACATGTAAGTGGAAGTAGTCTATTTTTTACTTAAGAACCAAATACCGACAAAATGAACATTATTAACTTAAATGATTAAATGATGTTCATAACATGGTATTAAACGAATAATGAACATGAAAAAGGTTCATAAGCAAGTAGAGATTAACTCAAGTTTATTATTCAAGAGATTAAAGAATGGTCGGGTCATGTCGGATACGAGGTATGGGACTTCGTCTCAATCTCCTTTCATTGAGGCATATTTTATTTTATACACATCTTTCTTTTATACGGTGTATAAACCCCTTTGAATTTTATGTTTATTCAAAAGGAATCTTTTTTATACGAAGCGCTTACTAAACGACAAAAGGGAATGTTTTTGTCGTACGTATGCGGCGACAACGACTTCTCCGCCGTCGTGACTGTTATTTGAGTTTCAGCTTCCTCTACAAGCCATACCTTCTTTTTAAAAGAAAAATAAATACCATGTTTTAATTTTCTTTTATTTTGGTATTAAAAATGTTTTTCACAATGTTTTTTGTGTCGTATTGATATCTTGTGATTGAAATGTGGAAATGTTATGTTTCCTTTATGCATGTTTTATGTGATACGATTATGTTATGGTTTTTGGGCATTATTATGAAGACGGGTGGTTCCGTGATAAACTAAGGGCAGGTGAGCCTGATATATCTCTCCAATGCATTGGGTAACACGAAGGAGTGAAACGTTAAGGTTTCTCCGAAGATATTTTTGGGAATATACTGTGATGTGTATTCCAAACGTAACCAAGAGGGTTACTCCCTACGTAAGAATGTTATGAATGCCTCAAGTTACCTTTATGTCTTATGATTTCTATGATTTACTCATGATTTGATGAGGTATGTTAATGTGCTTATGTTTTATGGGTAAAGTATGATTTCACTCTTATGTATATATGTACCCATGTTTCCTTTCCATGTTTTTATAACCCATACTGAGCTTTTTATGCTCATCCCAAGTTTTTTTGAAATGTTTTTCACAGGTCAAGGGAAAGGTACATGATATGATGATAGTGTCAAGAAAGTGTCAAGAATGAATCCATGTTTTATTTTAAATATGTTTCCATTGATGGTAATGAAGAATACTATCTTTATGTAACCACTTTGTTTATATGTGGAATGTAATGCAAGTTTTATGATCTAATTCTCTAAAACTCTAAACCCGAAAAGATCCTCAACGTGTAATCTTGTAATAACTCAGGATTAAGTAAGGTTTAAGGCTGGGGCCTTATATGGTAGGTAATATTTTTTTCTTTTATTTACCATACGAGGTACTTTTTGAATTTTACAACAAAAGTACGAGGAGAATGTTTTTTTAACTTATATTACATGAATAGATTTTTACAGTTTCATAACGCCTTATTTTCATGATGTTTACTCGAAATGATTTCATGGTTATTTTTAATAAAATACTTTTCTGAAAAAATGTCAAGGAATTTTGTAAAAAGAAAATGATTTTTAAGAAGAATGTATATTTTCCTCAAGAGTTCTTTTCAAGTGTTTTATCAAAACCATTTTCAATCTAAGATAACATTATTTCATATGTGTATATTTCAAGAATATTGTCTCTATGATTTACATGGTTTCACTTTTATTATGATGAAATGATATACATTTTTTTATATGGATTATGTTATGATGGTATGATGTTTATGAAACCAATTTTTATTCTTTGGGTTGTGATTAATGATTTAATGTTTATGTTGTGTCACAAGTAAGAATGATTTCATTATGAGATGGGTGGGACCTATATCTCACTCCAATGCATTGGGTACAGATTTAGATCTCATGAGATAGACATAGCTGGAACAGTATGTTAATCTGGTTCAGTGTTACAAGACTGGAACGAGGAGTGAACTCTATTCAGAAAGGGAAATTGTCCACTAAGATGGTCTTGGCAGTAATTCTTTGGCTACTATGGAAATCATATCATGTGCTTAACGTTTTCCCACAATTACAAGTTTCATTTCGAAGCTATTTTATCATGATTTATGTTCCATTATGATCTATGCCTTATGTACTGTCATGTTTTATGTCATTGATCAATATCATTATGTTTAAACATTATGTTCATGTTTTTATGATCAAATGTATGTGGTTTTGTTTTATTTTCTCCATTCTTACCCTTACTGGGAATTTGAGTTCACCCTTTATATGTTTTCTTTTCCCTAGGACATAAAGAAATATTTTAGGTAAAAAATAGAAGATCTTAATGGGAGATATTGAAGATCTTTCACCATGATTAGAAGATTATATACCAAGTTTCCATGGACACTAAACAATTTTGGTCCATTGGTGTCTGTTTTTGTTGTTTATTATATATTCCGCAAAATTAATGTAATGTCTATGTACGTAAATCTTTGGGTCTCTACAGTTGGTATCATAGGAATGGTTTAGTCAACCTTTGGAAAGTAATATGTTAGGACTTTAGTGAAATCCCTAGAGATATTTCTAAGTTATGTCTAGGGATGTCTCTAAGGTTAAATAAAAGTATAGGATATAATTCTAGGATTACGGTATCAATCATAGAATTAGACCTATGATGTTAGATATTGGAAGTACTCCCATTTATTATGTTGTTTCCCTAGCATGATTTTTTCCCCTTACACTATAATTTTTTGGTTTTAGATGATTGATGGAACCCGAAGGAATCCTGTTGATCAATGTAATGGGAAATGAAATGATTGTCCTCCTGAACAAACCAATGTTATTATAGATGGAGTACAAAATATTATTTATATACTTACACAAGCTATGAATCATTCTGGACTACCAAATGAGTAGATAAGGGAATAATATTCTATTGAGTTCTTCATGAGGCAATGTCCAGCTTCTTTCCGTGGGTCTTCTGATCTACTTGTTGCTGAACAATGCATCAGTACCATTGAATAGATATTTTCCATAATTCGCTATTTAGAGTATGAAAAATTCATTTTGGTTGTTTTCAATTTAGAAGATGAATAAAACTAGTGGTGGACTCAAATTAAGAATACAAGGCCCCAAGATGACATTGAATCAATGGAATGGGATGAGTTGAAGAACTTGTTTTTCAATTAGTACTTACCTCTTATTCTTCGAACAAAGATGGAAAACGAGTTCCTTGAGCTTATGCAAAAGGATGCTGAATCTGTTGGCATATAGGAGGAGAATTTTTCACGGATTGAAAGGTATGCATCTGGATTTATCATCCATCCTGAAGCCAATGTTGATCGATTATTCAGTGGCTTAAAACCAAGTCTTAAAAGGGAATTAGCTATAAGAGATGTCATTAGCTATGATGAAATTGGGTGTTGAGCTATCAAGGTAGAAATGGATGTTGGTGTGACATATCCATCTCATGGTTTTGACAGGAAACTAAATATGGAGTTCAAAGGGAATTATCTGAATAATGGTGAAAATAAGATGAATGTTTCTTCATGCTCAAAGTGCAGAATGAAACATGGTGGATATTGTCTTAAATGAATTAGAAAATGTTTTATGTGTGGAAAAGAAGGTCATCGATCAGATGAGTGTCGAAGTAATTGAAAAAGGGTTTCTAATGGTGTGAATAAATAAATGTTAGCTGTGAACGCACCACCAACACTTCTATGCTTCAAGTGGAAGGAAATGGGGCATTATGTTAATCAATGCCATAATCCAAGGGTTAATGATGATCAATGTGTGCAAGCTCTTATGGAAAAGGATAAATGGAAGTCACATGCGATCAATATTTGTGATATTGTGTAATGATTAAGTTTTTATGTAATTGGATTTCATTTATTATCATGGAATCACATTTATGTTATCGTGGAATATTGTAATATTAATGTATTGGATCATTGAGGTTTTAAATAATTTTATGGTACCAATAACCTTGAAAAGTGATTGAAATATTTTTGAAAAGTAGTTGAAATGCACATAATTAAGTGATAAGGAGAAAATAATATATATGATAGTATTCATGAGCTCATGAATGATATAAGGAAAAAGTTATATCGTGGTTTGGGAATATAGAATTTTTAGATTTTGGTGTGTGGAAAGAGTTAACATTTGACAGCATTCATGTTTTCACAAAAGTTTAAGGGGTATTTATTTTTCAAGAGAATACATGATTAATGTATAAGGCCCAAGCCTTAAACCTTACTTAATCTTGATTTATTACAAGATTACACATTGAGGATCTTTTCAGGTTTAGAGTTTTAGAGAATTAGATCATGAAACTTGTATTACATTCCACATTTAAACAAAGTGGTTACATAAAAGGCAGTATTCATTCTTCCAATCAATGGAATCATATTGAAAATAAAACATGGATTCTTTCTTGACACATCCTTGACACTATCATCACATCATGTACCTTTCCCTTGACCTGTGAAAAACATTTCAAAAACATGGGATGAGCATAAAAAGCTAAGTAAGGGTTATAAAAATATGGAAAGGAAACATGAGTTCACATACACATAAGAATGAAGTCATACTTTACCCATAAACCATAGGCACTTTAACATACCTCATCAAATCATGAATAAATCATAGAAATCATAAGACATAAAAGTAACATGGGGGATTCATAACATTCTAACGTAGGGAGTAACCCTCTTGGTTACGTTTGGAATACCCATCACAGTATATTCCCTAAATCTCTTCGGAGAAACCTTAACGTTTCACTCCTTCACGTTACCCAATGCATTGGAGAGCTATATCGTGCTCACCCGCCCTTAGTTTATCACAGAACCACCCGTTCTTCATAACAATGCCCAAGATCCATAAAATAATCGTATCACATAAAACATGAATAAAGGAAACATATCATTTCCACATTTCAATCATAATATAACATTTTAGGATATTGAAATAACGAATCCATTAAAAAACCATTTTCAAAACCATTTAAAACATTTAATAAAGAGATTTTTGAATCAAAGTGTCCCATACCACCTTGAAGCTTTTTTCATTTTCAACCATTAATATCCCTATTAATAAATCTTTAAAACCATTTTTAAAACATGGATATTAATAAGAACAAATAATTAAAACATTTAAAGTGATATTTTGGTTAAAGGGGTTTTACCAAAATTAGTGACACTTGAATACAATAATTGAGGAATAACATTTAATCAGAACTTTATAATATCATGAAAATAAATGGATTCATGATATTATATTCCAAAAGACAATACATACACTATATATGAGTGAATTGGTGCATAACAACAATGATGTCTCAATAGAGATGTAAAATGTGATGAAATCCCTTATAAAGAATGTATCCTTAAATTAAGGATAAATCAATCTCAAAATTATGTGTGAAAAATATAAATACACCCAATATAATTGGATATTAAGTGTAAAACAATAAAAGGTAATTCACACATATTAAAAGGATTACATATTCAATAACTACATGTTGAACCCAAAGAAATCAAAATTGGGTTAAAAACTTCCCTTGGTAAAATTTGACAGCCTAACAGCGTCACTTCAAGAATTCAAAAAATGAGTTGAGGAGAGATAAAAAGGGAATCTAATCACTTGGAAATAAAATTTACATCAATCAGGATATAGAAGAACATATCCCAACATAATAGTATGTGAATTAAAATACATAACAAATTAAGTCTTTTAAAAAGAGGAGGGTGAAAGGTTCCCTTACCGACTTGGGTAACTTTCGAAAAGTACACCCCATCGAAGAAGTGTCATACAATGAATATGTAAATACCAATAAATGGAATTATATTACAAAAGGATAGTAATAATTGTCAGTACATAAACCACTCAATGGAAATTGTGGAAAATGTAGCATAAATCTCACGGGAATAAAAGTGAGATGAAAAATCCCTTATGAAAACTCGGCAGCCTAACGGCGCCACTGAAAACATCCAAAATGGATTGATGAGAAGAAATAGGGTATCTCATCATATTACCATAAAAATTAAAGTGATAGGAATATAAAAGAACATCCCCCATCATAACAAAGGGGAGCTTAAAAGAAGTGACATAATGGAGAGTACTTAAAAAGAAAGAGAGAGGTTATATCTCTTACGAAAATTCGGCAGCCTAACGACGCCACTCAAAACATCCAAAATGGACTGATGAGAGAGAATAGGGTTTCTCATCATTTGAAAATAAAAATTACAGTAAGATTAATATAAAATAACATCCCAATAACAAGAAAGACGAGCTTTAAAAGGAATGACATAAAAGATTGTACTTAAAAAGAAAGAGAGGAGTAGGATCCCTTACCTCGGGTCCGACTTGACTCGATCATTCTTTAACGTCCTGAATGATAAACTTGAGTTAATTTACACTTTATTAAGAACCTTTTTCTAGTTCATTATTCCTTTTAGATCACTTATTTTCATGTTATAAACATTATGTAATAATTTAAGTTAATAATGTTTGTTTTGTCGATATTTGGTTCTTAAGTCGAATGTGGACTTCTTACAATTACATGTTGTTCGTGTGGTCAAAGGTTATTTATATCCAGAATTAAATTACTGATTTTCATTGCATATATATCATATATATCCAGAATATATATGTATTTATAATATTACATAATCATTTAGAGGTAAGAAAAGAAATGCACCATTCAGGGAGACGGTAAGCCGTACGTACGCATGAACAATACTTTTCTTTCTTTGTCATATTAGTGGAATTAAAACTAAATGAGAGGTATGTATATTTTAATTCCAGAATTATTTTCATCATTTAGATGTATCATTCATCACATATATCCATTATATACATGTACTTATAATAGTACATTACATTTGGGGATAAGAAATGAAATGCACCGTTCAAGGAGACGGTAAGCCGTACGTACGCATGAACGCTACTTTCATTTCTATCTCATACATTAATGGAATGAAATAATAGTGATATATAGGTATATTATAATTACAGTATAACATCATATATAATAACATTAAATCCATCCTTTATACGTCCACGTATGGCATTAACGAATCACATCACTTTGAGGGGGCGGTAGTCCGCACTTCCTAAAATGATGATATCACATATACCCATAATGGAAGCCATAAAGGTAAGCTACAAATGAAAAATACAGAAGTTTAAGTAAAACATAAACATATTATATGTCATATATAAATATAGTGACATCTTAATGGCCACCTTTGAAGGTGTTATATGAGTGTTGAACAATCATCGTTTCGTGAGGCAGAAATTCGCCATCCACGGAAATAGTATGTTCTTTAACCATTATATTTAGGTGTGTGTAAGTGTAGCTCAAATCCTTATTATAAAAACATCCTAGTATATTTAATATACTGTAGTTGTTACAAAATAAATTAATAAGAAGAGTTTAGGGGGATGGAGAGGTAAAATAAAACAAATGGACTCAAGTGAACACATTACCTTAAAATCGGGTAACTCCCTTTGAATTGAGCTCAAAGGCTTCCTTGGGAAGACTTCTACACAAAGTGAGGATTCCAGGAGTAAGAGAGGGATGTCTAGAGACAAAATGGGCAGGGGTTGGCCGAGAAAAAGGCTTTGGGGGTGTGGGTAAGGAGGTAGATGTGGGGGCCTTTTATAAGAGGGGTGGAGGGGCACTTTTGGAAAGTAAGCAAATGTTACTTTATTTGAAAATGGAATTCGGATTTAGGAGGTCCCAAATGGATTTGTTTCGAGGATAAGGTGATAAGGGTTCTAAATACACTCATACAATAGGTTTTGGACATGTGTAGGTCTTAGATATTACATTATCTTTCCATTTTATTTAAATCGTTAAATAATGAGGTCATCGCTGTATCATCATGATGTCATAAATAATTTAATTTATTTAATGTCTAAAAATTAAAAAAAAAACTATTATTTAGGAAATCCTTTTATCTTTCCAATGAATATTTATAGTCAAAAATATGATTTGTATAACCCCATGTAAAAACTGTTTTAGTAAAACATTTCATGTTTGTCTCATTTTTACTTTAACTTTAAATAAAAAGATATTAATGTCATTTTCCATCCAAAGTGGCTTCACGGGGTCCCCAAGTTGACCCATGGGTTGTCTTGGTCGGCCATAACACATCCAATGAGGTTAGGACATGTGTCAAGTTCATTTCATATTATTAAAACATTATTTTTACCTTAAACTACACTAATTACCTCTAATAGCGATTAAAAACTTAATAAGTTACTATTCACCAAAAAATTATTTTAATCCCATTAAACCACATTTTACTTCTTAATGACAACCATGTATGTCGGATTTTTGAAATTCAAAACACAAAGGTGGCAAAATTTTCATTTAAACGGAAAATTAGTTTTTATAAGTACCACTTAGTGGTTTCACTATTCATCAAAAATTGAAGTTTTTCAGAAAATTACCAATAATTCACCCTAAGCTATATTTGATATTCCGAATTCAAAAATGAAGTCTATTTTAAAAAATTGAAAACATATAATTCACATTAATTAATTTAATAATTAATTCCCGATGTCATGACAAATAGCATGTTTTTATGAAACAATAAGTATCAAAAGTTTTACACTAGTTTAAGTCGGATTTCAAGGTGAAATTAATTCCAACGACCACTATTGGATTTAATGGTAAAAATATATTCTAGTTCTACTTTAAACCCAATTAAAAAGATAATCTAATCATATAAATAAATTAGATTAAAAAGAGGTTTTGAATTAAAATAAAACATTTTACACTATTCATTAAAAAAATGAACTTTATCGGAAAGATACCAAAAATTTACACAAAGTAAATTTTGATGTCCTGATTCTAAAGAAGAGTTTTACTTGGTACAAATAGAATTTATAAGAGTGAACAAAACTATATTTAATGACGGTTCGCCATCAAAAGGCGATAAGTGAACCTTTAGTGAAAACCAGGGCATATACGCCTAAAATTGAAAGCTTTCCATATTTTAAGCCTTTATCCTGCATTGGATAAATGTAAAAACATTTAAAAACATATATAATCATATTTTAGTTGTTTCTATTCATTCCCGCCAATAAAATGGCTACATGTAAACTACCATTTAAAATAATATTATTTTATTATTAGAGTGCAACGTATGCTTCCCAAGAAACTCGTTGTTGCGTGTTGGGTACGCCATCGAGCATAGATTGCCCTTTAAAGTCATATTAATATTTTATTAACAAATATGGATAAATATGAAAATGTAATATTCTTTATTTACCTAGGGTGTTACATCCTTCCCCCCTTTTGAGAATTGCGTCCTCGCAATTTTAAAATTGGGCTTGGAAACATCCTTGAAAGTCCCACATCGGAAGAAGAGTCGGTAAAACAATCACTTTAAAATAAAGAAAGATAAGTACAAAGGTCACCCGGGTTAACCCATACTAGGATTCTAAGTATGAAAACATGGACATAGAGGAGAAAACATAGGGTCGTGTTCTGATGAATAGTGATAGAAAACATGTTTAGGAGAAAGTTAACCATGAGAAAATCACAAACTTGTGATGGGTTAAACGGTATTCGATTCCCCAGTAGGGAAAGTTAATAGACAACATTTTTGTTTTAAGATACCTTTTATTGGGGAATTTATTCATAAGAAAACATAATCACTTATCATGTTGACATTCAACTTTTATTATATTCCTTACACAAACTCATATTTTCTCCAAAAGGTGAGTATTTAGGAAGACTTGTTCAGATTAAGAGTACTATAATCAACTTTTAGAGAATCACCTAATCCCCAAAAGAGAACTATATACTTCCCATGTCTTTAGACTTTAACCAATACCAAAACCAAAAAGGCTAGTACAAGATCAGATAATCTAGAAAAGGATAACCCTTTATAAAAATAAAATCTATTCTTAACCTCCAAAATATTTCCAACAAAACCCAAAGTTCAACGAGGACCATTAGATAAACAATTTGTCCATAAAATTCTTCAAAGTAAACCAATCTATGATTGAAACCCAAATATTTGAAGGATTTAGTCACATAGTCTTCCAAGTTAAATCGTAACATTTATCTCCAAACAACATCAGTTGCTCCTAAAGTCTCGTATTGAAAAGTAATTAACCTAATCACATATCCTCCATGATAGGTTAATCATTTTCATTTATAACCCAAAATCAACTTACTCTTAATTCATAAAATCATATAACTAAAGGAATCAGTCAAACTAACCAGGGACTTCATGTAGTCCAGTGGTAGGCGATAAATACCAGTCACACTTTGGTTGTGGGTTCGATTCCCAAAGCCTTGTCCGACGCGACGGGTTGTCACACGGTCTGTGTGTTGTACTTTTTCCAAAACAATATAATTCTCAAAACATTCCTCAAAAAGGGATAAAATCATCAAAAATAACCATAACATAATTTAACCTCAATTTTATCTCATGCCTTTCACTTCCATTATAACATATAGTAACCCATAATTACCTCAAAAGTAAGGATCATATAAACTCTAATGGTTACCATTATAATTATTACCTGAACTTCCACATCGAGTGGTCATCTCGTACATGATGCATTAAATATCATACCAAGGTTCAAGTGGTTGATCATGACTCCTTGATAGTTTGTTTAGAACAACCACAAGTTTCCTCATTGAATCCCCCATTTTATCTAGTATCTTAATCATAGAACCACCACAGTTTCCTTCAAACCTGTTGTCTCTTTGGTGCCTGCTAGATCCATCCATTCACTAAAAATAGAAATGTCAGTGTGACTATATCAACAAAACCATCATGTACTAATGAGGAAGGTAAACACTAATATATACTTACTCATTCACTTTATCTAAAACCAGGACTCTTTCTGAAATCCTAACCATTATGGTAATGTCACTTATGCTTAAAGAATACCCTAACCTCTAAAGTTATCTAAACCGACCATTGATACCAACTATAAAGCCCCAGCCTTAAACCTTACTTAATCTTTAGTTAATACAAGATTGCACATTGAGGATCTTTTCAAGTTTAGAGTTTTAGAGAATTAGATCATGAAACTTGTATTACATTCCACATTTAAACAAAGTGGTTACATAAAAGACAGTATTCATTCTTCCCATCAATGGAAACATATTGAAAATAAAACATGGATTCTTTCTTGACACATCCTTGACACAATCATCGCTTCATGTACCTTTCCCTTGACCTGTGAAAAACATTTCAAAAACTTGGGATGAGCATAAAAAGCTCAGTAAGGGTTATAAAAATATGGAAAGGAAACATGAGTTCACATACAAATAAGAATGAAATCATACTTTACCCATAAAACATAGGCACTTTAACATACCTCATCAAATCATGAATAAATCATAGAAATAATAAGACATAAAAGTAACTTGGGGAATTCATAACATTATTACGTAGGGAGTAACCCTCTTGGTTACGTTTGGAATACACATCATAGTATATTCCCTAAATCTCTTCGGAGAAACCTTAACGTTTCACTCCTTCGCGTTACCCTATGCATTGGAGAGCTATATCGGGCTCACCCACCTTTAATTTATCACGGAACAACCCATTTTTCATAACAATGCCCAAGAACCATAACATAATCGTATGACATAAAACATGAATAAAGGAAACATAACATTTCTACATTTCAATCACAATATAACATTTTAGGATATTGAAATAACGAATCCATAAAAAAAACCATTTTCAAAACCATTTAAAACATTTAATAAATAGATTTTTGAATCAAAGTGTCCCATAAGACCTTGAAGATTTTTACATTTTAAACCATTATTGTACATATAAATAAATCCTTAAAACCATTTTTAAAACATGGATATTGATAAGAACAAATATTTAAAACAATTAAAGTGATATTTTGGTTAAAGGGGTTTTACCAAAATTAGTGACACTTGAATACAATAATTGAGTAATAACATTTAATTAGAACTTTATAATATCATGAGAATAAATGGACTCATGATATTATATTCCAATGGACAATATATACACCATATATGAGTGAATTGGTGCATAACAACAATGAAGTCTCAATAGAGATGTAAAATGTGATGAAATCCCTTATAAAGAAGGTATCCTTAAATTAAGGATAAATCAATCTCAAAATTATTTGTGACAAATATAAATACACACAATATAATTGGATATTATGTGTAAAAAAATAAAAGGTCATTCACACATATTCAAAGGATGACATATTCAATAACTACATGTTGAACCCAAAGAAATCGAAATTGGGTTAAAAAGTTCCCTTGTTAAAATTCGACAGCCTAACGACGTCACTTCAAGAATTCAGAAAATGAGTTGATGAGAGATAAAAATCCAATCACATCACTTGAAAATAAAATTTACATCAATCAGGATATATAAGAACATATCCCAACATAATAGTATGTGAATTAAAAGACATAACAAATGAAGTCTTTTAAAAAGAGGAGGGTGAAAGGTTCCCTTACCGACTTGGGTAACTTTCGAAATGTACACCCCATCGAAAAAGTTTCATACAATGAATATGTAAATACCCATAAAGGGAATTATATTACAAAAGTAGTGTAATAATGGTCAGTACATAAACCACTCAATGGAAATTGTGGAAAATGTAGAATAAATCTCACGGGAATAAAAGTGAGATGGAAAATCCCTTACGAAAACTCGGCAACCTAACGACGCCAAATAAAACTTCCAAAATGGATTGATGAGAGGAAATAGGGTATCTCATCATATTACCATAAAATGTACAGATAGAGGAATATAAAAAAAATCCCCCATCATAACAAAGGGGAGCATAAAAGAATTGACATGAAGGAGAGTACTTAAAAAGAAAGAGATAGGTTATATATCTTACGAAAATTCGGCAGCCTAACGGCGCCTCTGAAAACATCCAAAATGGATTGATGAGAGAGAATAGGGTCTCTCATCATTTGAACATTAAAATTACAGTAAGATTAATATAAAATAACATCCCAATAACAAGAAATATGAGCTTTAAAAGGAATGACATAAAAGATTGTACTTAAAAAGAAAGAGAGGAGTAGGATCCCTTACCTCGGGTCCGACTTGACTCGATCATTCTTTAACGTCCGGAATAATAAACTTGAGTTAATTTTCACATTACTAAGAACCTTTTTCTAGTTTATTATTCCTTTTAGATCACTTATTTTCATGTTATAAACATTATGTAATCATTTAAGTTAATAATGTTTGTTTTGTCGATATTTGGTTCTTAAGTCGAAAGGGGACTTCTTACAATTACATGTTGTTCGTGTGGTCAAAGGTTGTTTATATCCATAATGAAATTCCTGATTTGGATAGCATATATATCATATATATCCAGAATATACATGTATTTATAATATTACATTATCATTTAGAGGTAAGAAATGAAATGCACCGTTCATGGAGAAGGTAATCCATACGTACGCATGAACGCTACTTTCATTTCTTTGTCATATTAATGGAATTAATACTAAATGAGAGGTATGTATATTTTAATTCCAGAATTATATTCATCATTTACATGTATCATTCATCACATATATCCATTATATATATGTACTTATTATAGTACATTACATTTGGGGATAAGAAATGAAATGCATCGTTCATGGAGACGGTAAGCCGTACGTACGCATGAACGCTACTTTCATTTCTATCTCATACTTTAATGGAATGAAATAATAATTATATATAGGTATATTATAATTCCAGTATAACATCATATATAATAACAGTAAATCCATCCTTTATACGTCCCACATATGGCATTAACGAATCACATCACTTTGAGGGGGCGGTAGTCCGCACTTCCTAAAATGAAGATATCGCGTATACCCATAATGGAAGCCATAAAGGTAAGCCAAAAATGAAAAATACAGAAGCTTAAGTAAAACATAAACATATTATATATCATATATAAATATAGTGACATCTTAATGGCCACCTTTGAAGGTGTTATATGAGTGTTGAACAATCATCGTTTCGTGAGGCAGAAATTCGCCATCCACGGAAACAGTATGTTCTTTAACCGTTAGATGTAGGTGTGTGTAAGTGTAGATCGAATACTTATTATAACAAAATCCTAGTATATTTTATATACTGGATTTGTTACAAAAGAAATGAATAATAAGAGTTTAGGGGGTTGGAGAGGCAAAATAAAACAAAAGGACTCAAGTGAACACATTACCTTAAAATCGGGTAACTCCCTTTGATTTGATCTCAAAGGCTTCCTTGAGAAGACTTATGCCAATTGTGAGGCTTAAAAGAGTAATAGAGGGAAGTGTAGAGACAAAATGGGAAGGGGTTGGCCGAGCCAATGGATTTGGGGGAGTGGGTAAGGAGGTAGAGGTGGGGGCCTTTTATAAGAGGAGAGGAGGGGCACTCTTGGAAAGTAAGCAAATGTTACTTTATATGAAAATGGTATTCAGATTTAGGAGGTCCCACATTGATGTGTTTCGAGGATAAGGTGATAAGGGTTCTAATACCACTCATACAATAGGTTTTGGACATGTGTAGGTATTAGATATTACATTATCTTTCAATTTTATTTAAATCGTTAAATAATGAGGTCATCGCTGCATCATCATGATGTCATAAATAATTTAATTTATTTAAGGTCTAAAAATTATAAAAAAATACTATGATGTAGGAAATATTGTTATCTTTTCAATGAATATTTATAGTCAAATATATGATTTGTATAACCCCATGTAAAAACTGTTTAATAAAACATTTCATGTTTGTCTCATTTTTACTTTAACATTAAATAAAAAGATATTAATGTCATTTTCCAACCAAAGTGGCTTCATGGGGTCCCCAAGTTGACCCATGGGTTTTCATGGTCGGCCATGACACATCCAATGAGGTTAGGACATGTTTCATGTTCATTTCATATTATTAAAACATTATTTTTACCTTAAACTACACTAATTACCTATAATCGCGATTAAAAACTTAATAAGTTACTATTCACCAAAAAATTATTTTCATCCCATTGAACCAGATTTCACTTCTTAATGACAACCATGTATGTCAGATTTTTGAAATTCAAAACACAAAGGTGGCAAAATTTCATTTAAATGGAAAATCAGTTTTTATAAGTACCACTTAGTGGTTTCACTATTCATCAAAAATTGAAGTTGTTCTGAAAATTACCAAAAATTCACCCTAAAATATATTTGATATTCCAAATTCAAAAATGAAGAATATTTTAAAAAAGTAAAAACATATAAGTCACATTAATTAATTTAATAATTAATTCCCACTGTCATGACAAATAACGTGTTTTTATGAAACAATAAGTATCAAAAGTTTGACACTAGTTTAAGTCTGATTTCAAGGTGAAATGAATTCCAATGACCACTATTGGATTTAATGGTAAAAATATATTCTAATTACGCTTTAAAAACAATTAAAAATATAATCTAATCATATAAATAAATTATATTAAAAAGAGGATTTGAATTAAAATACAACATTTTACACTATTCATTAAAAAAATGAACTTTATCGGAAAGATACCAAAAATTTACAAAAAGTAAATTTTGATGTCCCGATTCTAAAGAAGAGTTTTATTTGGTCCAAATAGAATGTATAAGAGTGAACAAAACTATACTTAATGGCGGTTCTCCATCAAAAGGCGATAAGCGATCCCTTAGTGAAAACTTGGGCATATACGCCTAAAATTGAATTCTTTCCGTATTTTAAGCCTTTATCCTTTATTGGATAAATGTAAAAAAATTTAAAAACATATATAATCATATTTTATTTATTTCTATCCATTCCCACCAATACAACGACTACATGTTAACTGCCATTTAAAATAATATTATTTTATTATTAGAGTGCAATGTATGATTCCCAAGAAACTCGTTGTTGCGTGTTGGGTACGCTATCAAGCATAGCGTCCCCTTTAAAGTCATATTAATATTTTATTCACAAATATGGATAAATATGAAAATTTCTTATTCATTATTTACCTGGGGTGTTACATAATGTATTCAAATGATTGGAATGTTACCAAAAAGATATATCGTATGATATATGGGGGATAAATGCTGGTATTCACGTGCTTGTTATGTAACCTTTCATGTAATCATTTTCTTTATACTATGAGCACGGACTGAAGTATTTTGGATAATCCTAAATATGGGGTTGAATTATGTTATACATAAGATATTATTGATTAAGGCCAAAACATTTTTCGGTATCATTGGAGCAATGTTATAATAATATTGTTTCAGAAAAAGGGACAACCTGCAGGACGAGCAACAACCCCTTGCGTCGGACAAGGCTGTGGGAATCAAACCCACAACTGAAGTGCGACATGCCGTTATCACCTACCACTATCCGAAAGGAAGTCCCTTGTTAGTAGACACTAGTTTTATATTATTAATAGGTATGATAGATGAATTATACGTCTATTTTTGGAATCATATATGATTAACCTCATCATAGATGGACATATGTATATTTGATAACTTTTTCGACCCTTTTTTTAGATAGATGAAATGACCCATCATTCTATCAAATGATCTGATAACACTTCAGGAATGAAAAATTAAACTTCATTTTTTATGAGATGAAGTTGAAATTGTTCAAGGCGCAAACAATGGTGAGATTGTACCGAAATAAAGTAAGTATTTCTTATAATTCAGATTTTTCAACATTAGGGAAATGATCTTGAAAACCAAAATTTGTTTCCTAGTGTCCTCATATACGATGAATCATATGGCACCTTAGATCATAAAAAATTAACGGATTTGTGATTGTGGGATATTTCATAGTCATGTTCTATACCACTCTCCATTATACCTTGATGGATAGATTTCTTTTCCAAATCAATATTTTCACCTATGTTCTCCTATGTGGAAACCTAGTGATGAGTTAATTTGGGTAACTGTTATGTTTCATACTCCAATTTTTTAAATTATGTTTTAGTATATCTTTTTACAATGTGGGATTCTATGAATGAAACTTTCATGTAGTAAACCATTTATAACAGCAATTAATTTTGAGGGCGAGATTCATTTTAAGGGGGGTAAAATAAAACAACCCGATATTTTATGAGAATTATTCTTTTTAATTTCATTGATGTCTTCTGTTGTACAGTACAACAAAATTAGATTGTCCTATACACAACACCGAATTAGCTTGCAATATACACAACACTATTATTGGCTCGTGTTACACAAAATTTAAAGTTTGTTTTGTGGAAATTATTCTACACAACATTATATATAGATTTTGTTTAATGTATAAAGGAAATAAGTTGTGATTATGTTATACGCAACAACAAAAAGAGAATTCACTACACGCAGCCCTGAATTGGCTTACATTACACACAATCAATACCCTCCTCGATAGCATGTGTAGTACGCAATATCGAGTTTCACAAAAAGAGATATTATTATATTATTATTATGAAGTATCCATTATGAATAGTAATACCCACTTTTTGAAATTTTATAAATTTTATCATCCAAAATGGACATCATTTTTGGATTTGGAATATCAAAATTAGCCTGTGGTGAATTTTTGGTATTTTTCTGAAAACCAACAATTTTTTATGAATAGTGAAAACACTGGGTTACTATTTAAAAATCGACTTTTAATTTAAATATTTATTTATTTTATTTAAAATTATTATAGGAAAAAATTGATACATAATACATATATAAGTACAATTTAATTCATTGGAGTCATATTATACTATTTATCGATATATAATAATTTTATTTAACTTTTCACCGTCTTTTACCCACCTCCTAAGAGAATTTGAAAATTTACATAAAATGTAAATTTACCGCTTGTGTGAGTGGGATTTCGAAAATATAACAGACACAGATAATATCAAAGAGTAAAATGTGGTTCAATAAGATAAAAATTATTTTTGGTGAATAGTAAATTTTTACTTTTATTTACCACGGTTAAAAGTAAATAGGGTGATTAAGGGTAATAATGATATTATTATTACCCTAACACCTGTCTTAATTCTATTGGATAAGTACAATTCGACCAAATACAACCTTAGTCATATAATTTTATCATTTAGGTCCACTTGGATATGATTATGACATTTATTGTTATTTAATTTAAAGAAGAGTTAAAAGAGTTAAAATCAAAGATTAATAACTAAAACATTATTAATATAGGGTTATACATAAGATAAATTTGACTATAAATATTAATTTGAATTATAAAAAGATTTAATACATAATAGTATTTTATTTAAAAAATTTAGACGTTATATAATTTAATTTATTTAGGACACAATGATGATGCAGTAATTACCTTATTAATGAAATATTAACATAATTGATGTTATAAATACCCAAATAAATATAATTAGATACTTTTTATAAATTAAAAAAAATTAGGATTATATGACATGTTAGTATTGATTTAATTAACTTTTTTTGAACTAATCATGTTGTTATGATTTTCACTAAAATCAATTACCAAATAGTGTCAAAATTGACATAATAGAGTTTTGAAAACAAATATTATATTATTAATTGTTATTATATTCCTACAAATTTAAGGATAAGACAAATGACTTATATAAGGTTATATATATTAATAATGAACCACATGGGGTTCGTTTGGCTTGTTATATTATGTTTATTATCCATATAGTGCTAGAAAACAAGAAGACATGGTAAAAGTTAAATTGTTTAACTTACAGTTAAATCTAAATCATTAGGTTAAAATATTGACCTAAACAATTCTAATTTTTTTGGATGAGATGATTTATACCCATCCCCACATTAGCTTCGAAATAAATCAATTTGGAGATTTTAAAAACCGAATAATACTTTATTATTAAATAATATTTTATGTTTTTCCTAAGGTGCCCCTCTCCTACTTTATAAATGGGCACCTCCTCCCTCTCTTCTTTAAACAACATTGAGCCTTCAAGCACGGCCAACCCCTGACCATTTCCCTCTTAAACTTCCCTATAAACATTATAGTGGTTCTGTTCTTTTCAAAAGACCATATCTAGTGCCTTAAGAGGAAGCTTAATAGTGGTCTGTTGAAGAAGAGGTAATCTCTTCTACCGATTCTATCAAGTTTCGTTCTTCTTAAACATATTATTATTTAGTTGTTACTTTATAAAGTAATAACATCAGTATCACTAATATAAATATATTCTATTATAAATATGAAAAAACCCCATTTCACCTTCTATCCATCCTACGGAAAACAAAATCACCGCGCGTGCGTACGTACGGAAAACCGTCTCCACGCCGTGGTGTAATCTATTTTTCCACCACCACCATACATGGATGGGTATAATTGTGTAAAGAATAACTATATATGGTTATTATAATTTCATACTGATTCTGAGATATTATATCATCCACTACAATTCATTTCAATAATTATTGGAATGATATCATCGCTCGTGCGTACATATGGATTTACCGTCTCCACGACGCAAAGAGATTCATTCTCCATGTTAACCACTCAAGAACGATTATAAAGTATATATAATGAATAATAATTAAATATATGACATGATAAAGATACTGGATTTATATATATATATATGTCATCTAATTACATTCATTCAAGTCTATAAGTAATGGAAAAAACAATGTTCATGCGTACGTACGACCTACCGTCTCTATGAACGGTGTTTTTCATTTCATTTATCTATATATAATATATATATACTGAATATATATTATATTCAAATAATTATTTACATTCTGGAAGTAATTAGATTATGATATACGTAATAATAATATCAATAACAACAAGTCTAAACACGTACGATAAATAAAAAGATTTTAACCAAAACACTACTTTAACAAGGAATTTACAAAAGAGCGGGTAATATAAAGTCATAAGTGAACCAGATATGATATAATAACAATAATTATGATTCTTTAATAATTTAATGAAATTATTTAAATCATTATACAGGAGGTTAGGATACGTACGAAGCATATCATACCTAAGGTAAGGGATAACTTTTCCATTCTCATTTTTATCCTAGATTGTTTTACTAGGGTTATATTTATCATCCATGTCCCTATTTTCTATAAATGTTTTCATGTATGTTTAAAGTCCTTTTTACCCATTTAGAACATTTACAACATTGAATTGAAGGAATCATTCTTTTATTTACCATATGAGGTACTTTTTTACTTTTCGACAAAAGTATGAGAAGAATGTTTTTTTAATCTTATACGACATGAACAGATTTTTATGTTTTCACAACGCCATATTTTCATGAATTTTACTCGACAATATTTCATGGTTTTTTCAATAAAATATTTTTCTTTTAAAATTTCATGTCATTTTCTGAAAAAAAAATGATTTTTAAAAAGAAAGGATATTTTCCCCAAGAATTATTTTCAAGTGTTTTTTCAAAACCATTTTCCATCTAAGATGACATTATTTCATATGTGTATGTTTCAAGCATAATGACTCTATGATTTACATGGTTTCACTTTTCTTATGATGAAATAACATCTATTTGTTTTATATGGATTATGTTATGATGGGATCATGTTTATGAAACCCATTTTTATTCTTTGGGTTATGATGAATGATTTATGTGTATGTTTTGGCACAAGTAAAAATGATTTCATTATGAGATGGGTGGGACTAATATCTCCCTCCAATGAATTTGGTAATTATTTATATATCATTATATAGACATGTATGGAATGGTAAGTTAATCCGGTTCAGTGTTACAGGACTGGAACAAGGAGTGAACTCGATTCAGAAAGGGACTTTGTCCACTTAGATGGTCTTGGCAGCAATGCCTTGGATACTATGGAAATCATATCACATGTTTAATGTTTTTCCACAATTACATGTTTTATTTCAAATCTATTTTATCATGATTGAAGTTCCATTATGTTTTATGCCTTATGTACTTCCATGTTTTATGTCATTTATCACAATTTTGATTTGTAAACAATATTTTCATGTTATTAAGTTCAAATGTATATGGTATGTTTTATTTTTTTCATTCTTACCATTACTGAGCATTTGAGCTCACCCTTTATATGTTTTCTTTTCCCTAGGACATAAAGACATGTTTTAAGTAAAAAAGGGACGATCGTTATGGTAGACGTTGAAGATCTATCACCATTATTAGAAGATTATGTTCCAAGATTCCAAAGACACTAAACTATTATGGTCCATTGGTGTATGTTTTTGTTATGTATTAGATATTCCAAAAAAGTAGCGTAATGTCTATGTACTTAATGATTTAGGTCTCTACAAAAATCATCCAAAAATTAGTTACCAACTAGGCCCATAAAATATAGTAATGTATTTTATAATCCCTATATAGTAGATAAGTTCACTCGGTCATCAAAAGAACATAGCTAATTATTTATAACAATTGAAATAGAACAAAAAGGAAAATATATAGAGTACAAAATAATAGTTATACAGAATACATGAACAAATATATATTCCATAACTGTTTGAAGAATGTGTAAATGATATAATTGAAATATATCAAACAAAATCCATTTTATGAGTACAACAGAACATGAAAAAAAAAACAAAATTTGAAAAAATACCCAATGTGATAGTGTGAGAATACATTCACCATCTAACTACCAACTACCATGAATCATCTTACATAAACCTCTCCACCTCACTATAATTTCTTTCATTTCCCTACCTCAAAATTCTTAACTTGGTAAAAGAACTGATTTTTTTTCACAATTTTTGATCTATAGAGTCTTAGTAGTATCATACAACGGTGTTCTAGGACAAGTACATGTATAATAATCCAAAAATTATTACCTTTTAAGAAAAACTCATGGACATCTGTTAAACATAATTTTTATCAATAGGATGGTAAAATTTTTCCATTATACTATATATCAAAATAATATATAAAAAAATTTCATACTATATAATATATATCAATGTTGAATAAAGAACGTATCACATATAATATTTAATTCAATGTAGAAAAAACAAATATCATAGGTAACATCAAGGTAATGATCAATACATGTCGTTATAGAAATAAAACTCATACGAAGAAATAAAAATTCATATGAATCATGTATCTATAAACATGAATTCAATCAATAGATAAAAGAAACTCCCCAAAAATAGAAAGTTCCATCAAATCTAAAGTGTCCATCCAACAATTATACTAGGGACTAGAGGAAAACCTTATTATTTAACCCCAATATAGTAACAATTGATGATGCCTATTAAAAAACATTCAACCTTGGTACTCAAACCTTCTCATGATTTAATTTTTTCAGGACATTTCATCCAATGTATTTGTTTAAAACCTATTTCAAAAATCCATTTCCCAATACATTGAAAAACCCTTATTTTTTAATCAAAAAAAATTTTAAAACCAAATTTACACAAAAAACCTATTTGAATATAAAAAAATTCTTGTATATTAAATTTTTTAAAAAATTATGAACCATTGAAATGAAGAATAATGAACAAATATCTATATAAAGAACTATATTCATTAATATATGGTCACATACACTCAAATTATGATCAAATAAAATATAAGGAATGTAACTAAAACACTAGATAACCTATAACCGATTAACATATCTCATAATAAATCATGAAAATATAAGGTGTTCGTTGATAAAATAATAGAAACATGCCTCACAAAACTTGCATGTTGTAACAATACCATCAAATGGTTCATCTTATATGATAATATTTCAAAATATATATTTAATGAAAAAGAAGAAGTCATATAAAAGATAAACACATCTACAAATGCAGTACAATGACTATAACATGATCTATGGAAATGCTGATGTAGAATAATAAGTTACCAGGAGAGATATAGTTAATCCAAAATGAGGATGAAAATATTAATTTACTAGCGGTGATTTTTTGGATTGGGGAGAGAATCATGCTCATCGAATGAAAGGAATCATACATAAAACCAGCTAAAGACAACATAACTTATACAATTCATGATGTGAGACACTTTGACAATGTGAATTTCTTGATTTACATGATATACAAAATGGTAATTCTGTTGATTAAAAATATAATCCAAATCATATCAATAGTTGAAAAAATTTCACAGCTTGTATAATTTCTTTTCTATGAATCAATTTAAGACATCTCCACAAAATCTAATTCATGTAGTGTATCAAATTAGCGATCTAAATTTATGTAGAATTATTTACTACAGAAAAACATACAAAATACCCTTGTAAAAATTGTACACCAATGTAAATAATCGTAATCCATTGAAAATTTGTACCAGGACACCATTAATTAAAGGAATAATACACACTTGGTCTTTAGTTCATATTCCCAACATATGGTTGATGTCCATTAAATAATATAAATGAACACACAATAATATCGGTAACCAAAATAGAGATATTATGTACCTACATGAATGTAACAATATTTTATATTAACAATCAATACATGGTTGAGATTCCTATGAATCATTATAAGTTGAAATATACTTTCCTAAAAACCTTGGGGAAAATAAGATTTAGTTTTCTATATTTCAATCATATTGGAAAATGTGCTTTGGGAAAAATTTGAGTTTCATGAGAAGAATTTTTATATATTGAAAGAAAATATATAATGTAATTAATTTCCATGAAAAATTAATTGGATGATTAAGGTATATGTATTTAATCATAATTTACAATTAATAGTTTAATTTATTCTATGTGGGATCATGTGAATTTCCTTAGTGAAATCTATAATAATATATCTTACTCCAAGAATATGGAAGAAAACTATGTTAATTTGATCACTGAAGTTGAATTATTGATCTTTTTATGTATTTGAATTAAGTATTTTTGTTATAGAATTATCATAATCAAATGTGTTATGGTTCTGAGAAATGTGAAACATATAAGGATTGTTTTATGATGTTTTTAATTAAGTATTTGAAAAGAATTTTATTGGGTCTGATGACATAAAAATAGACATAATGGTATGTAGGTTTATAGTAGGGAAACAAATGATTGATTAAAATATAACCCTAAACATGTGTCTATTGTTGGGATAATAATTTTTTACTTGAGATAATGATATGAATGATAATAAAAAACTAAATAACATATTATTGATGTGCATGGATCTTATTTGTGACTCAAAAACAAATTAATTTTTGGTATCTTTGATTGTAGTGAGAATTATTTTAAAATTATCTAATATATTTAATAGAATGTTATTTTATTTGAGGATTAAATATTGTGTTTCCATTGAGTTTTTATGGTGATTCAGGTTAATAAAATGTTTGTGTTAATCCAGGTAATCATATATATGGTATAAAATAGCTATATAATTTTATTTTAGGGACCAATTTTTGAGATGATTTATGAAATTTATGTACCTTATTCCTATATGTTTTGTATTTTTTAATTTTTTAGCAACATGTTAAATGGGGATTAAAGGATTAATATTAATGTAATTTTTTATGTTGAACTCTTTATGTTATTTAATTGGATTTATAAATTCATGTATGATTTTTCCATATTTAATGACATGTTCTATCCCTTGTGGTTTGAGAAATTATATTGTGATAATAAAAATTTAATATAATACTTTCATGAATAATATGATTTATTAAAATTTAATTTTAGAGATTAAGGAATGTAATATTCATCTTTACTGTCCAATTCATGAAGTAAGAGATGAAGTGAAAATTGATTGAAGAACAACCAAAGGATTGAATTATGATTATAGAATAGATATAAATAAAAAAAATATTATTTTCTCATTTTCTATATCTATTTTAAAAAAAATCAATTATCATTGGGAAACCAATCCGAAAATAGAAAATATTTTTATTTTACCTATACTTTTAATGACTAAATAATATTTTGAGCCCTCATTTATTTAATATTTTTTTGTCGTTAAAATTATCATTACCATTTTCCCTATCACACATTATTAATATATAAATGTTAGTTTCCTATACTATGTTTATATTTTAACATCCCACCAATGTTATCTATATCTTGGAACCATATAATTTATTATTTTAGTCAACATTTATTTTTTACACATTCCTTTTTAAAGGATGTTTTATTAACCCTATGTATGATGTTGGATTCATCAAATTTATTCTAAAATATTTAATCTACAATGGACCATATAAAATTTTATGTGTGAAATTTGTGAAATAGGTTTTTCCAATATAACACTAAGATATTTTAAATGAACCTTATGCTCGATAACATATAAAACATGAAAATGTAAACATAAATGAACCCTGAAATATTATTATTTTCATTTAATTGTAACAAACCGTCTATTAAATTGTTGTGTATGAATATTATTAATAAAATTAACGAATATATATATATATATATTTAATGGTCCTACTAAAATTATCTAGTAATTAATTATTAACACATAGACACTCAATTTTTAGTACAGTTGATTCATTCTTCAAAAATTCATTCTTCAAAAAAAATTATTGAATTTACTGAGAAAATAAAATATTAATTTTTTAAAACATTTATAAATTTTTTTCGGAAAATAAAAATGATATTTGAATCTATGATATAAAAATTTAATAATAGTTATTTTTTCTCAAAGGATTCATTTTTAAGTGTATATGAAAAATATAGTATTATGTACATTTTGTTGTTAAAGTATCATTTATAATCATTTAAATATACAATTCTTATTTTATATTGTTGTTAAATTACAAAAATAATTTATTATTAAATAATATTATTTATTATAAATAATTAGTATTACACTAGCTTTATGATTAATTTTATTATTGAGAAAAAAATCATTTTTAAAATATATTTTTCATTGTTTTTTATGAACTTAAATTAAACATAATGTCTAATAAATATAGAAAAAAAAATTTATGAAGATTTATTTATTCCTTTGAAAATTAAAATTTATCTATGGTATAATTTTGTATATTTTTCAAAATCATTGAACTGTTTGGTGAATAAAAAAATTAGTATTTATGAATTACAAACATCATAATGATAATAGAAAGGCATATACATGATTATAAATATTTATTAATATTTTATATGGGATCATTTATGATTATATAAAATATATATTATCAAAAAAATTAAAAATGTACGAATATTAATTTATTTTATAATGAATATAGAAATCATTTTTGGTAACAACATATTTCGTCTACAACAATAGAAAATAAAAAATTTGTATTTTAAAGATAATAATTGAAATGTAATAAGTACATGATAGAAATGATTTAATAAATATTATGTAGTAAGGATTATTTTTATAGATATATACAACGTTTTTTTATAACAACTATCTTTTTCAAATACTTGTGAATTGCATATTCAAGGATGTAAATGTCAAAATAACAGATTATGTAAGTTTTCAGGACATATATATTAGGAAATATAAACATTTAATGAATATAAATGTATGTTATTTATTTAATTATTTTATTTTTCTTATAGTAATTTAATTTTAATTTTTATTGAACATATAATTACCAAAATTTTTACACAATACCATCTTAGTGATTTGGAAAATATTATAAAATGAGATAAATTATTTTGAAACAAAGAAAAAATAAATTTTTAGGATAGTTAATGTTTCCCAAAAACATTTAATCTAATATAACAAATTACTATTGTATTAATTTTCATTATTATAATTTTATTTATATCCTGTTCTTTAAGTTCTTAAAATGATCATAGTTCTTAAAAAATTAATTTTTTATTTTATATTATATATTATTCAATTTTCTAAAAACAATAAAAATATTTAAAAAAAGAACTATGATTATAAATGGATTCAACTATAAATATTTGGGCATTTATGATCTAATGTTTACCTTATGAGTAATCTTATAAACCATTGTTATAGTAAAATTCATTATCATTATTAAGGTCAAAATAGGATAACCATCAGGTGAAACCAAAATATAATGCTCTAGATGGTATCTCAACCTATAAAAATTTCATTATTTGTTTATATTTAGAAACTATAATAATGATAATAGAATTATTTAAATTTTAACATTATTACATGATTTGGACACATTTTATATTACAATATTTGATGTATGTACAAAAGTTACATCATATAAATTTTATAATAAAATTTATATTATTAAATGATTTAAAATTTTTAAAAACAAAATATTGATAAAATTAAAAGTTATATGATTTATAATTTTGAAAATGGTCTACTTAAAGGTCACTTATCTTTTAATGTTAAATTTGTTAACCCCTAAAGAGAATACAACATTCATATCATTACAATTATCAAAATTATTAATGTTGGTTTAAATCTAAGAGATAATAGTGAGAACAAAATTAAAACATGTATAAATAATATTTTGTGGCAGTATTGTGACTCATAATAATAAAATATTCTAAAAATATCAATTTTATTCTATTTTACAAAAAAACGAATTTATATTAATTTAATATGTTATATAATTAAAAAAGATCCACTCCCCTCACTTATAAAATTGAACCCCTTCTCATATCGTAACCACAATCTTTGAGAAATATATATTTACCAAGACTTAAAAATATATCTTATAATTATATTTTTACAGTTTCTAATGCTTCATTTCTTCCGAAAATACCAACCCCAGGTCCCTAAATATGATATTTAAATAATGTCTACCCAAGAAGAGGTAATCATCTACACTACCTCGTTAAAATTTTCATATTGTTCAACTTCAATTAAATATATTTTTACAATTAAAAAATAATAAATATAGTATAATAAACATATTTATATTTTATTACAAATGTGGAATAATAATATTCTACCTCTTTCCCTCCAATGGAAATTGAAAAATCAGTCTTATATGCATATATATTATTATCTACACATAGTAGTGTAATTCCTTTTTCAACACAACCATCCATGCATTTTTTTTATGATTGTTTTAAAATTTATATATATTATATATATTATTATATAAATACAATTAAATACCTTCCTTTTTGACTACCAATTTGTTAGAAAACAATAACGTCAGTAATTCGTACATGTAGATTACCACCTCCACAAATATATAGGATTCATATTTCTTTTACATTTTAAATGAATGATAAAAAATATATATTTATTTATTATATATCATATGAAAGATATCAAAAAATTTATATATTTTTGATTTATTATTTTTCATAATATGGTGACATCTATGAAAATTTTAATATAGTTTTCATACGTATGTATGACCTATAATCAACAAGAATAATGAAATTAATATTTATGTATCGGTCTTGTATGGATGACTCTAGATATGTATTTAATAAGTATTTAAGTAATTTATATAGTCAAATTAATTATTTATATGATGGGAACTTTATAAAATTAAATTATTTGAAGCTACTAAGATAACATTCTCATGAAAAGTGAAAAACCTTACACACAAGAATGATGATTTTAAAATTAAATTATTAATAAATTGGTGTTGAAATGTTATAAGTGGAATATATGATATAATATGTATGTAAATTATTATGTAAAATTATTATATTATATTAATAATTTTTAGATATGTGTTTATACTCTTTATAAAAAATACAAACTTGACATTATTGATTTCTATTCTGACATTTTTTTCTGGAATACATAAGATATTTTGTGAAGATATTTAATTTGTGTGGTCTATATAGTTATATTTAAAATGATATATCTTGAATATAATATATTTTAAAATATATAGGGGTTTATTTTAAATTTTTGATTCATGAGACTTGTGATTTGAATGTCACCGAAGTGTTATGTGATTTATGTTTCAATATCAATTTATTATAGATTATTTATACATGAATTTACATTAAAGTAAATTATGTAATCCTTTACCAATATATACCTACCATGTTATAATCCAAAAATTATTTCATGATAGAATATTTTTCTATAGTTATATTTATTTGATGTACTGATGATAAAAAACTGTTTTTATTGAAGAAAATGATATTACATATATCTTCAATCAAAAAATAATTTTTCATCTATATTGATGATTTTTTAAAAAAGATTTAAATTATTTTCATTTTTCAGGAATGGTTGTTTAATGTAATTTTATCCCATTACTAATATTATTAAAAGAAATCAAAGGATTACACATGTATTCTTCTAAAAATGGATCCATTGAATTTTTATAGAAACTCTTGATGAAATACATATATATAAATTAATGAAATGAAAATTATTATACATCATCATGACCTCTTTCATTTTTTTAATGATTAATTATATTGAAAAATATTCTTTAAAGATTATGATTTTTTATGATTTTAATTATTTTTAATAATTATATTTTTATTTTTCTAATGATACATTACCATGGTAATATAAAAGAATTTTTCTTTTATGACACCATTGTTTTTGTGATTTGGATTTGATTGTTATATGATCAAATGTTAAGTTATTTATTATTTATTTTTATTGGTTATTCTTATGATGATGAAATATTAGCAAACCCCATATTTGATTTCCGCGGGTTAAGTTATTATGAATGTTTTTATGACATTGTAGTGTATGCATGATTGGAAATAAAATTTTGGAATGGGTGAGAATATAATTATACGTTACTCAAATACATTGTATAACGTTAATTATCTATGATACCAAAGGTTACATGTGAGGCTATACCAAGATCAATATAGGGCACACATTCGGTTTTCTCAAACCGGATGTTGGTAAAAAGGTATTTTCCCCTTGAATAATATATTATTATTATCTATGTGGGTAGACTTAGCATAATATATTTATGACTTCAATTAGGAAAACCTTATACTAGTTGTTTATGAACTGGTCTGATGATAATTTTATGTTCCCATTACTCATGTTCTTTGATATACGTATGATTCATGTCTTGATAACCATAAATATATGTTCCATAAATCCTGTTTTAGATCCCATAATTGATGAATATAATTTTAAATGGACAATATCATGTTCTCATACACATTATTATCATGTTTTTTAAATGTTCACTAATATCTCCATTTGTTTCATTCTGGTCATCAAATCTCATTATCTATTAGATTTTTTATCCCTATTATATGAAGAAAAATATTATATATGATGTCTCTATGATGGGTGATATTTATGACTATCTAAGTGAGAGTTTATTTATATATTTTATAATCCATTTTTTAATGTATGAATATCTCCAAAGACACTAAAAAGATACAATTTTTCACGGTTTATTATGTTCTACTATGATAATTAATATATTATGATGTAATATCTATGTATAAAATGAATGGGTTTGTATAAGAATATTTCCTTTCATAGACTTATGAAAGGTGATGTGTGCCGAAACATGGAAATTAGTATATGATGGATAAATTTATGGATTGTAAATAGGCTCTATAATCTATTTTTATTGTGTGTTCTCATGGATGTTGGATGTAATGCTCCAAATATTTGGTTGGAATGTTTTACATGACTCTACAAACAGTAGTTATGGAAATTTAAGTGATTAGTGGAAATGGTGTTATATATATTTTTTTGGTATTAGTGGACAAGGAGTTCCATATATCCACATGATATTGTTAGAAAAATAATTCCCTATATATGGATGAAATTGGTGGATATGGTGGTCCAAATATATTTATTAGAGTGTTGTACATGATATTATATGTATTTCTAAAGGGTTTTTAAAATGGTGTTACATAATGATGTTTTATAGTGTTTTAAATGGATCTTATCATCCATGGTGTAGGGTGTTAGAAATAGTTCTTAAAATGTATTTTTTAGGGTATTCAATATAAAACTCCACATCCACAGTTTCAGATTTTAGATATGACGCTCTTAATCCAAAAATTTAATATTAGACTACCATACATTGAATGAATAGTAATAAAACAATATTTATTTACCAAGTGAAGGTGGTTCATTTACTCAATATATATATATCACCTTATGATTTAGGAATCAAATTACTAGTATATGATAAGGGTGTTATGGTGGATCTGTTTCCTAGACCTAATGAATGTTTGTGCTTTTATACCATTCCTTACAGTTGTTGTCGACATTGATATGAAGTATTAAATGAGAATAAACATATGAAAATATGTTATTGGTTAAACATAGTTTTTGATTGTTGAGATATATTTCTCACCATTTGTTCTTGCACATTGGTGTGTTTTCAGACCATATGAATTATTTCATGTTGAGCATAGATTCTTGATGGATTGGGCAGATGCCTTATGTTGAATGATTGAGTGGATATGTTCATATAGCGTCCTATGATTTGGATAGACTAGATCGATAGGATTTTGGAGACATAGTATGTGTAATGCATTTGGCTTGGAATTATATAACACTTTATTTATTCATTTTTATTAGTTTTTAATGTATTCATGATCATCCTAGTGTAAATTTAGTTTTCTATGTATAAACTGTTTGTTTAGGATTTAATAAATTTCTACATATTATAGAATGTTTACCAGATTTAATAATTTCATATTTACTTTTATGTGTACAATTTTTGTTAATTATATTGTTATTATAAACACTGATATGGGGAATAATATTATCATAGCACAACCATATACCCTCATTAGTAGTTGGTATCCTTTAGTGTATGGGGAATAATTCATGAGGTCTTATAAAGAATTGACCTGATTTCTATTTAGAGTATGATATGTAAGGATGGGTCAAAAAAATCCAATCATCAGTCTAAAATCCAAAACTTGAACATTTATAATGTTGTCTCAAAAGTCATAAACTTACCACCAATTTCCAAATCATTACTCCCCCATTATCCATTAAAAAATTATTTTTGAGATGATAATGTAATTAATTGATAAGGTATATAAATATTTATATATATTTTCAAATTCATTAGAATGTGTTAAAACAGAGGAATTGTCATTGACAATGTTTTAGAATTTTTATGATAAATGTTTAACACTGATTCTACAGAAAAATCACACATTAGTTATGTTATTATATTCGTGTCTTATATTATACAATTATGAATCTATAATCTCATATACCAATGGTATCTCAAATAACATATGTGTATTAAAAAATATCCAATGCAAAATATTTTTATATGTCTCTCCCATAAATATATACATTATTATTCATGTTTTATAGAAATAGAAATCACTATATAATAGAAAACTATTCTATTCACATAATTATAAATTTTTTAGTATCGAAAGAAGAATAAAATTTACAACCCTTTTATCCTATTAGAAGTGAACTCTAGAGGGGGAATACATCAATGAAACCATCAACCATGTCCAATTTATCTACCTTTCCTAACTAAATCATCATCTGGTTGGATAGAAAATAACTCTGATGAGAAAATTAACTTGTTTGGCACTTCGAACAATGGTTTATCAATTATTTGTCCATCCAAAACAGTATTAATAACTTATATATTTTTTTTTCATATCCTTCAACCTTAATAAATAAGTATAAATAATATTTTAACGAATACCATAAAAATCCATTATAATCATAATTATACATAGAATTGACACTCCTTGAGTATTAAAAACATGTACAATAGCATCCCCAAACAATGATAAATATGTATTTGGGTCCTGACCAACGACAAATAATTCATCCCACATTTCCTATGGTTCAAATATTTCTGATTAAATCATTCAATATTGGGAACATCAAATATCAATAAACGATTCTTATCTACATATCTAATTTGGATCCTATTATTTTTTCGATTAATATTCCCATCATGACAGGTCTGAATGAAATCTTATATGTGATCTTCAGCCTCATATTTGGAATCATTTACTTCGACTTTGTTACTCCAGAAATATTTTGAATCCAAAATTCAATACTCATACCAACAACATAAAACATATATACATCTACATATTCATTCACACACTTTTTCAAAAATACCATTGTTTTTCTTGAATTGAAATAATCCCCTCTTCCACCTCAAATTAATCCTCACTTTTAATAACAAGAAAAAGATTCTATATTGCATTACCACACATAACCATCCACAATAACATTCATAATATAATTTCAGTGATTCAATCTACCCCAATTTCTTCTTTTATCATAACAATTTAGGCTTCTAATCCTACTCAAAATCACAAAAAATGTGTTATAATATTTTTTGCCATTAAATCATTTTCAACCATAAAATCAAGGTCCTTGATATGCACCATTAAGGTCCCACACAATGTGATATACTCTCATATATAACACATAAATTTAAAACTAACAACCTCATCTTTAGCCTATGAAAATTATATTGAGTTTTCTGATTATATGACCTCATAATAGAGAGAATATATATATTTATACCTTTTTCATTATCGTTATCACATTCAGATATTATTATCCACCCAATTTCTATAAATTAATTTGGAGATTGTAGTCTATCAAGGAGACTCACCCTTTTTTAATATTACCTACTTCTAAAAAAGATTGTTATTCCTATGGACTTCCACATTATGTTGGAATTGTTGTAAAAAATTTACCAAATGATATGAAAACAAATTTAATTTCAACTATAAATCACACATTACTTAGTACCATGATCACATTAAACCACTCCATATTTCTTCCATTAAAAATTTACACCACACATCATACATCATAATAAACATATCCCTATTATATTTTTATTTATACTATGATTGCGACTTTCTGTTCTGAACGCCAGTTTCCCAAAATGCATATAAATACTCTTCAATTGGAATTTTTTATTCGTTATTATGTAAAATAGAAATTTTTTACAATAAGGCATTCCACCTTCTAATCACATCATTATGTGAATTTTTGACATCTCTCTCACCCCCCTCCTCAAAAGCCATGAGTTTTTCGAAGGTAAAGATTCAAATTATTTGGGAAAAAAATTGAGCTAAAAAGAAACATGGAGAAGGAAATGCTAATATTATTTTATAACCTTGTATAATTGAAACTGATATATAAATTATACTTTATGCGTGTAAAAAATGAAGATAAAATTAATACTATAGATATTTACCAAGAAAGAAAACTTCCAATGGATACTACTAATACCTCACAATGAATAAACCATTTAGAAACATCCGAATGGATAAAAATTACAATAAACACTCATAAACCTTCATTAAATAAATTTTTTATTTAATAATCAACCTTACAAGCCAAAAAACCCTATACCTACAAATTTATTCAACCAAAATCCATATTATATAATAAATTAATCAATTACCACCCAAAACTAAAAATAATCTATAAGACTACTCTATCCAGCCCCTCCCATATAGTCCGAACATATGAGAGAACTCCAATTTTGATAGATTAATATTAAAAGGGGATAAATTTTTTTTTTAAATATTTATAATAAATTTAATGGTGTATATTTTAAATCCATTAATGATAAACAATATTTCATAAATGAAATGATTTCAAGAGCTGAATAGAAGATGATAATATATTCAATTTCATATGGTCTATAATGTTGTGATCATTAAACTATGGATTAAAGAATAAATCTTAACATTTGATTGATTTTTTATTAAATATCTCCCACATTATGATCATTGCATAATTACATTCTTGAGGAAATTATTCATGTTATTTCAAATTGTGTTACATCTTTATTTATTATCAATATGTTAAATTATTGATGGAAGAATAATTGTAGGTAAATTAGAATAAATGGTATGTATTATTTATATGATGAAAAAAATCATGGTTCCAACCCAAAAAACATTGTGGTTACAATGACAAAAATTAAAAATTATTAAATAATGATAAAAGAAATTTTCAGTGTTCATGGTTCCTTGTAAATCTATATAACTGACAATGCATGACACATAATATTTTAGTATTACACAAATAAATATGGATCATCTGGAAAATGAATAGAATTCACATGTTCATGGTTATTAAAATGTATATCTTTTTTGTATAATAAATAATGAATAAAATTTATATGGTTTTCAAAAGACATATTTTTCTGGATTCATAATTAGTGTTCTATATTTAAAATACATAATATGTTACACCTGTGAGTTTTTTCTATTGAAAACTAATCATTGTTTATATATATATATTGGTTGATGTAAAATATATAATCATAGAAATAATAAAAATATATCTAATATTAAAAGAATGAAACAGATTTCCAACCATGGTTTTGTGATTTTTCTTTGGAAAAAATACACCATTCCATGGATGATAACTAATAGGCCATGCCATTTTAATGTAATATAAATCTATTTTTTGATAAATAATATCCCAAAACATTGTAATAAATGACCAAAAAAATAAATAACCCATTTAAATATAATTTCACTTTGATGTAGAATAATAATAATGGTTAATTATTGAAGAATACCTGGAGGATGTTGAGTTGTGTTATAGATGATAAATAAAACATTTAACACTAGTTTTCATTCTTGTAAATGTATTTTAGGACCATATTCCTACATTATTTTTTTCTTTATTAATAGTAATATAAAAATTAATTTACAGATATCATAACTGTTGAACATTAAGGATTTCTAACAGGATAAAAAGAGTGAGAGAGAATAGTAAAAAATATTATTTTTTTATATATAATATTCTGAAATATATTTTATAATAATCAATACATTTATTCTATAATATCTTCTATGAGTTATCAATTACATGAAAAATTTATTTTAATTTTATTCTTTTAGTGAATACTAGATCACACTCCCTCTCTTTTACAGTGTTCATATGTTTCAAATGGTCCTTTTAAAAAATTCATGTCATAATAACCATTTTTGGAGGATAAAAAAAATAATTTATGGGTTTCAAATGGGGAATGAATATTCAATCATAACATGGATATTATATTGAATATGATAATAGAATGAAAAGTGTTAATTAATAATTAATGATGGCCCATGAAATATAAATTAGTATAAGGACTCAACCTTAAACATTGCATAATATTATGTTAGATTCATGATTCACATTGAGTTTTAAATTAGGTTTATATTTATAGAGATTTACGTAATAACTATTACATAAAAACTGAAATATTATAAAAAATATACTTCAACAGAACTATCACTTTTTTACAACATGAATCTTTTTATTACATAAAATGGTTCCTTTTTCTTTATAAAAATATTCATAACAATCATCTTGAGATATTAATTTCATTAAACCCTTGATATACCCTATAAAAATATTTATAAACTGTTGACGATCATGTAATTCTGATTAAGTGAATATAAAACAAAGAAATTAAATTTTATTCGATGAATATCTATAAATGCATGAAATAATAATTCTCACCCACAAAACACTATCTCTATAAAAAACCTTATAAAATAATAGGATTCATGAAAAACTCATTGAAATCATAAATCATAAATATATCTTGTTGAATCTATATCATAATTATATTGTATCTCTCAGAGTTATGTAGGGGGTAGCATTCGTGGTTATGTTTCTAATACCCATAGTAATATATTATCTCAATATATTTGGAGGAACCTTGTCTTTTAACTCCATATTAGTGTCCAATTAATTCAAGACCTATCATTGGTTCACCCACCATTATTTTATCATGGAACCACCCATATACATATAAAATTCATATTAACCATAACATAATAACAATACATAAAACACGAATAAATGAAAAATTACATTTCCACGTTTTTATCACAAGATATAATTTCACAATACTTATATAATAAATCATATCTCAACCCCATTTTGAATACAAAAATTCATAAAAATGGTAATTTTGTATTTATTTATCTTTTAATAGCATTAGAAAATTTATATTTCTTTATAACAAATAACTACTTTTATAGGAATATAATTGTCAAATAATGGTCACTGTGGAGGAAATGTCTTTATCACTATGTACATCAAAAAACATTTAATTTTTCTTTTAGTAAAACTATATAATGAAATAAAATAATTTTTAATACCTTTGAATGATATTTAAATTCATATGGCTTTATTATACACCACATAAAATAATTTTGTTTATATTATCATTATATGCCTCAAGGAAAGGAGACTGAGAGAATGTTCGTTACCATAAGACTGACTCCTCACGTAAAAAAGTTATATTCCATAATGATAATGGTAAAATATTTTAATATTTTTTGATAGAATTTTTAATTATTATGATATCTTTTATATAACTAGTTACAATGTTTAAAATTTTACATAATTTTTATAGTTCATATCTTATGCTCTGTCAATATTCAGTATTGAGTCGAAAATGAACTTGTTATGATGTAAATTATCCATGTCTTCATAATTATGTCTTCTATAGAGTAATATTCATGAAATAATAATTACATTTGTACATAAATTATACTATTACGTTATAGCTTTATTTATAGTATGATAAATGAACAACTTTATATTCATGGAGACGGGTTGTCGTAAGTACACATGAGTGATGTTTTCTATGTTTTATTGATAATTATGGAAATAAGTTAATTTTTATTTTATATTTCAATAATGTTTATAATAGTATTAAATAAATAATAACAATTTAAAAATATACAGATATATATATATATCAAATCTGTGACAAGGTCAATAAAAATGATTAACATCTCGTCGTGGATGTGATAGTTCATACGTAATCATGAATGACCTTATCATTTTTATGTGTATGGAATGTAAGAACATAATTTTAATATAATTCTTTTATAATGATAAATTTTTCATTAATATTATATATAAACATTGATTTTTTCATTATAAATAGTGGTTATAAATGTTAACTAAAAGTAAACTATATCAGTTTGTGATGCCATTGTCCTTCGTACACATGTAAAAAATATACAATTCCCATTTCATGAAATTCATGATGGAATTATGTGATGAAAATAACACAATAAAATATTATTATATTTATGATACATGAGTCATCATTTAATCATTTATGTAGTATTTTTTATATAAAATGGAAGAATGAGAGAAAAGATAAACTCTTAAAAAAAATGATAACTCTTATTCAGATGTTCACTATTGAGGATCACCTTTACACCTATAACAATGGTGTTCTTTCTAAACATAGTCTTGTGTAAAAAATAAGCCATTAGAATATCTGATTATTTCATGCCTGATTTTCTATTAGACTTAGTATCCATTTAAGTGTAAAATTACTATCTAATTAATTAATATTATTAAATATTACTTTGTATTATTCATTAATTACCTTGGATGTTACATACTTTCCAATTTTTGAAATTTCATAATGATAATTTTAAATTGGGGATTGATAAGTAAGGTGTCACTTATCGATACCACCTCATTGAAATCCCACATCGGAACAAGAGATAAATGTTGCACTTTAAATAAATTAAAATTATGTACAGAGCTAACCCGAGATATAATATTATAGAATTATATGTTATAAAACATTAATATGTTTGATGAACTAACAATCATGTTATGATAGAGAGTGTTATATAGAATTATTAGGAAGAAGGTTTACAATCATAAAACCACCAACTTGTGATGGGGTACATGGTATTGGATTTCTTAGTAAGAAAAAAAAATATAACATTTTTGTTTTAATATATGTTTCATAAATTTGTATAATTCTTTTAAATACTACAATATTATCATAAGGAAATACAGTTACTTCAAAAGTTGAGTTTAACCCTTTAATAATATCCCACCACAATGACATCTTTTTTCCACAAATGATGATGATTTAATAGGATTTGTTTTGTCACTCAAAACACTAGAATCAACTTCTACATGATTAAATAATCCTCAAAATATTAACTATCTATATGTCATTTCCCGAACAATTTTAATAAATAAATTTAGGATAAAATTAAAATAATTCCCTGAATATAATAATTATTAAATAATGAATGGTAAAATTTAATCTAATAAAAATTGATAATTAATACCCAGATTCCAACATAGACCATTAAACAAATAACTATCCTAAAAATTTTGAAAAAATTTTGTAGCTTAAATTAAATCCCAAAAATCAGATGGATTTAATAAAATTATCTTCCAAGAAATGTTATATCATGTAACTCCAAATAAAACCAAAAACTCATAATATTTGAATAAAAATGTAAATAAAAAAATAACATATTTTTCAGAAGAGTTTAGTCATTACAATAAATCAGCTAAGTATCCTATAGTCCATAACAAAAACATACATTCTTCCAAAATAAAAATCATCTATTAATACTCATATAAAATAATATGTTATTATATATTCTTGAGGCATATAGGGTTTCCAAAACGGGGACCGTGTTCCAAAATAAAATTTATCAGTAAATCCACAAATCATTTTCAAATACTAAAAATATCTACTTGAAAAATCATAAGTTCAAAAAAATCAACTTATTCATACTCCATAATCTCTTTTGACTAATAATAAAATTACATACTAAAAAAGGACTTCGTGTAGTCTAGTGGTATACGATAAATCCTAATTGCACATCTGTTTTGGGTTTTATTACCATAGACTTGTCGTATGTGTTGGTATTTCACCCTTCATGTTGGTTTTCTTTATCATCAAATTAAATAGTTTTATAAAATTCCCCAAAATGATAGGATATTTCCAAATATAACCAAAATAGTTCTTATCATCATTTTTTTCTCATAACATTCATTTTGATATCCAAAATTTAATATACCATAATTACCCAAAATTAAAGATCCTAAAAACCTAATGACTATACATTACATTGTTACTATGTATAACCAAAAAAATATAATTCTTCAATAAGTAACATTTTCTCATAAAATACATTAGGATTACACATACTAGATTAAAATGTATTCCACTATAATCTCATCATCAATAATGAATTAATACATTTAATCCTTTAATTGAACTATGTTCAACTGTAACTCATGTGTCCATTATATGTAGACAAATTAATAATTCATTGTTTATCACGAAAATTTAACCATTAATTTTCATGTTATTCTTTAATAAAACATTACTATAAACAAAAACATAAATCATGTCATGAGAATCATTAAATTCAATACACAAGACAAGAAATAATCCCTACATTACATAGGTCATTATTAGTTTCTACTTCTTCAATTGGAATACGATTCGTTATTTATAGACAAATATTTGTAAGGTCCTCCTGATCACATCTACTAACCTTATTCGTAGGACATTTATTTTTATAATGACTATACTCCCCACATTTGGAAACATTCAATTGAAAACTATGAATTTACTTCTTTAAAAATCCTACAGTCAAATGAATGCATCCTTTTCAGTGGAGGGTTATTGCGATATGACATTCATTACCAGACCTATAACAATTACCATACAATTAAAAAAATTCATGTGGTGTTTCACTCCTCATACATGGAAATATTTCATTTAATATACATACCTTTATGATTATTATAAGAAATTAAAAAGAGATTATTGTCTCTCGGTGATGAAGAATTATTAAACTCAGTAGTGTTGTAGTCGTTAATAATGGCCTCTAATATTTGGATTAGAATATCCATGATAGTTATAATTGAATCTATTATTTCAATTAGGTTATTATTCATAGAACCAAAAAAGATTCATTCACATCCATGTTTACTTTTGTACATGCATGATCTTCCCATTTACTAAAACAAAACATTTTAGTGTGACTATATGAACAAAATCTTTATATAATATATTATGTAAAATTTAGACACTAATATATTATTATTATTAATGTTAACTCAAAAGAATAAAAGTTTTCTAAAATAACTTTGACTCTAACTCTTATGTAACCATTTTTCTCATATATAAGTTGTAACATTTGTGTGTATATCTCCATATCTTCTAAAAATACCTTAATCAGCCTCTGATGAAAACTAAAATGAACTATCCATAAATATTATAAAATCATAAGTTAGAAAAAAAAATATAGTGAGGATCTTTTCATGTATATAGATTTAGATAATTAGCCCATAATTATAACATAACTACTGAAATATTAGAAAGTAGATACTTCTACTCGCTGTCCATTTTTTTTAATAAATTAACCATGTTGAAATATAAAATTATTTATTTTTCATTATAAAAGTATTCATAACATTTATCTTGATTTCTTCCTCTATTTTACCCATCTTATACCCTAGAAATAAATTTCAAATAGTAGGGTTGTGCACCAAAATCTCATTAAGGTAATTTTAAATAATGAAATAAAACATTATTCCATGAATACTTATAGTCCAATGAATTCGTACATTTCACAACGAAAACATTGTCTCTTTAACATAACTCATGAAATCATAATATTACTAAAAATAATCAATCATCTAATAAATCAAATCGGAATATTATGGAATCCATAATATTCTTACATTTTATCATTAATTTCTATATAGGATGTTTCCTTAAATGAATCATTTGAAATATCCATTAGATTATATTCATTAAATATCAAAGGAGAAAACTTATCTTTTAACTCCATCACAAAACCCCACATATTAGAGAGACATCACAAGCTCTCCCACAATTGGATTATCATGGAAAAACCTGTATACATAAATAAATTCCCTTATAACCATATCATTTTCATAACACATAAAACAATAATAATGAAAAAATAAAATTCCATACAGGAATCATATGATATCATTTAAAGATATTGACATAATATATCTCTTTCAAAAATAATTTTCAATTTCAATAATCATTAAAATGAAATATGATTTTTTTTATTTTAAAAACATTACTGTAATTATTTCTCTTTTAAAAAATATTATGGCTTATAGTGGAAGAAAGTATTAAATAATGGTCACAATAGAATAAATTTCATTGACACCACATACATTAAAAATCATTACTCCAGTCTTTTAGTAAACGGATTATTAGGAAAATATTTTTTTTGAAATCAATTGAATGAAATTAAAGTTCAAGGGGGTTTATTATGTACCATTGAAAATAAGGTGTTGTATTCTATCATATTATGAATCATTGAAAGGATATTGAGATGAAGACCCTTATATTGAGTTTGACTCATCATGTACAATATTCATATTTCTGAATAATAAAATTAGGTTAATTTATAATTTCATTATATATTTTTTATATTTATTATTAATATAATATCACTTATTCCCATGTTATAAAAATTACATAATTATTTATGTTCATAATGAATGTTTGGTCAATATTTGGTACAAGTGTCGAAAATTAAATAGTTATGATATGTATTTTTCACATGTTAATAAGTCCATAATTTTTTCATTAATATTTATGAAATTATAATCACTTTTATACATCAATTACACAGTAAAAAAACAATAAATTTTTTGAATTAAAAATAATCATTGTTATATTAGATGTGACGGTAGGACGTACATAAACATGATTAACGCTTTCAATTTTTCATTGATCATTATAGGAATAAAGTAATTATTGTTTTTATATTTAAAAAATTATTATAATATTATTTAAATAATTATAATATTTTAAAGATATATGTATATATATATATATTTATATAACAAAATTGATGCGCTGAATAAAAAATATTGACATCTTTTAATCTTGGTGATAGTTCACACGTACACATGAACTAATTTACCATTTTTATGTGTATGTAAAAAAAGAGATAAGTGAAATGTTATTATTTTAATAAAGATAAATATTTAATGAATATCATATATAATAATTTAATTCATCATTATAAATAATCATTATAGAAGTTATTTCAAAAAACAACCTATATCGGGTGGTGAGGTTGTTGTTGGCCGTACACACGGATTAAATGTGTCACACACGGGTTTTTTTTCTGTCTTTGTATTGATCCGGCCCATTCCCAGTTTTAACAACTGAATTTGTTTCTTTTATAACTCTTTTGTTTTTCATCCTTTTTCACCCAATAAACTTCCCAATTATCCTATACTGATATATTAAAATTTATTTATCCTTTTGGACCCATTAGAAATTAATAAGCCAGGCGAATTTGGGTCACTTATTTAGGTATTGGGCCAGCCCATGGGCCCATTTCCTGATTTAAAAAAAATAATTTGTTTCATTTATATCTTTTTCATTTGTTAATCTTTTTCGGTGATTCCACCCCCCACCCGAAGCCAATATCCCTATCCTCACCCCCAATGTCGTTTTTACCACTTTGGAGCTCATATTGGTCAAGTATTAGGGAGAATGTTCTTTGGTTTCCTCAAAACGTCCAGAATTGAGAAGGTAAATTGTTTCACCCATAACTCATTCAATTCGTACTCTTTTGGCCACCAATTTTCTTTCCCTGGTTCTTCCAGATCTTACGAGTATCTCCATGAATTTCAAGCCATTACCTTCCCTATAGGGTTGCAGATCTAATAAAATACGAAGAGTTTTCTAGGGTGAAAGGTGAGATTCGTTATCCTTTCTCCTTCCTCTTCCCCCTCCTTTCATTATTTCATGGTTTTATATTGTACACTAGTCTTGATAGACCTAGGGTTTTATTATACCATGTTTGTTTATGGGTTTTATGTTTGTTTAGGTCTGGTATTTATAGTTTTAGGGTTTATAAACCCGCGGCGGGTGATTTCGGGTGTGCGTTTCAATTACGCCAAAGATTTGAGGTAGGATACCCCATGCACATGACTTTATTATTTAAGTTTCATCCTTTTTTTATATTTAAAACCAGGTATATATGTTTATTATTGTTTTTCATCCTTTGGATAATTTTATTGGTGTTCAAAGTGGTTGTTTAATCATTGGTTTGTGAACGGTAGTGTTGTTTTGTCATGAAAGTTCTCAACAAATGTTTGTTTAAATGTTCCATTATCTTTTGCAAATATTTTGTGAGGTTTATAATCTGTTCTATGGTATTTTTAACATGTTACAGTATCTTGAATGAAAATATGGCTTTCAATTGGTGTTTTATTCCTTTTCATGTACATAAAATAAATTGTTTTGTTTAAAAAGGGCATGTCATGTGTTCGGTAAATTGCCCGGTTGGGTTTTATGTGTGATGTGTGATTTAAAAGTTATTTGATTGGATTTATAAAGGAATTGGAAGAATTATAAATGGTATTTTTGGGTACTTATATTTATTTCCAATTTGGATTTGTTATTACAAACAAGTGGGTTTTGATTTACAACATATTTTGGCCCGAGTTGCCCAAAAATGGACCGTTTCACATCTTTATGAAAATGGTTGTGTTTTGAATATTTAACCTAAGTATTATAAGAGAATTATGAATGAGGTTTACTGCTGTAAATGATGTTTATACATATCCTTAATAAAATTAAAATGCATACCTTCATCAAAGGTTAGTTTTGAGAAAATGTTTGAAGGCCCATTTGGCATTTCCTAATGAAGGAGTGTTTTACTTGTATATAACAAGTTGTGAAATTGGGATTGTTTTATGATCCATTAAATGATTTTATTAAATGTTTGTTGGGATGCCAAATATGATTTGGTTTGGTTATGATGTTTGTTTATAATTTAAAGAGTGTTTTTGAAAGAGTTTTATGTGCAAATCCTCAATACACTTCATGAAATTGTTTTACCGAAATATTTAGCGGTTTGTTGATTAGTGTAAGAAATGTGAAGAATGATTATGGGATGTTTGTGTTTTTATGGTTTTGTAATGGAATGGGGATGTGAAATGTGTATTTGATAATATGTGTAACTTGATTGAGCACTAAAGGGAATCCCGGGTATCTAGGTGGGCGGACGTGTACTAGTATGCTAGTGATTCGGTGGGGGTTGGCCCCTGTTTCACGTAGCAAGTTTGACGATGACAACACTAACTAAACTATGATGATGTTGATGATTGGGGACCACTAGGTTATGGGTATGTTCCCTACTAGTGGCTCGTGCACGAGAACGGATATTTATTATGGTTACTTTCACCGAGATACGAGGTACCTGGGGCTCACAACTAACTAGTGCCTAGGGGTATTCCTATGACTAGTGCTCATTGGCTATTTTGTACTCACCGTCGGCATACTGTGTGTTTGGTTGGTAAATTCCGTAGTATGTGTTATTTATTTGAATGTTAAAATTATTTAAAGCAGCCCTCTTGAAAACTGTTTTCATTTTGAAGTTTCACCTCTTTGAAAATAATTGTTACTTGCATTTTTGTTTATTAAACCTGCATGTTTTTGTCTGATAATTATTATAGCATGAAACCTCATTTGAAAACCAGACTTTCAAATCATGAATTTTAAACTATAAATTGATGTTTCTTTTATTTTAAAGTAATTTGCATTGGGAATAGAATACCGGGCTAACCTACTGAGTTTTAATACTCACGCCTATAGTCTTCTTCTTTTTTTTAGGCCTTGTGCAGGTTTCATCTTTAGTTCGATCACCTTGGGAGACTTTTTATCATTGTGTTGGAGAGTGACCATAAGTGTCACATTGAGTTATTTTTTCATCGGAATTGTTCATTTGAGTTGTTGGTTTTGTTCTAATTTTAGTTTCTTGTACAAATAATATTTAGTTCAATTTTTATATAAATTCATTTTGGGCTGTCCGTTTATTTCCGCTGTTTGTTTGATTGTTTATATATGAGAGAAATCGTTCCCTTTTGTACTCTATTGATGCCTTTGGTGCTTTTCACCATCTCGGGAGGATCGGGAACGCCTCTCAGGACTTGTCGCGGGCTGGCCTGGGTGACCGGTTCAGGGTCGACTCGGGCTGGTTCGTGACAAAATGGTATCAGAGGAGGTCGGCTATTAGCAGACCTTTCTTTTTAGAGCGCACTTGTTATTTTGGGGATGTCAATGTAGATGGAGTAGGATTGTTGGGACTTGAGGGATAAGTGCAAGAAGAGCGTCGCGAACTCTTTCTTGTTATAATCCTCAGGTTTCCATGGAAGTCCGGTTTTATTAGTGTCCATTGTTCTAGTTGATTGTTTTATATTGGGATATGACAAGGGGAGTCTGACCAATGGCCTTCGTGAGCTCACAGGGCCTGGCAAGCCATGTGGAGCTGGGGAATGGTCCTAATAAGTCTCTCTGTGTTGGTGTTGTGTTTGGCATATGGCCACCAACCATATGGTCAAGTCACCCACCGACACTAGTTCCCTTTTTCTTGGGTCTCTTGAACCTTTCTTGAATTCTGAATTTTTGTTTTTAAAATACTTGTGTGAGAATTGTGGAAATGGGTTTTAATGTAAGGATTAGATTTTGAAAAGTGAAAAAAAGGGGTTTTCAATAATTAAATATAATAATGGTTTTGGAAGGTTGTGTTTTTGTGAAAAAAATGGAGGGAAGCAGAAATGATTTAAAGGGATTGGATTATCCATAATCCAAACTTGTGGTTTGTTGAAATAAAATGTTTTGAAATTGTGAATCATTTTAAAGTGATTATGGATCTTTTTTTTAAATGGGGTATTTTAGGATGTTAATTTTTTTTTGAATCGGATAAATTAGTTTTGGAAATTAGTTTTGATCGGTTGGTGTTTTACTAGAAACGTTATTGGTCTCAATGGACCTCGTATTATGAAAATATACATTGCTGATTTTTTTTAAAAAAAAAATAATTAGAAGGGGTTGTTTGGAGTGGCTTGGTTATTTAAAAAGTTTTTAAAAATGAAAAGGGGTAGGTTTTCAATAAAATGGTTCTTAATTAATTGTGGTTTTTTTTTGTGAAACATGAAAATGTTTTTTGACTTGGTGGTTGGTGTTCCTTTTGAAGGTAAATTGTTTTTTTGAATTAGGATGTTTAATTTTAGCCTTTGGTGTTTTCAGGGGTGCTCACATGCATGGTTTTATTTATATCTGGAAGTATGGCCTATATGGTATGGTGGTTGGGTGTCAGGGGTGGCATGGAAATGTGCATGTGGGTGAGACTTGATGAAACACCATTGGTGAATTTGGAAACCCACCAAGTTAGTTTGTTTTTTTTTCAAAATTGCTTTGAGCTGAAAATTATGGCCTTTTTTAAAAACCAATGGTTACGTGCCTTGATTTTTCTATGTCTTAGAAGAGTTGTTTATTTGGTTAGCTTACATGTGATCTAGAATTCATACTCTTGTTCTATCTAGTGATGATATCTTGTTGGTGGCTCGTTTTTGGAGTAATTTTCATTGGGTTTCTAAATATGTGTTTGATGTTGTGATGTGGCCAGTGATAGTTCTCCGTTGGAAATCTTTCCTACTGATCAACCTAAGGATTCCTTTCAAATTTTAAATCCACCTCTTTTGATGATTCCTCAACCTGTTTGTTGGAATGTAGAGATGTTTTGGATCTATTAAAAGTGCTTCTAGATCGTGATAATTCTTTTGGATAGAGCAGTTGTGTTCGGTGATGTTGATGTGTTTCGTCTAATTCCTTGTCCATTTTTCCCCTCATTTGGAGTGATAAGGAATTTTGATATGTATCTATTATTTCCTATTTAGATGAAGGTTTTTTTGTGATCCAGTGTGGGTTTTTTGAGTGGTGCGATCCTTATCACCTGACTGCGGTGCAGCAAATGCTTCAAGAATTAGGGCTCCAGCCATAGGCCTCGGAATGAAGCTTTTCACGCAGTCAGAAAATCGACAGAGGTGTAGAGTGCTCGATTATGACCCTTACTCCTCTGTTTTGTTATGTTATTTTCTATGTCAATGTTTTGGTTCTTCATTTCTATGAATCTCCCTTTGTCGCAACAAGCATGGTGGACTTAACCCCTCACACAGTGTCTATGGTTATTCCTTCATGGATATGGGTTTTCAATCAATGTCCCTGTGTGGACCGCCTGTAAAAAATCATGTGTAGTATTGGTGTTACCTATTCATAGGTGGAGAGTTTTGGGTAGTTTATTTGTTTCTTTTGTGATTTTAGTGGCCAAATTATTGGGTCCCCTTCCCTCCCATCCCCAAGTGGCGGGGGCCAGAATTGTGCTGAATGTGTCGACCAAGTTATTGTCCCCTCCATTCGGGAGTGGGTGGTTTATATGTTCATTTTGTAATTATATTAACTTGGTATATTATGTTTTTCTAGGAGGGTTTTTTTTGGGCTTCTGTGAGTGACGCCCAATTTTAGCTCATGTTAAATTCTTGTCTATTCATTGCTAGTTGGTTTCTAATGGTGGGGAGACCCACCATGGGTCTCTTGGATTTTCATCCTAAGAACATTTCTAGGGATAGTTGATTCTTAATGGTGGGGGGTACATTCTGGAATCCTTATGTGTTGTTTTTTTTCAGCTGGAAAGTGTTATGGCTTTCCGGGGGCGGAAAGCTTTAATGGTGGGGAGAATTGTCACACACGGGTTTTTTTTCTGTCTTTGTATTGATCCGGCCCATTCCCAGTTTTAACAACTGAATTTGTTTCTTTTATAACTCTTTTGTTTTTCATCCTTTTTAACCAATCAACTTTCCACTTATCCTATACTTATATATTGAAATTTATTTATCCTTTTGGACCCATTAGAAATTAATAAGCCAGGCAAATTTGGGTCACTTATTTAGGTATTGGGCCAGCCCATGGGCCCATTTCCTGTTTTTTAAAAAAATAATTTGTTTCATTTATATCGTTTTCATTTTTTAATCTTTTTCGGTGATTCCACCTCCCACCCGAAGCCAATATCCCTATCCTCACCCCCAATATCGTTTTTACCACTTTGGAGCTCATATTGGTCGCGTATTAGGGAGAATGTTCTCTGGTTTCCTCAAAACTTCCAGAATTGAGAAGGCAACTTGTTTCACCCATAACTCATTCAATTCGTACTCTTTTGGCCACCAATTTTCTTTACCTGGTTCTTCCAGATCTTACGAGTATCTACATGAATTTTCAAGCCATTACCTTCCCTATAGGGTTGCAGATCTAATGGAATACGAAGAGTTTTCTAGGGTGAAAGGTGAGATTCCTTCTCCTTTCTCCTTCCTCTTCCCCCTCCTTTCATTATTTCATGGTTTTATATTGTACCCTAGTCTTGATAGACCTAGGGTTTTGTTATACCATGTTTTTTGATGGGTTTTATGTTTGTTTAGGTCTGGTATTTATAGTTTTAGGGTTTATAAACTCGCGACGGGTGATTTCGGGTGTGCGTTTCAATTACGCCAAAGATTTGAGGTAGGATACCCCATGCACATGACTTTATTATTTAAGTTTCATCCTTTTTTTATATTTAAAACCAGATATATTAGTTTATTGTTGTTTTTCATCCTTTGGATAATTTTATTGGTGTTCAAAGTGGTTGTTTAATCATTGGTTTGTGAACGGTAGTGTTGTTTTGTCATGAAAGTTCTCAACAAGTGTTTGTTTAAATGTTCCGTTATCTTTTGCAAATATTTTGTGAGGTTTATAATCAGTTCTATGGTATTTTTAACATGTTACAGTATCTTGAATGAAAATATGGCTTTCAATTGGTGTTTTATTCCTTTTCATGTACATAAAATAAATTTTTTTGTTTAAAAAGGGCATGTCATGTGTTCGGTAAATTGCCCGGTTGGCTTTTATGTGTGATGTGTGATTTAAAAGTTATTTGATTGGATTTATAAAGGAATTGGAAGAATTATAAATGTTATTTTTGGGTACTTATATTGATTTCCAATTTGGATTTGTTTTTACAAACAAGTGGGTTTTGATGTACAACATATTTTGCCCGAGTTGCCCAAAAATGGACCGTTTCACATCTTTATGAAAATGGTTGTGTTTTGAATATTTAACCTAAGTATTATAAGAGATTTATGAATGAGGTTTACTGCTGTAAATGATGTTTATATAGATCCTTAATAAAATTAAAATGCATACCTTCATCAAAGGTTAGTTTTGAGAAAATGTTTAAAGGCCCGTTTGGCATTTCCTAATGAAGGAGTGTTTTACTTGTATATAACAAGTTGTGAAATTGGGATTGTTTTATGGTCCATTAAATGATTTTATTAAATGTTTATTGGGCTTCCAAATATGATTTGGTTTGGTTATGATGTGTGTTTATAATTTAAATAGTGTTTTTGAAAGAGTTTTATGTGCAAATCCTCAATACACTTCATGAAATTGTTTTACCGAAATATTTAGCGGTTTGTTGATTAGTGTAAGAAATGTGAAGAATGATTATGGGATGTTTGTGTTTTTATGGTTTTGGAATGGAATGGGGATGTGAAATGTTTATTTGATAATATGTGTAACTTGATTGAGCACTAAAGGGAATCCCGGGTATCTAGGTGGGCGGACGTGTACTAGTATGCTAGTGATTCTGTGGGGGTTGGCCCCTGTTTCACGTAGCAAGTTTGACGATGAAAACACTAACTAAACTATGATTATGTTGATTATTGGGGACCACTAGGTTATGGGTATGTTCCCTACTAGTGGCTCGTCCACAAGAATGGATATTTATTATGGTTACTTTCACCGAGATACGAGGTACCTGGGGCTCACAACTAACTAGTGCCTAGGGGTATTCCTGTGACTAGTGCTCATTGGCTATTTTGTACTCACCGTCGGCATACGGTGTGTTTGGTTGGTAAATTCAGTAGTATGTGTTATTTATTTGAATATTAAAATTATTTAAAGCAGCCCTCTTGAAAACTATTTTCATTTTGAAGTTTCACCTCTTTGAAAATAATTGTTACTTGCATTTTTGTTTATTAAACCTGCATGTTTTTGTCTGATAATTATTATAGCATGAAACCTCATTTCAAAACCAGACTCTCAAATCTTGAATTTAAAACTATAAATTGATGTTTCTTTTATTTTAAAGTAATGTGCATTGGGAATAGAATACCGGGCTAACCTAATGAGTTTTAATACTCACGCCTATAGTCTTCTTCTTTTTTTTAGCCCTTGTGCAGGTTTCATCTTTAGTTCGATCACCTTGGGAGACTTTTTATCATTGTGTTGGAGAGTGACCAGAAGTGTCACATGGAGTTATTTTTTCATCGGAATTGTTCATTTGAGTTGTTGGTTTTGTTCTAATTTTAGTTTCTTGTACAAATAATATTTAGTTCAATTTTTATATAAATTCATTTTGGGCTGTCCATTTATTTCCGCTGTTTGTTTGATTGTTTATATATGGGCGAAATCGTTCCATTATGTACTATATTGATTCCCTTGGTGCTTTTCACCATCCCGGGAGGATCGAGAACGCCTCTCGGGACTTGTCGCGGGCTGGCCTGGGTGACCGGTTCAGGGTCGACTCGGGCTGGTTCGTGACAAAATGTTAATTTCACATTTCATCAAATTGGAGATCGATTAATGGGATTATATTAACTTAATAATGTATCAGTATATTTGGGATATTATAATCATAATTTCATCATGGTTGAATAATATTTAAAGGAAATGGATGAAAAAATAAAATAAGAGCACTGAAAAAATGATACATCCTCTACGGTTGATCACCATTGAAGAACATTTTAACACATTTATTAAGTGTATTATTCATAAAATAAGGCCTAAATAATTTAGGGAGGGATTATAGGAATTTTTTTGGAGATATAATGGCATAATAAATTTATATTTAATTGTAAGTTTTAGGGAAATGTGGGTACCTTTTTATAAGAGAGAAGAGGGGATGCCTTGGAAAGACTTAAAACATTAAATTAATATAAATTAATTTTTTTAATCCAAATGATCCCAAATTGAGTTATGTCAATGATAGTAGGAATATTTTTCATAATACCCTCACGTAATAATTTTTAGGTATGTATTGAGTTCATTTTAAACATTATCTTTTCAATTTATCCTTAAATGTTTGCATTTTATTTTGATTGTGGTAACAAAATTTTAAATAATAAGAGGAAATAAATTTTTCATATATTGGGTAAATTCCCCATATATATAAACTTTGTTTTCAATTATACCTTACTATATCTACTATTAGATTTTCAATGTTTTTTTACTATTTTTAAAAAAAACATAACTTTATTATTTTTATAAAATATTAATTATGTCAGTTTTTACATTATTCATTTCAGTGAAAATATGTAAATTAAAAACAAATATATAACTTTGAAAAAAACCATTGAATATACATTTAATATTTCATAGTGATTTTTAAAATTTATTAATTGCATAAATATATAAAATGACTTTTATTTTAATATTATTAATATCGTTTATTTGATTCATCCCTTAATAAATCTATTATTGCATAATCATTGTGTCATAAATAAATTATATTATTTATTTTCAATAAATTAAAAATAAATACGATGATGTAAGTAGTTTTTTATATTTTAAATGAATATTTATAGTTTAATAGATCACTTATATAACACCATATTAAATTTTATAGAAATATGATACATGTTTGTGATATTTTTTAGTTTAAATGATATATTATTAATGTCAGAATCACACCCAAATTTCTTCGAGAAGAATAAAACTTCTTCCAAAGTATTTTACTAGTATGAAATTATTCAATAAACATTATTAGGATTAGTGTAATCTTAGTTTTATATATTAAAATATTTTTTACCCTTATTTACCAAATTTATCATTTAATCGTGGTAAATAACATATTAAAATTAATACTCAGCGAAAATAATTTTTATCCTAGTAAATTTTTTTAGACATTTAAAATAAATGTTCTTTATTTTATGAAAATAAAATTCATACTATTAAAAAAATTACATTTTAAATTAGTCTCATTGATTGAATGATAAAATGAGGGTTTTATGTATAACATTAAAATGTTCACATAGTTTATATATTAAATTTCATTATGCATTTGTGTCCAGTGAACTAAATTCTATTTTATTATAAAATAAGAAATATAATTACACTTTAAAAAATTTAATATAAGAATGAAAATATATAATCTAGTTATTTGAAAAATAAATTCAGAAATAAGATTCATTGTATGTCATTATTCATTAAAAATGGATTAAAAAAACATAAAAACAACTACCTATGTAAATATTGATTTCCCAAATCAAAATAAGAATTTTATTTTTTCCTGTTTAACATATAAATGTGTCAATACTATATTTATAATGTAATCTCCATAAAAATGTGTTAATCATTATCTTAATAATAATTATTTTATATGTAAAATATTATTTGATGTTTTATAATCCCTAAAACCGAAATAAAATATATTTTAAATATTATATTGAATTTATATTTCATTAATATAATATATAAAGTGTTATTTTATTATTTTATAAACAAAATTATACTCACATTAATATTTTTTCATTAAAACACACCCTTAATATTCAAAATGATTTTATTTAAATTTTTTTATTAATTTATTAAGCAATTAATCATTAAATAAACATTTGTAAACCATAGTTTCATAATTTAGGTAATATATTTCATTCCATATATTCTAAAATATATGATATAAATACAAAATAAAATAATAATATTTATTATACATTATTTTTCAGCATAACTCATTCTTATGTGAAAATTATGATTTAAGATAAACCCATTGATGTGTTACGTGTATGCTATTATGCATATAATCAATTTTAAAGTAAATTTACTATTTAATTAATAAATATTAATGAATATTAAGATGTATTATTCTATAATAACAAGGAATATTAATATTTGACTAAATGCATAAATCCATTAACAGTAATAGAATAAAAAATATATAATTAGTTGACTCAATAAGAATAACGAACCCTTTTGGTGGGTTATTTTATTCTTATTCTTATTTTTTTAATATAATGTTAATTATATAATGAATTATTTAATAATATTTTTTTATTATAAATTTCAAAACCATTTTCAATGTAGTATATTAAAAATAAATAACAAAATTGTGACTATTGTATTTAGAAATGATATGATCCTTCAAAATTTCAATTGAATAAGTCTTATTGAGGCCATTCCTTTTCAAAAAAATTAATCAGAGATTTAAATTTATAATTTTATAAAGTAGTATAGAGTTGATCTTATTACTTGCAATACCATATCCACATTATTAGGATGAAAAGGTAAATATCTCCATTTATTTACTTTATATAGTTTTTAAACTCTATTAATATAATTTTTCAGTATTGTGAAATAATTATTAGTAGTAGTTCATTATGAAATAGAAATTATATTAAATTTATTATATATATAAATGAAACAATTATAAAATTTTTGTAATCTTTACACATGATTTTGATAAGTTGTTTGGGTACATGATGTTAGTTTGTGGTTTGGGATATGAACAATTAATTATTTCCATAATACACATTCATAGTCACATTGAAATTATAACACTAATATGCAGCTTTCATTTCATTTTTTGAAATTCATATTATTTTCTATAAATAATTTTTGAATATTATTTTTATTTGATAAATTTTTATGACAAAATAAATTTAATGTAAAAGAATATAATGGTTGTTCATTATGTATTAAATATGGGATTATTTTTTTAGAAGAAAAAAAAATAAATGTGAAATTTTCATACTAAAAATAGTTCCTTGATGGATAATTTTATAGACAACATGGATAAAATAAATTAAAAATCATAGGATCTATATATTGTTTTGGGTGTTTTTGTAGTAGTTTTATTAATAATTATACTTATAAAATGAAAATGATTTGAATTATTTTATTATATATATGGATATATCTTAATTAAGTGATTAAAATTTATATTTATTTAATATCATTAGAGCCTTGTATTTATATAATAAAAGAGAAAAAAAATTATGACTCTAAATAAATATTAATGAAATGTAGGTGAGTATATATGACACCCTTTTATGATATTAAAAAATATATTATATAAAAATATATTTCTAAAATTTAAAATAATAACTAATATGGAATCCCTGATAATAATTTTATTGATGGAAAAAATTAATATCAAATATAAAATGTAATTTATTATGGTATACATGTGATGACCATGAAGAATATTATGACATAATAGTGAAGTCTAACTATCATGAATTTGAAATTAAGAATAAATTTATCTAAATACGAAAATTTAATATATAAATTTATATATATATGAAAATAGAAAATTATTCTAAATAATAAATGGTAGATTTATTTTAATATATGATAGTGCAATAAGAGATGAAGAATGTGTCTTCTAATGAGATGGAGAAAATAATTCCTAAGAAAATCCATGATAAAGAAGTTACTATTTAAGATTAATGTATGTTTAATTTTGACTATATCAAATATTTTTTGGGGTTACTATGTAGATAATTTAGAGATATGATGGGGGAGGGGGAAAACATCCTAGGGAAAAACATTTCAACATGTCCTCTCCATTGAAGTCTCTCAATGTGTCAGGTCATACTATATTACACGTCATGTGATATCATGTGTCATGTCTCCTTTCAGTGCTTGAATTATTTAGACCTCCATTAATTTCATAAATTCCCTTCCACCCACAATGGATAAAAATATTCATATTTATATACCCACCGCATCATGTGGTTCCAAATTTTATTATTGTGTACATGCCCCTACCATATGTGTTGTACCAGAGATAAAAAATTCACCACAGTGTTGAAAAAATTGAAAATGAGGTGGGGTTTGATTTTTATCACCTAACCAACCAATTAAAGGACATAAATATCATACCAATATATTGAAGATATTCCATCTATATTATTGTAGGTGACTTAAGATCTCATGTATTCTAATAAAGAATTAATTGTTTTTTTCATTTTGTATCTTGAGCTATCCCAAAAATAATAAACTAATTATGTTGTGTTTATTGTAAATACACATTTTTAATATAGATATATTTATCAATTTATATTATTTAATGATACATGTAGTGTAACCACACTTTTAATCATTAAAAAATATTTTATTACATAATTTATTTCATATAATAGATGAAATGAAATCCACTCTTTTTGGAGTGGCAAGGATGGATCATTTATATAGAATGTTAAATGGGAGTTTTTAGTTCTATTTCATCTACCACTAATTGATGTAAAATTTATTTCCCACAATCTCTCATTTTTTTTGAATTGGGTTGAAAACAAAATCATATTATAACCCTCACTCATTGACGGGGAGTGGTTCAAAATTTCCCATTTTCCTTGCACACAGATAATGATATTTGAAACTGTAGGTTGTGGAATTGGGATTTGATGATAGGTGGACACATTGGTGGTGGTCTTGTTGCATGCATGAAATGAATATCTAAATCATGTATTTGTATAAGACATACGTAGTTCTCCATTAAAATGAAAATAAAACATGAAAATGCATTTGGGATAATTAGAATATTGGCCAGGATTTATTTTTCTTATGACCACTATGATTTTGGTCATTTTCATAATATTTATTATGAATCATTCATCTCATGATTCTAACAATAGTTAAATTTTTTTAATGATCCCTTATGGGTTCCTTACAATCCCAGATTATTGATTTGTGTCTTGATTAACAATGTTTCTTGATTGCGTGTTTTTGTGTGTTGTAGTTTTCAATCCCTCCAACCTGAATAATGATTATTATGTATAGTTATTGGTTATGGTGGTCCATGTAAGATTATGGTTCAAGAATAGAAATCCACATTGATTCAAAAAATTTATTTTTTACACTAGATTTTTATAAAGTAATTATATGTTAGTTATTTATTTAAAAATCGTTATCATTTATCAAAATCTATATCAATCATGTTTCTAATAACTAAGGTAAATATACCCATGTCTATATTAAATTACACCCTTTAAATCAATTGTTTTTTATTTTTCATCTATTTTAAATATTAAATATCTTATGTGAAATAATAATATTATAAATTTTAATTTATTTTACATCTAATTTAATCTAAAAATTATTAGTCTCAAGACCATGAATACAAAAGGAAGTTAGTAAATTATTTCATCATAATTGAGTGAATAATTATAGATATCAAAAAAATATCCTCAATTCAAAATTCTATGACATATAACAAATATTAGTATGGCCTTAGATAAATTACAAAACATGATTGTCTTATAAGACCTATAGATATATAGAGGATCTATATCTGGCCCCACAAAAAACATTATATATCAGATACATTCCTTATATATAAATTTTTTAAATTAATTCAATATAAAGATCCATATTTATCAATATATATATAATATCGAGTTATCTCATGTTAATAAAATACCATTCATAAAAAAATAATGTATGTTGAACTATTATACATTTTAAGAAATAGCCATATCCATAATGCAATAAAAATGAACATTTATGACAAAATAATGTCTAATAAATGTAATTTCAGTATATATTGAATGTTTGAAGATAATTTTAATTAAAAAAATATTGTGGGATAAAAGATGAATATCAGTTCATGAAAAATAGATGTTTTCGAAAAAAATTTGTTATGTTGTGGAAAAAATGATAAATGGATGTTAGAAATTAAATTAGGGTTTAAATAAAAAATTTTATTAAAAAAAATTGAAAAAATATATATTATGATAAATATCATACATCTATTATGGTTAAGGGAAATTCCATTAATGTTGTACACATTAAAAAAACATTTATTTAATATTTTTCAATTTAATGTTATAAATAAAAATTTTATAATTTATTATAATAATTTTATCAAACAATTTTTTAAAAATTATGATAAATTATAAAATTCATAATAAATCATTCTATTGATTAAGGATATTTGTGAAAACAATTATTAAATTAACATGGGTGAAAATAATCAAAGGTCAAAAAGATAAATACGATCAAATTTTATTTTAAAATTTTATTATATTGAATCAATGGAAAAAGAGAGGAAATTACTGAATAAAAAATGAAAAATACATAAATATATAGAAAATATATTGTGTTTAAGATATAATGGTAAAATAATTCCCATAGTGTAGACATAAAAATAAAAAATCTCAATTAACGAAGATATTGTGAAATAATCACTTACCTGAGGTCCAACTTGATTTCTATGTGATTTTACCCACACGTTTAATAAATATTACATTATTATTATTTAATAAGTTAACTTTAAGAATACATATAATATCATATATAATATACTTATAACATTTTAATGGCCATTTGATAATAATTCTTTATTAAACTCGTCATTTACAAGTGTTAACATCCTTGTTATCAAGTATTATTTGGTTTAAAAGTTCTTGTAAATGTTAATTGATCATAGTTACATCACATAAAAAATTATAATCAGGATATAAATATCATATATACCCATTATATACCTATTTATTTCCATACAATTAAATATGAAATACAAAAATGAATTACACTTTTTATGAAGACAATAAGACGTACGTATATATGAATGGTGTTCTCACTTTTTTAAAGACGTAATGAAACAATGGAAAAAATAATTAACCTTTACCAAATTATAATATCATATATATGTTTCAAATCACTAAATATATCATTATTACCATCCATTTAAATCAAAAATTAAATATGGATCACATCGCTTCATAATGGTGGTGGTCCACACGAACCATGAGTGACATTACCATTTTCTAGTGTGTTGGAAGGAAATATTTAAGATAATATATTATAATTATAAAATAAATATAATTTCTTAAATATAATATATAACCATTACATTCATCTTTATTTAAAACCAATGTAATGTGGTGATGAATTATGAATTACACCATTATTTAGAGATGGTAAGTTGTATCCATGCATGAGTGATGGATTGTATTTTTTCAGATGGAACAGAGATGAAAAATGTTGTTTCCATAATAATAAAAACATATTAGTATATTATTAATACCTTAGTACTTATTTATTTATGTTTAAAAAAATATATATGAAATTTGAGAATAAATTATCATGAAATAGTCGGTAAATATAATTACCTCTTCTTTAGTGGACTTCCTTTAGATCCATTTCAAAGGACCCTTGTAATTGTATTTTAAGAACAATATCATCTCCAATTAATGTATAGAGATGTATATAATATAATTTTATATGGTTAGGTTGATATATTATACACAAAAGGGTGTAATAAAGAAATAAGGGTATTTTTTATATGTGATGTATGGGGAACTCATTGAATTAATAAAAGTATTGAATTAAAATAAATTAAAATTCATATAAAAAATGTTCAAAATTGAAATAATTAAATGATATGATAAATAATAATAATAAATCCTCGCATAAAATAAAATTTTGAAATATTTTGGATATTTTATAACCTTAAAACTTAGTTTTAACAAAAATTGTCCCTTTTAAAATCTATAATGATATCATTTTTTTACTCTTTACAGGATAAAAAAGTTATAATAAATGACAAAGTTAACAATAAATTATAAATGGTTAATATTTAAATCATTTTGAATTTATATTTTTCATAATATAAAATTTTAGGAATTTTAAATCTTTTATGAAAATATTTTTTATTATAAAATATCATCAACTTCATTTTTTGAAGTATGGGAATTATTATAATATAATATATGCTTAACAATTTTTATGTTTTTAAAAAATAAAATTGATTAAATATTAGTAAGAATATTGTCTTAAATTAATCATCCATTAAATATCAAAATTATTTATATCTTATTTTAAAACATAACATTTTATTAATGATTATGGTTTAAAATTATATCATTAACAGTAGTTATGACTTTTTCAATATTGATCGGTTTTGATTTTACATATAATGTGAAAATGTAGTCATATATTTAAAAGTTATAACATATTAGACCTTTTACCATCATAATATGTACTTTAAATATTTTTTTAGTTTTGAAATAAATTAATATAATATTATTTAACAGATAATATCATTATTTATATGACTATAGTCATATAATTATACATTAAAGGAAACATGTATACATTTTATTTTGAATGAATGACTTTAAAAAAATTACTAATATAACATATTCATCTTTTGATATTTATGGGGAACTATAACTCACAAAATCAATGCTGTTTTAGAGATTTATAAAATCATTTACATGATTGTTCTATTACTTGTACACGATTTTTATCCTTGTTGTGTAAGAATTTAACATAATTTTTTCATCACTAAAACGAAAAATAAATTGTTATAAATAAATTTTGATTCATATTTCAAATACATATTTATACCCTAATATATCTACTTTTAATTCCAATATTAAAATAATACCTAATATAATGTAAAGAGAGTGATATTTTTTAAAATTTTCATTACATAAAATAATATCATTATCATAATAAAATTTAAATAGAACCAAAATACAATATATTAAATATTTTTAGGTATAAGGTATTATTTATCTAAACCAAAGATTTTAATAGATGTTTTTATTGGATTTTAGGCCACATTTCATGGTTTTAAACTATTTTCCCTTTTTATCCATATCAAGGTGAAAAATATACAATGTTTACTATTCATAATGAAAAAAAATGAACTCATTCAAAACATTTTAACCTCACAGTTAAAAATATGGTTTGATTTATTTAGTATTATATCTCAATATTTTTTATAAATCAAATATAATATAATTTCATAAAAGAAAAAGGAAAATGGTTTTTAGAATTATAATTTAATTTCATGCATAAAAATTATCTTATATAAAAAATATGAATATTTATGATTAAAAAGAATAACTAATTTTATTATTAATAAAATAGACCATATAAAAAAACTTTTTATAATTTTGAATATAAATTAATTTATATAATGAATATAAATGGGAGTATTTGAGATATCATAACTTCACACTATTCATTAAAAAACCTACTGTATCAAAATAAATAGGAAATTTCTAACAATTTTGATTATGATATAAATAATTATAAAATAGTCTTATTTTTATAAATTATATTTTCTAAAAATAATTCAATTAATAACAATTTCCAATCACAAAAATAATTAAAATTATTTTTGACTTATGAAACGACTTTACTAAAAATCAAGTGCTTATTTCATAATTATTGATCATTAAATTTATATTAAGTAGTAATATAATGAATATATCTAATAATTCGGTAACTCATCTTATTTAAAAAAATATACCTATTGGTTATACTAGTAATGTTTAAATAATAATATTTAAATAGTATATCGTAGTTCCTTTAAACTCATCTTTTCATGTTACTGAAGCTATCAAATAAATTAAATTTATATAAAGATAAATGTATTCTAACATAAAGGGGTGTTACATTATACCCCCTGATATGAAAATCATGTATCATATAGAGACAAATTAAATGATTTTGATCATGGAAAGTATGGTGAAAAGAGTATAAATGAACAAGAACATTTTCCTAACAATGGTGATAAAATGAAAAGAGGAACAATAAGGAGGATGCACGAGGGTTTTCATGGATATATTTTAAAATTATAAGAGTACCATCGTGGAATCATGGGAGTTTCAAATTAACCTTTAATATGTAATATTAAAAAAATGGATCTTAAATTGAAATCCTGAAATATCAATTGAATCAATATCAACATGCATGAAAATAATATCCAAGGCCTATAAGGGTAGGAACATTGTGTACATAGTCGTGGAATGAATCTTCAATGTCATTATGGTGATTCCAAATGATCCTAGTGGCGGATATCATATCCCATTAATCCACATACATATGTTTAGAATTTAAAAATCATGTGTCAGGATTTATAAATTTGTGAGCGATGAATATTTACAAGTATCCATATCATTTGACTATTAAAATCCACCACATTATAATCCATGTAGTTTAAATTCAAAATTGATAGTTTCTATGATTTTTATGGTTTTATTAATTATGATATTATGATAATTCAATTATTTCTATGAAAGTAGTGATCGAACTTTCCGACGATTTTTAATTACGGTTTTAAGAGGAATTTTCGTGTGGGGTCTTAATTGATCATCCCCCATCCCCTTTTGTTTTAATTGTTATTGTTTTGTTTTTCATTTCTTAGACATTAATCACTTGTGTTTACTTATCCTGGAAAATGAATAACACAAACCCATAATGAAATCATATCAGTCTGTATCAATGATATAAAATCTATCCATCATTTTTTTTCTATTTTCCCATCATTTTCATCAACCTATTCCATTTTTATGAATTACAAACTATAGAAAAAACATTTTTCTTCCATTTTTACAAATTTTTCATTGTGTTTATACTTGTATAATTTGATTTGTATTATTTAATAATTGTATCATTATTCTTAATTTGAAAATCATAAATTCTATAAATATTTTTAGAGATATATCTGAATCAATTCATTCTACATATTCACTTTTATGAAATAATAATATGAAAAAAAAATATTTCAATTGAGTTTTTTGTTCATGTTACCTTAACCATTTACATTATTATAATATCATATTTTCATTACGAAATTTTTTATCTATTCTACATTGAGAATGAAAACTGAAATATTTTATCACATATCTTGATTATTGTACTTATAAAAAAGAGATGCATCAAAAGTAAAAAAATGATAACAATTAATAATAATCATTTTCAATGCTTGGATTTCTTATAATGTCAACAATTTGATTATTTTTTTATCGAAAAACATTTTTCTATGATCCATATTAGAAAATCAACTATATTAATTAATTCTTTCTTTTATACATCCCATTTTTCATGTAGTCTATTATTTCAAACCCATATAAATTTTATGTTTTTTAATTTAATTAACTAATTGACTTATAATAACATGTTTTCATGTTTATTTTATTTAAAACACCTTTGTAAACCATGTTGGTGTGATTGAATGTCAGAAGGTTCCTTTGAGATATTAAAAAATACTGTGAGTATGTGTGTGAAGATTTATAAATATGGAAAGCGATAGAGAATTAATTTATTTTTACCTAAAATTTTTGATGAATATTGTCAATAACTAGTTTAAAAGATTCAATACTATGTTATATGATTTTTAAAATTAAAAAAATCATATTCTTCATGATGGAATTAATATTACAAATGTGCCAACAATAATTTCTCTAATATCAACTAATCATTTCATAGAAGATTCCCACAAGGTACAAGATGATAATGTGATTCTCGAAGACACCAAATGACACATCAATCCTTTAATGTTAATAGTTCCTAAAATATTTATAGAGAAGGAGAGGATGGTCGAATGAGGGTTTGGTATTCGAAATTACTCTAGGGATAATATGGTAAAGTTTTTTTCACTTTAGTTCAATTACCATGAATGTATTTGGTGGGACCACTTACAAGTAATTAAATGAAATAATTGAGCACGAATAATTATATAATTGGGTGAAATGCATTTCACAATGCATAAACGGAACATTTCGATTCATTAGTATTGATATTTTTAGTAGAGGTTACAAGAACGTGTGAATTGTTACATGTGTGTAGAGGAATATTAATATTAAGTGGAGAAATTAAATATTTAAGAGAATCTCTACAATAATCATAAAGATACCCTAGAACGGTTTATAAATGTATTCAATATATATTTAATATATTTATGGAATATAAAAACAAAACCAAAAAGGAATATTATTTATATATGGTAGTTTAGGACAAAAAAACTACATTATCGAATGAGTCAAGAAATTTCCCATATTTATTGGAAGGATAACAAAAATGAATCTAAATAAACCTATACGATTTGTGAAACTAAAAAAATAGATTGAAAATTTGTTCTAAAAAAGTGAATATTCCAAAAAACATGTTTCTATATACGCATAAAAAGGTCTAATATATATAAATTTTAATTTTAAATGTTTTGATATTTTGTTTTTAAATGTCATGGGAATATAAATAATTATAAATAATTAAAAAAAAAGACAATTATTATTTTTTATAATGTAGATATCCTTTGTGGGGGAACTAAGGATGAATAAATTCCACCATTAGAGTAATGTTCATATGTAGTGGTTGAAGAAACCATATATAGAGACAAATTCATGTAAAAATGTTCTATAAAAATTAATCTAAAATAAGACAAAAATGAGTATTACTATGATAATAATTACATACAATATGCATCATCAAGGTAAGGTGTGTACTTTGATTAATTATTTTTTATGTTATAATAATATGGCTAATACCTTGTTGGACGAGAAGTTGATTTTTCTTACTCCAAATCATCCTAGGACTTATAGTTTTCAATGGTTAAATGATAGTGGAAAAGTGAGAGTCAAAAAATTATAAATTTTTATTTAATGATTTAAAATATCATAATGAGGTGATTTTTCATGATTCCCCAATTCGGGTCATATATTTTATACTGGAGTGACGATGGAAATGTTATCAACAGGTGATGTGTGATGGACACGTAAGCATATTCCCTTTTAATTTTATAATTTTTAATATTGGTTTTTGTCCACAAATACCGATAAAATTAAATACAGATAATGTGAGGATAGTTAGTGACTACTGAAAGAAAAACGAAATTGGTGAAAATTAAGGCAAAAAAATAATAAATCAAATGAGAAAAATGTGTGTAATGAGTTGCGAAAAAATAGAAAATAAATTAAATATAGGTAAAATAAAATTAATGGAATGGCTAAGAGAAATTTATTTTTGTAGAGTGACATAAAATCAAATTTGGGAAATCTATGTGTTGAAAACTCGAGTGTTGAGTAAATGGTGTGTTTAGTTTCTAGAAAAAGTTATTTAAACATTGATTTATTGTGTGATTAAGTATTATTACTATTTTTAAGGATCCATATATTGAAACTAACAAATATCACCATTATTTTTCATATGATGTTGTGTATTTCATTTTCTGAATTTAGTGATTTGATTTACTAAGAAACACCTGGTAGATTAATCAATCTAAGAGGCATTGAGCATAGATTTGTCTTCACACCAGGTTATGAATTTCCCTAAAAAAGACAATATATATTGGAAAAAAAAGAATCTAGATAGAACAAGTGTCCTGTTATAGAAGTCATGAATATAGTATTAGTGTGGTAAATTTTCATGACCCACTCCCCACAATGTATACCCCTCCTGGGCTGGCAATGTGAGATGAGAGATAATGACCCGCCGAGTCCCGCCTCATGTAGGCCCCGGGTTGGTGAATAGAACCAAGGGTATAATAAACACACAAATGGGATGCATTACCCTCTAAGAAACACATGCGGAAGAGAGAGATAAGATAGAAACCAACCAACTCCAACTCAGAACTCAAGTATAAAAGAAAACCCAAGTTCACATATATAATGTCATTAAAAAGTACAACAACTGAATGGGAAACCTGCAAGTACCCCAATGAAAGCAAAAACAGCAGTGACCAGAAGCCCAAAAATTTCTTGTAAACACAAGCTGGTAGTAACCAGACTGATCTCCAACCTTCTCCATGTGATCAGAAAAACAATTTATATACACATTGGGTGAGTATAACAGTGTAGTCAGTAGGATCCTCCCCGATTCCTCTCTTGCAAAAGTAAAGAAAGCATGAAAAAGCATAGTGAACAGCAAGAGAAACTAACTCATCAACTAAACAGGTATACTATGTTCCCAACATCCCTATGGATACTCTCATGATGTAAAACATACATGAATATATCATATAATAAAGAATATCATGGGTACCCAGCCACTGCTTCCCCACAGGGTTTCCTCTTTGCCGCAATGACATACATCTTGTGCATCTCTCTCCAAAGGCTTTCCAATATACACCTAGGATAAGCTCCAAAATCTGCACAACGTGCACCACAAAGGCTTTCCCACATACACTTGGGAGAAGCACCTCACTATCCTCACAAGAAAATGTAACCAGGTAGTTTCTGGGACCCACAACAGCTCGCATAATGTGTATCATACGTCAGGTATTATAGCACTATCCATAATAGCCCATACACTGAGTAAGGATCCTCAATCCATGACAGCCTATACACATTACACCTATAGTAGTCCATAGGATACTATATCCAGAATATATGAGTGTGAATAACCACAAGCCATTACCGCCCTCTACACACATATATGGAGAAAACTAACTGATGTGCCTAATGGAACTAGTATCTACCAAGAGAAGAGATCAGGGTCAATGGGGGTAGTCATCCATTCATCCTCCCACTAGAATGATGGAGAAAACACACCCCAAGGCTCAGAATCCCTTGGGTGCTAGTTTCCCTTACTAACAGGGTAGAGTAGCATATAGAAACACAAAACGTACAGAATGCACTATAAC